>CM077115.1:559604250-560845916 GCA_039619475.1 Icerya purchasi | reverse complement strand
CTGCTTCATATATATATATATATATATATATATATATATATATATATATATATATATATAGGATAAAATTTGGTTAGCATTCTCCTCATTAGCTTCTTAGAAATCATCTTTAATTGTTCCAATCTTTAAATCCAACAAAGATCCTTTTATTCCTCAAAAATAACAAACTGATTTCCCTGATTTCTTCACTCTCTAAATTCACGGAGAAAATGGTAAACAGGCGATTTTATTTTTTCCCATAACCTTCAAAATTCTTTTCTCAATAAACATCGACGCCCAAAGATCAAAATTTCCGGTTGTTAGCTTCTGGGCCTACAGAGACGAATACTTGAATTCCAGAATAGGTCGCAAGCCCTCTTTATAGTTTTCTTTGACATAGAGAAAGCCCTCTCTCGCATTAGCAATATAAAGTGCACAGGAAGCTGAAAAACCCCGGCATAATAGATAACATAGGCAACTACATAACGAATTATCTGTCGAACAGATCGATTCAAGTAAAAATCGGTATGTCACTATCTTTTCCCTTTCTTATAGAAAATGGTATTCTTCCAGGTTGTCCACTAAGTGTAATACTATTTGTCCTCTATGTAAATGACTTAACAGAATGCGCACCCCCCGAAAACAGCCCGACTTATTGACAATCTTAATATATCATTTTTATCGAACCTTCCATACAATGCCAAATCCATTCTCCAATCCACAGTAAATAAACTACATTCATACACTTAAAAACAATGGCCTTTCGTTGTCTCCGAGTGAAACTCACTGTGTGAAATTCCATAAGAGTCGCTTACTAAATCCGAACTCTGACTTTTTCCCTTTCCTAAATGATTTTCCTCTTCCATTTACATACCCCGCTAAATTTTTAGGCTTGGATTTTAACTCAGGACTCACGTGGACTCTTCAGATTTCTGATCTCAAGCGTAAATGAAAATCTCTTCATATTTTAAAAGATTTATTCACTTTCAGATACAATATTAACCTTAAATTACTTTTAGCCATATATAGATTACTTGTACCAGACAGATTAACTTACGGCTACCAGGTGTATTCTTTGGCTAGTAAACATCTTGTAAAATCCTTAGAACCTGTTTCATAACATTGCCTTAAGAATTATCCTTGAGTCGTATCGAGTATCTGTATTTTTCTCTGAACGTTCTACTCTGTATTCTTCTGCGCCTTGGCCTTCCTACTCCTTATAGTGCCCACTCCATTCTTGCACTCCCCCCTCTCAATATAGTTCCTTTGTTGGCCTTCTTTATCTCCTCAATTTCTAATCTTTTCCTTATATAATGTACAATTCCTTGCGTTGGGTAAGTTCCACTGTTGACGTGCCCAAAAAAAAAAAAAAAAAAATAACAGGTCTGCCCTGGTTATTCGATATTTTTAATTTCTATATTTCCCTGGGACCATCTTCACTGCTATCTCCAATAGCAATGTTTTTTAATGAAGTTAACCATTCCTTCCCCTATTATTTCACAATGATCCGCATTAGCCAATATCCTTTTCTCCTCGCTGAAAAAAATATTAAATACAGCGTTAATCTATTAGTTTCTCCAAAAGAACTGTCATGCTCCATTAGAGTCGTAGATTTATCGTTATTGCATACACGCATGTCTGATAATGAGTAACATCCGGTTTTTCGGAGAATAATGGAGAAAATACAAACGTACACACTCTCACAAACACATTTATACACACAAAGCCAAAGCAAATATCTCCAAGGACTATTTCATCGCTCATAGCATACAGCTATTTAATTTCAAGCGAAGTTCAGGTTTTACAGCTACATGATTAGTGCTCGATGCTTGAAACTGAATTGTACTGAATTATCCGTGGTTTGGAAGCAGGCTTGTTGGGTGAATCCAGTAAGAAGCAATATCTAATTATTACAGATTCTCCCGCATTCTTTTCGCTCTATCCAGTCGCCCATCATGTCTTTTAGTATAAAAAATAAGAACAACAGAACAACGACTACATCAAGGTGAAACGTAGGTAATGTTTCTTCGGGTCCCGGTCGCAGCATATGCTAGAATACTAAGAAATTAATGTGTGGAATTGGCGGTGAAGGCAGCGTTAATGACCTGTCTCCAGAAATAATTTCTTTTCGGTACAGGAGCATGAAGGAAAAGATGGGGGACCCTCTTAGTTGTGACAACAAACCTTTCTAAAATCTATCATGTCAACTTGATGGCTACTGTTTTGACGGGACAAGAAAAAAATTATCTGCCTTCAATAGACTGCGTTTAGCACATATGTCTCATATTCATATCTTTGATGGAGGAAAAATCTATTATTAAACACTGCAACTAATTTGGGAGAACAAAAAATGAGTGCTAACCGTCTTATAAACAGATTATAATATTTTATTTGTTCAGCATAACGTAATAACCACTGCAATTATAAATGGTAGGCAAACATGTAATAATTAAATTAGAAAAAGAAAAAAAATTATAAAATGAAAAGTGTTTTAAGAAACAGTTTTACTTATTGTGTTCATTAAATAACTGTAAAGCAGATTGTGACCAACGAAGTAAATTAAATTATATTTTATTTGTAGTGATTACTAATATTTTTTGTATATAAAAATGTTTCATTAATAACTATTAGCTTTTAAATCTATTCTTTATTAAATTTTAGAATACACTAATAATTCCGGGTAAATAAAACAATTTTAATAATCGATATTATCGTAATAATAATTTCAGATAACATCATTAATTATTATTTAGTTTACGATCTTTTTTCGATACGAAAAGCCATGAATCGATTTTGTAAGAAAAAATCGTTGATATCTGTGAGCGACCATGAGAAATTAAGTGCGCAGTTAATTCAGTCTAAAAATATCACATGTTGCGGTTTTATGCATTTATTGACAGACCGTACAGAAATGCAACCATTAGGAGCGTAATGTTATAATTTTTGGTTGCGAAGCAAACGTGAAATATTGAAAAATTTCAAACACCTTGTATATGGGCGGAGCACTTAAGTACTGTGCAAAGGATTTTTATGAGATTTTTACGATTCATTCTGGCTGTTAAGGACATTATACTCCGTTGGTGTTTTGTATACTTCGGAATAAAACGACTGACGTTTACAGCACATTATATAAGAAAGTTATAAATATCAAACAAGAAACGAATTTGTGTTTACAATCGCTTCTGGTAATAATCGATTTTGCAAAGGCGATACATGCAGCAGTTGCGGATCCACGGGGGGGCATCTTCCCTCTCCCGCAAAGGAAGCTTCTATGAAAAAACATTTTATAACGAAGAAAGTTAATTTATGCTATAAAAGATTTGTATAAATTTGAGTGTTCATCTGTTTCTGTGGAGCACTCTGCTTTGTACTCCTATTCGTATATAAAAAAATTGGTTTTTCAATGATTAATTCTTTATTATAGATCTTTGGTACAATTTTTATCCTTCGATAAAGGGCTGTTAAATCAATTTTACATGTACGCTTTACAAGTTATAAAATTCGTTGTGAATATTTGTAAACTTTGTACGTTGAAAAATGCCGGTTTATCATCTTGTTCGCGCGAAAATTTTTTATCAAAAAACGAATTTAAATTTCTTAGAAAACGACTTTTTACACTTTAAACATAAAAGCAGACTAGAAAGAAACGAATTTTTTAATTCGTTTCAAGTTCTCCGTTGAAATATTTTCTTCTTCTTGTTGTTTTTACGCAACATTTGGCATTCGAAATAATCTTTCTGAAAGAGCTTTTTAAGCGTGATCTTCAAGAAAAATTTTAAATTTATATTTTAAACCACTCCTGGGTTGTAGAACTTTATTCAATTTTTTTCGGTTTGTAAATGATTTTATTTCGATTCCGAAATATATCTAGAAAATGTGTATAAAAAAATAAATGATAGAAGTATAGAAGAAATTATATGAATACAAAGAAAAAAAAGGAACAAAACAAAGAGAACCCGAAATAATAAGAATTCGAATTGGCATTAAAAGAATCTGTAAAAGAAAAAAAAAAAAACAGTCTTCAATAGCATATTAACTGAATTATTAAAAATGATTCACGAAGAAACTAAGGAAGAATTGTGTAGCCTTAATAAAACGATATTACGAATAGGGGGTAAGTTACCTAATGATTTTAAAAACACGGCAGCAATAACTGCTCCGAAACATATGGAATAATAAGCTTAATACCACATGTATTAAAAAAAATAATAATAAAAATTGTAATGAAAAAATTAAGACAACGAATATAGGAAATATTGAATGATGACCGATTCAAATTTGAAAAAGAAAAACAAACTATACGTCATTAAGCTAAATTATTGAAGAGAAAGTTGAAATTGGAAAAGAATTATGTAAAGCCTTTATAAATAAATAAAAAGCGCTTGACCATGTAACTTCGAGAGTATTATTCTCAAAATGCGGGGAAGAAATAAGATGAAATTATAAAGGTAGAAAAACAATATAGAAATTGTTTGTAAACAAACACTTAAAATAAGAATCGGTGATCCAAAAAAAAAAAAAAAAAAAGAAAAGAAAATTCAGGAGTAAAATAGGGATGCCTATTATCACCTATACTTTTTAACACTTCATAATAGGTATGAAAGAAAACATTAAAAGAGTAAAAGTAAATGGAAAAGGAACATTGCATAAGATACACAAATGATTAGCCTTAGTAGCAGGAAATGAACAACGATTACATCATCAAATATCAACACTACAATGGAAAAAATGAACTTAAACATAAATAGGAGTAAAATAAAAATTTACCAGCTGCAAACAATGAAAAGAAAATACACGTAAAATCGGTGAAATTTTAAAACAAGTAGAACAATGTCAATATCCAGGTAAAGGATAATAACACATAAAGGAAGAAGTGATATTGCAGTAAAATCAAGAACGAAGTGGCTAAGCAAGCTTTTATGAGAAACAGAGATTTATTCATCGAAAAAAATGAAATTAAACACAAGAAAAATACTAACGAAGACATACATATGAAATATTGGCCTTTGAAATGTGATGGTGACGCGGCATAGTGAACATTTCACGATTAAGAAGGAAATCCGGTGATATACGGTAGATGAAGAGAAGAAGCTGGAACCTGATGAAAACAATACAACAAAAGAAGACCGACTTTTGGGACGCATACCGCATCGCAACATCTTCATGACTTCAATATTATTATTATTAGACACCGGCTCTCTTATCCGAGGTAGCCGTATGCAATTCAGGTATGTTAACGATATACATATTAGACGTTAGAAATGCAAAGTTTATGCGAGAATTTGACAATGTGGAAATGGGTGCACAAATGCACAACCATATCTCAGCGCGGAGCACGTAACTTGGAGCGTAACAGATTACGTGTTACCGACCAACGTGAGAAAGGTACTAGTGGCGAGGCGAATCAAGACGACTGGCCTACTCACGTTGATGCGATTGCTCGCCGGCTGAATATTTCTAAGCCAAGCGCTCTAACCACTAGGACATCGCATAACACTTCAATAATTGGGGGTAAATTGGAGGAAAGACGAAACGAGGAAATCCTCGGATTGCAGGGATAGATCAAACAAAAATGAAAACACGAATGAAATATAAAGAAACTGAGAATGGTAAGTTTGTAAAAACAAAAATGTGAATGACAGACAGCGGAACAACGAGTTGGGAAGCTACTGAGGCAAACGAACCGACGAGTCAACTGCATCATTTCAACTACGACATAGGTCGAGACGAAAGCGGGCCGCATATTGAATCCAAACCACGCATAGCACACGCACAGTCCACGTCCAAGTTTTTATATATAATGTATATGGAAAATAACGAATTAAAAATTTTTAATAACTAAAAAACTTTAAATCAACCCACGCAATCCGCGCACCCACGAAAAATGTATTTTTCGCACGGGCGACCCATGTGTGAGCGTGGGCTGTGCGTGAACCGGGCTCAATATGCGGTAAACCATTTGAATACATATTTTTTCCGAATAGAACGCTCGTATGCTGTGCGTGAGCTGGGTGAGTGATTATATCGGCGGAAATCTAAGAAGGTCAAAACGGTAAGAAAGATTCTTTTGAAATTCGGGGATGAAATAACTTTGTAAGCATTCTCAGTAGGATAGATGAAAAGAACGTACAACATAGCAAAGGATTCTCAAGTAGAAGATAAAGAATATCGTAAAATGCCGAACGTAAAGAGCGACAACTGAAGAGAGACTTTTGGTTCCGTCGATGTAAGTTATGACGTGAGAAGGACATCATTCGGATTAAATTCAGTTGATGTGGGAAGAAGGTTAAATTTAGCAGAATGGAAAAAAACGATTAAAAATAAAGTGAGGAGCTTCATTACAGATGAGGATGGAAAAGAAAAAAATAAATAAGACACTAAGCCATCAAAAGATGAAACTGTTAATTTCCGAAGAGTAAAGCACCAGGTGTTAAGAAAAGACAAGAATTTATCGTTAGACAAGAAGGGAAGATGTTTTATTCAAAATTGTTCTCCCGTACGAATTATGCAAATACAGAGGAAATAAATTTTGAATTTTATCAGTATGCCCGAAATGAGTGAAAATTTCAAAGTGCCAAGGTAAAGACGAAATAAAGAATTATGTTATTGGGTGGCTATCTCTGTTACGCGTAAATACAAATTAATAAGAAATACAAAAAGAAAAAAAAAATTATTAACGAACTGATTACGGTGACAATTTATTTTATAAATAAAACTGCAGATGCCATAAAACGCTAAACGTAATAAATTTCTATAATTTACAAGCAATAAAAGAAAAAAATCACAGAACAGACATTAAACAAATCCAACTACCCTATATAATATTGCCGAATAATTTAAAAATCGTGAAAAATTAATAATACGTTATACGAATTTATAAAAGCTCATAATAAATGCGAGAAATCCGGTATATTTAAAATAACTTGTTCATATACATATATGATCAATACATTGTACCTTTAACGTAGCATGTAGCAGCAATTAATCGCAGTTATAAAGAACCATAAAAATAAAATACAAATTAACATGTACAGTATATCAACATCGACGACATGTCTGCTATAAAATCTGTAAATACCTACACAATTCGCTGAACAACATTAATGAAACATGTGACATTATTAAATATAAAAATATTATAATTAACAATACATCATTAATTAATAACCGATTGTTCAAAAATAAATTATGACCGTATTTTTTTTTTTTTTTCATGTTATTCATTATTACTTGGTTTATCAACTTTTACTTCTTTCGTCGTTAAGTGTTATTTAATGCGTGTAGAAGGAAACTATTAATGAAGCAGTTTCTATTTTATAATTTTCGTGATGCAAAAACGTAACGAGATTTTCTTATTACCGCTAGCATAAGAATGGCAAAGTCATTAGTATATATGATCAATCATATTTTTAAGTTGTGATCATAGTTTTGTAGAGCTCATCTGTGCGGAACATATTGATTTTCTATTTTATTGATATATTTCCGTTTGTGTTTCCTCATTTAAACATAAAAATGAGTTATGGAGGTACTACGTTTGAGCAAGAAGTATTCAGAGGAATTAGAAGGTTTGGATGGAATAGTTGATTTTTATTAAGGAGAATGCTGTGTTGATCTTCGCTCCATTCTCTATGCGAGGACGTATTTTAAAACGTTTAGGGAAATTAATATGTAAACAGTAATTTACAAATAAGTCAAGATAAGAGAATGAAACAAGCAAAAGAAGCATAGAAGACCGAGACGTAATAACGTATTAATCAAAATCTGACTATAAGAAGGAAAAAAAGTGAAGATCGTAGCGGAAGATTTAGAGAAAGAAAAATGAAAAATTGAATTTTACAGGGGATTCAGATTTGTGTTAAAAACTCCTAGCAGGGGTGGAGGTAAGAACTTCACAAAAGGTATATCTCTAAATAGAAAAGTTCCGAAAAAGTACTAGTTGCCATTTATCAGTGACCGTAATTTGGGAGATGTCGAATTAGTTTCCGGGTAAAATTTTGCTGGTCGAATTAGTTCCCGTTCTATTGATGTGTCCAATTGCCCTTTTTAAAGGTCCTTTTTTATCCAGAATGAAACTGACCAAGTCTTTTATCGCTGCGTTATTGATGTTATTACTACCGTTTTTATTCTTCACATATGACACCGCATGAGTGTCATAATAGAACGACTGTTTCTCATTTGTATGCGGGTGAGATTGTTTTCCGATTTTATTCTTAATCAGTATTCGGTGTTTTGATACCAGGTGTTGTACTGTTTGTGTGTTCGGTGTTAGTTATCAAAATATTACTTATTTACTCCGATTTATAATGGAATTTATGTTTAGCGAGAAAGGGAGAAAACTACTTGTGATGCGCGATTATAAATTCGGTTACCAAAAAAAATTTGGGCAGATGGGTTAGAAAAATGGATTTCTACCAAACGAGGATTTGCTTTCGAGAAACTACATGAACAAAATATTATTATTGAAGAAGTTTCTAGTATCAAAATTATGGAATAAAAAATGATACTTTAACGCGTCAGAAACTGACTAATTCACTCTAAAAAGGAAAATATGGATATCGAAAACTTCTTAATGAAAAACCATCGAAAATTATTCGCCAACGGCAATAGTGAGTCACTGACTGCGCATAATTTGGATAAGCTTTATCAAAAGTTAAACCAAGATATTTTAATTCGTCGACAGTTTCTAAATAATCAAAACAGCGCAACACCTCCCCGTGTAGGCACAACGCGCTATGTAACGCAATCCTAAGCACGAACGTCGTCTTGATATACATTACTTTTTTTTCTTTTTTTAGCGTTAATTAATAGATTCCTATCATGTGATTCAGATCTTCTTGAAACAAACTTTCTGCCAGATGGAAGTGGCCAAATGGTAAGCTACTTAGCCGTCAGGCCATAAAAAAAAAAAAAAAAAATTCTGCCAGCTTCACATTGGCATGTTTCAACATCAATGCAATATCATCTGCATAAACATACAGCCTGGAAGTTCTTAACGTATCGGTGTAACGTATTTGTGTATATCAAAAACAGTAATGGAGTTAAGATCCTTATTCCACCCCATGATTCGCCGTCCCTTTATTACTGTGAATATTTCCAATCTTTACCAGTAATTCCCGTTCACTTAGATAACTCCTAAATCAATTCAAATATTTTCCTTTTATTCCTAAATTGTCCATTACCTGCATTAATAAATCTAGATTCACCAAATCAAATGCTTTTGTGAGGTTACAAAAAACCCAGCAGGAACTGCTTATCCGTTGCAAGTCCTTCAGTAACATTTAGAACAAGGGACCTAAGCAGAACATTTCCCCTCTCAGAAACCAAATTGATATTCATTTAACAAATGGTTATCTTCCAGATCGTTTTCCAAATGTTTACCTATTTTTGCTAAAACTGAAATTAGTGTAATCGGCTTATAATTACCACACTGTTTCAAAATAGTAGTATCACGTGTAGAAATATACCATTCGCCTTAAATAATAATAATAATAATAATGCCGAAAGATAAATACAGTAAACTTATTTGCTAATCAGTGGTTATGACTAGTTATAATTAAAATATGAACGTTTAACGCTTCGTTGAAAATCATTATTCTCGATGAAATCAAATTTCGGTACAAAACTATTCTGTAATGTTAATAAATTCTGACTTCATGAGTAAACTTTAAACAAATATTATTTATTTTAAAATTCAGACATTTATATTATAAAATAGGTCAATTTATAATAGTTTCTATCAAAATTTTACTTGTCGATTAACGAATTACGTTAAGAACTTACTTTAATGGAGAACCTATAGATTTTAGAATTGAACGTAAAATATTTAATACATTATAAATATCATTCTGGTTCCTTATTTTTATTTCACGCTTAGCTTGGGCCAAACGCAATTATATATATATATATTTTTTTTTTTTTAAACCTCGGTCCAGCTAAAAAGAAAAGTTCAATTAATTTACGATTCTTGCGGCTGCGATAAAAAATTCTCTATGTTAATTTGTAAAAAAAAACAAAAATCAAAAAAAAAAAAAAAAAATGATTACTTTTTAAGTGAAATACAAAAATGAATTTATATCCTCTTTAATTTTAAATACAGCATTGTTTTTTTCAACTTCAAACGACACTAAATAATAATTTAACGTTCTTTAACTGTGTTTATGCCTTTGCTGGGAAACATAATTTTCGGAATAGTTCGTTAGTTTTAGTTTATAGTAAAATTCGTTGCTGCTAAAAGACAATTTTTTCTAATAGATATTTTAAAAAATTAACGTAGAACTGACTTTTTAAAACCGGTACTTGAAGAAAATTAATCAATTGAAGTTTCTAAAAATAGTGCATTTGAAGAAGCATTTAATGAACGATATAATGTAAACTGCTTAAAATGATTTTTCGGAAAATAATAAAAATCTTGATCACACGTGTTATCTAAGACAAAGAAAAAGAAAGGATTGAAGTTATATAGAGAAAAAGTTCAAAATAGTGAAAACAAAAGAAGTTAACAAAGGAAAAACTGAAGGAGGGAAATGAGAACGGATATGAGCGAAAAGAGAAAAAGACTTAGAAGGCCAGAATAAAGAATCACCGTTAAAAAACATATCCGTATGAAAAATTATTTTCGATTTTTACACGCACATGTTGAAAATAAATATGAAAACGGGAAAATAACATCTTAAGGCTAACAAACAAATTCTTTCAGTAAAATCCAAAATCTAGACAGATTTTGCTTTTTGCAAATTAGTCATTTTCTATAATCATTAAAGTTAATTTATTTTTTATTTTTTGAAGAACATTTTTTTTTTTTTTTTTTTTTTTTTGTCAAAAAAATCTGTCATAGCGAGAAATTATTGCCTATACTGACTAATGTTTTCTGAAAATTTTTATTGAAATAGTCCGCTAAATGATGTAACGGTTCTAGACGTTAACTTGGTCCTCAGGGATGCCAACCACGAAGTTTTAAGCTCGTGGATTTGATTTGTTTAGATTTTATTTAAGTTTATCAGAGAATGGTTTTTTTTTCTTTTTATGATTACGAGTATGAACGGAAAACTATTTAATTGAAATTACTGAAAAATATATTAAGCAAAACTCACACCTATCTTTCGGGACCGGTCGACCGCTAAAAAAAACAATAGTTAATTCGAAAATAGCGCAATTACAAAATACACAACAATATATATAAAGAGAATATAAATGATACGTATCACTGTTGTTCTATTGGTGGCGATTCGGCGGTCGGTTGGGTTGCAGAAATCGGAATCGGTCGAGGAAGATTTTTGGATATGCGATATTTCGGCTTTATTTCATTATTCTGGCCAATATCGAATACTTTCGTTAAGGACCAGTTGCAAATCAAAATCAAACTTTACCGAACAGCAATAATCACTACTCGCGTCACTTCGATATTTACCGGTAAACTGAACGAATGTCGTCGTACGTAGTAAAAAGACAGCAACAACTAACTTTTCCACGAGAAAAACGGAATTCTTTTCTATATAAAAATAAAAACCGGAGCCTCCTCTAAAGGTAAAACGGAACTTGACTCACTGTAAACAGCCACAGACCGACCGAAGGTAAAACTGCAACTAACTATCAGGCTGCCACTGCCTTTCTCGCTAAAATCTTCATCTCGATTTTCCAAAATTTCGACCGCCTACTCGACCGTGACCGCTGGACTTGGCCGAATCACGTAGATCCTTTTTGTTTTCTGTGGGATGCTGATTGGCTGGTCCCACCGACAACAGTTCCAGGCACGCGCACACTCGCACTCGCACCACACATTCCAAATTATTTTTATTTTTATTTATTTATTTCATTTTTTTTTTATTATGTTTTTATTTTATTTTCTAGAATTTTATTAGTCCTATGTAATGGACACATTACAATGAATATATATAATCAGCATTTCGTCTTTATAAGAGGAAATAATTTTTTTAGCGATATTTGGAGAGAAAAAAACACTGAAACCCGTTGATGTATATTTTCTAATTAAATTAATTACTAGTTTTTCGGATTGTGTTTTTCTTGATTCATTGATTATTTTACTCCTTAAATATAATATTAATTAAAAAAGAAAGAAAAATGAAAAGCTCGCTAACATTAAACTAGATCTACTTGGAAATTTATGCCGAAATAATCTAAACCAAAATAATCGAGGCCGAAACGTTGAAGCCGAATCGTTGGAGCTGAATCGTTGAGGCCAAAATGTTACGGCCCTCTTTCTAAAACGTGAATGCAAAAAAATCGCTATAAAAACACTAATAGTATGTAATAAATTTAAAGTTACCCAAAAAAATCTTCCAAATTTATAACTAACTGACCACTTGATATCAATCCTGTACCAGAAAACAAAGAACATTTCTAATGACCATTTAATTTAAAACGTACATTTTTGCGAAGGGAGGTAGTTGTGTTGTAGATGATGTTTCGTTACAGTAGTCGAGCGAACACGAAATATATCTCAGATATGTAGAGACTGGCCAATAAAGAGATGTACATTGCAGGGAAAATATAGTCGATATTTTAACTCGAAATGTGAGAAGAGCATCATCAGAAACTTCGAAATTCAAACAAAAGTGCTTTTTTCCCGGACCTGTTGTATGGAAATGAATTTGTGGAATCTGTTTCTGCGGGAGCAATTTATGTTCCTGGTGGGGGGCAGGGATTTTTTTTATATTTTCACTGAGAAATTTTTTTTGGATATTTCTGGATAAAATGAAATATGTAAAAACTGATTTATTATGTAATTTAAAATATGAAAAAGCAAGCGTGAACAATAAATTTCAAGTAAAATAACCGATTATAAATAACAATGTTTTCTCAGTTGGTTTTAAAATTACTAGTTCTAATTGTAGCATTAAAGAACGTATTGTAAAAACATTCTAACGGGTTCGTTATATTTTTTGTAATAAACGCATTTGCCGTGGTGTAAGCTATTTTATTTCTTGGAAATAAAAAACAAGAAAAAAGAAATAGAAACAGAAATGAAGTTGTCTCTATAGAGATCATGTCGCTTTTAAAGAAATAAGAATAAATGAAAACTGAAAAGAGAAACGTTTAAAAACAATTTATTGATATTAATGATATAAATGAATCGACGTGAAACGTGATAGTTCGCCTTTTAAGGCTGACAAAAAATACCAACTGCAGCGTATATTTCTTTATAGTTTGTCAGTATTTTACATCTTTCGCACATTTCCAATAAAAGCATATTTCATAGAATAACAAGCAGACGTCAAAGTCAAATCGTAAAAGATCATTTCTTTTTCTATTGTTATTTTCCGAAATTTCATTTTTCCGGCAAAGATAAATCTCGCAATTTTGCAATTTAAAAATCTACCACTAGTTGAACCACTTGAAAAATGTTTTGACAGCAACTTTTAACATAACGTTAAACAAAGCGAGTAAAAAGAATTTTATTTCCTATTAAATTACCGCATTCTTAAAGAGCTTGTAGTAAGTTCTAGCGGGGCAATTTCAGAGTTCTGGGGGGCATTGCCCCCCCCCCAAAAAAAACCCCCACTGGATTCATCACGGGTGTTGTATGTCGATGAAAAACACGCTACACGAAAGTAACAAAACCATATTTTAATTTTTTAAAGGAACCTTCGAAATTTGTGAAAAATTATAAATTCCTTATCATAAGTTGTTGATATTTTGATTTTTTTTTTTAGCGTACAGAATGATTGTCGCGGAATTATACATTGCGTTAAAAAGCATTTTAATTATAATATTTATAAGCGCGATTGCAATTTTTCACGTTAAACTGTTCTTCCGGAATTTTATTTAATTTATACGCAATTTCTAAACCATCTTTTAATAGGATTATTCGGTACATTGTCAAACAGTTTATGATAAATTTTGAAATTACTCCTAAAAGAGCGACATTTTCGTTCACTCTTAATTGCTTTACCGATTTCACGAAATTAGACATGTCTTTTTAAACGTTCTCGGCAGGTTGTCTATTTAGGGTCTTCTGTTATCAATAATGGTTATGCTTCCCGCTGGGTTTTAGGTTCTGTGTACCATTTCGGCGATCCAATGTAATTACCTCGAATTACGAGTAGCCCCGTACGAGTTGTATTTAAATTGTAATTGTTCTACTTTAAAAAGTGTCTTCTTCATCTATAAAACTTGCGGCAATTCACCTAAAATTCAGCGTCAGTTTTCAGTAACACATAAATGAGAATTAAACGATTTTTTATTTTCTCTTATTTAATTTATACAAATTTTTATCGCTCAATTAACTTTTTTAATTAGTTAACAAATAAAAGAATAAGATTGATGCGATGGTTTTTGAGAATTAAATAAATGTTGGCTAAACAAATTACGCCAATTATTAACTGTAATATTGATATCGATAAGTTATTTCGACATCGATTAATTTATAACTCCGGCTGGCTTACAATTAAATTTGTGCAAACGTTTTTTTACGCAAACTGATTTCAATATAGAGACTTACTAAGTTATAAAATTTTGACACTTTAAAACTTTCTCAGGCAAGCTGGTAAAAGTTGGAGATAAATTATAGCAGGGTAAAACATGAAATAGGTTTAGTGTTCAAAACATGATGAGAATATTTGAACGGGAGTGCATTATGTTCAATTGTTCTCTCAAAATGTGTATTGTTTCCGATATTTACTAGTAATCAGCATACAGTTAAGGTGCTCAAGTAAGCAAAACCGAAGGTCACCGCGACTCGTTTCCAAGTTTAAATCGCTGTTGCCATAAGTATATATTTAATTTGAAATCGGATTTTGTTTGTAGTAGAGAGGTAATTGTGGAAAGTAGGATACCAAGAAGAAAGGAAGTAAACCGCAATACGCTTTTCAGATCAGTAGATTCTTAAGTACATTTCTTAAGAATATATCGAACTCACCTTACTTTTAGCAACATGAATTGCAAAATATCGAGTCTCAAAACAAAAGCGATACGAATATACAAATTTCTTTTTTTATAAGCAACAAAAGTAAATTGCCCTAATCAAGATTTTCAGCGTTATATTTCATCCTTTTTTTTTTTATACTTTGCCTATAGTGAACATTGTTCAGTAATGTAGAAAATCTGAAGTATCTTCTGCGCAAAATAATCTAGGTTCTTTTTTTTTTTTTTTTTTTTAAATGGGTTCGGTGCCAGCACTGACCCAACTACATGAGCTTAGATCACCTACTTAGATTCTGAGGCGATCGGAGATAGACAGTACAAAGGAGAGTAGGAGGGGAATAACGGCTAGAGATGGGAAGGAAAGGATAAAGGAAGCATTGAAAGGGGTAGGAAGATCTAACGCCAAAAGTCCGACGTATACATGAGAGCACTCGGGAAAGAGCAGGACATTCAAAAAGGATATGGTTGGGGTCGCATATAAAGGGAATCTAGGTTTTTACCGTGCTACTTTTAAAACGGTTATACATATATATATATATATATATATATATATATATATGAGGGGCCGTATCTAGACTAAAATTTAAACAGGGGGGAGGTACAAAAATACGTTTATGAGCATATGTATACGTATTACTGTAAAATTTATTTACTTATATATAGTACACCTAAAGTCCTGTGACCAGTTGTCACATATACATAATTTCAACAAACTGAAGTGAAAACAAAAAAAAAACAAAAAAACTGTTGATATATGTAAAAATATATATGTAGCAACATGTAACATTACATATACACAAATTTTCCTAAGTACAACTTATATGTGTTTTCATACGTTATTACTATTTATTACATTACAACGGCGCACCAAAAACAATTTTTGATCTTCATTTTTTTTTATAATTTTTCATTCATCTATTCATTTTTTTATTTATTTGATAAATAAACTCGAGTTCCGTGAGGGTTCAAACTTCAGAACAAAATTAGTCCGAAAAAAAGAGACAATTTTTGATTGCCGATTAAAATTAAATGTATTCATCAGCAACCGTACAGCACACGATTTATCACAATAAAATACTAACAGCTATTTTCCCTTTTTTTAAATTAATAAATTCGGTTGCATTATAAAATTTTATGGTTAATTTAAAAATATACGTATAAAAAAATAACCGAATAATTTATACGTTACAAAGAAAATAATTACGATGCAGTATCAAACGAAATTCTTCGCCTACATGCCTACAAAATAATTAAGTTATCAAATAAGTAGTTGCAAAAAGTGCAAAAAAAGTAATAAAAGTAAAACCAACATTATGCATAAAAAACGTTTTGTGCAAATATTTTTACATATTGTTATATAGGCATCAATGGAATAAAGTAGTCTTCAAGCGGAACAATTATAGTTGCGCGGTCTACAAAATAACGTTGTCAACATCACAAAAATAACAACTCAATTTTCATTTGTAAAATAAAATTCCACTCTTCCAACGATGTCTAAGTAATTTCGAAGTAAACATTAATTGCCCTTCCATCGAATTTCGCTCATAATTGATCAAGTTATACGGTTATCGGATAATTCTGATTAGAAATACAATAAATAATTATTTTCTTAGACACATAATTTCATTATCTTTTAATTTTAATTTTAATTTATTGAAATCTCGAATGGGCAATTAAATAAAGCGGTAATTATTAAATTAATTACAGTAATAAAAGAGTATGAACGAAAAAATAAAAATAAGTTAATTCTATATTTAAGAATGATATGTAACACATAACACAGGCTACAGAACAGACTACAGAAGGATTTATTAACTGATTATAAATTTTGAGAAATCAATTTTACTCGCAAATGAAATATTTTACATACGTATTTGTATCTATGTTATAAAGCTGAAAGATAAAAAATCGAATAAATGTTCGTAGCCCGTTTTTCCATAATGGCTGTAGAATTATTATTATTTTTTAATCGGCATAACTGCTCATTGCAATGTAGAAAAAAATACGAAAATCAAAGATTTCGAAATTTGAAAAACAGAATTCCAAAGAATATATACATGGAGTAATCTTCTTCTTCTTGCTGTCCCGACCGATCTCGATCATAGGTGGCCATCTAGTGAAGTTTTAATGATATTCTGGTACCGCTGTCTGTCGTACGCGGAATGTACCAACCACTCTGTATTTAATCCTGTCCACATCTTGATATCACAGAACCAGGTACGTTTTTTCCGACCAACTCTTCTTTTACCTTCAATTTTTCCCATCAAAATGGTTTGTAGCAAGGTGCACCTTGTCCCACGGATCAAGTGTCCAAAATATTTCAGTTTCCGAATTTTTATTAAATTAATCAATTCGTGGTCTTTTTTCATAACCCTAAGTATCTCCTGGTTGGTCTTCTTAGCTGTCCAGGGTACCCTCAAAATTCTCCGGTAGCACCACAATTCAAAAGCTTGTAATCGATTCAGGGTATTTTTCTTCAAAGTCCACGTCTCACAGCCGTATAATAAGATGGACCATATGTAACACTTTAAAATTCGAACCCTTAATTCCAAGCTAAGATCGTGGACCGTCAAAGTTTTCCTCATCTTGTTGAATGCACTTCTTGATTGCTCAATCCGACTTTTGATTTCCACTTCAGATCCTCCTGTAATGTTCAGCTGCGCACCTAAGTATTTAAATGATTCGACTTTCTCCAGGTTATCTCCATTAATGTGTATTCTGGTACTGATATTATTTCCAATGACCATTATCTTTGTTTTCTTTGCATTTAATGATATTCCATATTTCTGACTAATCTCCTCTACTTTTTCAATGATTGATTTCAGTTCTTTGGCACTACCAGCTATTAAAACTGCGTCGTCAGCATAACGAATATTATTGATATATTTTCCACCTATTTTGATACCTATTATACTGTCTTCCAGAGCTTCCTTGAAGATTTGTTCTGCGTAGATGTTAAACAGTATTGGCGACAAGACACATCCTCGAAGTAGTATTTTGATTTAATGAAATAATAGCGCTCTGGTTAAGATACAGGTTTTTGATTATTCGACGATCTCCTGAATCCAATCCAATGTCTTCCAGTATTTCGAACAGCTTTTGATGCTGGACCTTATCAAAGGCTATGGAGTAATAAGTAAAGTAAATCCTATACCTTTGACAGGTCGTCGGGGATTGTGAAGTTAAGGTTCATAATGTACTAAACCTAATGGATCTAAAGAGAATACTGGGTCCAGTTCCTTTCTACTTAGAATCCGCCTTTACTTTTTCAGATTTCTCTAGTACTCAATTATTTCAAGCCGGGTAAACACGGAAGCGATTCGGATCTGGACCGAGACAAATCTCGAACCTGTATCCTCCGGTTTAGTAGACAAGCGCCTTAACCACTAGGCTACCGCGCTACACGTGGAGTAATAACACAAGAAAATTAGAATAAATTTCACAGCCACATTAACTAAAGCTATATATATATATATAGGGGACTCTAAAGCCCCCCCCCCCCCCCGATTTAGTTCTTCTATAATTCTTATAGAAGAGTAAACTTTTTCATTGGCTCCGCCGTTCGACAAAATTTTTTCGTTACTACATAAAATTGTGACATTTTTTTGGGACAAATTTCGTGATAGAACACTCTTCCTGATGACTCCTGACATAAAAATGGCGTAGCCATTAATATATATACATATATTAGTAGATGTATTTTCATCATCTGAATACAGAAAAATATAAAACCTTTGAAATTTTAAAATTTATACAATACAAATTGTAAAAGCTATATGCAAGTTGCGGGACAGAAATTAGAAAAATTCCACAACCTATTCTAGCTATAGAATTGATTCTTTTGTTTTTAATCCATTCATTTTTATTATTAGAGTACAGGAAAAATACACAATACAAATCTTAAAATTGAAGAGTCCGAATTTTGAAATGAAAGAAACAAGAAAAGTGTAGATTCTAAAAAAGAAATCGAATCTGATATATTATTAATGATAGTTACTGTGGGAACGTAAATTTGAAAATGAAACAAATGTGGCTAACATACCATTTTACAGAGCATTAAATTTAAAGTATTTACCTAACATTATCCTACTACCGGTTCTGGTTTTTAAGATTTTTTTAATACAAATTTGATTTTGTTTAATCGACGTACTCGTGTCCCAGTTTTATTTCAAATTAACACTATGTGTGAGAACTGCACTATCGTTTTATTTTAACAATTCGCAAAGTAAAACAATTAAAATTCTAAAGGATTAAACTGCAAAGCGGCTAATGGATCTAGATGAGAGAGCCTATCGTTTCGGCCTCAACGATCCGGCTACAACGATTTGGCCTCATTGTTTCAGCCCCGGCATGTTTCGACCTAGATCATTTCGGTCTCGTCCTATTTCTGATTAGTTTTCGTTTACGGCCGTGATCACGAAGTACTGACTTTGAAACGCGTTGGGTTATATAAATATAAATCAACTGTTCCATATTAGTGACATTTATTTATTATATGTTAAACAGAAACAGTCAGTTAAAATATCTATTTAATGATAATAATGTTAGTGAGTTTCTAATTTTCTTAAATTAATGACATATTTAAGGTGTAAAATAATCAATGAATCAAGAAAATTACAGTCCGGTAGATTAGTAGTTAATTTGATTAGAAAATAAATCAACGGTTATCAATTTTTATGTATTACCGTCACTTTATGTAATTTAAAATATAATTGACTACAAGACTGTAGTGTACCATTTATAAATAAATATGTTTCATGATAACACGCACACACACACACACACACACATATATATATATATGTGTGTATAATTATAAAAATATTTTCGTAACCCCCACCCCCAAAATTTTGGTCTAGATACGAGCCTGTTAATCAATAATAATAATAATTCAAATAATAATCCTTATAAAAAAAAAAAAAATGCGAAACTGCTGCAGCATCTTTGGGTACATGAATAAGAGAACTGAACGCTACATTTGATATCCCTGGAGCGAATAAAAAACAAATAAACAAAAAGAAATCAGTATAAAGAAAAACCTTAGTAACGAAAAACCATAGCTATAAATTAACAAGTAGAAGATCATTACAACTAAAACGAATCATGGATGTGCTACGCGTTGTATTATTAAAAAAAGAAATTAACAATAGCCGTAATCATATAGCTAAAGTGATACATGTTTGATCCTTCTAGATTTATATTTTCTATAATTTAATTGTAGCAGGATGTTTTGATACATTCGCCTGTAGATTCCTAGCTAAAAAAGTTAAGCAAAGAACTTAAATGTACTTAGTAAGAGGGAAGCTTGTAAATTAATGTAATCTAAATGGTAGAGCATTCAGTATTATTTTGTTTTTCCCCCCTTATAACCGATCGATATTTAAAAAAAAAACACAAAAACAGTTTCAAATGTCAACTTTCTACCACTAAATTTATGTTACGAAAAAAATCAAATATTTTATTATTTTTTATGTATGTTCGCAATTCTCTTCATAAATTTTAAAAAAATAACTTTTAAAGAAATTTCAATGCATTCCTAACTTTCTGTTTCTTTTTTCCTCCTCAATGAATACAGCGATTTTTCACCACTGCTGTTTCTTACGGGAGATATGTATTCTCTTGAGTTTAAATTAAACTCTTTCCGTTGGTCAGTTCATAGTTCATTGTACTGACGATTTACTGCGCGACTCTTGGAAAACCAGTTGCGTTAAACAACATTTTTAAGGCCAACGCATCTAGAAATAAGAGAAAGGATTGGCAAATTATTCACCTTAATGCTGGATATACCTTTCCTCTCGTAACCGTAAGGAATTTCGTAATTTCAGTTACCTCAAAAAAGTGGGCTTCCTACACTCTACATTAGTAGTCAGATAACAATAGGTTCAAATGTTCGCGTTCTTCAAATAGCCGCAAGTAGCGAATTCTCCGTATTGGATCGATAACGATAATTTATGGAGAACATTACTTTCTCTGTTTTATTTGCTACTTATATCGGATACTAAGGAATTCTTCCTTTCCGATCCGTCACACTTACTAGTTTAATCGGCAGGCGAGTTTGGTAGTATTTTTAAGAATCTAAAATTTGCTATGCTCGCGACAATAATTTTCAGAAAACAGAAAAAAGGGAAAACCGAATACGAATTATAACAGAAGCAAGACGATATTTCCCAAAATATAGATTACCATTTTTACGCCTTATCTGCCAGCACAGTTTTTTTGTTACTTTGGGAATTAGTCTCAACAAAACATGCTTTTTTCCTCTGTTGCTATTAATTTACGATTTGTCCTAACCACTGGAGTTATTACAGCTAACAAATCCCCCCTGACCAGTATCCCCTTAAGGGAGATTCTATCGATTAGGAAGAAAGATAAGGATAGTGCGCGGTATAAGTTGTTGAAAAGAGTTTTGCACATTGGAAGAGAACGTAAATATAGTACAAACGAATGCATTTTAAGGGAAAGGAGAAGTTACTGCAACTACGAAGAGTTGTGCGCAGTCCCAAATTGCGAGGGGGAACAAAGAATCATCCGTTAATAGAGCGTTTCATAAAAACATATTTTTAAACATATCATGGGCACTAATGTAGAGAATGGACTAGTTTCAAAATCTCTTCTATACCGAATTAACTTTTAAATGTAAATTTGAAAAATATATACCTTTTCACCATTTTAACTCGATATCGTGATAGTGACCGTAAATGTTATATTTCAGTGTTCGGTATTTTACGTTCGTTCATTTTATTTTGCATCCTTCAAATTATCGAAGTTCTAAAAAGTGTTCTAAGAAATTAGTATTTACTTTTTTTATTTTCTTTTTTATAGTGGTTATTGATCTCTTCGAAACTAAGAAACCAGCACTTGACGCATAAACAAACACAGAGGAACAGCGACATTATCCTACTGGGCAACGAATTCGAATGTGCAACGACAGGTAATTTAATAATCATTTGGATGATATTAAACAGGATATAATATACGATGTGTTGGACAGGTAAAACGGTCCAAAAACCAAATGCTGTTAACTCAACGATGAGTTTCTATGCATTATCCAACAAAAATTCGCCAGTACAACGATTTATTCAACAAAATGCTTTTCCATTGCCAGCATCCGAAAAAATGCTGCATGAAAAAGCAATAAACATGACTTCGTTAACCGACAATAATAAACAATGGAAACCACGCAAAATTAAGTTCGGGAGAACCGAGCCGAGTTACAATGCATGGTACAAATTCTGCTCCGTCCTAGATCTTAAAATATATATTGCTCCATCGAACGTACTGGGGCTGCTCAAAAATTGTATTCAATTGAAGGCAGTGGTGAATTTAGACCTAGGCCTAGAGTGGCAATATTTGAGGGGCGCCAAAATTTAAATATTACTAGTGTTGATAATACCTTGTGATTTTAGGTACCAAAGAATAATATATTTTTATCGTAATTAAGGTAAGTTTATCATTCATATGTAAAAATTGTTGATTTTTACTAAAAAAATTGTTATCGAAACCCGTCGATGTATATATACACATATATATATATATATATATATATATATATATATATATATATATATATATATATTGCTGCCCAGATCGTTGTGGGATCCGGTATTTCAAGCGGACCACCTGAGACCCAGGCTTATTTAAAGTGCTAGAATAACAAAATTATGTTTTTCGTAATGTAATTATTCGTGTGAATCATAGGAATCATAAGCTAAATTTAAAAATGAAATATACAAATTTTGCAGTTTTATAATGTATTATGGAAGACCCGGGTATGTGAGACCCCTTAATTTTATACAGACGCTACAAAGTCCGACAATGTTGCCGCATGATACTACTCAACAGATACTATCACTGCGGTTTTTCTGTCAACGCTACGGGACTCAAATCAGTTTGGTTTTAGCATTTTTCAGAAGTTTCGTGTTCATGATTTTTTACATGTGTATCCAGGAATTTTTGTTGTTACTTGCTATGGAAAGCTAATCAGATTTAATTTTGAGTTCAGTAAAAACTGGGAAGTTTATTATTCATACATATTTAAAATTACACGCTTGTTTTTATCAGTGGCGAATCTAAATATTTTGGTCTCATTTAGTAAACACCACATAAGATTTTTGAAAAGAAATGAATTCTAATGTAATGCATAAAATTAAATTTTTAATAATTTTATTTCTTTTTTTTTTCAACTTCATCCTGAAACTTGTGAGACTCGAAACAGGTCTCACAGCGTGAATTGGCTTTCCAGAAACGGGCCTGTCTACAGCCAAATATATATATATATATATATGTATATATAAACTCGGCCATTTTGGCCTCGCAGGGGCTGTGCTCCTTGAAACCTCTTGCTTTCATTTCTGTCTCTTTCTCTTCTATACTTTGTATAAAATGATTAAAATTTACAACGTAATTCTTATTGGCATCAACACAAAAATCCTATAAAATATAACAAACGTTACATAAAATTGGGACATTTTTTCTAATGGGGGGTAAGCCTAAGAATTACGTTGTAATTAATATGTATATTTGTGTCAGCATATCAGCACGGGCCTAGGGCGCCATTACCATTAAATCCGTCATTAATTGAAGGCTATCAATATAATCATTGTAAACTTTACGTTAATAATACGTGCAATTTAAATACACGCTATTGCTTATTGAATAAATTTCAAATGCGGTACTATTTTGTTATTTAATTCCATTTTATGATCTAAATTTCCTCCAGTTTTGCTCGTAACAGAATTGATCGACGCTTAAAATATTCATCATTCGCGATAACCTGTCTCTTACAAAATTTTTAAAGAGTTATTTCTGTAGAATAGTTCGACTTGAACAACCTATCTGCAAATATGAAAACTCTTAATGATTGTAACCCGGCATACACGTTTTCGACCATATTTTAAAATAATGGCCGGTTTATCGTAAAAAGTGGAAAATTTATAACCTGAAAAAAACCGCTGCTACTGGAAGTACAATTGATCCCTTGTTATCGAGAGCAGACACGATTAAGAATTGGGCACCACGATTAATTGCACATACTTCTTTCAATTTCCTTTACTGATCGTCGCACTGTGGGCCAGAAAACCAACTACCTTTCCACACGTTCTCCAGCTCTAAACAGGGTGAAGTGATATTCTTAAAACGAATCAACAGTGTTCGAGTCTCATCCAGTACCCGAGCGCATTCATCTGTTCCTTCGAAACTTTATACAGCCCAAAACATGGGTCGACTTTTCAGAGCTTAAAGTTTATTTATTGAAAGAACTGTTACCACGAAACAAGTACGTAAACGTATATCAATTTGGCTTCGCTATGGTTGGTTAAAAATGTTCAGCAGCATGTAATTGGTATCCCCGAATTTTTTATAACGCTGACCAAGCTAGTTTACGATACTTTTGACAGGAAAATTGTTCACTATCAAATTCAACAACATCCTGTTCATTAACTAGCATTTATTTTATGATCACATGTATGTGTTATATATAAATATATATATATATATATACAGTGAAATTTCTGAATAACGTAGTCTCAGGATCAAAAAATTTGTCCGGTATTAAGAAGTGTCTGCTAATGGGAAATAATAATGTATGTATAGATTACTGAAATTTACATTATCGTGTGTATTTAGCAAGAATATAAATGATAGTACGTAATATAAAAAATACAGTACATATTTTCTTAAGACATATATGCGCCTAAAATATAAAAAAAAATGTTCGTATAATATAAAAATATGTATATATGTACAGTACTACTACAATACTTATTTATATTTGTACTTCAAGATTAGTTGATAAACAAGTTAGGCAATAGAGTATAAATCACTTTTTGTTTTAAGAACGCAAGGAAATGTATAATTTTAATCACTTACGTTCAAAATATTTTTTTTTTTTACATATTCTGTAAATCCTAGCGTATCGAACATATTTCAGTTTTGTATGAAAAAATCGGTAATTTTACTTTATTTCACGACAAAAATAAATTTTTAACACTTAATTAAACAATTATATATATAATTTTTATATCCCCGACGCGTTTCGAAGCAAACACTTCATATTTACGAGAGAAAATGGCGGGGATTTTAAAATTATCCGCTATTTAGAAGTGTCCGTTAGTAGAAGTTTCACTGTATATATATATTCGTTCGAGGTTGAATAGAATTTTAGTGAAAATTTAAATCTGTACGTGGCTGCGCATCCACCTTTAGGCTACTTGAGGCGTCGGATAATCTAACGAATAAATTAAAATAACGATAACTTTATATTTCAGTCATCATTCGTCACTTAAAATTCTATTAATAGTAGAATATTTTCGCAGATAATAATATGATTAATTAATTTGGAATTTAACATTTCACCAGCATTCCTTCAAAGGTTCTGGAAAGATCGAAATTCACTCGCGTAAAATATACATAGGAATAAATTTAACCAATTTAACATCCGTCCTGTGTACAATGTCATTTGGGTAGCTGTCGATTCTGACGATGTGCTTAGTTCTAATTTTTATGTAAAACACGCTGCCTTATTTCTAATTCGCTCATATTACAAAAGCTACAACTCCCTGTCCACCAATCCGTTATTTGATGCTATTCATCCAGTCCGCTGTTTGATTCCTCTCTATTTTACTTGTTCAGTTATTTTCATCCGTTTAATAAAATTCATTAAATCCACTTATTAGCGAATTTGTGACAAAAGTTCCGGCTTTTTACGAAAAAATAATCAGCTTTTAGAAATTTCTACATAATGTGTTTCCGATCATTATTGTTTGTGAGAAGTTCATATAAAGTAGAAAAAAATTTGCAAACAAAATTGCATCTTTTATGCCGATGATTACATTTGTGATTAATTTTTACATAAATATATTAATTACCAGTTAAAAAAGAAAATTTTTTGTTTTATGAGAAATATGAAATACGAATATTAATTGCGGTACCCGTGAACTTTAAAAGCTCCATACTAACGATAAATTTATATTTGGAAAAAGAAAAAATAGTAAATAATTCGGTACTATCGTTGCTGATTAAATGCTATAATGTACGGAAACAGCTGAACATACGTTGTTTAACAGGCAGATGAGTTCAATTTCATCAGAAATAGGTATAAAGTTCGCCATCGTGTATTACAGATTTTAGGTAATCATTTTACATGTACTACCTTCGAAATGCACGCGAGAACAATTATTTTACTATAAACTGTAGGTGTACTTTACCAGCAAAAACCATTTTTTAAGTACGAATAAGTTGTATTTCTTCACGAATTGTCAAGAAAGATTAACTGTTTTTGCTCACGTAATGGTATTGAAAGATGGGGTTCCTCAGGTGTGAAAAACGAATAGGGCATTGTTCAAATGTTGCATATCGCTGCCTGACGTAAAATAAATTAGTTTTTCTGAATATTACAACTTACGAGTATAACAGTCAATTATCAGCCTGTTGGCCGTTAGTTTATCATTCACGACCAATTAGTCTGTTAATTATTGGTCGGTTGGCTGATAGATATAGCTTTTATCCTGATACCGTTTCCAGTGTTGTGCTTCGAATTGTACCTTACTTGTTTCATGAACTAACCATTGCAGAACAGACTGATGTACCTGATATGTGTGATAAAACGCGTTAATTTTAATAAATTAATTAAAAACAAGTTCAGTCAAGCATGAAGTTTCATACGCTAAGGAGTCCGAATGTTACGTTAAAGATAACTATAATTTACATTTACATAATACTAAATTCCAGTGGCGACTCGTGAGTAACAGAAGTGGAGGTTCACAATTAAATATATTAAATATTACACAAATATTTATTGAAAAAAATTTATCAAAAACTATACTGTATGTATGTATGCAACTGCATGTGTGTGCGCATAATATTAATAATTTTCAGTTAAAAGTCTTGTAAACTAAATCTATTCTTCCTATCTTTCTTTAAAGAAAAAACATCTATAACAGTTTCATGAAAGTTAGAAATATTGTGGAACATTTGTTTTTCAATTGATAACATAGCTAAATCATTTAGTCTATGTTCACACATTGTGCTATGTAAAAATGTTTTAATTCGTTTTAGTGTCGAAAACCTCAGTGAAAACATAATTAACACTTTTTATCCTTAAGTAAAATCACAATTTTAGGTAGAAACTACGTCACTATTAAAAATATTCGAATGAATATATGCGGTCCATCATTAAAAACTAAACTCTGTTTCCAATGATCGACTGTGTATACATACTCAAAAGGTTAGTAGTATTTTTAATAGTGATGTGATTTTTACCAAAAATTTCAATTTTAATAATATGAACCGTGAGAACTCGTTACATATTTTTATTTAAGTACATTAAAAAACAAACAAAAGTTAACATTTTGCAAAATGTTTGTTGTTATTGTTTTTTAAGTCTGCATAATATTTATATTTTATCACTATTTTAATTTATCAATTATTACAATTATTTTAAATTTGTTTAAAAAGAAAAACAATTAAATGTTTATGCTAAAATATCTAGCTAATGTCTTGAACAGTATCAGTTTTACTTAATGCATGTCTCACCAAAAAGAGTATAATAAAATGACAAATTATAAGATACAGTAGAAATTAGTTATAAAAACATTCAAAGAGGTGAATAATCTGGTCGTTATATCCCATATCAAATAAAGCATTATAATTTTTTAATGTCCAAAATTTACTGCTAATGAATAGTTCTTTACAAAACTGACATGAAATATTTTATGGCATAAATTACAATGAATAAGCAATCATTTATTTATAATTATAATTAAACATATTTCTTAGTCAAAAATACAAACACCACACTTTCTTTTTGGAAAAAAAAGTATGATAATAAAAAAACTTAAATCAGTATAAAGCAAGAGTAAGAGAAAATAAACTGTACCAAAACGGAAGTGGTTTGATATTTTATTTTTGGAGAAATTTGTAATTTTTCGACTTTTTATTATAACAAAATGAGTATAGTAGTCTTTTTCTAACATTTTTTGCAATGGTCTTACCACAGGTTTTCATCAATGTTATATTTATAATAAGCATTTTACATGTCACACTAACAAAATAAGCAGAACAAAAAATAACGGTACATCTGTTCTGTTTGTATAAATTTTACTTCTACATTGAAAAAGATCGAGGATGATGTTTTTGTTAAATTCATCTGCATAAATCTTTCAAAGCTAAATGCTAATTGGTATGCCATTATAACCAATTTTTACTGTATTTCAATATTTGGAAATTATAATGTTAACAGAATCACAAGTAATTTTAAACACATAACTGTTTTTAAATGTACAATATTGTACCTACTAACTTGTATATGTATGCAGCGCAATAACACAACCGATATTATATAGATGCAGTAATACACTTTTCTTATAAAATACAAGTAAAAATAAACATATATGTATATATACTCCAATCAAACTTTATTACCTTAAAAATTCAAATATGGGTATAAGCAGTAAAAAAATGTAAACATATAATCGTTTTATGAAAATTTATCGATTAATTCTGTTTATGATCAAATTCACTTCATTAAAATACTGCCCACCTATAAAATATAATCTTGCGAAAACGATGCCTATCGTTTAGTTCAAAATTCGAGTATGCTCCATCAAGCCGATGTAACACATGCACTAACACAATATCATTTTTATCTTTCTGACACACTACTTCATTATACTTACATGGTTTTCGATCGCATGTGCTACAAGCAACCTTCACACTAAAAGAATTCTGAACAAAATTTAATTACTTTTTAAAAATTAATTTATTTTTGCCATTAATTTCACTAATCGTTATATGTAAATAATAAATATAAATAAAAACATTGGATTCTACTTTTTTTAAATTGAATTCATGGTGTTCACGTGTGACTGTGAACACATGAACGAGCCGCCACTGCTAAATTCGAAACAAATAAATCTGATTTTTCGCGTTTTTTCCTAACTCTTCGTCATCTTCGAAAGTTTCGTTAAAAAAATAAAATATGGTTTCGTTCCCAACAAATAACAATCTCTCTACTAATATATCACACATGCCTGATGAAAAAAATTATTTTTAAAAATTTTGAGCTATCAGCGTCCCGAGGACCTACATATAAAGTTGGAAACCCAGATACGCTCCGAATTTAAAAAATATAGGGAGATACATATATTTTTACTTTGTTCAAAATTTTTAAACTAAAATACTCATACCGCAAGCAAAGGGGGGCACACTCATTTTTTTGCATTTTTTTGAACTTTTTGCCAAATTTGAAAGTTTCATTAAGGAAATGAAATACGCCTTCGTCCTAGACAATTAGCGATCTTCTCATCAATACATCACATGCCTGAAAAGAAAATATTTTTTTCAAAAAACTTTCGAGCTAGTTTTTTTAAGTTGCTTCATTTTTATCGGCCATGTTGTTCCACCGCATAACACTGTTAGTAAGATTACGGTCTATACACGGTTATTTTAGTAACTGGTATTAAATTTTTATATTCAAACACTCGTCTTAGAGGTTTGTTGTACACTATCATCGCATTTTTTACTCTATATATAATTTCTTCATCAAAGTTACCATCGCTACTGATAATATTTCACAAGTAGCTAACGTCCTTCACTTGTTTATGATGTCAATTTATAACAAATCTTAGAACGATCCGGGTAATGTAAGCTTTAAGCTGAGCGAATTTTATTATTATTGTTCATGGTTTGTGAGTTAAATTGGAAGAAACAGACGAACAGACAATAATTTAAAAAAGAAAAGAATTTTCTGTTCAAAAACGATAAAATAACCAAACGCAGTGATTATAATGTAGATATTCAGAAACCCATATACAGGGTGACTGGGGTAACTCGATGCATTCCTTGAAAGGGGTTATTCTAGAGATCATTTGCAGGAAATTAGGTCTTGTCAACTAGTAGGGGTCAAAAATGAGTGGTTACTGAGTTATAACGAATTTGCGAATTTTTAAGAAATTTCAGACTTCGCGTAAAAAAAACAAATAGTGGTAAAAAGAGATACTAAATTCTGAACAACCAATTGATATTTTTCTAAAAGCTAATTAGCTATTTATTACATTAGAAAAAAATACATGCCCGCAATTATTATAATCTCAGAAATAAAACTATTTAAATAGCCATGATAAGTTTATTTTCTATTTTTTTTTTTTATAATTAAACTGTTATTATTTGAAAAAAATGTATGACACTTGTGACATACAAATTACAGAAATTAGTTCCCCGTTTCATTAGCTCTCTAAAAAGGTATAAATGTTATCAGTTTGTACACGTGCACTCAAAGAAAATCACATTAAACTGAGAAAATCCCTAAATTCCAAGAAACATGTCCTTATCAATACCGTCAAGCTTTTGTTTCTTTTGACACACTGAGAACGAGGGTACAAGCCGGTAGACTTTGGAAACTTTCGGGGCAATTTGTGAACACGATGGATGTTACTTGTCTCAGTCAGTTTACTTTCGTTTATCCAGTTAGTTTAATCTAATTACTACAGAGAGCAGATATATCGTTTAATTGAAATACCAACAAAAAATTTTTTTTTTTGAAATGCTTTGTTTTGAAAATGAAGAATACGCAGATATTTTGTTCTGCTACAGGTTTTGTGAAGGTGATGCCGCAGTGCGAAGGAAATATCGAAAACATTTCCCTCACCACCGTTTGCAACACGTGAGTATATTTGGCACGACATTCCAACAGATTCAGGAAACAGGATGTGTTCAATGACGACAAAGTTACACTGGCAGACCTTGGGTTTCCAATTCTGCTGTAAAAAAGAAAATTTAAGACAATTTGAAACCGATCCCATAGTTTCAAGGAGAGCTATGGCAGAGATATTTCAATTAAATGATATATCCGCTTTCTGTAGTAATTAGATTAAACTAGCTGGATGAACGGAAGTAAACTGACTGAGACAAGTAACATCCATCGTGTTCACAAACTACCCTGAAAGTTTCCAAAGTCTACTGGCTTGTACCCTCGTTCTCAGTGTGTCAAAAGAAACAAAAGCTTGACGGTATTGATAAGGACATGTTTCTTGGAATTTAGGGATTTTCTCAGTTTAATGTGATTTTCTTTGAGTGCACGTGTACAAACTGATAACATTTATACCTTTTTAGAGAGCTAATGAAACGGGGAACTAATTTCTGTAATTTGTATGTCACAAGTGTCATACATTTTTTTCAAATAATAACAGTTTAATTATAAAAAAAAAAAAATAGAAAATAAACTTATCATGGCTATTTAAATAGTTTTATTTCTGAGATTATAATAATTGCGGGCATGTATTTTTTTCTAATGTAATAAATAGCTAATTAGCTTTTAGAAAAATATCAATTGGTTGTTCAGAATTTAGTATCTCTTTTTACCACTATTTGTTTTTTTTACGCGAAGTCTGAAATTTCTTAAAAATTCGCAAATTCGTTATAACTCAGTAACCACTCATTTTTGACCCCTACTAGTTGACAAGACCTAATTTCCTGCAAATGATCTCTAGAATAACTCCTTTCAAGTAATGCATCGAGTTACCCCAGTCACCCTGTATATGGGTAGATAAAAAACGGTAGTGTCTGTCAATGATTTCCGAATATTTACATTATAATCACTGGTGTTAGGTTATTTTATCGTTTTTGAGCAGAAAATTCTTTTTTTTTTTAAAATTTTTGTCTGTTCGTCTGTTTTTTCCAATTTAACTCACAAACCATGAACAATAATAATAAAATTCGTTTAGCTTAAAGCTTACATTATCCGGGTCGTTCTAAGATTTGTTATACATTGACATCATTAACAAGTGAAGGACGTTAGCTACTTGAGAAATATTATCAGTAGCGATGGTAACTTCGATAAAGAAATTATGTATAGATTAAGAAATGCGATGATAGTGTACAACAAACTTTCAAGGCGAGTGTCCAAATATAAAAATTTAATAACAGTTACTAAAATAACCGTGTATAGACCGTAATCTTACCAACAGTGTTTGTGGCCGATAAAAATGAAGCAACTTAAAAAAACCAGAAATTTGTCATCTAAGATTATTAAAATCTCCGTAAAATTTGGAAAGATCTTGTATCCAACAAGAGGTTACTACAAATGTCTGGTTGTTATTCAGTTGAATAACAATTAGCGAAGTCCTGTCTGAGGTCGGTTGGCCACGTTATAAGAATGGAAAATGAACCAATTCCGAAACGTACGGTTTATGAAATAGTAAATGACGTTAAAAGATAACGGGGTCGATCTAAGTTATGCTACTGAGATGTGATCACCGGTATAATTAAAAAAGATGGAATAAAATCGAAGAAGAATATCTCATGGGAAACGATAGACAAAAACAGGAAGTAATGAAAATTATTCACAGGTGGCAACTACCACACATATCGGGAATCAATGGAAAAGAAGCACCAACACGACGGTAACCTGGTCACCGTTGGCCGGGAGGACAGAAATTTGTCGTTCTCTTTGCGATTTCAGTACGAATACTAATATTCTATGATTTGCGAATATTGAGGTTATAATCATTGCATTACGCTATTTTATGGGATTTGAGCGGGAAAGCTGTTTTTTAAATTTTTGTCTGTCCGTCCGCCTCTTCCGATTTAACTCGCAAGCTGTTAGAGCAATTGAAATGCATACAGCTTAAAGCTTACATTACTCGGCTTGTTCTAAGCTTCATACTGACGTCATAAGTACAGAAATTACAACAGTTTAAAGTTTAAACAGCAAATTACTGCCAAAAGAAAAAAATGATGGCGTCAAACCCTTCCCATCGTATCTTGACAAAAAGAAAAGTAACAGCGCTTTCTTTATAGTTTCCCTCCTTCTCGTCGTTCGTTCGCTGACTTGTTCTCTTCTCAATTCGATTTCTAACGTTTTGCTTTATTCATTTTTCAACACCACATAAAACTGCAGCGTCAAGTTAGCCCATGATGGAATTTCAAAATCAAATTTAGCCAAACAAATCGTACTCGTTTATATTGAATTGTGTTGATAATTGAAAATTTTTTAACGCGCTATAACGCGGAGTATTAGCAAAAATTTAGGTGGAGGACTAAGTTGAAAAGATTTTTAAAAAACGATTATAATAGCAATAGTTCTGTGCCGGATTGCGCTGATAATAAAAAATTTTGTGCCGCACCCCCGTACAAGTAGTTTTTTTTTAAATTAACGTAATAACTTGATTTCTCCAAAAATTCAAAATTTTCAAAAACCCAATGTATCTGAGAATGTCGTAGTTGTTTCGTCTATTTCATTTCCTACATTTTCCAATTCACCCAAAAATGTTAAAAATCCATCAAAATTTTATTTTACTATAGGTTACCGGGAAATAATAATAGAATAGATTGAACGGTTACTTTATCTTAAAATAAAAATGTGATTATTAATAAGCGGCATTGTATGCTCATCATACAACGACACCGCATTTCTCCTAATATTTTCATTTCCACGTTGCTTGCCGATGATACTGTTCGTTTTTTTAATTTTACGCAGTTACTTTAGTTTATTGAAAACTTTTTCGGTGCTATTTAATGAATTCGCTATTGTTTCCAATTCCTTTTTTTATTCTTTCTTCACATTAATGATTTACGAATTGAATAGGCGCAACCTGCGCACAGCCCACATTCAAGTTTTTTCGTATGCAATATATTAAATGTATGTGCAACTACTACGAGTATTTAATCGGTTTCAAGATGACTCTGTTAACGAGTACAAGTTCTTCTCGATTTGGAATCAGGGTCAGAGAATGAAGTTCCATCGAACTTTAAGATGATGTTTTTAAACTCTTTTAGACTAGCTAAAAAAAGTTTGATGAAATACATGAGTTAAAAAAATCAAAAAAAAATTAAATTGGTAATGTAAGCAAAAATTATGATATAGAGGCGGCATTAAAATGATTTTTATCGAAAACGATCATCGTGCCACTTACTTCGAAATTCCTGATGTAAATAAATCGTCCTCGAATCTCCAGATCAATAACCTTCCGATTACCAGTGGATTGTTTCGATTTACACATATGTCTTTCACAACGCCGTAAAAGAACTTATCTTTTCTAGTTGCAAATAGAGAAACTTTTCTTCTATTATTTACCGAACGGTTTACAGTTACGCATAATTTATATCGCATGTGTACTGTTGGCGACACAAGCACTGACAAATCACATTGCAATACAAAAAATATAAATAAATAAAGTATCATTGGAATATATTAATAAGCTGTTCTATTTTGAAGGAAATTTTTGATTGCGTCAGTGTATCTAATATCGTGAATATTGTATATCAATATATATGATTTCCAAAGGCTAACGATATATTTTTTGAACTACTTACGTTGGTAAGCGCTATTTTAAAAATTTAAAAAATGAACTAATTTTCTTGAGAAATTTTCCAAGGAATGAATAACTTTTATTTCCTTTTTTTTTTTCTTTTTCTTTATGCGAATATCTTTACGTAATATATAATTATGATTCGCATGACTTTTTAATATCTCAATTTTCTATATTTCTAAACTTTTTTGCAGTACGCCGGATATAATACGTGCTATGTATTTTGTAACGTCATGCTAACAAAAAAATAACCAACTTAATTTAATTTATAAAATTATTTTATTTTATTAGTTTTTTTCTCATTTACGAAGAGTTATTCATTTAAAACAAAAAGCAAACATTTATAACGAACTATAAAAATTAGACCAAAATCCGCACATGGCTTGGGTTTAATCTCAGTTATTTGTCGCCTTCGATTTAATCATAGACTTCTACCTGCATCACTTGCCCGTCTCTCATTTGCATCTGCTCTATTTTGTTGTCACTCCGCTTCTACTCATTTTTTTTTTTGGCTGTTTGTGTTTTCTCTGCTTTCTCCCCCCCCCCGTCTTGTCTCGTCCCGGATCCAAGTCGCTCCCAAGCTTACCCAGCCTGAAATAATTGGGTACCAGAGAAATCTGGGAAAGTAAAGGCGGTCGAGAGAAAGGAACTGGCCCTCTTACTCTCATTAGTGCCGTTGGGCTTAGTACATTGTGAACCTTAACTTCACAATCCCGACGCCCTGTCAAGGGTATGGAACTCACTTTACTTTACTTAAGGATGGAGTGTGACTTAGTGGCAAAAATCGTGAATCCACATATTGAACAAGAAATTATACGAAAAATCTTTTAAATTCGGACAGCAGTGGAGGGGACGATGGGACCAAGAGGATGCACAACAGAAATAAATAAAGTAGCGTTTTAAGGATCATATATTAAGTTTAAGGAATTATAAGTAATATAAGGAGAGAATAGGCTTCAAATAGCAGAACGGAATAAGATGGCAATAAGGGGAGTGTCTGTAAGCGAAAAACGATAACGAAACTACGGTTAAATTGAAACCAATATACGGAAGAATAATGTAGCGCCGCAAAGAAGGAAAGTTATGAAACCGAGAATGAGGAAGAATAACGGGTTGAATAAAAGGATACAAAGAATGTTGATTAGAAAAGGACAAAGGAGTCTGACCGAAAATTTAAACAGATGTAAATGGTAGGAATTGGTAGCGTACAAATGGGCGAGTCCGTTAAGAACCGCATTACGAGGCAGTCAACCTTTTCGTTTCCTTCCACACCAACTTGGCCCGAAATCGGAACGAAATCAATTGAGTTCGCAGATAATTTGAATCAACGCAAAGAATGAAGGAATCAGAGAAGGAGGGAATGAATAAAAGCGAATGTTTGTCCTTTAACACTATTGCACCCTATTATAAAACTCGATATTCCCACTCTCCTTATCGATGCTTCGTATATTCTTTCACTTCCACTTATTGCTGACTTCGAATTATTGTTATTACGTTGAAACGTTTAAGAATAAACGTTTTTTTCGATGCTTGGGCTAAAATTCTCTAATTAACAAACCGATTGAAGAAAAAAGACTGTGTTTTTATTTTTTGATTTGTTCGGAGATATGTTACGAGAAGTGTCTGTTTTATCAACGCCGAAGATTGTTGTCCGTCGTCTAGTTTTTCGTAAATTTCAAGAAAATATTAGTTTTAAAAGTTCTAGCGAGTACTTAAACAACAGAAATTACCACAAAAAAGAAATACAATCTCGATGGCACGTCAGCCAGACGAATTATAATTACGTTGAAACTGAAAAAGTTAAGTATAGTAATCCCGCTAATAATTCGAAAAACGTGTCTGACCGTAAATGAACGTCGGTGAAAAATTGTTCGATAAGCTATTTTTACGGGGAAAAAAGCAAATCAGTGCAATCAAAACTGGTTCTATTCGAAACTGCTTTTCACGCCTTTATTTCATACGCCCGAAATGACGCATTTAAACAAGTTTTCCAGTGGCTAGGTAGATTTAAGCAACGCGTCCAAGGAATACTTCAGTCGAGTTCGTAAGTAAAAGATTTTAAATATTTAGCTATATATATGTCGGTAGATCCTTGAGCTGGAGAAAGCACGTTCAAGTCTTAAATTCGAAAATAAGACAGACAATTTCAGCTTTATAGTAACTAAAGCAGGTACTTTCATATAAAATACTACGTATATAATACTACAATGCAATAATTATGGCTAGAATTCTATATGGAATCCAAATATGGAGAGAGGCTAAGAAAACGGAAATCGATAAAATAGGTAAAAATCAAAAAAGGTGTCTTAAAATTATATTTCCCTACTGGGGGCGAAGTGACTCGAGATCAATTATGTATAGAAGGAAAATGATGAAATGTCACCAAAGATGTACTACTACTATTACAGGTTACTCGAATATAATATCAAGAATATAAGGTTACCAACTAGGCCAAAAACTCGAATAACAAGAAATCAATATATATTATACATATATCCTAGAGGGGCAAATGTACGAATTGATAACACAGGTGATATTCGGTTTTAATTAAATTAATGAGAATAATCGCCAATCATATTACAAACGGAAATAGCATATTAGCGCGTGGAAAAAGGAAGTGGTGAAATGGCTGAAGGAACGGTGCAAAGAATAAAAAAACCAAATTGCGTCCGAATTCCTCACTCCTAGATAGTTTTCAATCATGTACTTACGGATATAACATGTATTCTATGTTGTTGTTTTTGTGTCTCTCCTCTTATAACTTACTGTTCGTAATTCATAAAGAAGATATTGTTTAAGATATCATGATAAATATGTGTATATATGACTTTTAGAGTGAATGCAGGTATGTGTATGGTTTTTCTTTTTTCTTTTCACCTATATATATATATAAGTTATATATATATATTTACTAAGACATATATTAATTAAGGTATATATATATAATTTCGATGTTATAATAAGTATGTATAAGTTTGTACCGAAATCGAATAAACGATAATAAGAGTGTCGGGCACTCACACAACGGGCATACTTGTCCAGTGAGACCCACAAACTTATTTTAAAATTTAAAAAAAAAAAATAATTGCGGATTCACCATGTAAAATGTTTAAAGAAGATTCGAATACGAATGCTTTTCAACGTATACGGAAAATATAATAAATTCCAAAAGTTCGACTTGGTATCGAAACTGAAACCTCCTAACGATGATATCTTCGAATGAATACGTGTAAATAACTTTTGCTCTGTCTGATTTTACAAGAATAAATTTCATTCCTGCGAAAAATCTTATACGTTATAATAAAAATTACCTGTATGTATGTAGAAAATTACGAAACGTTTATTTGCGAAATCGGCAAAGTCAGTACACTCGACTGTGGAAATAGTATCGGAAAAACGATAAAAGGTTTTTCTTTGTGGTAATAATAACTTAAAAATCCGTAAACACATCAGAGAAAGAAATTTATGAATTATCAAAAGCAACGATATAAGTTCCGGAATTAAACCAGCTTAAATTTCGCGGTAAATTATAAATTCTAATTCACCATAAAAATGGAACTCATTGACTTTGAAACACGTCGATGTTTTAATAACCTGTAAAATTTTTCCGCGATACATGTGCGTTTATCATTTTTATAATACTTAAATAGCAAAATACCGATTTATACCGAACTTTGTAATTAAGTATAATCGCATTAAAAATACTTTTATTATTATTTTTAATATTCTCCGAAAGAGCTGAATGTAAACAATTTAGAAAGAGAACAGTAATTAAAGATGTTTTATTTAAAAAAATAAATCAAAGAGAAAATTTTTTGAACTATTTTTGAAAGTGTCGCACTGTTTATCAGTTTTATTTTGACAGTCGAAAAAGTAACAAAGGCGCGTGGTGCCTTCTTCCTAGCTATTTAGTTAACCAGATTAGCGACCCCAATTTGGTGGCATCGTAACCGTTAGTTCAATAGATTATCCAGATTTGTCGCGTCCCATTTGTCTTCATAACTAACTTCTCTTGCTCGTACTGAAGAATGCTTTTTTTTTTTCGTTTATAAGTTTCACAGATGAAACGGATTTTTACAAAAAAAAGTTGTCATTAGTAAACATTTTCTTCGTTTATTCACTAAAAGAGGCTCGATTTGCAATTATAGCTTTCCTAATTAAAGCGAGGAATTTGACTGACGTTGCGAGGTCTTATTAAATTTTTCTGGTCCATTGACCGAAAATGTCGAATAAATTCGCATCGTAGATGAAAACAGTTTGCTTATCGCCTACCGTCGGTTCGTTGGTTCATAGCAAAACGTAGCTATCAACGAAAAAGGTGAGATTGCGTACACGTGTAAGGGGAATTTACGCAAATTTGTCCGTTTATGTTCTTGAAGATCGATCCGACACCAGAGACCGGCTCAATTACTTCTTTCGAACGATCTTTTTTTCCGGTATTTTTGAAGAACCCGCAGCTTCTAATTCTACTTCGTAAACCATTTACCGGAAATATTTTTAAAAAATCGAAAAAAAATTTCCCGACTTTGTTTCAAATAAAACACGACTATTTTGACGTAATTATTTCTTTAGTCAAAAATTTCCAGATAATTGTATATTATTTTCCACAGTTTGTCCTCGGTACATAGATCGTATTGGCTGTTCAGCGAAAAAATATTACCCGCAAAGTCAACAGAGACATTTTAGTTCTGGCGTGCCACAAAATCCCGCACTTGTTGACATCTTACGTCATGGACAACCTCCGGAAAGCAAACGTAGCACCTAAATCTATCTTCGAGAGAAGACCTGCTGATAGATTTTGATTCTCTTTGGATTTCATTTATACCGCAAAATAATTGAAATTTTAACCGACCAATGTATAAAGCTAATAATTAACTTTTATTTACAATTCTAGTCATCTGATTTCGTTCATTGCTAGACATTATTTTCAATACGTTACATGAAAATAACGATCAGTAAGAAAATAACTTATTTTTGTAACGATATATAAACAAAATAAAAATATCATTATCCGTTTAATCTTTTTAAATATTAGCTGCTGATTTATTAGGAGATGCAACAATTATTCATTAAAGCTGTCCGAGAGCTATTAAAATATCGGCGCATTCGGATTTTATTTATTTTTGTTTTCACTGATAAGGAAAATAGCTGATTTCGCTGTTCCTTATCGTTCGATAAAAAACGCCTTTCGATCGTAGCGCCGTCCTCTTATGCCCGCAACTTTTATATCCTAGACTCTTTGTTCTTCACATTCCACAGACACGTTCTTTGGTCAGCCGAGTTCATTATTTCCGCTAATATGTTACTAACCTATTTTCTTCCCTTCATAGTTGTGTCTTTAATTCTTCACGGCTGTCCTGCCAAAAATGATTCTGTTATTGTTATCTGGTCTTCGCAACCTAGCTATTTCCAACGTGGCATTAAAATCACTTCAGTGATCGTAATTGCACTTACAGAATTGCATCTACAGACTGATTACCGCAGACATGGAAAACGGAGTAGAAACTGATACTCGACGTTGGGGAAAGGAGGGAAAAATTAATAAATACTAGAACGTTGGAATGCTTGAAAAAAAATCGTACGATACGTATATCGTACAGGGTGGAACGAAAGCGTAGCAATCTGGTCAAGCTGATTTCGTAAAAAGAACAACATAAACCAACGTGTAGGACAAAGGGGAACTCTATTATTATTTCTGCGGATTACGGTGAAGCTTTTTTAAGTCAGTAAAACGGTTCCGTCTCTCTGTGGAACATGCTACAAGACTGGAAATCCCAATCGATCTGTCTCGGACTCGTAATATTTTTTTTCTGAAGAACATCCGGTAGAATCAAATTTTTTTAGTTTTACTCCTTAGACACTTGGTCCTTAATTTAATGTAAAGTTATTAGAATTTTAAGAAATTATGATTTTTATCAACGCTACGCGTTCAGCAGTTTATACTTTCTTACCGAGGATAAGTGGGGCCAAGCGGCGCGTTGCGCATGCACAGGACAGCGAAAACCTCTTTTGTCTATGCCTCATGATAAAGTTACTTAAATCACAAGCTTACTTCCTGCTTCGCTCTTCCGTTTCTCCATTACCCAGTCGCTTCTTTGTCCGTTTGATCTGTCAGAAGCAAACTTCATTTGTGACGCAAATCACATTTTACTTGAATGTCCTTTCATTTCTTTAGAACGAGCTATGCTGTATTCCGGTCTTTTACGTCTTATCCTACGCCTTACAGCGCTCACAGCATCCTTTCTTTTCCTTCTCCCTTGGTTATTCCTTTGTTAGATTCATATGTTCTATTTCTAATATGTTTCCTATATAATTATCAATGCTATCATACCTTTAGATTTAGTTAACGTCCTTAGCCGACCTGCTCAAAAAATTGAAAAAAAACAAAAAATTATTGTCAGCCGCGCATTCTGTTTAGTTGTATCTTAAAATTCTATTAGAAAGGCGACTCAAATTGATGATATTAATTATTATTAATAATAATATAATTTATTCAAATATAAATAAATTAAAAAATGCAAATATTTTTTTCAATTTAAAAAAAAAAATGTTTAAAGGTTTTCATTACTTTTTACCTATATTATCAGAAGGTATAAAAATATGCCTCCGAGATAGAGAAGTAACCTTTCTTATCACTCTAAAGATGCTAAACGAATGAGATTATCTCGGCCCTCGACAGCTGTAGATCCGGAATTTCGACAGGATGCTAACCAAACGCAATCACAAATTCACTCCGATGTTATCGTAAAACTACCATGGTCATACACAGATAAAAGTGACTTTAACTATAATGTATACATTAAGTACGCCGATTATGGACATATTGGCGATATGTTTTTCGCTGGTTTGTCGTACTCATTAAAACAACACAAAAAAACGAACGCTACTGTTAGAAAAAATTAAAACCCGTCTATTAAATATTTTATTGTCGCATTTAAATAGGTAATTTTATGTTTACTGTTGTTTTTATGTACAGCTGAATTTCAGTTATTACTGGCTAATGTAAACGTATATTCTGCATTTTACAATTAAAACCGGTTAGTCGAATGACTTTGTATATATGCAAATACGCATCGGGATCACGCAGGTTTTTCATTTTTTAAGTGATTTCGACATAATTGCGCTAAACGCGGAAATACAATTATAATAAAAATTTAGTTAAAAATATACAGTACCTGGAAATTATCCCGTTAAAATAAAGGAGATTTTCGTAGCGATCAATTTTTCAATGAAAGTCGACGAAAAAATGGCGATGGATCACACTAATATTATAAAGAGTTAATGTTTGTAAGTTTGGATGTAGAAGATAATCTCCAAAACTACTCATCCGATTTCAAAATTTATGTGATTTTTGAATAAAATTACTTAGTTCAGGAGAGTGATATAATTAATTTGTATATTTAGTTTCTACTGATATTCTTACAGTCACGAACTGAATTCCACGCAGGCGTAATTTAACAAATAAAATAATTTTTTAGAACCGTATTTCACAGCTAGTATATATATATCGGCCATTTTGGCCTCGTTTGCTTTCATTTCTGTCTCTTTCTCTTCTATACTTTGTATAAAATGATCAAAATTTACTACGTAATTCTTACTAACATCAACACAAAAAGGAAATAACGTAATCACAAAAATCCTATCCTAATATTTAACTTTCATTATATAAAATTAAGACATTTTTTCGTTACATATTTCATTACATAAAATTGTGACATTTTTCAAATAACAATAACAAAAATCCTATAAAATATAACAAACGTTACATAAAATTGGGACATTTTTTCTAATGGGGGTTAGCCTAAGAATTACGCTGTAATTAATATATGTATATATATATATATATATATAAACTTGGCCAGTTTAGCCCCGCAAAGGGCTGTGCCCCTGGACTTCCCTTGCTTCAATTTTTGTCTCTTTCTCTTCTATATTTTGTATAAAATTATCAAAATTTACAACGTAATTTTAAAACTGTCCATATGAATATAATATCATAATCACAAAAATCCTATAAAATATAACAAACGTTACATAAAATTTGGACATATTTTTGGGACATTTTTTCTAATGGGGGTAGCCTAAGAATTACGTTGTAATTAATATTGTTTGGTATTTGCCCCTTCTCATGATATTACTTTCACACGGGTAAGCTGCCCAAATGGCCAAAGCTGAGGCAAATCTGAAATAGTATGAAAAAAAGAAAAATTTATTAAAATAAAATCCTTCAAAGTGCCTCAGTTTCAAAGGTGCAATCTTTAATAAACCCATTCAGTTGAACTTGTATACGCTAGAGAGAAAACCACAATTTTCCCGATACTAATTCCGTCGACGGGAAATGGTAGGGTAACTAGGAATCAAAGGCAGCTTTATTGCGTACGATCGAAAGAGAAAAATAGTAAAATACATAGATGACACTAATGACATGTGGTCTTAATTAAATTGCTAGAGAGAATTCCAGGAGATATAATAAATAGAGAGTTAAGAGGCGGTGAAAATTACAAATTAAACAGTGGTTGATAGATAATATAAATGGATGATATTTCGGGAAGCGCTGAATTTTTATATGGTTTTCTGGCTGAGAATCGATCATATTTATATAATGAAGAGGATTCTCGTGTTTTGTTTTCCGTTTTTTTTTTTTTTTCATTTTTGGTTATTATTTTAATTAATTCTTAAATAATGTTGTAACTTTATTGTACTAATAAACGAGAAAAAGAGTGTCGGGAACCCACAGAGGTGAGCAGTATACCTTGTGGGATTCACAACTTATTTTAAAGTAAAAAAAAATAAATAAAAAACGGAGAAAAAAATTGTGAGCGAATATTAGCGGGAAAAAGACGTAAAGTGGATTAATGAAGATTTTATTTAATATAAACATTGTTTAAATTAAATTTTAATAATAAGCGGCAGTGTACAGAAAAAGTGTATTTGAATTAAAGAGGAAATTAACCGGCATATATCGAATATTAAAATCATATGACCTTAATAAATCAATTGCAATATTTACTACGATTATGGGAACTTGGGTTTTTGTATTTTTTTGTTTTACAATGTTAATCTGTTATTAAAATTTAATTAAAATAAAGTTAGCAGAAATGCAAATGTTTTGAATAACAAATATTATGTATTACGAGTGATGATTTTTTTTTAAAATGCCGCGGACAGATTTTTATGATATCCGTTAACTTTTTAATTTGTGTATTAGTAGAAGACTCATCTGAAATAAGTCAAAATAAGAAATTTGGTATAATTATTTTTTTGCGATTTTTTTTTTCTTTCCGACAGTACTTTCAAAACGTGAAATTTTCTAATCTTCGAATAGCGCTCAGGTCGAAAAGAAAAGTTATTAAATAAAACAAACAAAATACATAAATACTTTTTCACAAAAGAATCACTTTTAACAAAATTGATAGCGAGCTTGCCTCCTGTACGAGCGCGCTTTTCAGTGATTAGTGCATATTACTTTAGGTACGACCTAAACTGTCTCCTTTCCCTTAAACACTGGCATTTCCGCGTGAAACGGTTACTCCACTTCAGAGCAACTAAACCGCGCACCACATTGTGTCACACAAATTGTAATCAGAGTACTCCTTGGCCGCTTTTACCCAAGATTGTGCAATTGCACGAATTGCTGTCTTTATCAAAACGACTTTTACGATTTCTCTTAAATTCGACGGTTATCTTCAGCGTTGCTAAATAATATTGCAGCAATTCAGATTTTAGAAAATACGTAAACTCGTTTGTTCGGATCTTCCTAACAGCCGATCTCGTCAGGTGCTCGTTTTCTATATTAAGAATAAAATGAATTAGTCGCCACGTACACTACTGACGAAGCGCATCTGAGAAATGATCTGCTCACATAGGTCACGAGCGATTGGATGTTTATAATTAACTCGAGTTTAGTAGTATCTCAAGAAAGCTGTATAATAATTAACGATTTCACAAAGTTCTCTAATCGTACTATGGCCAGTTTTTGTATGACGCAGTCTATCCCGTTTAAATTCTTTCTTCTTTATTTACTTTATTCGCTCACAGATTTACCATACATTATTTCATATATCTGTTAATTACACTTATTGTGTTTACGTTTATTGTACAGTAAGTAAATTTAAATACGCCAATATAAAACAATTATTTAATTTTTTTATATTGCTGTATTTAAATTTACTTACTGTGCAATTATTCCGTGTCTATTGGTAGTTTTTTGTCACATCGTCGATACCTGTCCAACTTTTTATACATTACCCATCCATAACATTCTCGGCCTATCGCACCTTTTCTTTCTACCTATCCCTGCACTCATGAAGTATTTTATATTCGTCTCCTATCCTAGTGTGTCTCGGTTAGTTAACTTCCCCCTCTCTCAAGCGTAATTAATACAGTTCTTTTCCTTTTGCAATCGTCGTAACACTTTTTGTAATCGGTTACTTTCTAAATTCACGTTAGCGACATACCCATAATTCAAACGATTCGATCTGCTGCTCGGAAAGTATCATCCGATTGGACGTAGATTTTAATCCGCAATTATGAAAAAACAGAAATTGTTAACGAATTAGATTTTAATTAATATTACTCACTATAAATGTGTGTACACGTTTTTCCTTAATGTGTATTTAAGTTGTTTTCCTTCGGTCGTTTTCGGTTAAGCAATATTTTGTGAATAATACCAACGTGAAAATGACGAAATCGTTACAGATAAAGTAGGCATTTAACGTTTAGATTTCTCTTGCTTTGTTTCATCAAAGGTTGTTTATTTTTTCATTGTCAAAAGCAGTGCTCAATGTAAATACATTAAATCGACATACAGAAGGAAAAAAAAAGGAATGTTATGTAATGAATTGAATTATTTCGATTTGCCTTATCGATCGTGTATTTCATCGAAACAACCGCAAAAAATAAAAATTCACCAAATTCATCTCGAACGAAGTAGCTTTGTTTACGATAAGTAAGAGGTAAAATTTAAGTCTGATATTTTATGAAGCTTCCCCACTTCCAAGCTCTTGCATGATTTTCAATTTGACACTTTTTTTTTTTTTTTTTTTTTTTTTGAGCATGTCAGCTAAAGACGTTACTCAACCCAACGGTATGATAGTATTAATGATTATAAAGGAAAAATATTAGAAATGGAACATACGAAAGAAGCTAATAAAGGAATAACCAAGGGAGACGGAAAAGAAAGGATGCTGTGAGCGCTATAGGGCGTAGGATAAGACGCAAAAGACTGGAATACAGTATCGCGCGTTCTGAAGAAATGGAAGGACATTCAAGCAAAATGTGGTTCGCATCACAAGTGAAGTTTGCTTCTGACGGATCAAACGGATAAAAAAAGGAGACTGAATAATGGAGAAACGGAAGAGCGAAGCAGGAAGCAAGCTGTGATTAAACCGAAGTCTAATTATAGATGAGATAGTTGACCGCCTCATGTTGGGGAAATCAAGAAACCACGGAAAAAGAGGAGGAATGGGTTGTATGGATAAGTAAAAGGAAGCAGGATTGGACAAAGAAGAAGGATAGAGCACTTGCTCTCGTTCATGTCTAATTCAAATCAGTATACCACGATTAGAAGGAGCAGTAGCGTCACTGTGGACTGTAATTAACGGTCGGTCGGAGACCACTCCTAATTCAAGTAGATGTTAAAAGATCGAGAGTCAGATTCAGTGAGCGTAGAATTATTCGATTTTGCAAATAATCGGACGTCCGCTGCCACATATCGTATCAGAACAATAATGCTTAATCCCGCGACCTACTGTCGTTATGAAAAGGGCTGGTTTATTGTTCCATTTTAATTTCGTTTTTTCCCTATTATTCACGTATTTATTCATAGCGTACATAATAATTAATAAGACCACGAATATATATCAATAGTTACAATGATAAAAAGCAGGACAACAAGGAATAATAGGGAGGTATATTTCATTCGACCGAAATGAATAGTAAAATCGACAATACGGATGAAATAGTTTCGATTAAGCTGCTAGAACGAATCCCAGATGATAATGCAAAAAGAGATAGGAACCTGGAAAGTAATAATTAAACAATGGTTAGTTGATAATATTAATGCGTGACATTAAAATAGACAAAATGGGAGCTGGCTGTGGCGGGGAATCGACCATTCGCAAAAAATGTAGTATGGAATTGTTGTATATCAATAAGTAGTTCTTTTTTGTTTGTACTTCTTTATATTATTATTATCAGTAGTATTATTATTTTGTTTTTTTTACACCTTGTGTAATTATGAAAACTAATTGTAATGTAACATATTTGTCGAATAAACGATAATAACCGCGTTGGACACCTGTAGACGGGCAGTATGTCTTGCGAGACTCGCAACTTATTTTAAAATAAAAATAAAAAAATCGTTATCGGTATAACCTTTTTCGAACAGCTTCGCTGTTGCCGATATGGTTGAAACTATTTCGCGTCGATATGTTTATTAATCAGCTACTCGAAATCCATACGGAATGCATATTTTCATCATAGACATCTTCATCATCACTTTCTTCGCCCTTCTCCTAACTGATGACCTGTATAAGGTCTTTCTGCAATATTCAAATGCATAGATTCACTGAGTAAAAACACATTATTCAATTTAATACCATACTTTATGTTTGCTATGGCTATGCTGTGGAATGAAAGGAAAGAAAGAAAAAATGTTTTTTACTGAAAATCGTTTTTTATTGTAAAACTAATGAATGTACTGCATTTTTTATTTGTCCGTTTTCTGCATATGTGAAGATCAGTTGGTTTGCCTAGTCTGTAGCATGCGACATATACCTGCCCATGAGAGAAGCATTCATTTTCTAAATTCAAGCCGCACACTTGCAAAGATTGTCCTTGCGCTTTATTAATAGTCATAGAGAACGCGAGCCGTATTGGAAATTTAAGTCGTTTGAACACGAATGCCATTTCTGTCGGAATGAATGGTATTCGTCGAAGTAGAACGTAGCCACTTTATGAGGTCCGATCAGAATTGTGGCTTCAATTAGATTACTCATCGATGTTTTAACTATTAATCGTGTACCATTGCATATAACTTTGGTTGACTGATGTTTCGGAGTAATGTAATTGGCCCTCCAATTTTCAAATTCAGAATGTGTGACGACAATTCAGGAATATCATCGAGTGAATTAAGCCACTCCATTGGAAACTTCACTACTTCACTTTGATCCATCACGGAGTAAATAGATTTCTATGTCACTGTTTCACCTGCGATTCTGTTTAGAATGATGTTCATGTCGTGTACGTCAACATTTTTAGCCGCTAGAATATGGCTCTTCCACTTAACCATGTGTGATTTTGATTAATTGTTTCGATGCTTCGGAATACCTTGTCTACTAATTCTTCTTGTGAATTTACGGTGAAGCAGAAATTATAAAGGTGATTTTTCCTGTTTCTGGATTTGTAGGTGCAGGTTACCGACTTCGAATATTGTCTTGATGGATCGTTTTAAAGTTGAACTCTCATATTCGTTGTTGAATTAATTTTTTTTACTGTGCTCCAAAAAGTTGAATATTTTAAGCAAACATGCAATTCATCAGCTACTGTTGAGCGACGAATCATTGGAAGCGTTTGCTTGAAGTCTCCGGATAGTAACACCAATGCTCCACCAAATGGAACCTGATTATTTCGCAAGTCTTTCAATGTATAGTCTAATGCTTCCAACGATTTCTTGTAACCCATTACACACTCATCTATATACATAGTTTACATATAAAATTTATGAAACTGAATTCTAAAATTAATTTTGTTACGATCTCTTTTTTGATTTTTGCTTATTTTAAAAATACTCAAGCAATCGAATTGAAATTTAAAAAAAGAGTTACATGTTTATATTTTTGGCTATATATTATGTTACTTTATCTTCAGTTAATTACAATCTATAAGCAGAGTTACATCCGGTCAAGTATCATTTAAATAGATACATGCAGATGCAAAGGTGAATAATTTATTAATATCGAACATTTCACCGGCATTTTCAAGGTACTTGGTAAAAATGAAGTTGTAACCGTATATTAATCTTTTAATAAGTGATTGTATTTCAAAAAAAAAAAAAAAAAAAAAAACGAACAAAGAGGAAAAAGAGATGATAAAAGGTTAGAATTAATAAATATTTAAAGCTTTCACAGTGATTACTCATAATAAATAATTTTCGGAAACAATTGCTTTTTTAAAAGATATTTATTATGAGGTTAGAATTAATATGATGAGAAGTGATTTGATTACATGTCGTTTTCATTTCGTACATTCTCCGATAATTTAAATTAGGCTTATTTATTTTACGTCACAATTTTGCTTTTTCATTTCCATTTTAATTTTTTATTTAAATCGTTCGGATCGCGTATTTTTCAATTACTTTTTTCTCTCCGTTACATTTTCTCCGTGATTTATTTTTTTCATACAAATTTATTAACCTGATTTTTCAAATATGGTATATTTTATTCACTCAGTTTATTATTGATGTTAAAAAATTAATTCTACTACGTCTGAATCCTTCAAGCTCCCTTCCTTCTGTTCCATCTTCACAGCAGAGTCTATCTCCATTTAAAGCACAGTCTCGTTCATTCCATCCATAAGAGGGATCAGGAAATGTTTCATTGTCTCCGATTCCAAAAGTGTTCTCAAGCTATTTCTTCTCCTCCTTCTCATTCCTCCAACTCTATTATTCTCTCAATTCGTTTTCTCATATCCAATCTACTCTCATCCCGCTCTATTACTATTGACTTTTGGTGGGTTCCTAGCCATTCTGGCATCGAGGGCAACGAGTTAGCGGATTTTTTTGCCCGTTCGGCCGCCCGCGATGGTCCTTTACTCGGTAATTTTCCTACCTCGGACATCCTCCCTCTTTCTTCAGCTAATCATTCCCGACTGCGGTCGGACATCTATCCTTTTTTATTTTCAAATCCCGCCTATCATTGTCTTCAAATTCAGCCGGTTCCCTGTTTTCAGCCGTGGTTTCATTCCTCTTCTTATCAACGTTCCGCGATCGTTTCCTTAATCAGACTGCGTTTTAATCATTCCCTTCTACCTTTTTCTCTGTCCTTCTCACCCAATTGTCCCCTTCATAGTTCCATCTCTCCTCCCATATGTGACGCAAACCACATCTTCTTTGAATGCCTTGCCCTTGATTCTGAGCGCTCTGTTTTGTACTCTAAAATCTTAGCACTGGGTCTTCCTGCTCCTTATAATTCATCCTTTGTCCTTTCCTTTCCATCTCCAGATATAATGCCTGTACTTCAATCTTTCCTAAGCTCTATTTCTTATCGTCTCTCTATTTAACCCTTTCCTTAATTTCTGTAGTTGTTGGGTCAAAGCCGCTGGCGCGCCTAAAAGATAATATATAAAATAATATTATTATTTTATATTCAAAAAAAAATATCGGACATTGTCACCGTGTATTTGCATTTACTCTCACTTGTGCAATTATACGTCCTTCCGCATAAAAAAGCACGATACGTTTTTCTGCAATTCTCCTCTATAATGCCGAAAGCAAATCATAGTTCGCGCCACTTAAATTATTTTTCGAAACCCTTAGAATTTCCGGTTCCTGGGGGAACTTGGGGATAAAAAATATACTATATTCTTCTTCTTCTTCTTCGAGTCCTGACCGTTCTCGATCGTAGGTGACCTTATTAAAAAATTCTTTCGTATGCAAGATGGACTGACCATGCCTTGATGTTGCACATCCACGAGCGTCTTCAGAAGTAAAACTACTTCGATAATTTTTACGCGATGCCGTTCCGGCCAGTAACAAGCATTCATCGTACTAAAATGACAGATTCTTTTAAGAAAACTGTTTCCGAAATTTTCTATGTTTATTTGTTAATCAAATTCGTACTAACACTCATATCGTGAGAATAACGGCTACAAATTTATTAGAATCTTTCCCTTTTTTAAAATGGTATAACAGTTACCATTAAATTATCGTCTGTTTATGACAAAATTTCAATTTCTATAACCACGTAATTAATCTGAGAAATTTTACACAAGCAAAAGTAATTTGTTCAAAAAGCTGAAATGTAGAGTCGCTAATGAAACGGATTGAAAAAACAACTTTAACATAACAAAGAAAGTCTTTGGAAGTATATTAAGTAAAATGCTTCCCCTCACGGTAGCTTACACTGTTGATTCCATTCCCGACGGTTGCGCAAAAACAATATTAGAAATTAATTTAATTGGTACAAAAGATGAGATTAATAATTAGAGTTCGTTGTCAGCTTAAAAAAAAAAAAAAAAAAAAAGAAATAAATAAAAAGAAAACTAGGTCAATTTCATTTGGTGTTCAAACTACAATCTTATCCTTCATAATAATTTATTGGGCGCGTTTCATCGTACTGCAACCGTGAATAAAAATTTCACTTTGACCGCTTTCAACTTCAAAAAGCTTTTGATAGTATTTACATTCCTCTTCGTCAAATTCTGTTTATCAACCTTCACTCTCTTTACGGTCAATCTTGTTCAAAATCGCATTTTTTTTCTTCAAAAAAGCCAGTCTCGCTTAATTAAATATTTTCATTTAAAACAAACTGGGGCTTTGAAATTTTTCACGGTGCTGTATTTCGGATGACAATGCAATATTATGAATAGCATAAAACTTGCGAAATTTTGAGCCCTTTAACAGAAAGGGCAGCTCGAACGTTTATTTTCCGCTATTAAAGTTTCGTTTTTTTTTCTTCTTCAAACTGACGCATTATAGATGACGATGTAATGTTTTCAATAGTTTTGCAAACTATTTTAACAAATTTTTTTTTTTTTTTTTTTTTTTTGACTTCCAATAAATACGGAAATCGAATACTTACTAACGTTGTGTGAAATTTGTACTTTCTTCGTTCATATTAAACGTTCGTGTTCGTGTAATGTGTATGTAAGAGTCGAAGCAGCCGCGAAAGCGTGGAACCGAAAACAAATCTAATCGATCTGCGTCTCCAACGATTTTTCAGTCGCCAAGAAATTAGTTAATTCAATCCTACTACTCTTATTTGTGTCATCGGTTTACCATGTTTCGGTGACTTACGATAAATTTTTTACATGGCCAGTGATGTTTCAGTAACTTCAGCAACTATTTTTTACCTCCGCACTCGTATCCCGTTGTTTTTCTCTTTAAGCAATCTCTCATACTTGATAAAAAGTACGGCTTGTTCCGTGTACGGTCATGGTAAGAGTCTACTTCTCTTCCCCTTGCAATCGTTCTCATAATTCATAATCTGGCGCTATTTAAATGTTACACGGGAGCTGTAAATTCGTACAAATATTTTTATATATCTTATGTCGATATGTAAAGTAACAATAAAAATTACGCACAATATTATGGCCAGAACAAACATAATACGTAAATTAATCGGTTCTAGCTAACGCAAACACCCTCAGAATTTCTTCCTTGGAGCTCTGTTATTCTACTGGTGAATACGCATGCCCTGTGTGGGGCCGCTCAACACACGCCAAAAAGATCGATGTGGCCCTTAACGAAACATGCAGGCTGATAACTGGATGTCTGAAACCAACTCCTCTATCAAAACTTTACGAACTTAGTGGTATCGCCCCTCCAGAAATTCGACGGGAGGTAGCTGCAAAAAATGAAAGGTTTAAAGCAGCCAACGACAACCGACACCCGTTATATGAATATAAGGGACTGGCTGAAACAAGATTAAAATCCAGGAACAGCTTTCTACAAAAGGTCGAAGAATTGACAGGCACTGCATAAAAGGAAAGACTTCGTATATGGAACATAAAAGCAAACGGTAGACAAATAGTGGAAGCACTGCCTAGCGGGAATCATCTAAGTTACAGTCTTTGGAGAACCCTGAATAGACTGAGAAGTGGAACTGCGCGCACAAAATGTAATCTGTACAAGTGGGGAATATCCGATAGCGATCGATAGTGAGATCGATGTGAAGTTCAAAACTATAATCATCTATTTACATGTCCCGTCAGCGGCAAATATGAACTTGAAAGCTTGTACGACGACGTTGATAACGACTTGATAAAATTTATAAAATATTGGACAACCTGTTGTATTTAGTCGACCGGACACGAAAATAATAATAATAATAACAAATTTAATTTCGCACGACTCGGACTAAAAATGCGGGCTCTCCTTTCCGTTAAGTGATAAAAAAAAATTCACGACCCCTTGCTAAAATTTAAATATAATTAATATATTAAATTATATTAATTATATCAGCGGATTAATAAAATATATACTAACCGTATGCTTAGCTCACATTCAGCTAAAAAAAGAGAAAAGAAAAAGAAAATCTAAAAAATAACAGAAAAAAACCTGAAAAACCGGGGGTCATCATATGGATTATAAACTACGGAACGAATTGTATCACATAAAAACGAAAACGCGATCGAAACCAGGAATTCGGACGGAGTCTAAAACACACGTTTTCATTTAATACAAATTGTCAAGTTTGTAATTCTGCGATTACATCCGTTGATTTTTAGATTTTCCTTTTTCTTTTCTCCTTTTGTTTGGTTAAAAACGGACTAAACCCAAAAAAGTTCCAGGTAAGCGCACGATAAGTATATTTTATTAATTATTGTTTTTGCTAATATAAATAGTATAATTGTTGAACTTAGTTCTGGTTCCGAAAAAAATATTTTCTTCTGACGATGGTTGGTAGGATTAGCCAGCAAAGTTGCTTTGTATTATGCATCATTATCTCGCTGTTTGCGGGGGGAGTACTACGAGGAGGAAGTTCTTGCCATGAAATTAAGTGTCAAATGGCACAAAGGCCTAAAACACTCTTGCGATAATTCAAAGCCTTAACGTATAAAGAATATTGCGAAGACATCAAAAAGAAAATCGCGGTACAAGGCCTCGGGAAATTAATTCGCTCTTGGGGGGGGGGGGGGATCTAAATGTATTAAGAACATCAGCTCTAGCTCTGCTCTACTTTGCAGGTGAATATGCTAGCGCAATATGGCGAAATTCAACACAATATAAAAAAGATATTATAATACGTTATCTACGGCGGCTGAGCTACAGCTGTTTTCAAACTAATTTTGATACACTCACCCTGTTGGGAATTATATATATTTTCATTCGGTGATTTTATTTTTAACGAAATAAACAATGTAAAAAGTAATTTTCATATTACATTGTTCGGTTGACGGTAAACATTTCAATTAAGTTTCCTACAGTGATAGTTATTTGAGCAAACTTGGTACGTTTTGGATAAAGCGGTTTTAAAAGTATTTAAAAAAGGATAGAATATCTATAATGGAAGAATTAGACTTGCCTTAATGGATAAATTTTGACGGAATATAAAAGCGTATTAATTCTTATTATCAGAGCTCTAAATTAATTGAGAGGAGAAAAACACCAGTGGAAAAAAAAGGATCTTATTACCAAATCGTGACTATGCGATTGTATATGTTCGCTTTAATAGGACGCGTATTTCACAAACACGGGACCCTCAAAATTAAACTTGTGAGATATAATTTATAGCCGTTGCACATTTTGCGACCGAGGGATTATTGTAGGTTTTTGATGTGTTTGTGACAAAGAGATTAGACTAATTAAAACACTGATTAATTTCATTTTTAGATATTTATTAGATATCTCTTTTTTCTCTTGCTGCCTGCTTTTTCTGCTTTTATGACACGATCACGATCAATACTTTTCAATATAATAACACAATTATTACCAGCACTTCCACAAAGTTCAAGTATTTTTAGGTTGCCAAGGTATCCATTATTGAAACTGATAACAGCATCAAATGCGCCAATTTTAAGAGCATCCATTCCTACAAATACTGGTTTGGGTAATCGATTCCAGATGACATTATTGAATGATTCATTTGGATTCTGAGTCTTTCCATGTAAGCACTTTGATAAAAGATCTGAATTTTTAAGATCTCGATTTTGATAAAGTCCATGATAGCTTGAGGAGTAGAGTTTTTATGCGTATACTCTTCACCAGTTGCCAGCATGCGTTGATACCTGCACCACGATTCAAAACTCTTAGGGCATAAGCGATGATTCGGTTCATCACCTGTTGAACTTTTATGGAAAAAGGTTGCCCTTATTGCTCTTCTCATTGCTTCCAGGTTTTTTTAGATTGTTTCGAATTGCTTGGCCATAATGTGTTTGCAATTGGTAAATAGTTGCATCAGTTAGTTGACCATGACCTGCAAGAAGGTTACCATCAGCTAATTTCTTTCCTTTATTGTCTTGTTTTAATGTAATCTTGAGCCCATCCTTTTTTGAATATGCCCAACACATTCAAGTTCTTTATCTCTGTATCACCAAAAGTTTTCAGTTCTAAAACTTTTTTGAAACCTTTAGAGTCTCCATCACCTAAATAATTGACATATTTCAAACCTCGCTTTGCTTCAGATCGCTGGAAAGCTGCAACAGCACCTGCAACTTCCATTCCACCACTGGAACCTTCAAAATTTTTACTATAGTTATGATCTTCCAGATCTTTTCCTTTAAATTTGGCACAATATTTAGAAAAGCATTCAATATGTAATACTGTTCCTGTATCCACATTTGTTACTGTTACTATTCCGTTCAATGATGTCCGTTCACGTTTTTGCCAAGTTCCATCTAAAGCAGCAGAGATTTGATCATCTCCATCATTTTCATTTTTAGCTTCTACTGCAGCCATCATCATAGAATTCTCTGCAACATTTTCAACAGCTTTCAAAATATATGGTGTGTAAGTTTGAAAACGAGTAGGTAGTTTTGGTAAATCAGCTATAGCACAAAATGTATCTGCAGCCTTCTTTCCTTTTCCAATAACACGAAAACCATAAATCCAGCGCTTGTTCACATCATACAATTGATTATTATCTTTCTTACTAGTATAAAATTCTTGAGAATATTTACAGGGACTACATTTGATCTGTAATTGACAGCATAATCCTGCTCTATTAGAGGATAGTTCGGAAATATCCAGCCCGTTAACATTGCATTGAAAGCACTTGAATGATGCCAAAATGTTACATAAAATTGATAAATCTATAATCACATATCCAGATTTGTTTTTTGATGATACATAATAGGAGTCTTCTCTACATAGATCAATATATTTTTTTTTTTTATTTATTTTTTTGGGCGCGCCAGCGGCATTGACCCAACAACAACAGAAATTAAGGAAGGGGTTAAATAAAAAGACGATTAGAAATAGAGCTTAGGAAAGATTGGAGTACAGAGATTATATCTGGAGATGGAAAGGAAAGGACAAAAGAAGAATTATACGGAGCAGGAAGACCCAGTGCCAAGATTTTCGAGTACAAAACAGAGCGCTCGGAATCAAGGGCAGGGCATTCAAAGAAGATGTGGTTTGCATCACATATGAGAGGAGAGATGGAATTATGAAGGGGACAATCGGGAGAAGGGGACAGGGAAAAACGAAAACATGAAGAGGGTAGAAGTGAGTGATTAATACGAAGTCTGATTAAGGAAATGATCGCGGAGCGTTGATAAGAATAGGATTGAAACCACGGCTGGGAAGAGGGAACCGGCTGAATTTGAAGACAGTGATAGGCGGGATTTGAAAATAGGGAAGGATAGATGTCCGACCATAGTCGGGAATGATTAGCTGAGGAAAGAAGGAGGATGTCCGAGGTAGGAATTTTGCAGAATAAAGGACCATCGCGGGCGGCCGAACGGGCTAAAAAGTCCGCTAACTCGTTGCCCTCGATGCCAGAGTGACTAGGAACCCACAAAAGGTCAATAGTAATGGAACGGGATGAAAGTAAATTGGATATAAGAAAACGAATTAAAAGAATGATAGAATTGGAGGAATGAGAAGGAGGAGAAGAGATGGCTTGAAGAACACTTTTGGAATCGGAGACAATCAGACATTTACTGATCTCTCTTATGGATGGAATGAACGAGACTGTGCGTAAAAAGAAGGAAGGGAGCTTGAAGGACTCAGAGTGATTAAGTGAGAGGGAGGTAAACGCGCCGCCCACCCCATTTTCGTTTTAAGAACCGTCAGTGAAGAATGTTATATGAGAAGGGAAAGATGTGTCCAGCATGTGGAGGAATTCGGCTTGGATTGAAGAATGTGCGGTGGAGCTGGTTTGGAGAGGGAGAGAGAAGAGATTAATAGTCTGCCAAATGCTGGAAAAGTCATGAGAAAGCTTGGAATAAGAAAAGACATAAGGCGAAAAATTGGAGACTCGAGCTGCTACGAGAGAAAGGATTGGGATTTTGTGAGGAGCAAATCGCCATTGGTTTTTAATACTAAGATAGGAAGAGATAAGATTAGATGAGGACACAGAAAGCCGTTTAATTAGAAAATTATAACTAAGCTGCGATCTGCGGATAAACAGTGGTTGCATAGCAGATTCAGAGAGGATAGCAGGAATGGGAGAAGATTTTAGCGCTCCAATGCACAACCGAAGGCAGCAGTTTTGAACTTTGTCCAGTAGAGGAGTTTCCATAGATGAAGGAGCAGTAATCGATTCTGGAACGAATTATAGCTTTGTAAAGGATTAGGAGAATGGCAGGGTCACCACCCCATTTGGATGGCGAAAGGGCTTTCAGGAGATTGAGTCTTTTGAGGGAAGAATTGTAGAGATAGTTGATGTGTTCATAGAAAGTGAGTCGGCTGTTGAGAATAACACCAAGATAGCAGAAGGAGCTGACGAGCGGAATCGGAATGTTAGATGAAATAATATTTACCAAAGCTTGATTGTAGGGGCGGAGGGAGAACACCATAGAAGAGGACTTAGAAGGAGAGAGAGAGAGGTGAATTGAGGCGAGGGAGATACTAAGGATAGATAAAGAGTTATTGATCTCTTCGTTGGCGGCGGCCACATCATTACAACTGGAGTAGATGAGGATATCGTCTGCGAAAAGGAGAGAGGAGAAAATTGTAGGGAGGGAAGCAATATTAAGGAGATAGATATTAAAAAGAGTGGGGCTAAGACATAATCCCTGAGGAAGTGCCCGGTGGATGCATCTGGAAATGACACGGGAGGGAGTAGAGAGGAAGAGGGATCTATTTTGGAACAAGTTTAGGATCAGAAAGATGAAATTAGATGGAACGTTAAGCCCAAGAAGCTTGGCGCATAGAGTAGGAAGGTGGACATTATCAAACGCAGAGGAGACGTCAACAAATGTAGCAACAGTGAATTTTCTTTCTATGAAAGCTTTGTAGACGTCTGATAGGAAAAGACTGATGCAGTCGACCGGGCCCAACCCCGGGCGAAAGCCAAATATATTGTAAGGAATTAGATCATTGTGTTCCAGCCACCAGACGAGTCGATTGTTCACCATACCTTCAAACAGTTTACGAAGACAGGAGGCTAAAGAAATAGGACGGAACGTTGATTGATTTTTTTTAGGTATAGGGATGATAACAAAGTCATTCCAGGATTTAGGTGTAGATCCGGAGAGTAGGAAGGAGTTAAAGATATTCAGAAGAAAATGCAAAGAAAGCATGGAGAGGTTTTTAAGTATAAGGAACGATATACCATCTAAACCTGGTGAGGAGTTGGAGGATTTATTAAGGATAGATAGTAGCTCATCATAACGGAAAGGAAGAGATAAGAAGTGAGACTCTGAGTTGGGTGTAAGAACAGGAAGCGAGATTTCCTCAAGGGAAGGAGCGTAGGCGGGCGCGATAGAATCTAGAAAGGAAAGGAGATGTTGCAGTGCGGGAGAGGGATGTACCGGGCGCTTGGAAAGGGGAGAAGTAAAAGCCTTAGCCATCTTCCAAATCTGCGAAAAGGGCGTGTCTTTAGAAAAAGCGGAACAAAATTGTTTTCAAGAATTTCTCTTAGCCGCTTTAAGAACAAAGCGAGCCCTCGCATTGGCTTCTTTGTGAGCAAGAAAGTTGGAGATTGAGGACCGCGAACGAAATGATTTGAATGTAACAGTACTTTGTTTGAAAGCCTGTTTACACTCTTTGTTCCACCAGAGTGAGGAGGCAGAGGGCGCTTTTCGGTGATGATTATTGGGAACAAGCGGAGAGGATGAAGAAAGGGACAAATGAAGGGATTGAGTGAACAAGTTGTATTGGGCTATAGGATCAGAATTCGCCAGGATATGAGGGAGAGAATCGTCCATCAATGAACGAAATTTGGTCCAATCAGTTTTGGAAAGAATCCATCGAGAGGAATGGAGAGGCTTGGATTGGGTAGGAGGAGAGACGTCATTAAGGGATAGGAGAATGGGAACATGGTCACTACCAAAAGTGCCATCAAATGTTCTCCATGAGCATTTAGGAGCTATATCGGGAGAGGTAAAGGAGAGGTCCACTGAACTTGAGGAGAAAGCGTTTTTAAAGTAGGTGGGAGAATGATCGTTGAGGAGGAAGAGGTTATGATTCAGGATAAAGTCTTCCAGCACAGAGCCGTTGGAGTTGTAACGAGTGCAGCCCCAAAGGGGAGAATGAGCGTTCCAATCTCCACCAATGACGTATGGTTCTGATAGGGTTGTAAGGAATGAGGAAAGCGGAATATTGAAGAGACTAGAGGTGGGAGGGTTGTAGACACAAGCGATATGGATAGGCTTTAGGGACAGATTTAGAAGAGAAATATGGATCATATTGGGGGAGTTAGGATAGGGAGGTGGAAGGAAAGGGATAGTGTGCGATTGGTATGATAAGTCGCTCCTGATTAGGATGGCAGCTCCACCATACCCGTCCACACGATCAGCTCGAACTATGGAAAAACCTCTGAAATGGATGGAGGAGGATGATTTCAGCCACGTTTCAGACAGCAAAGCGACATGAATGTTATAGCGGTCAAGTAGACCCTCTAAAGCTTGTTTCGATAGCTCGTAGGCTACGACAATTCCATTGTATAATGTTTAAGGACGGAAGCTGCGACATAGTAGGATAATGACAAAAGGGAAAGGAAAGACGAGAGCAGTAAAGTAGGATACAAAGAGGGAGTAAAATGCCTTAAAGGAAGTGCCGCATAGGCTCACTTCCAAAGTAGAGGAGCAGAAGGGAGGCCTATTCAAAATATTACATGGCCTCTTATGAAAATAGCTCTTTACTGTTGGAAGCATCAGTGATAGTTCTGAAGAATGTCTGCACGAACTTGGATTTATGCAAGTTTGTAGACTTCCTACAGTGTACGTAGCGTATAGAAGATTTGATGGAAGGATCATTTTTAAATCTGAGGAATGCCTGCACGAACTTGGTTTAATGCAAGTTTGTAGGCTTCCTATTGCGGCAGTAATGTATCGTAGCCTAGTGGTGGAGTTTCTCATGTAAGTAGGTTTCAACTTTGCAATTGATCTGATGTGGCAGGAGATGGAAGAACGACTAAGATGTAGGAAATATAAAAAATGGAGAATAGAAGAAAAGTTAGTTGAACTGAACATTATTGGCTAGGAAAAATGAAAGGTTGTCCCCGAATGAAGGGGAGGCGGCTATGTTGAAAGATGAAAGGAGTTGGATGATGGCAGTGGATAAATTACAAATATTAGAAGAGGTATCGATGTGGTGGATAGGAGCACTATTTTGAACAAGAGGGAGATGACTTTCAGGTGGAGACGAGTTGAAGGAAGAGGATCCAACTCTATTCAGAGCCCATCCGGCTGATGGCGCAGGGGAATACAGAGAAGGGATAGGAGAAAAGTGGGGAAGGGGTTTGGGATGCGACTTGGACTTGGGAGATTTATGAAAAGTAGGGGACTTTGGGCTAGGAAGAGGCGTTACTTTGCGTGGAAGGGTAGAAGTGCTTAGAGAGGGAACAGGAGCGGCGGCTCGGTTAGCATAAGAAAACGCTTGAGAGACTATGCTGGAAGCTTTTAATTTGGAGGCTTCATGGAAGGATATGTTTTCAAAGGCCATGATTTTTTTGATGTCCTTCTGTCTTTGCCATTCAGGACAGCGGCGATCGGACGAACTGTGACAACCTTTGCAGTTGCGACAGAGAGGAGGCTCCTGGAGACTATCACATTCAGAGAAGAGGTGCTGGGAAGAACAATGGGAACAGATCGAGTGAGAACTCCTGCAATGTCGTGCAATATGCCCAAAAAGAAAACATTTTGCACATTGCGTGGGAGAGCGAATACTTGGAGAGACCGGGAAGCGAAGTTTGAAGATGGAAATATATTCGGGAAGGGAAGATTTGTGGAATTTTAACTCGACACTTTTGGTGGGTACTTTGGAACCCTCGGAGGAACGGAAAATGCGTCGAATAGAGATAACAGAGTTTGGAAATTCAAGCCCTTCTTTGATATCTTCGACTGAAAAGGAGGGATGAACTCCGGTAATAACACCGATTCTATATAAGGTATTAAGAGGAATAAAGGCCTTGATTTTGTTGGCGGTGAAATAAGAGGAGTTGTTGAGAAAGGAGTTAGCGGAAGAAGCATTGGGGAAGAAGACCGAAATGCGTCCCCTACCTTGGGATTTGATGTCAGTAAAAGAAGTGGAGACTTTGCTAATGAGCTTAGCCAAAGCTAGCGGGTGAAGGTTGCCAATATTCTCGTCGGAGGTACAATTTTCGACAAAAACTGTGAAAGGACCGGGATGGTTGGAGGGAAGATGGCCTCAGTGGTGGTTTCAGTGTTGGAATTATTATTGTTAATGCTGTTATTATTTTTATTGAAATTGTTATTATCATTACTGCAGTTGATAGCGGTATTATTAGTGATACTAGTATTGTTACTATTTTGGTTAGTGGTACTGGATGTGTTGTTATTATTACTTAAAGGAATATCGGAGATAGGAGTATCCGGTTGTGTCAGGCGTAATTCCTTAGTAGATGAAGACGGAGGAGGGGTTAAAGGACTAGAGGGCTTTCGCTTAGTTGAAGAATCTATATCCATTACGTTAAGCGATAAATGATTGTTTGAAAGTTTATTGGGGGAGGCCGCTGAGCGGCCCCCTTTGGAAACGCTTATTTACGCTCAAGCGAAAAGGTGATCGGAAAAGAACAATTGAAAGTAAATAAAATAAACACGCGAGGAAAAAAGAAAAAAAAAGAGACGGAAGAATACACACGAATCTGAAATTACGAGTGAACGAAAATAAGTCGAAAATCCCGCAACAAGAGTTACGAGTAATAAATGGAACGAACTCGCCGCTCTGGTGGAGATAAAATCCGAACACAATAGAACACGACTTTTATCACTGATAACGAACTTAGATCAATATACTTGAGTTTTCTTTTACTTGATGAAAGAGGTGTAGATGTAGAAGCAATATTTTCATTAGTAGAACTATTAGCCAGTTGATGGCCCAGGTTCAGTATTACCCAACACTTCACTTTTATCAATACACTTGATTTTCTTGTGAAACGATCGCCTTTAAACTTATTTTTATATTTTTATTTATTAGACTTTCTATTACTTTTCTGAAATTTTTACAACCGTTTATTTCTAAAATACCTATGAGTAGTACATCAAAATGCGCGCGCAAACGAATGCTGAATAAGATGAGCTTAAAAAAAAAAGAAAAATGAAAAAAGATTTGTTTTAGGCCTACAATCTCACCTTAACTGTAATTCACTAATTAGAGATCCCTTCGATGGCCTATTCACACATGATTCTCTACTGTCTTGCATTGGTTTAAGGGATAGCCCACTTTTATGTTTAGTTTTTTCAGCTTCGGCAAAAGTTTGTCTTTTTATGATTGCAACTTCAATTTCCGTGTTTTAATTTTAAAAATGCGAACAATAGGGTCTTATCCTACACCTGCTGTGTTTGATCATACAATTCGTCAACGTTTTTCCTTTTTTTTTTTTTTTTAAACAGATTAGGATGACGATCATTGCACACATAAATGAATGCGCTTTCATTGAAATATCTTCTTGTTTTTCCTGGGCTTATCAGCAATACACATTAATCTAGCGCAAATGAAATTTTTGCATATTTTTAATATGTAGCAGTGAGATTCGAAGTAGGTCCTACTCAAATATATGGCTGGTTGTCTATCGAAGTATCTACTTCTCAAATAAATAAAGAAAAGTTACAATTTATCGTAGTTCATTTTCGGAATTCCATTTTCGTCGTTTAATTTTTTGCTTTCAAAATATCTGAATTCAGAGAAATAGAGATTCTCACTTTTCTCCTTCATGTGGCATTCCAGCTATTAAAAACTACAATTAAATTGGAAGTGTTACATAACCAAGTGGTGAAATTTAAAAACCGATGTGTGACCGGGTTTGATACCAGTTACGTCGCCGCTAAATTGATTTCTGCTACGAAATAAATGTTAACCGGTCACTGGAGCTTTTTAAACGATTATAGAATGTCGAAAAGTTCAATAATTATGACTCAGTTTTCAAATTTACATTAAAATTTTTTTAATAGATAATATACATATATTAAAAAAAAGAAATAAAATCTTATGTTTTTCAATTAAAGTTTATATCAACATACTAAATTTTTTCCAATTAAATAAATTTATATTAAGAATACACTATAAATCTAAATTTAAAGATTCGTTATAAGTTGTGTGCGACAGTTCATAAGTTTTTATATATGTATATATGTATATATATATATATATATATATATATATATATATATATGCATACATGTGTGCAATATATTTACACACACACATACACACACATATATATATATATATATCGTTTCTAGTCTTTAAAAGTTCGATACCAATCACAAGGTCAAATATAGTACTAATAAATGTCAGCCAATCATGTACTAGCATGAAAAAGGTTGGTAAATATTTATTTTTTTTTGTCGGTTCTGCTGTTCAGCTTCGGAAATTGACACTAGAAATAAACATGTTTAGGTCTATATAGAATTTCGATTGGTGCAGCGGTTATGTATCTTTTTTTTGTTCGAATGTTTACTCGTGTTGAGAAATTTCTCAAAATTAAAATTATGCTGAACTTTTGTATTTTCAGGTCCCTTTTAGAAAATTCAACGGCTTCTTTTCTACATGGTACCGGCACAATAGTAATGTTGAACTAAGTCCTTCGTTCACTTGAGACATATTTCAGTAACTTACAGGCTTGTCTACTTTTCACTGTGATCAAATTTGTTTTCTTCCTTGTCTATATTGTAACATTCCACCGTAATCATACGCTTCGGCATTTTTTGCAGTACATTTCTATTGCACCATTCTCGGTTCCGGAAAAGCTTAGGAAAATTAGCGGCTCGTGTAACGGGAAACAGACATTTTACTTTATAGAAAAAGAAAAATTTTCCTACATCAAATTATAAATGTCCTAGCGATAAACAACTGATCAAATTGGTCGCTTCCGAATACAGCAAATTCAGTACCGTCATCTGAACTGAATCAATACGTAGCAGCAGTAATACGCTCTGGACTGAACAAAAAGAACGATACATACATATACATATATATGTATGTATGTATGTATGTATGTATGTATGTATGTATGTATGTATGTATGTATGTATGTATGTATATTAGAGTTAGTTAAATAATATCACACCACTGGTAGCAGGTGAACTGTTACAGAAATGGCATAATTTCCTCAGCCACTTCGCATATCGCTCGAAATGTACCGCTTCGGTGCTCAATCGTTGAGTATAGACTGTCAAGCGGCACGCTTTATAAGTGAAGTAACTGTTTTTTAAGCTAAACTCGCTCTATCCTGTGAACAGGTATAGTTCCAAGAAGAACTTAATTACTATAGGACGCGATGTCATGAGACTGGCCACTTTTTATGTTTATTTGTCGAAAACCGTAATAATACTCTGGACGTGTTAATTAGAGCAGATAACGAGCTGAAGATTTAACATCTATTACAATTAGCCGATAGTTTTCCGTATGTGTTTTTTATGATTTTTTTTTTTTAATTATCGGAAATTTTCGATCCATCATTTCATAAACGATCCCTAAAACCGGCACCATTCGTTACCAGGTAAGTTTCAAATTATGTTTCTCATTAATTTGTGTTTTTTCCACCGTTATATTAAATATTCTATCTTTCTAATATACGTTTATCTTACGAATATCAAACAAATTGAAACGATTCTTGCTTCCTTCGACTCGTCACTGCTGTTCGGAGGTACTCGCAGCCTTGCAATAATATCTATTAATAATTTTTTCCGTTTTTAATATCTACCCTGGCTCGTATAAACAACGATCGTGACGAGTCTCAGCTTACGTCATTGGAACTCTGCAATAGTTGCAAATTCGATACGAGATTTGACAACAACTTTATTATGTTTTTTTCAGTTTTCCTAAACTTCTCTTACAGGATCAGTGCGCATGTGCATGTACACTATGATTTAATTTTTAATTGATTTTTCGCGTGATGTAAACTTGGCTGACGTAACGGATCTTTCACATTTCCAAATTCGAGGTACATTCTTCGACGCTGAAGTAGTTTCGATTTCTAACTATTGCCATTAATGTTCGGTTGTTTGTAGTGTACTTGCATGTGACGCTTTCGTATGTTGACGATACGATGGCGCTGTGCATATTTTACTTCAGTTTTTAAGGCAGTTCCTCAAAAAATCATCGATGATTATGGCGGTGTTATTTAAATAAGTACACATAAGTACGAAACTGTGAGGTGGTATAGTGGATAAATCTGCTCCGACTTACATGTAGAAGCGCCTAGAAAACTGAATCGAAAGCTGCAGCTGTACTTGTTTCCTTAAAACCGTTCATTTATGAGGTAACACGTTTTATCTTTTACACCCATACCGCTCTGTAGTGAGAAAAAAAAGGTAAGAAAATGTTTAAGCTTTCGCTAATCTATTCGTAAGATAATAATATATGCCGCCTTACTGTTGAGTGAAATGAATGAAAAAATGCTTATTTTATATTTCAAAAAGGAATTTGCATTTAAACAATATAGCTAGTACTTTTTTTCCTTTTTTCTTTAATTTTGTTTTGTGTTTAGCATAATTTACAATATTTCCCGTACATCTATATACCTCTACACGGATACACATACGCATGCATACAACTTTCCAATATTGTTCCGTTGACACGTGATTTTATATAATTTTATTGCGGTAAACTAAACATTTATCTCTTTTTTTCTCTCTCTCTCATCTCTTTCTTTTTTTGTTATGCCCTATTCTTGTCGTAATATTACTTGTATGTCCTCTTCTTGTTGCAGCCGAATTTTTAAAACGTCGTTTTAATTTTCCTAATTTATTCCCTTCCATTATTTCTTCCGAGTACCTCCGAAATAGTAATATGAAAACTAAAAAAAAAAAAAAAAAAAAAAAAACTTATTGATCTGTTACTCTACGTTTGTGTTCGGTATTGATACATTTAAGATTTTTCTGTAATACTCCGCTTCAATTTTTACCTCCAACTTTTATAACGGTTATAAATATTGTAATATAAAATTACAGAAACAGAATAAGGGGAAGAAAGAAAAAGAGGGTTTTTGTTGTAAGCTGTCCATCGTGAGCTCAGAAGCCAATCAGAAATACGATTAGCTATTAAGATGTCTCTGTCTTGTTTAGGTAATTCTCGTCAACATCTTGACATCTATTCTTTCTTCGACGTTTCTGTCGTGAACCAACTCATACGAGTTTTTGGCCTCGGCGAGCGCATAGAATCAAATAAAAAAAAAAAAAAAAAAAAATATAGAATCTTCTTACGGGTTCTTTAAACATAATCAGCCTACAATTAGTTGACTGACATATGATATTCCTCTCCTAGCGGAATAAGAAAAAATATCACGTTAGACCACACCCCCTTCGCCCGGAAATATTTTACGTATAAAATAGATGAACGACCCGCTTTCGAGGATCATTACTAGAGCAATATAGGGCATGGCTGAAGGTGCTGATAAGACAAACTGAATGTCCAGAATTAAAGCCGGAAAAGTTCAACGAATCTCCGGAGGAAAGGACGATAAATGGTCACGATTCGCTAAGTAAACGAAATATTTTTTTCCCCGTAAGACGGATGAATTTTCTATAAATTACGAAAGTGCTTTATCGATCGAGACGCTGACAGAAATTATTCAAAAATAAACACAAACTCCTAAAATCAGTGGTATCGCAGGAGTTCTGTTATACAATCATCGAAGGATTCGTTTGATAATTCAAACTGTATACTACTACGACATAAAGCTGTTACAAGTCCCAAATGTTTCCTAGTTACAAAAGAGACATAGAATAGCAGACGGCGTATCAAATCGTCGTCAACTTTTTGACCTCGTTAGGTTTCCTCCTATTTCGAAGTAGATTTTAATTCAGTGTTAGTGTGAGTTTCAATTTGTTTATCTTTAATTAATTTTGTAATTAACTTTCTTTTAGAAAACCGTAATGCCTTTTAACAAATTTTTTACATTCGCAAAAAATGAAAAGTAAAGCAATTTTAATTATTACGAAGAGCGACTGAAATTAAATTAAAAACACATTTGAAAAAAAACAAATCCAAGCTGGATTCTGGATTTCGCTTAGCAATTACGTTCGCTAGTTTTAAGAAGTTTTTGTTTTCCCGTTTTCATGTCTACTTTTAATGGGGACCGTTCGTCGAGTAGTCGGATGGAAAAGTATCTTAAAAAGCTTTACAGGGAATGTTTCTTTTTTAATTTAGCGTTATGTAAATTTAATTAACGGTAATTGATAATTTATCGTATGTAATATATCGTCGGAAAGATTGCTATTGGTTGGGAACGAAACCGTTTTTCATTTCCTTACCGATACTTTCGAAGTTGACGAAATGTTCAAAAAAAAAGAGCTCAAAAATGACCCTTTGTACTATAAAAAAACAAAAAAACAGATTTCTTTGTTTCGAATTTTGTATTATTTAAATGTAAATTATGGTTATGTTTAACTTAGCATACAGGGAACAACCTTGAGCGCATGAAATATCGTGCTTGACTGAACTTATTTTTCATTTTCTCTATGTTTATTGTCGTAACCCTTACCTGAATTTCGAAAAATTAGCATATTTTCAACCTGTCGAACCTAATTATTCATTTGCTTTATTTGTTGGTTTTAAATGAACCCGTTGCAACAGTTCTTGTTTTAATATTCCCTAAATAAAGAAATGCGATTTTTTTTTTTTTTTTTTTTTTAGTTCGGCTTTCACGCTTTAAACAGTTCATTTTGAATTCGTTAGAACTGATTGAAAAGAGCCGATGAATATGATTTCGGACTTTTATAATAGGTCAGTTGGTAGGGGTAAAAAAAAAAGAACTATAAACTATTCTTTCCAGCGACCATAGTACGGGGGGAGGTTTAACGAAAGCAAGCTACTTTTTAAAAACTGTTTTCGGCCTTCTGTTGTCTCTGTTATTCGTTTGCGCCTTAATGGTTACCTTCCTCACGGTTTTAATTTTAATTAAACACTCTCTCCTAACTTCCATCTTCATCCAAATCACGAAGCTGTCTGTGATCCTAATTACATCTTCTTCGAATGTCCATGCTCTCGTCTAAACGTGTTAGTTTTTATTCTAATTTGTTATATCTCGGACTTCCTGGTCCTTATTACGTCTCATACCTGTCACTTCCCTCTCAGTTCGTTATCCCAGTGCTTGGTTGCTTCATTCTGGCTATTTCTGCCCAATCAGTATTTAATTGATCTTCTCAATTCTTGTTGCTGCTGGGCGGAGCTCCTTTGCTGCCATGACCAAAAAAAAAAAAAAAAACAAAAATTAATTTTACCAAATCTTGGATGCTTAAATAGGGGATAAAGATTGTTTATCTGCGTATTACCCAGTAAACTTGTTATCCAGTTTTAAAATCAATGAATATTTTAGTTATTTTATTAGGTTTTTAATTTTCTGAAATATTTTTAATCTATTTTAAATTTTCTTGGGAAATCCATTGCAAGTAATAATTTTCAATCTCTAAAATGCCAAACTACAGCACCGTAACTGATTAACTTATTATCAAGAACACTGTAATAAATACAATAAGAAAGCAGTTTACGCCCTCTGCACCTGTTTCAATACTCCGAAAAAATGTGCTGCGGAAAAGTTTTGTTAAAAAAACCAACATCACTCATATTAGGCATACAAGGTTCCGTTTTATCACCTTTTTTATGGAACATCCTAATTGCACAACTATATAAAATCAATTTTCTTAATAACGTAGATATTATTAATGGCGTAAATGATATTTATAGCCGATAAATCCAAATTCGTATATTTAGAAAATGGAGCTGCCAGAACAATTACAAAGATCACTGACTTTCTATTTGATTTAAACTCATCTATTAATGAATCTAAACTTAAATATATGCCGTGTAGTAGACGTTTTAAATTTAAAAAATGAAATACAACATAAATCTACAAAAGGTACAACAGATAAAATATTTAGATGTTATTATAGATAGTAACTTAAAATTTTATAACCATTTCACATACATATACTAAAAATAAGTTCTTATAAAGTTTCAATAAATTATGTAATAACAATAATAGAAAATCATAAGGAAACTGTAATTTTATATAGTTCTATAATGTTCCATAGTTCATAAAGAAATGTTCAACTTTAAGAAATTCAATCAAAGCTTAATAGCCGTAAGAATGTGCAAAGCTTATAAACAATTTTTTAGTTTTATGTCAGCAATAATATTAGTTGGAATACAACCGTTAGAATTGGTAATTAAAAGACATAAGCCTATTTTTAATTAAGAATAATAGTAATTTCGATTTGGAGTTAAAACATATTAAATATATAGAGATGAAAATTTTGATCTATGCATTATAAAATAAAATAAAAAAAAAATTAATAATTATGTATTTTATAATGAACAGTTCAATATAAATTTCCAAAATTCAAACAATATGCTCCCCCCACCCCACCTTAGAACGAAAGCCTCTATGAAAAAATTTGTTATAACAGAGAAACTTAATTTATGCTATAAAAAATTTGTGCGAATTTTACCTACGGATTTTAATAATTAATATTTAATACTATTTTTACTAGTAAAACTATTAATGTTCCGTTTTTTATTCTATTTTAAACACAACTGTCGTCGATCTTTTGCCATTTTTATTTATTTTTAATTTTCATTTTGTAATTTTAATTAAAAATAGTAGTTCAATGAGAAATATACAAGTATTTAAATTTTCTCACGAACAAAGAGAATTCGGATCGGATTACTAACAAAAATAAAAATAAAGTCCTATAAAAATACCATTTTTCTTACTATTTCTAAACTACCATTTTAGTTAGAATTTTATAATTTCGTTTTATTTTTCACCCCTAAATATAAGACAAAAGTTAAATTAAAAATTGTATTTTTAAAACATTTTTAAATTTCTAAAGAGGTCGCTATTTGATTTTCTTTATGAAACAAGGGGTATTTGTCAAATCTACTGCCTACCGTAGAAGATTTTACGTAATTATATAATCCCCCCCCCCAAAATGTCCTTCTGGATCCGCCCTTGGAAAATTTTTTGCTATCTCTGTTATACCGAAGTGAAACACAATAAATAATCTAAATTTCGTTAAATAAATAAAATCTGTGTACTTTTCATTCATGGGCGTAGTTAGGAATTTTTCCTAGGAAAGGCAGCTAACCAGCTGAATGTATATATATATATATAACTCGGCCACTTTGGCCTCGCAAAGGGCTGTGCCCCTTGACCCCTCCTGCTTTCATTCCTGTCTCTTTCTCTTCTATACTTTGTATAAAATGATCAAAATTTACAACGTAATTCTTACTAGCATCAACACACACAAAAAATAACATAACCACAAAAATCCTATTCTAACATTTACCTTCCGTTATGTAAAATTAAGACATTTTTTCGTTACATTTTTTGTTACATATTTCATTACATAAAATTGTGACATTTTTTAAGTAACAATAACAAAAATCCTACAAAATATAACAAACGTTACATAAAATTGGGACATTTTTCTGGGACATTTTTTTGGGACATTTAGCGTTACATAAAATTGGGACATTTTTTTGGGACATTTTTTCGAATGGGGGGTAGCCTAAGAATTACGTTGTAATTAATATATATATATATATATATATATATATGTATATGTGTGTGTGCACATATAATCGTATTATATTAAAATAAAATTAATAACGTAATTAAATATATAACCGAAATAAATAACAACTTATTTAAGAAAGGGTTTTTTTTACAGATCACTAAATTTTCAAATACTACTATATACATAGTCACATAGGATATCTAACAGTGCTGGCTTTCAATTATTTAAAAGTTCTCTTCTCTTAGTGACTACGTTCATCAGACGGTGCAACTTACTCCGACTTTAATTGAGTACGGTCGGAAAGTGTGACTACTTTCTGACCGTACTCAATTAACGTCGGAGTAAGTTGCATCGTCTGAACATGGTCACTAAGAGACGAGAACTTTTAAATAATTGAAAGTCAATACTGATGTGTACTTAGTCTACCGCTGCTGTTGTAAAATAGCGTGCAAAGCGTCGTCTAATTGCATGCGCATAGGAAATTATTGCGATAATCACGCTATCAATTTCGAAGTACATTGTACTTTTACACTTTTCAAATTTTTCTCCGTGTGACATTTAGACGATTGCTCTAGAGGAGGCAACGAGTTTTCTAGGGTGGGCATTGCCCACCCTTGCCCCCCTCTAGCTACGCCCATGCTTACGTTATATATTTAAAATAAGAAGAAAAATATAAGAGGGAAAAAAAGTATATATGTTAAAGTTTAAATGTAACTTCGAGACTTTCGTTGTATGCAGTTACATTATACTTTATCTTATGTAAATAATTATTATTGTTTTCATTCCCGTTTATTAATATTACGTTTATATTGAAATATATGCATTCCATCTTTTGGATTGAGAGTTCAACTTCAACTTGGGCAATATTTATAAACGCTGACAGTCGTGGCGAAATTGTAAATATATGTGATATTTCTTCAACGAAATGGTTATAGAATGATTTAACTCTTTTCAAAAAAAAATTACTTTCCAATAGCACGAACTGATTAAATTAAACAACCGGTTAAAAATAGGTTTATTACAATCTCCCCCCCCCCCCGGAATTGTGCACTTGTAAAAATGTGTAAATTGATACGTTCCCCGCTTTTAGAACTACTGAAAAATATTAATTACTCGGTAAAAATATAATTTTTCATTAACCTCATTATTATAGAAATTGAAATTCCGAATACGAGAATAAAAGTTGTTATACGTATAATCAGTGACGGCCCTAGGGCGGTTCGAGCGATGCGACCGCACCGGGCGCCGTCATGGAAGGGGCGCCAAAATCAACCGGAACCACAGACTACTAAAAGATACTACATTCAACACATGGACTAGTCAACGACTTTCAGGTGAAGCTCATGAAGTCGATTTAGCTATTCGAGGTCCTGTATGTAACGAAATGAGCAATAAAAACTACGCAAGGCAGTATGAAGACCGTACTTTTTCAAGCAGCATTTTGAAAGAGCGATGCCAAATGAGGAAACATTTCAAAGAAGATAGCTCGTATACTCTAAATCGGCGGATGAAGTATATTGTTTTTCTGCCATTTATTTAAGAAAAATTCTCACTTTAATCTGGGAAAAGAAAAATTTGACGACTGAAAGCACTTATCAACGCGCCTCAAAACTCGCGAAATTTTCTCAGACCACCGACATGCTATGAACAGTTGAATAGAAACGCCGATTAGTCTGAAGAACTTTTGGTGGAGTAGTTAAGGGTGAGTTGCTATCCTCGAACGAATGATGCCCCCATACTATTTTTCTTAGCAGGCAATAATTTGTCGTTTAGAGGGAGCTCTGAAACTTTATACACCCCTAATAATGGCAACTTTCTAGGCTTATTGCAACTACAGTGAAGTACCAATTATCCGAAATAATCGGGGATTGACAATTTCGGAAAAACGATTTTTTCGGATAATCGATAATCGTTATAGAAACATTACATGTATTTATAGAAACATTATGCGTATTTAACATATAAAAGAAAAACATTGAAAATTGTGAAATTTAATAAACTACAGTAATGTAATATGTTGTAATGAAAAATAAAAACTCGAATGTAGTATCATGTAGGTATGGTACGTATATGTAATTACGTACGTACATATTAAAAATCTTAAATACCTTAAATATGTATTAAAAATAATTAAAATACGTTAAAACATCCATTTCGGATAAGCGATTTTCGGATAATCAGTACTTCACTGTACTAGGAAAATTTGATAATGTAGTGATGAAGCACCTTCGCCGTATTGTAAAAAAGGAAACCAACGTTCATTATTTTGGCAAACGGATTCAAAACGAGTTAATTAGCTTACTTGGAAGTGAAGTTCGAAATAATATATTAAATATGGTAAAGTCAACTAAATAGTTCTGCATCGTACTGGACTGCACTCCTAATGTAAGCCACGTTGAACAGTTATCACTAACATTCCGTTTTGTCGACACTGATGAAGAAGCAGTCGAAATGCGAGAGATGATTCTTCGGGAGCAGAACCTACTGGCCTCTTTCTTGATATAATTGTACAAGAGTTTGATTTGGACATGGACGATTGTCGAGGTCAAGAATACGATAATGGTGCGAACATGATAGGGGTAAACAAAGGAGTAGTCCATACCAGAATTTTTAACCAATATCCTGATGCATTTTTTAATCCCTCTGGCTGTCATAGCCCGAATTTGGTGAAAGCAGATGCAGCCAAAACATCTGTTAAATCAGTTTCTTTATTTGGATTTCTAGAAAGACTATTTTATTTCCTGGATCAAGAAAACGATGGGAAGTAATATACAAGCACATAGACGGATTATCGCTAAAAGAAGTTCGCGAAACTCACTGGGAGAGTAACGTTTCTAGCCTGGCTGCTGTTCCCTTTCACTACTCTTCGGTTCATGATGCCCTTCTAAATCTTCACAAAGAAACAAATGGTTCAATTGCAGCATCAAAAGCCTTGTCGCTGGACAGAACATGGAGCAATTTGAGTTTCTTAATTACTATGGTGGCTTCGTAAATATGATATACCGTTTCAAGTAAACATTGCAAGTAAGGCTGTCTGAAACTATGGATTTACCGAACGCTCGCAATTGCTGGAAAATTACATGGAATTTATGGAACAGTACCGGACTTTTTTATCTGCTCTGATAACAGCTAGGGAAATAGCATCCCGGGCTGAGGTAGATCCGATTTTTAAGCCAGTCCGATCCCGATAATAGAAACCGTTATTTGAATACGAAGCGGTAGATGAGACACCAACTGATCCTGAAGAATTATTTAAAATAAACGTTTTTTACCGTATGATTGATGCAATTGAGAATGCATTGGTCAGTCGATTTAGGCAACTGTCAAAATTCAACGATACATGTGGTCATTTTTATACAACATCAAAATAATTCCTGAAAAATCCATATTGGAAAAAGTCTCTGCTGATTTGTAAATTAGTTTAACCGATGGGGAAAAATGTGATATGTCTGGTTGCGAATTAGTTGATGAACTTATGAGCCTGAACCCATTATTAAAAGATTTTTTCAATCAGAAGAGCCATTAAAAGTTCTTCGCCTTATAAAACAAAATGATTGGCAGGATATTTTCCCGAATGTGTGGACAGCGCTTCGTATCTTGCTGACTGTACCTGTAACTGTTGCTAAAGAAGAACGAGATTTCAGTAAATTAAAACTTATAAAAGCTTACTTACGATATACTATGTGTGTCGGGAAAGACTATCAGATCTTGAAATTTTGTTCACAGAAAATTTTATCGCCCAGAAGTTAAATTATTTGGACTTCATAAAAAAATTTGCAAGCGCAAAAGCTAGGAAGGTGGCCCCATCTAGGTTTTTTTATCAAATTGGTTGTTCTTTTAGTTTAAAATGGGTTACTGTCTGCAGGATAACAATTCGAAATAAAAGTTGTCAAACAAAATATTAATTATTTCTCATCTGACAAGTTGACATTCAGACATGACTCTATAGATGCTTGGTTGGTCTGATACTATTTATATATAAAAAATTACATTCCCTTTTGTTTGAATGTAAACTATGTAGAGCATAATCACAGATAAGCAATTGCGTAGAAAGAATGCTAAGTTTTATATTTGGAGGGGCGCCATTTTGAGATCTCACACCACCTAAAAACTTTACTAGGCCGCCACTGCGTATAATAATTGATCGTTTTAAAGAATTTTTCTCAATTAATAAACTGACGCATACCTTGCTGGATAAAAGATATTCGAAAGAAAATTATCGTTTTCGTTGACTTAAGATTTTACTAAATGGCAGTATTTGAATTTTTTTTTTTTAAATTATCTAGCCTTTAATGCACAATTAGTTCCGACATGTTTATACCGAGCGTGTAAGTAATTTATACCTGAATTAATAATTGTTTCCTAATCCTTTTCTAAATATACTTTGTTACTCCATTTGATTCGCGGATACGCTTTTTCTTTATTCAAATTAGCAAACGAACCGTACATATTTCTTTCTTAAGAACATTTGGCGACTTAAACATTTCAGTCGTTACTAGCAATAGATTAGCAATTGTTAAAATAAGTACAACCGTATGTTTTTTTAGTATTATTTGTATAGTCATTCCACTAATAATAATAACAATCAAATCAAATCAAATTTATTATTATTATTATTATCCACATAAAAATTCACAAATGCGCTTCTCAGCGCGAGTAGTGGAGCCAAAATAATAAGAAAAAAATTTAAAAAAAAAAAAACAAAAATAAATAAATGAAATATAAATAAAATGGTCTGCGAAAATACAAACAAGAAAGATCAAATAATAAACAAAACAACAAAAATAATATTAAATTAACTATACGACCAAAATAAGTTTAAGAGTGGAACAAAGCAAACGAATTTCTAAATAGATAACAAAAATTCGGGACGGAAGGCGTACAATTAAATTATCAAAGTAAAAACTATATTACAATCATGGGTCTTGAAAGTGAATACGGAGTGAAAAATTTTATTGATAAGTTTTAAAACTTACAGGTAAGTAACAAAAATGAATCGGTTCACAATGTTAAATTAAAATTGATAAATAATGAATGTGTCACACATTATTAGAACTTATTGCTACGAAATGTTTCATTAGACTTTTACGTCATTTTTTATAGTTTTTAAGATATTCTTTTATACAGTTCGGTAATCTGTTATACAATAGAAGAGCCATATAAACCATCTGTATTGTGGAATGATTTGTGGTAAAACTTGGTACTACCGCTATGTCCCTGCCGCAACTTCTAGTTTTATCATCCTTAATTAAGAATTTAGACTCTCTTCTTTTCTTAAGCAAAAAAAGCAAAACTTGAATTTTATATAAAATTCTTATTCCTAGAAGATTATATGTGCAATCAGTATTAATCATAATAATAATAATCATCAAATATACCTGTAATTTGATTTCAGTTGCTTTTTAAGGTTTAGTAGGTTAATTTATTTTTCAGTTTTTATGAATGTAAAAAATTTGTATTAAAAACCACATTGTTTTTTTTCTAAAAGCAAAATACCGGTTGTAGTGGCAAATTATTGTCGTGATGACTAGTTTCTTTCACAAATTTTTATTGACACGCTAAATAAACTTATAAATGGCATTTTGATTCTCGGGAAATAATTTTTAAGCGATATATGAACAAAAAAAAAGTATTGAAAACCGGCGATTGATTTTGTAAAAAAGAAGTAATTACCGGTTACGCTTCAATGATTATTTTACGCCTTAAATATGACATTAATTAATGAATAATGGGAAAACTCACTAACACTAAACTAAATCTGCTTCGAAATTGGAGAGGCCGAAATGCAGAGAGACTTGAAAAAAGTTGATGCCAAATTGTTGAGGCCGAAGCGGTAGAGACCTCGCAAGAGACTCGAGTGCATGTGCATAGGCTGCGAGACGTTTCAGTTTTCGAAGCAGCCGCCATTAATTACTGAGAATTTTTAATCAGGTTGATTTACAATGCTGATTTGCCACCGCCTTTCCGCAGCGCCTGTCGCTGATCTACACGCTCTGGCCAGTCAACAGGTAAGGAGAATATTCATTTATGCGACCATCGTCGTCGGAACTTCCTTCTTGCGAAACTCATCCCATTTACAGTTAACGCGATATTTATAAATTCTTACTAAGCATTTTGTTCTCTCCGAGTTTTTGTTTATTTGTTTTTTTTTGTTTCTGTATCATTTTCGAATTTTGTTAACCCCGTAACAACGCCGAAATTAGGTCAGAGTTACATGCTTGTGATATGGCGATGACTTCAGTAGTAGTTCGTTATTCGTTTAATAGTGTAAAGCGTATTTTTCGTAATTTCCATTACCGGCTATTCGGAAGAGCTTGCTACAAGTCGCGATAAAAAGTGTAAAACAAATTAGTCTCGTTTCACGTATTGTTTCCCGTTTCCTTTTTTTACCAACCTCTAGCAAAAATAATTATTGCTGCTCGGTGTAAATATCAGAATTGTCGAATGGAAATAGAACTACCGGTAAGCACGTTAATAGAATTAGAAAAAAATTTTCATACCCCGCCCGAAGTGCATTATTTCAAGTTCCGTTTACACGAAGGCGAAATTAATCGCTTCTTTCCGTTATTATTATTCTCATGCTAAACGTGTCTCCGAAAAATCGAATTTTTTATTTTTAATTATTAATCATTTACCTGCAACGTTTGAAGTCGGGGCAGTAAAAAATTAACTAGAAAAACTTTTTAATTCTATTGTCAGTCTTACGAACAAAAATTAACAATTCTTTTTATTTAGGATGATTTTTCTCTGTGAACCGGTAAAAACTGTGACCTTCCGTCGCGAATGACTTTATATGTGCGATATAAGAATATTAAATGTATATTAAAAAAAAAAAAAAAAAAAAATTAGCTAACGCGGTAGCCTAGTAATTATGGTGCTTGGCTACCAAATCAGAGGTGTCATAGGTTATCGAGAATTGTCTCGTTCCAGATCCGAATCGCTCCCCCAGGTCTATACCTAATTTGAAATTGAATATTGGTTATATCAGAGAATTATCTGGGGGAAAGTAAAGGCGGATCCCAAGTAGAAAGGAACTGGCCCTAATGTTCTCTTTAGTTCCATTAGACTTAGTACATTATGAAAAGCTTAATTCCACAATCCCCGAAGCGTCAAGGGTATGAAACCTGCTTTACTTTACTTATATAAAAATGTAAACGAGTTTTTATTTTCTATCTGATGACTTTTGTCGGCGATTCTCACTCTTATTCTTAAGTGGGGTGGGGTTGGGGTGGGGCTCTTTTAACAAAGGTAAATTTATAATTTTCTGTTTATTTTCGAATTTACAATAATTTTTTTAAACATTTTTTCAGACAAACGGATTCAAAACATAATAGTAGAATAATTTTTCTTCCAATTATGTTGTAAATTGTTTTTATCGAAATGTACATATTGAAAATTATGCAATTATAAATGGTATCATTGTAGTTAAAAAAACTTTTATGTCGAGTGTTTTTAATTACAATGTCTGATAATATTAAAATTACGCAGTTTTAAATTATCGAAATAATTACAAAACGCTTTTGAAGAATAAATGAAAATAAACTAGAGAATATAGTTCTAAAAATGCGAACATTCGAACGTAATTTAGTGATTTTTCTTCAGTGCATCGAATGGAGCTCGGAATTTTAACATTTTGTTAACCGGGTATTAAAAAAAAAACTCTACTGATAAAACTATTCAACTGAATAATATAATGGCGAAACAAGCTGTAATAAACATAATCGTGAGAATTTCAAAATTTACGATTCATCCGAAAAAAAACTAACATTACTTGGATTCCTATGTCGATAATAATAATAATAATAATAAATATGATTTCATTTGAAATGTAACCCGCGTTGAAGTAATTCGACAATTTATTTTTGAATAATCTTACTGTGAAAATGGGGATCTGTTGCTCCCGGCCAATCTCTGAAACCTTTTTTATTAGTATATTGAAAATATAGTAAAATCGAAAATCGGCGATATTTTGTTTGATTTTATAATTGTTTTGCTTAAGTTTTTCTCCTTTTTTTCATTTCAAGCAAATGCATATGGGGAATAAGAATCGTCTCTGCTTAGACAAATGGTTGAATAAAATGCCCTGCGTTTGAAAAATATTTTCTTCTCTTTCACTCATCATTAACTCGGTCAAAATTATTTGAAATTCATCGAAACTACCCTTAAATTTGTTTTTAGTCGAAAAAAATGTCGCCGATTTCGTCTCATTTGCGGTCTACTGCATTTTAACGTTTTGAAGAAAGGTTCCCCGTTTATTCGAGTAACTTTTAGGGAGGCTGCGCGGATAAGTAATAATGTGCCGCCTAAGTAACTGGCGGGATGCCTGTAAATTTTAAACTTGAAAAATTAGAACCGTATAAAAAGTGCTAAAAATCATAAATAAATTGAAAAGTTAATATCGAATTTTACATAGTGTCAAAAAAAAATCTGTAAAACTAAATATAATTCAAGCAATATTACGTATAAAAAAGTTCTCGCGGCCTTTTTCGAAATTCTGATTAAATCGTCGTTTTATTTCGAAATTATCTGTTAGGTTCCGTTTTCTTATGAACAACACCGTTTAATTTTGATTTTTGTCAGAAATCGGTGATGTAGAAGAAGGTACAAGCTTCAGACATTTTTTTAGGAGGTGTGTGAGGCTTATATTTCTGTTAGGTTCCGGTTCCTTAGGAACAAAACTGTTTAATTTTGATTTTTGTCAGAAATCGGTGATGTAGAAGAAGGTACAAGCTTTAGACATTCTTTTAGGAGATGTGTGAGCCTTATATTTCTGTTAGGTTCCGGTTCCTTAGGAACAAAACTGTTTAATTTTGATTTTTGTCAGAAATCGGTGATGTAGAAGAAGGTACAAGCTTTAGACATTCTTTTAGGAGATGTGTGAGCCTTATATTTCTGTTAGGTTCCGGTTCTTTAGGAACAAAACTGTTTAATTTTGATTTTTGTCAGAAATCGGTGATGTAAAAGAAGGTACAAGCTTCAGACATTCTTCTAGGAGGTGTGTGAGGCTTATAACGCTATATGCGACTTTGTATGGCTAAGCATTCGACGGCCCCAATTTTCCGTTATCGTTGACAAAATGAAATTGTATTCACTGAAAGGGCGGTACATCTTCAGGCGTGGCAGTTAATAATGCCTCATCCATCCTTACTTTGTCAGCCACTCCGTTATGACCTGGAACCTTCGGAAAAACCAGCTTGATGTTCGAAAATAGTTGATTCTTTTATAACAATTTTCGTCAGCGTTACTAATGGATCTCTTTTCGGTGTACTGAGATGTTAAGGTTTGAAGAGAACGCAAAACATGTGTTACCAAACGAGCTTCCTATAATCGAGGTAAGGGTGTCAGTTTTTTTTAGACAGAAATAAACTCCGGACATTTCTGTTCCTTGCGATGAACACTAGTCGATCGGATGGTTATTTAAGATGAGATTAATTAAAAAAGAGGGTTAAAAAGACAAAGTATAAAGACAACACTGCGGAGGATTTAGCGACTGAGATGCTGGATGTTTGATGAGGAATTTTCTAATCATATTAAAGAGTTTTGGTGCCGGGAGCCATACTGCGACGTGCGGAAAAAAGGGAAGAAAAATTTAGAGGCAAGGAAGCAACATTCATAAAGTAGATATTGAACAGAGTTAGGCTAAGATCTTTGTGGTAATCCACCGAATATTAACCTAGGATGTGTGGGGAGGGCGGAAATAAAACTGGTTCTGCAATTGAAAAGGTTACTAACAAGAGAAGAAAAATGCGCCGGCACGTTAAAGAAATGTATGGAGAGGTGCATTTTGTTAAAAGCAGTCGTGAAGTTTGACTGGTATTTGTCGAGCCACTGATTTTGAGGAAAGACCAGTACAGTATGGATTAAGCTTCGTCTCTAAGAAAGATGGATGTGACTGAAGTATTCAATCTTTTTCGAAACTGTTTGCGTAATCGATAAAACATTGTTAAAATTGTTTATTTTTTTCATTTGTTTCACTGCCGCGTATTCTTACCCGTTTCTAACAACCCATTACGTTATCCAACAAGACAGAACAAAACCGGCCACAACGTCGATAAGAACAAGCCAGCAACACCGGCATCAACACAAGCGAGACAAGTAATAGCGTTCATTTATCTGTAATTCTATTACATGTAACACCGTTTGTCAGCTAAAGATAATTACACACACACATCACCCTAACGACCCAGCACACACATTCAAACGTCCTGCCTACACATAAAATCATGCAGTACACAGACACCACGTCGCAGGTGTAGCATCGTCATCGTCCGTTACAAGCAAACAAAGCAGAACATACTCCATTGCTGCGGATGCAGATATTAATAATGCTAATATAACCAGCGTTACCGTTAATAATGTAAATTCGAAATCGAGTTCGATATTTCATAAAAGTAAAATACAAACCAGCTCCTCTCAAACATTAAAATCATTAAACGCACAAAGTATAACTTTCGCCGGAAATAACACCACTGATAAACCACACAAAAGACCAGCAAGGTGTTACCGTCTCACCAAATGTTCCGCCTTATTCTCTTAGAGAATACTTCACTGCAGTGAAATTAGTCACCCGCAATAACCCCGATATAATTTCAAGGTCTTGTAGCAGCCGCGTAACTTTATATTCCTTAGAACACCCGAACAATAACTGACGCGTTCTTTTCTGTAGGCGAAACGATTATATTAACGAACCGGACAATTCAGACCACGCGGATCAGACTTTCAGCTAATAATATTATTTTATCAAGTGTATAACAAATGAAACACTTTTGTCATATATGTATCTCACATAAACACTAAATCTATTATGCTATTGTCACCAATATCGATACTGCGAGTCAACAGACGATGAGTTTTCACGCACGTAATAAGCTGACGAAGAGACAGGTGATGCTGAACATACGAGGTCTGGCAATTAAGTAATGCGACTGGGTCTGTAAAAACCGTATATTTAAAAATTATCCAACAACAACGTGACGAAATAGTTCCCTGTTTTAAATTGTCCTCTCCACCTCAATGAAGCGGTGGTTTACGACGCCAATCACATCTTTTTTGAATGTCCATTCATTTCTGTCGAACGTTGTATTCTATATTCTTGTCTGCTGAAACTCAAGCTCCCTACTCTTTATTGTGCGTCTTATATTTTGTCCTTTCCCTCGCCATCTCCATTATTTCATCCATTAGTTCCTCTATATTGTCCATATCTGACCGAATGAAAATTTAACTGCCGGCTCTTTTCTTGCTTGTTGTTTCTGGGTGTAGGTTCTTAGCTAAGGTGCCCAAGGGGGGCTTAATAATAAAAAAAAAAAAAACATCAGTTTCTTCTACCATTAAACATCTAGCAATTTATAATTTTAATTCATAGGGAATGGCATGGGTGAATTTTTCCAAGACGGCTAAAAACGTTCGAAACTCGATACTCAGACATGAAATTTTAAAAGCATTTTCTGAATCGCATTCCGTTCTCGCATTTTAATTATTAAATTTTTAAAACTTTTTTCGGAACTATTACACAAATAACACGTTATACATCAGAGCAGAAGTAAAGACCAAATTCTGAGGCATGAAGTACTTCAAATTTTTAGAGAGTGTTAAAAACGTTCGAAATTCATCACTTGAAGCCTAAATTTTAAGAGAAAACATCTCATGCATTTTATTTTTTTAAATTGTTTATTTTTCAAAACTTTTGCATGAGTAGAGAGACATCAGAGTTGGATTATAGTCCGAAATTTAAAATAAGGGACACGCAAAATTTTCGGGGACCGCTAAAACATTCGCTGCTCGTCGTTTAGAGCCCAAATTTTAAATGAAATTTTTGTTGAGTGTTCCATCTTCGTATATATTTTTTATTTAATTTTTAATTTTAAATTTGTAACTTACAATTTCATTTGACAACAATATAGCTATCTAACAAGCATTTTAGACATTAGCGAAAGAAGATTCTTAAAAGGGGAGTTGTAGTCGAATGTGCAAGATGCGTAGAATGTGCCAACACGATCGTGTCTAGATAATTAAAGAGCGAACCAGAACAGTCGATGACTTCTGTGACTCAAAATAGAATTACGTTTGTTAACGAGAAAGAGTAACATACATTATGTTGGAACAAGAAATTCATTTCCCATAGTTGTTCGCACTAGCGAATATCTCTTTAATTATTTTTAACGCGATTCCATGTTTTATAATTAATAATATTCAAAAGAGAATTGACAATAACGTTATTATAAAGCGCACCAATGCATGCAGATGTAAAACTATATCTAGTTTATTTTGGTAAGCTGGAACGTTTGTCATTTGAATATCGTAACAATTTGTACATTTCTTCGTCTCTCTCTATCTCACGCGTGTAAGGGAATATTTGAATATTACCTTAGCTGGCACTTTCGCAGTAACGCTGACAAGTCTGACAACCGCAAATTGAAGTATACCGACTGTTTTATTATAATATCCGCGCATAATTTCTAATTTTATTTCCAGAGATTTACAGCTCAATATTGTACGTTGTCGGCTACCACGATAACAGTTGAAAGAGAGAAGAAGAAGAGGTCGTAAATCAGACATGTATGTGTGCAAAGTCCTCATGTTTATACATCTGAGATACATGTTCGATGTGTACACATAAGTGATTAACCCGAGCAAGCAGTATTCATGACAGTGATCTTATTTCGATGTAGAAGCAACATAATCAAGATACACCTACACTTTCTACCAGCATGAGAAATATCATGCTATTAGATGCGGTGACAGAATACGGCTAAATTACAATCTTCGCTGCTGTCGCTGTCTAAAAGGCGGCATTTTCCCGATATGAAACAAGAAATTTGAGTAGAATAGCACATTTTTTGATAAAAATACATGATTTCAACCAAACGACACATGTTTATGCGGCTGTACAAGCAACCTCAGGAGGATCCACACTGCACATAAGATGGTTTTACAGCATGCGATCGGGGAAAACGTCAAGCCGCATGCTTGTTCACGATTGTTTGAATGTTCGATCAATGACTAAGAGAGAACAACATAAATGTTTAGCGCTATTCACTCGATCTAATTTTTTTTTTTTTTTTTTTTTAAATTCATATTTCAAAAAATTACACTGATTTCTTTCGTTAAACTACAACGCTTGTCAACAAATTATCTAATATGCATTCTAACATTATAACTTAAATTATACATATACATATCGTCGTACAATATTTACTACCTACATCTTAATCAATTTTTGTACTTATATACTCAATTTTTCTTTGTTTGGTAGTCTTTTTTTTTTTTTTTTTGGGATTACCAACCGAGAGCATTACCCAGCATTAGATTATGATACTGATAGAGGGGAAGAAACGCATTAGAATTACATACTACTAGAGATGGGAGCAATAAAGGGTAATATAATAGGAATGATCGTTGGGGACGGAAGCGAAAGAATTAACGAAGCACTATATGGAGTAGGCGAACCAAGATTCAGGAGTTGCCTATAGAAGCGAGAGCGAGAAGATGTGATTTGTATCGCGAAGTAAATCAGAACCATCCGGATGGAAAGAACAAAAAGGAGAAGAGGACATAGAAAGATGAAAAGATGACGCAAGAAATCGACTACGATCAAGGCGAAACCTGCAGATAGAGGAGATAAGAAAAACGCGAAAGATGAGGGAAGTCATAGTAGTAAGGATAAGAAAGAGGATGAGTTTGCATATTAAGATAAAAGGATACAGGATTAGAAAATAAAGGGGGATACATATCGTGCAACATTCTACGATGACAATTCTTGGAAAGAACGATAAGATTAGAAAGAGAAAATTTGGATAGAAACTGACCAGTCTAAACAACAGATCGTGCTAATGAATTAGCCAGTTCATTGTCCTCACTGTTAACATGACTGGGAGACCATAAAAAATTGATTTGTGTGGAACGAGCGCTATACAATCTAGTGACAAGAGAACGCTGAAGAATGACGAGGAAGAAGAGAGGCGATAAATAGTAGCACACCTTTAGAATCTGAGACTATTAGAAATTTATTAGAGTTATTTGTAGAAGTAATGTATTGGATAGCACGATGGATAGCTATGGACTCCGCGATATATATGGAGCAGAAGGGAGGCAGTTTATAAGATTCAAAATACTTGAGTGATGATACCAAAAAAGCAGCTCCCGTATCGTCCGTTGTCCAGGAGCCATTAGTAAAGATAACAGTGCGGAATAGAAATAAGGATTGAATGACAGAGTTATATTCCTGTCGGACTACATGAGTCGGCAGATTCTTGTGAACGGCGGAAAAAGAGTATATCTTGAGAGGGAACAGAGAATTAAGATAATTAAATGTGGAGTAAGCGAGTTTTTTAAAAGAGAAAACGTAAGGAGCGAATTGATTAAGTTGTTTAGATATATGAGAAAGAATAGGGATTTTCCTAGGAGAGAAGCGCCCCAGTTGTGTAATAAGGAAATATAAGAGTTAATAAGAGTGAACGAGGAAACAGGAAGTCACTTAATCAAGAGCGATAGCCAAGATAAGATCAACAAATATATAAAGGAATCGTATTGGTTTCTGAATCAACTACAGCAGTGGGGGACGATTTCAAAGCTCCAAGGCACCGGCGGAGACAATTGCACACGATTCAGTTTTGAAAGAGCTGTGTTGGAAGCACTACCATACGAGAAGGAACAATAATCTAACTTCGAACTTATAATAGATTTATAGAGGAAAATAAGAATAGACTGCCCCCCCCCAGCGACATGGGGAAAGAACTTTAAGGAGGTTTAGCCTTTTAGAAACAGATTTGTATAAGTATTTTATACGTATGTTTCTGAAAAGTAAGACGGCTGTTAAGAAAGATGCCTCAGTAGCAGAAGGATGAGACAAGACAGATAGGGCAGTTATTTACGGATAGGATTATCGAAGATGGATTATAAGGACGCAAAGTGAAAACAACACATGAAGACTTGGTGGGAGAGATGGAAAGATAAATATTGGAAAGAGCGGTTTCTAAAGAAATCAAAGAGTCGTTAACGTCAGCATTAGCTTCTGGCATGAACTTAGAAGTGGAATATAGAACGATATCGTCTGCGAGGTATAGGCAAGATGATTTAAGAGGAGACTAGCTATGCTGGAGATATAAATATTAAAAAGGTTAGGACTAAGGCGGTAGCCGTGCGGTAGACTCTGAAATACTTTCTATGAAGTGGAGTGGACAGGAGTAGATAAGTGCACAATTCTATTTTGAAAAAGTTTAACAATAAGTGAGGTAAACTGGGAAGGAATGAACGGAGGAGGCAATAGTATAATTTCGTTTATGACAGATTTATAGATATCAGCAAGAAGAAGACTAATAGAGTCAGGAGGAACCAACCCCGGACGAAAACCAAACATATTTATTGGGAAGCAGTTTGTCCACCAAACAAGTCGTCTGTTCAGTATACACTCGAAGAATTTCCATAAATAAGGAGCAAGGGAGAAGACTCGGAAGGCGAAGGAATTTCTCTTGAGAATATGAATAATGATAACGGAATTCCAGGATTTTGGGACATAACCTGAATAGGTAAAGAAGTTAAAGATATTGAGAAGGGTGTTAAGGGAAGAATCGGTAAGGTTTTTGAAGATTATGAAAGAGATACGATCAATACCAGAAGCATAGTTGGAGGGTTTGTTTAAAAAACTGCGAAGCTCGCTAATGTTAAAGGCGAAAGTTAGGAAATGAGAACCAGTGGTGTATATAGTAGAGGTGGAGGAGATTTCGTTAAAAGAAGGTACATAGGATGAAACAATAGAGTCTATAAAGGAAACAAGTTGATCTTTAGAGAGATTGGGGCCAAATGAGCAATTGTACTGTGGGTCCCTGAACGATTTAGCCATTTCCCCGATCTTAGAAAGAGAAGTGGTTCAGGAAAAAGGTGAGCAAAATTTCCCCCAGGAATTTTTTTTGGTAGTTTTGTAGATATACCTGGCTCTAGTGTTGGCCCTTTTGTAAGCGAGGAAATTAGTCAAAGATGGACAAGAGCGAAAGATTTTATAGTATGCCGTACATCATTCATAAGCTATTTTACAGTCGTTATTCCACCATAAGGAAGAAGTGTTACGAAGCTTTTTTCTCGGAAAAGCATGAACTGGAGGAGATGACAAAGGAAGTGCTAAAAGAATAACACTAGAAAATGAATTGTATTGATGGATTGGACTTAAATTGGACTGAATAAAGAATCAACTAAAGAGCGAAATTTAGCCAGATCAGTTGTTGTTTTTTTTAGGGGGAGGAGGCATAATAAAACATATAAAGGACTGAAGTATATTGGGATTGTGGATGGAAATAATTATAGAGCGACATGATCGCTCCCAAAAGTGCCACTTGAAATTTCCCAGGAGCAGCGAAGACTAATATTAAGAGAAACAAAAAATAAGTCAAGAGAACTGGATATTGATGGACTTTTAAAATACGTCGGAGAGCGGCCATTAAGAAGGATGAGATTATTAAGTAAGATTATATCTTCAAGAATTTCTCCATTTTGGTTGCGTCTGGCACAACTCCGAAGTAGAAAATAAGAGTTCCAATTGCCATCAATTATGAATGGCATATTTCTCTAATTTTTTGTTGCGCACTCTCTTATTTTATGTTTATTATTTTTTTCATATTCCCTTCTTCCTGATTCCATTCCCTTATTCTCCCCCCCCCCTATTTTTCCCTTCTCTATTATTATTTCTTTAGGTATTTTATTCAACATCTGAGTTATAACATATTCGTCAGTTTATTCCCTCATCTTTGTTCTTTCCAACAGTTGTTGGTACTTAAATTTTTTCTTCAATTCGCATTCTAATTTTTTCCTCCAATTCAATTTTGTTTCCTGTTGTTACCTATTCTATATCGTTACATATAAGTGTACATTCTTCTTATGCTCAATATGTCTTCTTTTTTAATTATTTTACTTTCAGTTTCTCCCTTTAAAGATTTGGTATTAATTTCAAGCATTTTATTTGCAGCTTGTTTTTCTCAGGTAGTATATTTTCCTTACCATTTTCCATGCCTGAATTTCATATCTGATCCTTGAATCTACTAGCGTATAATAAACTACTTTTTAATGAATGTATTTCCCCAATTTTCTTTGCAACATGTTCCATATATACGTTCCACCTTAAGTGTTGGTCCATCATTACTAGAAAATCTTCTGGCAGTTTGCGATTTCACATTCATTCCTTTCTCCCATTTAGTGTACACATTTATTTGAGCACATTATTATACTCGGACAATAAAAATCCCACCTGTCTCTTTTTTTTTTTGTAATACCATTGCTTTAGTCTTTTTTACATTCGTTCTTAAATTTTTATCATGCGCCTATTTAGTTATTGTTATTGAATCATTTTGTATTCTTATTTGTGCCTCTTTAACATCTTTAACTATTGTTATTTATTCACGAACGAGACTGTATCACTATGATTTAATTCCCTATATAGACCATTTTTATATATAATAAATAGTATTGGCGCCAAGTCGCTACCCTGCGGTACTCTTACATTCATCTCCTCTTTTGCCAGTGGAACATGTAATACATTTGCACTTGTTTTCCTTTAATTTAAATAATTTTGAAACCATTTGTTTAAACTATTCGTTATTCCTAATTCCTCTAATGTGTTTATGAGTATTTTGTGATCAACTGTTTCAAAAGCTCTGATAAGATCTAAAAAGGTTATCAATACCTTCTTTTCCTCTTCAAAATTGCTTCTGATTTTTTCCGTTAGCTAACCGATTGCTTTTAATGTGGGTTTTCCCTTTTGAAAATCGTATTTTTTTTGTTAACTATTTTATTTTCTTGTAAGCGTTTTGTTAAATTATTTACTACATATTTTTCCCAATATTGTTGTAATCACATTACTTACAGCAACCGGTCTATAATTTTTATATTTACTATGTTTACCTTCTTTATATATTGGTCTAATTTTCGTTATTTTTAATTCATTTGGTATTTTACCTTCTTTTAATGTCCGATTGATTTACGCTTTGTAATTTCATTTACTATATGTGACGATTGCTGAGAAAAGGTACATAGTGCCATCAGAAAGCAATTAATCGAGAAAAACGCGTTTAAAGTTTCGCTGTGTAATACACTTCTAAGGGGTAATTTTAAACATACAATTACGATTTACAAGAGGATAAAATTCGTTTTCACCTGTTTCACCTTATTTATCACGTTAAAGAGTTCAAGTGTCCAAAACCGTTTTTAAGCTAAAACGGCATTTTTGACGACGCACTATGTACCTTTTCTCAGCGACCGTCACATATATACTTTTACTTATTTCATCGATTCCTGTGGTTTTTGTTCCCTTCAATTATTTTCCCTACCTGTTCTACGTTTATTTTTAAATCATTTTCTTCTCTTTATCTAATAGCACTTTATTGCAATTATTTTTTATGCCACTTTTAAATTTTTTACTGAATTAATTTACAATTTTACTTATTCCTTCCTCTTGCAAGGTATTTATTAATGCTATTGTCTGCTACTAGGTTCTTTTTTTTCCCTATAATCTTGTTTTATTTCTTCCATGGGGTCTTATTAAACAGGAATTCCACAGCGCTATCAATTCTTAGTTTCCATCCCATTTAACCGCATTTACCGATGGTTCGAAAAGGTCGGGTGGTATCGGTGCCTCTTTTATCTTCCCATATTCTGATCTTTCAGAATCTTTTCGTCTGCCTCCTTTCCGTTCCATAATCATAAACGAATTAATGATTATCCTACGTAGCACATTATTTTCATTTCCTCAAATCACATTTATTCTAAATTCTTAATTATATCAGATTCCATGTCCGCCCTTCCTGATTATTCCTGTGATTTTATTATTCTTCGTACACGCTCATTTATCCACGTCCTTTCTCCCTTTCATTCTATTCAAATTGATTTGCTATGGGTTCCCAACCATTTAGGCATTCTTGGTAATGAAGCGGCGGACTTCTTGGCTCGGGTTGCTGCTTCTTCCCGCCTGTTTAAAAAATCCCATCCTCTAATCTCCGTCTACTTTGTAAAAGTTTTCAATTTAGGTTTTGGTCGGATATGTACGTTTTCTCTTTTTCTAACAATTGTTCTTTCTATCTGTCTGTTCAAGCTAGTCTTCCTGCGAATCCGTGGTTCTCTTTGTATCCTTTGCTCCATCGCTCTGTTGTTGTCGCCATTATTCGTCTGCGCTTTGGTCATTTTCTGTTACCTTTCTCTCGATTTTGTTTCTCGTTGATTTCTTCACCATATTCTCCTCCCCACCGAAACGAAGAGCATGTTTGCGATGCTAATCATGTATTCTTTGAGTGTTCATCTCTTTCAATCGAGTGGTTTGCTTTCTATTCCAATCTGCTGCAAATTGGTATTCCTCCTATATCCTGCTTGTCCTTCTCCATAGATCGTTGCTCCTTCTAACTAGCAATACCTGACCGCAACAAAATATAACTGATTTCTTTTCTTTTCTAATTGTTTCTGGGTAAAGGTCCCTCTGGTTGACGAACCCAATAATAATAATAAAAAATATATATACATATATATATATATATATATATATATATATATATATATATATATATATATATATATATATATATATATGTATATATATACATATATATTTAACCATGTTTTTCAGATATCCTCCTTTACTGCTTTAAAACTTTTTCCACCAAACATGTCTTTTTGCCATTTTATTTCTGCATTTACTTAATTTCTTAATTGTTTGTGCTTTCTTCTTAATTCAATATTTTGATTGTTTTTTTTTTAAATTTTTTGTGCAATTTGTCTCTCTTTTTAATCATTTCAATTATTTTCCGTAAGAGAAGCTAAACGAAGTGATAAAGTTTAATTGTCTCGCGTTCGTTTTTCGCGTCTATTAAAGAGATTGTCTCGTGTTTAGAGCCATTATCTATTGATAATGCCATCGTCCCCTGCCTCTCACCGAAGGCAGACCGTTCCAACATCGGAACCGATCGGTGAACAAAACCAAACCGATTCACCACCTTCGCGCCCTCCTACCCCTCAAAAACAGCTGACAGCCTCAACGACTGCATTAGCGCCGGACGGTAAGTATGGTGGTAAATCGCAGACTTCAGGTAAGCCAACGGCGAATCGAAACACAACACACACCTCACACATGCACAATACCGCTGATAACGATGATACCGCGGTCGTACACAGCGATGCGATAAAATCTATCTCCGAATTAACTACCGCTTCTTGTAATACGACTGATTACAATTATCAGTTTCCCGCACCGATAAATAACGAAATTCCAAATAATTTAAACCAACAAAATAGAAATTCAAAACATACATACCTTCGCAGATAAAATCAAATCGAATAAAAATATCGCCCCATTAATTAATTTCAACTACCCTTCCCGTGAATGCGGAATTATTTTTGATTATATCGCACCCTACGTTATACGTGATTATTTTGTCGCGCTTAAAAACCATGTAGCAGGCAGCTTAAACATTGTAGCAGGCTCCCGTATTAGCGGTGATAGAATTCTAATATTTTTAAAATCCAGGCAAATAACAGACGAATTTCTAGCAAAAGGTGGCCGGATCACCATAAATAATAGAACAATTACTGTCCGGAGACTTAAACAACCGGCGAATAAACTCATTCTATCAAATGTCTGTCCAACCATCCCGAACGAAATATTAGTTCGACATTTGCAAGAAGTTTATCCAATAAAAATCCTTTCGCAAATTTCCATTTTACGTGTGATTCCGGTGGATGATGAATTTGCTCACGTAGTAAGTTTCAGGCGGCAACTTTACGTCGAACAGTTTAATTGCAAAAATATCCCTGATTCCTTCACATTGAGGCACAACGACTACGAATACAGGATCTACACGCAGCTCAATGACCATTCATGTGAAAATTGCAAGAAGAAAGAAGGAACAGTTAATCAAGAAGTTTTTTCCGAAACCATAACGACATTTCCAGCGCCGGTCGAAAATGCCTGTGCTGATAATAATCCACAGCGATATCAACCAACAACGAATAGCGACAAACAAGATGCAACATACACCAAACAAACTAAGACAATGGTAACTGAGCAAACTGTCCAACAGGAGCAGCACCAAAACATAGAAGAAACACGCAATCAATTACAATTAAATATTGCCCCTTCTACCGACAATACCTCTACTGTAATGAACATTGATAATAACAACCCCCTTCAAAAACGACCACACCCCATTAGTCCCGATGAAACATACAATTCAACTCAACCGCCATTTCCAGATAAAACTGCTACTAAGCGAATAAACCTAGAAAATCAAAATTCTACGGCGCACAATGTAGAAATTAACGTCATGGACAATGCTGCCAAACCAGCCTCTAAAGAAGCAAACAAAGGAGTTGATATTAACCTATTAACAGAAGGAACATTACATCTATTTACTAGCGGCCAGACTCCGTTCTTCTTAGACTATCAAGAATTTCAAGAATTCATAAGACAGGTGGCCATAAGTCAGGATATTGTTAATTACGCACTGACTTTCACAGAAGATAGGGATAACCTTTTACACATGCTTTCTCAAGTAAGACCATTATTAGGCAGCGTAGGACTTAAGAACAGATGTACTCGCATAATTAATAAATTAAAACCTCTCCTTAGCAAGGATGACCCTGAAACTAAGATATAAAACTAGTCATCTTAAGTAACACTGTCAACAATAATTAGAGAAAATGGCTGCAAATCTCAGTATTCTGCAATGGAATTGCAGAGGGTTTTATAAACGTATAGACGAACTGAGATTACTCATTAATAACTACAATCCAATAATCATTTGTTTACAAGAAACGCACTTAAACTCTTCCCATTCACCATTTATTAAAGGCTACAGAATATTTCGCTCTGACTACACACAGGGACAAGCAGCATGTGGAGGAGTCTCGATACTAGTGCATGAAGCGATTCCATCACATGAAATAAGGTTAAGTACTATGTTTCAAGCGGTAGCGGTGAAGGTGAAAATCCCGTCCCTTCCGCTCTCATCCATTACAATCTGTAATTGCTACTTCCCACCCACTACAAACATAACCAAAATAGACTTTGATACATTACTATTTCAACTGCGGGACCCAGTGTTATTACTGGGAGATTTCAATGCCCACTCTTCTGAGTGGGGTTCAACACAGCCAAATAGACGAGGAAATATGATTTCAAATAGCATCCGTAATAGTGACCTGGTACTCCTCCCTCCTCCATCACATACACATTTCAACACAACTCATAACACTTTTTCAATAATAGATTTAGAATTTGCATCCGTTTCACTATTTCCTTACTTGAATATAGATGTACATGGTGATCTGTGTTCAAGTGACCATTTCCCTATTTTCATACACTTTCCCCACCAGTCGCAAAAATTGCACTCAGCCCAGGTAACAAAAAAGTTTGCATTCCATAAAGCAGATTGGAAGGGTTACAAAACAAAGGTTACTATCCCTAAAATTCAAACGGAATCGGTAGAGGAAAATCTGAAAATTCTCATCAACGCGATGAATGAAGCAACGATAGCAACAATACCGAAAACAACAACAGCTCCTCGGAAAAAGCGAGTACCATGGTGGTGCCCCGAAATCAAAATGGCGATCGCACAACAAAAACGAGCATTGAGGAAGTATAAAACAACGAAGTCGCTTACAGACCTGATTGAATTCAGAAGATTTAGAGCTCGAGCCAGGCTACTCATCAAAATGAGAAAACAGGAGTGCTGGACAGCATTTGTATCATCTATCTCAAAAGATATGCCTGCGACGGTGGTTTGGAGAAGAATCAAGTCGTTGTGTGGTAACTATCGTCCTCCAACTACCCCTTCCTTACTCATTAACAATGTCCTGCTCACAGACACCAAAGAAGTGGCAGATGCCTTTGCGCAACATTTCGCTAAAGTATCTTCCTCAGCATCCTACACCGATTCCTTCCTAGAACACAAATCGAGACTAGAGGAGCAAAAAATATCCTTTCCTCCAGATCAAAAAGAAAAATACAATGATCCTTTTTCAATGTCTGAACTAAATTACCAGCTCGATAAAAAGCTAAAAAACAGTGCACCTGGAGCCGACTCCATTCATCCATTCATGATCAGATACCTACCTAATCTAGCTAAACAACTACTCCTTGACGTATACAACAAAATTTGGACAACTTCCTCCATCCCAAAATCCTGGAAAGCAGCTTTAATTATTCCTATCCTCAAACCTAATAAAGAAACCTTCATTCCTCAAAATTACAGACCTATCTCCTTACTATCTTTGCTCTCCAAAATCATGGAAAAAATGGTGAACAGACGACTATCCTCTTTCCTAGAATCTTCAAACGTTCTCTCCCCAATACAAATTGGAGGTCGCAAATCAAAATCCCCAATGTTACATCTCCTGAGCCTAAAAAGACAAATACTTGAAGCCCAAAAGAGGTCACAAGCTCTCTATACTGTCTTTTTTGACATAGAGAAAGCATTCGACCGGATATGGCGATATAAAGTGCTTACAAAGCTGAAGAACGCCAATATAAAAGGCAATATGGGCAACTATATAATGAATTATTTGTCAAACAGACACATTCAAGTAAAAATTGGCTCAACTGTATCCTCTCCTGTCCTAATAGAGAATGGTATTCCTCAAGGCTCTCCTCTAAGTGTAACACTCTTTATCCTATACATAAATGATGTGGCGGACTGCATACAGCTGCCGGTAACATCCCGATTGTTTATAGACGACCTCAATATATCCTTAGCATCAAACTTTCCTTCCAACGCCAAATCTATACTACAATCCACAATCAATAGGTTATATTCGTGGACCGAAAGTAAAGGCCTTACTTTCTCCTTAAATAAAACTTCTTGTGTAAAATTCCAGAAAAGTCGTCGAGTAAACCCAAACCATGATTTTTTCCTTACCCTAAATGGACTTCCTCTTCCAGTCACATCCTCAGCTAAATTCTTGGGTCTAACATTTGACTCCCATCTGACATGATCTCCTCATATTAAAGAACTCAAACGCAAATGTAATAAAATCATAGCTATCCTAAAATGTTTATCACATCATAAATATAACAATAATCCAAAACTACTTCTATCTGTATACAGATTACTTATTCTAAGCAGATTAACCTACGGCTGCCAGGTGTTCTATTCGGCTAGTAAGCAGCTCATAAAATCACTTGAATCAATCCATCACGCTGCCTTAAGGTCCATCCCTGGGGCGCATCGAACATCTCCCACGCAGGGTGTCTGTGTGCTATCAGGAATTCCGCCATTATCCTATATATTTGACTTCTACACCTCCCGTGATCATCTATACTGGTACCAACAATATCACTTCTCTTCGAGGAGCACTGTCATTCCTTCTCCAGCCTTTCAAAATGATCCAATACCTAATATTCTAAATTTTTTGACTGAGAAAAACATCAAATACAATCCGGATCTCCTCCTGTTCCCAAAAGAACCACCATGGGAATACCCCCCATTGATGGTAGACTTATCACTCTTTATCCACCGTACATCTAACGAGGACCAATATACAGCTCGCCAAAAAAGTATCGAAAAAATACAAACTTACACACATGATATACACGTTTATACAGATGGAGCTAAAGCAAATGTCGCTGGCACACTGTCCACTCCCACAGCATGTGCCTACCTAATCTCAGGTGAAGCCGAAGCAGTGAGGCTATATGATGACAGCTCCGCATTAGAAGCCGAGCTATACGGAATTCTCTTTGGATTGGAAGCATGTGTGTGTTGTAAATCTGAGAACAAACAATACATAATTATCACAGATTCACTGGCCTCCCTTCAAACTATTCAGTCACTTACTATAACCAGTTCATTAGTCTATAAAATAAGATCTACAGCACATCGCCTTACCCAAGAGGGGATACAAGTAGGCTTCTTGTGGGTGCCGGCACATGTTGGAATACCCGGAAACGAATGTGTAGACCGGGCCGCCAAGTCAATGTTGTCTGTCCCTATGCCACCCAATGTCCCATCACCAGAAATCACTCCATTCTTCCACAAAAATATGAAAGAACATTGGATCTCATCCTGGTCCCATCATGCATCTTTCCTAAGGAATATTAAACCAAATGTTGATCCTTGGTGGCCACCGATCCAAATGTCCAAAAAAGAATTCTCTGCCCTTAACAGGTTGAGACTGGGCACACATCGATATCTCACAACCATGTCCTCCAGGGAGCCCCTCCACCGATTTCCTGCCCATTCTGTAATGCAGCAGTGCTACCTTCGGTGGAACACATCCTGAAACAATGTCAAAACTTAACAAGAATCAAGGACGAACCACTACACCTTCTTTTAGATAACCGTCCAGAACAGGTTCAGACAATGCTAATCTTCCTTAACAGAAATAATTTAATAAACAAATTGTAATAAATCCGATACTCGTTGTGCCGTAATGACCCTGGCAGTTATACATGGCCAACGAGTAGATTACACACAAAAAAAAAAAAAAAAAAAAAATTATTTTCCGTGTCAAATATCCTTTTTTTCTTTGTATTTTCTCATCTCCTGCCGTATTTTTTGTTTGACTATATACTCTATATTTCTTTTTATGTTTTCTTATAAATTTTCAGCATCCATATTATTCCCTTTTTCTTCCCACTTTATGAGTTTTAATTTATTTTGTACTTTATTTTCCATAAAAAGGGTTCTATTAGATTACACTGATTTTTTTCTGATTTTCTCCGTCTTCCTTTTTACTGAACACACATTATCATGTTCTGATCTGCTATTTTAATATTTACGTTGTAATAATCAAAGTCGAGGTTCCTTTTCTCCTTTTTAGTGTCTATTTTAGTTTGCGTGAACCTGTTTTCCCTCCATTATTCTCTTATATGTCCTACCAAATTGCTTTCATAACCTATTCCTGCCACCGTGTTCATTTTGATGCTATTGAGCTATGTTTTTTCGGTATTTATATTTATGTCTCCTATATATATATATATTAATTACAAATTCGAAAAAATGTCCCAATTTTATGTAACGCTAAATGTCCCAAAAAAATGTCCCAATTTTATGTAACGCTAAATGTCCCAATTTTATGTAACGCTAAATGTTCCAAAAAAATGTCCCAATTTTATGTAACGTTTGTTATATTTTATAGGATTTTTGTTATTGTTATTTAAAAAATGTCACAATTTTATGTAACGAAATATGTAACGAAAAATGTAATGAAACAATATCTTAATTTTATATAATGAAAGTTAAATGTTAGGATAGGATTTTTGTGATTATGTTTTGTTTTCCTTTTTGTGTTGATGCCAATAAGAATTACGTTGTAAATTTTGATCATTTTATACAAAATATAGAAGAGAAAGAGACTTAAATAAAAGCAAGAGGGGTCAAGGGGCGCAGCCCCTTGCGAGGCCAAAATGGCCGAGTTTATATATATATATATATATATATATATATACATATATTGTAAAATTGTTTTCGAAGTATTTTTTATCAACCTTCTTTATCTATTTTATGTATTCCTTTGCTTTTTCTGATAATTACCTATATAACACCATATGAGTAGTTTTTCCTCATACCAAGTTATTTCAATTATTACACTTTCCACATTTTTCATATTTTGGCTTTTAATTTGAGTTCGTATATATCTGTATATCACATTTTTATGTTTTATCTCTTCTACATCTAAATTGTGACATTTCTTATAACCTTCTAAGTTATTAAATTTATTTCATTTTCTTTTATATATATATATCTCTCCTCTAAGATTAGTATGTTATATTCCCTTGTCTCGCTTCTAGTATCTCTATTTCCTGCCACTTTTTCCTTATTGAACTAATAATTTCGCATTCATTTATTTTTTATTATCAGTAGTATTTTTTTTTTCTTTATTTCAATGTTATTATCTAACGACTTATTTTTTTTAAGCTTATCTTATTTATATTTCTTCATTACCCGTAGGACTCTTTTTTCCCCTTATTTGTTTGTGCTTAATTTACTAGCTATAACGAAACAAAACAAAAACGAGAAATTAACGGCAATTTTAAACGATACTACGATATAAATAATATTTTAACATAACTTACGAGACCTTTTTTTTTTTTTTTTTTTTTTTTTTTTTTTTTTTTTTTTTTGGACTCGCTGACAAAGAGCATTGATCCATGTTCGACAAGAAAGGAAAGTATTGCTGAATTAATTATTCAGATTCGTACGCGGTCAGATATCGCATCAATGAAGGATACAAGGGGAGCGACAACAGTTAACGAAGGAAAGGAGAGAACAGATGCAGCACTATAGGGAGCAGGAATATTAAGTCTCAGAAGTTGAGAGTAAAGAAGGAAACGTTCAGACGACAGTGTGGAGCATTCGAAAAGTATGTGGTTAGAATTACATTCGTGGGCATCATTTGGAGGATGTAGCGGACAGTAAGGAGAGTCTGAAAGTGAAACTCGATAGCGAGATGAAGGAAGCAAACTATGATCGAAACGCAATCGACATAAAGAGGAAATAAAATAGCGCTGCAAAGACGGAAATTCATGGAACCAAGGATTAACTGGAATATATGGCTGAATAGAAAGATAAAGGGAAAATTGGTTAGAAAAGGAGGAAGGATATGAGTCTGACCAAAACCTATAATGGAATTTTTTAGATAGTGCAAGTAAATTATTAGCAGTGAAATTATTAATGGGGAGTCCATTAACAGCTGCACCACGAGACAACTGATCAACTCTTTCGTTTCCTTCTATACCAACATGGCCTGGAATCCAAAGGAACTCGATCTGAATGTGGTAAGTTTGGAAGAGGTTATGGATAATCGAGCGAATACGAAGAATGATTGGATCACAAGAAGGATGAGGAAAAACAGATGAGATAGTTTGTAAAACACTTTTAGCATCAGAAATAATTAGGAATTTATTATTGTCTCGTATTAAGGATATGTAAAGAATGGCTCTTAATATCGCAACCGATTCTGCAAAGAAAATAGAGCAAGTTGGAGGAAGTTTATAACTTTCAAAGTAGTTGTGAACAGCATATAGGAAGGATGCTCCAACGCCGTGAGGACCCTTCGATCCATCAGTATAAAAAGAGAATGAAAAGGAAATAGAGAGTTAATAGTGTTAAGGAAATCTTGATTAGGTTGTGGAAGGGATTTAGAGTAAGTGGACAACAAAGATAGATTAGGAGGAAAGAGAAAGTCTGTAAAATGAAAGGTAAAGTAAGGAAGTTTATTATGTATTATAATTTGTGGAAGAAATTTAACAAGTCGATTTGAGATATGAGAAAGAAGGGGAATTTTTTTGGAAGTGAATCGCCAATTCTGAAGTAGGGTGGAGTAGGATGAAATAAGTTTTGAGGAAGAAACTGGAAGCCGTTTTAAAAGAAAGCGATATCCCAAGTGAGATCTACGGATTGGTAAAGGGAGAACATTGCATTCAGCATGTATTGCAGGAATGGGAGTTGATTTAAGGGCTCCTAGACATAAACGAAGGAAGCAATTCTGGACCCGATCCAGTTTACAAAGGAGAGATCTGGAGGAGTTACCATAGATAAACGAACAATAATCTAGTTTGGAACGTACTATAGATTTATAAAGGATAATTAAGGTACTAGGATCTCCTCCCCACCTTGTTGATGAAATAGATTTAAAGAGATTTAGTCTTTTATTTACCGACATATGAAGATAGTTAATGTGCTCGAGAAAGGAGAGACGACTATTTAGGAACAGACCAAGGTAACAAAAATTTTTAACTAAGGGAATAGGAATGTTATTTACTGAAGGGTTTATTAAGGAAGGATTAAAAGGTCGATAAGTAAAATTAATACAAGCGGATTTAGACGGTGAAATAAAAAGGTGTAGATCTGAGAGTGAATCATTTAATAATGACAAGGAATTATTCATTTCTTCGTTTGCAGAGCTAAGATCGTGAGAAGTGGAATATAGAAGGATGTCATCAGCAAAGAAAAGGGAAGACGACCCTATCGGGAGGGAGGCTGTATTAAGAATATATATATTGAAAAGCGTAGGACTTAAACAGGAGCCCTGTGGAAGACCATTGTATACAGTTCTGGAAGTAGAGTCAGGAGGTGTAGAAAGATGAATCGCACGATTCTGGAACAACCTAATAACAATTGAAATAAATTGAGATGGAAGATTAATAGAAAGCATTTGATTTTGTAAGGTAGGAAGATGAACATTATTAAAAGCATTGGAAATGTCAAGAAATGCGGCTAAAGTATAATTTTTATTTAAGAATGAATTATAAATGTCCGAAATAAAGAGACTAATGCAATCGGAGGGACCAAGGCCAGGTCGGAAACCGAACATGTTACTGGCAAGTAAATTATTACTTTCCAGCCACCAAATAAGACGTCTATTTAGGATACTTTCGAAAATTTTCCTTAGACACGGAGCAAGGGATATTGGACGGAAGGAAGAAGGATCTTTTTTAGGGACTGGAATAATCACAAAGGAGTTCCAAGAGGGAGGAAGAGAGCCAGTGGATAAAATAGAATTAAAAATATTAAGAAGAATTTGAAGAGATTGGTTGGACATATTTTTTAGAACTCGATAAGGTATACCATCTAACCCTGGGGAAGTATCATTGGCATTGTTTAATGTATAACGCAGTTCATTAATGTTGAAGGGTAAGGTGAGGAAATGAGGAGAGGAGTCGTTGGAAAATGAAGGAGGGAAAAGTTCTTCCGAGCTGGGTACATACGAAGGAGAAATCGAGTCTAAAAAAGGAATCAACTTTTGCAATGGAACATTGGAAGATATAGGATTATGAGAACGGGAGACTTTAAAAGCTCTAGCCATCCTCCAAATTTGAGAAAAGGGAGTATTACGGGAGAAAGAGGAACAAAATTTTTTCCAGGAATCTTTTTTGGCTGATTTGAAAACAAATCTAGCCTTCGCATTCATTTGTTTATAGATTAGAAGATTGGAAGTCGAAGGACAAGCTCGGAAGGTTTTGAAGGCAGATATACTGACATCATAAGCGGCTTTGCATTCATTATTCCACCATATAGATGAAGCAGTGAGGTGCTTAGGATTTTTAGGAAATTTGATTAGTGGAGAGGAGGAGGACAAACTTGAATTGATTAACTGTGTGAATGAATTATACGACTGAACAGGATCTATATTTGTAGGAATACAAGAAAGAGATGAGTCCAGTGTGTTTCGAAATTTTAGCCAGTTGGTTTTGTTAAGATTCCAACGACAAGCTTGAAGGGGTTTATGGGATAAAGGTAAAGGAAAATTATTGAGGGATAAAAGTATAGGAACATGATCACTGCCAAAAGTGTTGTCCAAGGTTTTCCAGGAAGAATTAAGGCCGACGTTGGGAGAAGTGAAAGTTAGATCAATGGAGCTATATATCGTTTGATTTTTAAAATAAGTAGGGGAAAGGTCGTTTAAAAGTATAACATTAAAGTCAGAAATGATATCTTCAATGACCAGGCCATTAGAGTTACTCGAAGAGCAACCCCAAAGAGGAGAATGAGCATTCCAATCTCCTCCAACTATAAAAGGATGTGGAAGGGAGTTAAAAAAAGAAGATAATGGAAAACTGTGAAGATTATAATTAGGAGGAATGTAAGCAGATATAAGGTGTAAGGAGTGAGCATATTTAGTAGGAATTGAGACGTGAACAAAGTTAGGATTGGATGGATCAGATGGAAGAGAAGGAACAATGTCATGAGAATAAAACGGAATACCATTTCTAATTAAAATTGCTGACCCTCCGTACCCATCAGTTCGGTCTGACCTGACTATATTAAATCCTTTAACAGAGACATCAGAGGAGTTCTTAAGCCAGGTTTCTGAAAGAAGAGCGATGCTAATTTTGTAGTGTTGTAAAAGGTGCTCTAATACATTTTTATTAGTTCTCAAGCTACGGCAGTTCCACTGTAAAATATTAAGATTCAAGAGCATAATGAATGGACATAGAAGAAAGAACGGGAAAATAAAATGAAGGGAGTAAGGAAGGGAAAAAATGGGAGATTAGGGAAGAAAAACAAAAATAAAATAGGCATTGAAATTTTTCACTTATAAGGTTGAAAAAGAAAGAAAGAAACCTCTGCGGAATAAAATATTTTAAAAGATAAAAAATAAACAAAACGAAAAAAAAAGGTAGAGTAAACCGTCGCCCTCTGCTACCAGCTAACCTAATTAAAGGAAGTATAGAGAGGGGATGGGCTGAGTCATTTAGGAAGAACTGCCATTTTTGCCGACTCACTAACCTATCAAAAGGTAGTGTGCAAAATGGCCAGTGGAGGATAATAGAAAGTCGTCTATTTTTTCTTAACGAATTCACTGACATCGTCACAACAATGAGGAGAAAATAGTAAATGCACAAAGATAGAATCCTTGCTGACTTAGCTATGTTAATCAGTAATGTTATAAACCATCGCCCTCTGCTACCAGCTAATCTAATTAAAGGAAGTATAGAGAGGGGATGGTAGAAGCCAATAAAGGAGAACTGCTCCTTTTTATTAAAAGTCTTCGCCGACTTGGCTATACTAAAAATTAGTGATATATACCATCGCCCTCTGCTACCAGCAAGCCTAATTAAAGGAAGTATAGAGCGGGGATGGTAGAAGCCTGTAAAGATCTGTTCTTTTTTATTACGCACTGTCCCATTAAAGGGAAGTTTGCAAAAGAGGCAGCCAGCAAAGATGAAAGGAAATAAGAAAATAGTAGAGAAGGAAACAGCTATGTTAATAATCCTTGTGTTCAGTTTAATACTGAAGTATAAAAATAGCTGAATAAAGCGATTAAGGTACCAGGACCTTTTCGCGTACTTATTCGTAATGATATAAAAGAGGAAACAGAAAGAAGATGTAGATTTATTAACAAAGATGTGAATTTTTTTTGAAAATGTGGATACGTTAGGATATTTGGTAATGAAGGAGTTATACGACTGTTGAGTCCATAGGAAGAGGAGAATCCGCAGAGGTCTGTTGAACATCATCAGAGGGTTTTTTTCTAAGATGTGAAAGGAGAAGATCAATACACGAGTTTATTTCGGAGGGATTAGAGATAATAATATTTTCTTCATGTAGAAGGGCGGATAGACTGGAATGAATATTCGACAACAGATCGGAATGTGATTTCTTAATATTGCCTTGATTGCTCATAGGAGAACCCGTATCGCAAATTTTATTTGAAAGTTCATAATTGCTATTAGATGAAGAGATACTATAATTACTAGAATCCTGAGGTAAAGGTTGGGAATAAGATTTCTTGATTCCACTGAAAGGATGAGCAGCCTTAATATACGGAAATGAAGGAGGTTTAGCTGTAGGTACATGTTTTAGTTTGCGTGATACGGGGTACACATTCCGTGTGTTAGGATTGTAAGTCGGATGAATAAGAGTTGGAAAGTTATCAGTGATTGCCGAGCTGTAACTTTGGGCTTTTGTAACGGTTTTTGATTTTTTTATTTCTATTGCCTCTTTAAAGGATACATTTTCATGAGCCATAATTTTTTTGATGTGTAGTTGATTAGAATATTCGGGACAGGAGCGGTCAGTTGCTAAATGGTCTCCGTGACATGAAACACAAATAGCAAATGAAGGATTAGCAGGGCAAAGGTTGGTATCATGATTTTCAGTGCATCTAGCACACCTAGCTTTACTTTTGCATATGTTTTTAGAGTGTCCATAGCGAAGACAATTGTAACATAGCATGGGCCTCCGGATACACGGTTCAACGTTAAATTTCATTCTATAGACGTATACATACTCAGGTAAAGCAGAACCTTGAAATTTGATTTCAATTAATGGCAAAGGAGTTAACTTATCAGACACTTTTTTTTTGATACGTTTAATGCCGTTAATAGTACAAGAAGATTCCAATCCTTCAATAATGTCTTCATCCGTCATGTTTGTGTCGATGTTTCTAATTACTCCGAATCGATGTGTTAAGTTGTTCGGTATGTAACCCCGAAGGTTATTTTCTTGAAGTAACGACGATAGGAGAAACGAGTTTGCGGATAATAAAGAGTTAAATTCTAGTCTAAGCCTATTTCTACCTGCTGAAGTAAATTCCTTAATTCCATAGGTGTTTATGGAAATTCGTTTAGCAATGGCTAAAGGATGTAAAGCTGTAATGTTTTTGTCAATGCTTTCAATTAGTACGTAGAACGGACCTGCATGATTCGAAGGAAATAAATTAATCGAAATATTTTCTGAAGAAGTATTGGTTAAATTAGACTCGTTAGATGCTGTTAGTTTAATTTCTTTCTCGGGTACAGCTGATAACGGAGATAACGGTTCTGAAGTTTTGCGTTTGTTGTTACTGTCATTAACAATAACGAGCGGTAAACTATTCTTACTTGTCGAGGAGGCTTTAGTTGGTTTATTATTAGCGGCGGGGGCCCCTGGGGACCCCCCCTTTGTAGCACTCATTAAAGTACTAGCTACTCCGGTGAGCTAGAATTGTAAGAAAATGGGGGAAAAAAAATAGATAAATAAATAGTAGAAAAAATTACTTAAAATCAAAAGAAAGATAAGATTGCTGATAACAAAATGGTAGCGGAGATAATAAATATAAACGCCGATTAAAATCAGAGAGAACTAGTTGTCGGAATTATTTTAAATGGAAAGATCTTACCCGATTCAGATGAACGCAGGAATACACACTATCCACAATCAAACACAGAAAACCAATGAACTTACGAGACCTGCGAGCAGCGAGATGAAAATATATCTACACAGTCTATCTATTTCACATGCTTTCCCGTCTTGTTTTTTTCCATGCATTCCACCATCTGTTTTTCTTTCCTTTTCTGTGTGATTCCTTGCTTCTTCGTTCGTTTACTATCTATTTTTTCACTTTCTCGTGCACTCTTTCACCTTCCTCTTATCTTCTTTCCTTTTATCTCTCTTGAGCTGTCTTCACTGTTACCACCTCGTCACTGCATTTCTCGCCATTATCCACTACCTTACCAGTAAACCATAAAAACCCCGCAAATTATTTTTTTAAGAATAGCCAAAAACTCTGTTATTGTTCCAAAAAGAAAGACATTTACTTTTCAAAATACATTTTTCTGAAAAATTTACTTGGTTGTGACACAACAACATCATTAGGAGCCATCTGTATCAGTTGTAGAACTAATAAAAATTATTTTTTACTAATTGTTTAATTAATTTTGCATTCTAATAAGCTTTTCAATTTTTCGTGTCATGCTACCAGCGCAGAGTTAATCGGTAACATTCCATCCGCATGGGTCTTAGCATAAATGCATTATGTTTACCATTTCGCTACATAGTTTCTCTTATCTTTTCAAATTTATAGTCACCATGTGTGCCTATTAAACAATTGTCCCATAATAAAACATATTATAACTTTTTTCTTTATATTTCTTCTTATTTTCTTATGTTTTAACACCTTTTATAGTATGTTTTAGCAAAAATCAAATCTTCTAGGGAACTGAGGATACCAATTAATTAATTTATTATCTTATATTTATAAATAAGCACTGTGATAGAAATGTAATATTGCCATTCGAAAAGTTATAACAACAGTTAATGACTGGCCTCGTTGTACCTAAATTTAATGAGTACTACGTTCGTAAATTCTTAAGAATTAGATAAATGTTAATAAGTGATAAAAAAGCACTATAAGTCTTGATTGATTAGTGCTCTACGAGCAAGTCTCGGCTCAAAGTTGAAGTTTCCTAATAACATTTCGCTTTTGCCATTCATTTTCTTCGTTTCTTCTCTAGACGCTTTTTAATTCTCACATAAATACTGCTCTATAACCTGTAGCTTCATTCTCCATCTTTAACTATATTAATGAAATCGTTGTTTATTATTGTTAATCAGGAATTTGTTAAATTTAAATTGAACCCGTTTTGTTCAGGAATTTATTTATTTATTTGATTAAATCAGTTAGCTAGTACAGTAAGCCGAATGCCAATTACTGTGTAGCACCATAAAGTATATATCTAGGGACAAAGCCACACACGCAACCGACATACTCAAACTACACAGTTACCACACACCTAACCGACAGGCACCACACCTTATTGGTAGAACTAACAATTTTTATAAATCATCAAAATTATTAATATAAAAAATATCACTATTCTCATTTTCTTAATGTACGTTATTGTACAAAGTTCAAAGTGAACGGAAAGAGGAATACGAAAATTTTTTTTCGTTTTAGCCAAACAATCTCAAAAAGGGCCTAGTCGGTTAAGGGGGATAAAAGTGCCTTTGAAACAAACTTTATTAAATATATATACATCTAGGGCATGAAAAAAGTAGTTAATGCTGAAAGTTTCAGACCCCTAGTCCACAGGGGGCTGCTGTAGTCACCATTTTGTTATTTTCGAGTTTTTTGCGATATCCCAGCCATTTTATAATCGATTTTAAAAATTCTTGTTGGAGGTTAGAGATAATGGATAGTTCTATAACGGTGATTTTTTTCTGATTTTTAGATGCTAAATTCGAATTTTTAGAAACGTTCAAAATTTTTTAAAAATTCAGTAACGACAAAAAATATATATAACATGTATTGTAGTTTAAACTATCTGCAGGATTTTTTTCAGATTTTTAAAAGTGGTGGAAGAGGTTTAAAAAAAAATAAAAAAATCGTATTTTTGGCTGAAAAACATCTTGAAATTCAACTAATAAAAAACGGAATAGATATATATGTTATGTATTTGAAGATAACAAGTTTTCCTGGATTTTTTCAGATTTTTAGAACGAGAGGAACGAGTGGAACAAGTGTCAAAAATTAAATAAAATCATACGTTTTTGGTTGAAAAACCTCTTGAAATTTAACTAACAACAACGAAATAGATATATGTTACGAATATTATAATAAAATGTTTTTCTAAATTTTTTCGGATTTTTAGAACAGATGAAACAAATCCAAAAAGAAATGAGAACACGCATTTTTGGCTGAAAAACCTCTGAAACTTCAACTGGAAGCAAACTATAAAATGTAAGTTACATAATTTGTTATTACCTAATTTGCTATTATGGGAATTATGAATTCGTGCAGAATCTTTCGATTTTTTTATTTCTTAAAAGCATTATTATTTTTCAGCTATAATACATTAGTTTAAATACACATTTGTCATATTTAGAACAAAGAAAAACCGCGAGTTTTTTCAACACTCTTTAAAAGTGACTAAAATTGGAAGCCATCGTTTAATTATTTTTTAATGATTTGTAATAACTAAACTAGCTCAGAGCTAGTCCTGGGCAATAAGAATCACAGGAGAAACTAAGGTTTCAACCACACAGACTTTAAAAATTCCCAAAAAAAATACACAGATACAAAAATATGTTGGCGCGTGAAATAAAGAGGCGTGCTATTTTATGTGCGCACGTGGCAGGGCTCTCATACGGGGGTTCGCAAGGGAGGCGACTCTCTTTAACTTTACGGTTTTTCTTTATGACAAATGTGTATTTAAACTAATTTATTATAACTGAAAAATAATAATGCTTTTAAGAAATAAAAAAATCGAAAGATTCTGCACGAATTCATAATTCCCATAATAGCAAATTAGGTAATAACAAATTATGTAACTTACATTTTATAGTTTGCTTCCAGTTGAAGTTTCAGAGGTTTTTCAGCCAAAAATGCGTGTTCTCATTTCTTTTTGGATTTGTTTCATCTGTTCTAAAAATCCGAAAAAATTTAGAAAAACATTTTATTATAATATTCGTAACATATATCTATTTCGTTGTTGTTAGTTAAATTTCAAGAGGTTTTTCAACCAAAAACGTATGATTTTATTTAATTTTTGACACTTGTTCCACTCGTTCCTTTCGTTCTAAAAATCTGAAAAAATCCAGGAAAACTTGTTATCTTCAAATACATAACATATATATCTATTCCGTTTTTTATTAGTTGAATTTCAAAAGGTTTTTCAGCCAAAAATACGATTTTTTTATTTTTTTTTTAAACCTCTTCCACCACTTTTAAAAATCTGAAAAAAATCCTGCAGATAGTTTAAACTACAATACATATTATATACTTTTTTTGTCGTTACTAAATTTTTAAAAAATTTCTTATGACATTTTAAAATTTTTGAACGTTTCTAAAAATTCGAATTTAGCATCTAAATATCAGAAAAAAATCACCGTTATAGAACGATACCATTATCTCTAAACTCCAACAAGAATTTTTAAAATCGATTGTAAAATAAAACCCGAAAATAACAAAATGGTGACTGCAGCAGCACCCTGTGGGACTAGGCGTCTGAAACTTTCAGCATCAACTACATTTTTCATGCCTTAAATGTGTAAATTTTTTTTTTGTAAAGTTTAGTTCAAAGACACTTTTATCCCCCTTAACCGGCTAGACCCTTACAGATCGCTGAAAATTACAAGGAGGAACTTTGCAACCTGTTTTTCTCTAAAAGTAACGAGCAGGACTACTTACCGCGTGTTAACCCATATGGCAATAAGAGACACGCTTCCTTTCTACGCCCAAGCAGGCTTCTAAACTCTAAACTCTTCAGCACCCCGTTATATGAAAAATCATATACAAATTAGTAAATTGGTAATGTATATATCTTAGAAACTTCTTCTGTATCTTTTCAACTATATCAATCATTTCAATCGACTCAGGGTTCCAAATATTAGAAGAAAATTCTGAATGAGAACGGATTAATGTAACATACAAGCATAAGTGAGTTTCAATGTGAACAAAATTTCTACAGAATCTCATTACATAACCAACCATTTTCCTAACTCTGCTGACACCTTGAGTAATGTGTGCCCTAAAAACATTAATTTAATATCTAAAATAACTCCCAAATGTCTAACAATTAATTCTTTCTTCAATTCAACATCATCCATCTGATATGCACTACTAAAGGGACACACTTACAAGTAAACATAGTATAAAAACATTTATCCTTATTTACTAACTACTTATTGGCTACACTCCAGCTGATGAAATTATTAATATCTAAAAGTAATAAATGCATATCCTCCACACATTTTATTTCTTTAAACAATTTTGCACCATCAGCATACAAAAGTATTTTAGAATGTTGCACAACATCAGGTAAGTCATTTATGAACTACAGACACAGTAAGAGTCCTAAAACGGAACCTTATGCTGGTACACCTGAGGAACATGAAAAATTAGCTGATTTAAAATTTTTGACCTGCACGTACTGTGTTGTCTGTTCTGAAGATGATAGCTTTCAAACAGTTTCAATAAGTTTTGAGAAAAACCAAATTCACCTAATTTCTTCAGTAGAACTACATGATGTCAGCTATGTATTAAGTAATACCCAGCCTGAGCCTACTGTCATTTTTACATCTTAACGTTACGCCTTTACTGATTAATAAAATCGCATTCGGCTTTACGTTTAATACGATTTTAGGAAATCTTCCCCCTCAAGTAAAGTTTCGCATTAGGAAATGCAAATATTCCAAAATTTCTTCTCACTAATTTTTGATTTATTTATTTTTCATCTATACACTTACATCGGTACGATTACTGTGAATAAAATTTGATTAAAATTTGATATATACATACGTATATTTTTTTTTTTAAAACAGAAAAAAACCGTATTTTTTCCTCTTCTATTTTTATTTTTTTCCCGTATATTTTACTTTACAGTGCGGAAATTATAAAATACGTATATTTCCATATTAAATAATCAAAAATAATTAAAATGTCGAATAGCATTTTAATAACAAATGAACAGTGCTGCTTGAACGCGATTGCAGCAAGTAGGTGTGGATCCCCTTGGGGGCAAGCGAAGCGGGCATGGGACAAGCCCCTAAAATATATTTGTATTTATATCAATTTATTTTAAATTTTACTCCCCTGTATCAGCATTTCACTTCATATTTCTTAAAAAAGATGTCAACTTTAAGAAATCGTTTTCGTGACTTAAAATTAAAAAAAACCCAAAAAAACAATTATCCTCGACTTCAAAGCACTCGGGTAGGAAGCTAGCCGGTGGAAATATTTGCAGGAGGGTTTTAGTTAAGCCGGAAAATGTTGCAAGTTAGAAATTCAACGCGGTGAAAGCAAATTGGAGGTATAAAAATTTAACTTCAATGAGGTCATTATTAGCAATGTTTCGTATATTTATATTGTGTACGGCGAGCGCGTATACGATTATTTAGAAGGTCTACACTAGTACGGCAACGTTTTGATTGTAAATTGCCCAGCGATCGCTTGATTTTTTTTTTTATTCCACATTATTATTTCCTTTGTACCCTCCTGCGTTAGTCGTCCGATTTTTTGAAGTGTACTTTTCCGTTTTTTTTTTTTTTTTTTGTTTTTTTTTTAAAAATTATAAATAAACGTAAAAGTGTGAAAACCGCCTAAATATATTTGACCGTTTTTTTTTTGCTGCGTTCTCGTATTAATGTGGTGAAAATCGTTTCATATAATAATTAGCAATGAGAAAATTAAATTATTTTTAAGAAATAACAATCTAGTTTTGTTAATATTACGGCTAGATGTTAAAAAAGTTTTTTTTTTTTTTTTTTTTTGGGCCTGTCAACCGGGGGACCTTTATCCAGAAACAATTAAAATAGGAAGCAGTCAATTATATCTTCATACGATATCAAATGTTGTTAGGAGGAAGGAACAAATAATTGGAACAATCTATGGAGAGGGAAAATATAGGACGTAAAAGGCGCAATATGGAGTAGGAAGACCGAATATCAATAAAATGGAATAGAATGCAGAACACTCAGCAGAAAGAAATCAACACTTAATAAACACATGATCAGCAACGCGCAAATATGCTCTTCGTTTGAGTGGAGAAGACAATATGGAGAGGCAACCAACGAAAAACGAAAACGGGAGGAAGATAATAAAGTATGGCTTAAGAGCGCAGACAAATAACGGAGACAACAGAACGACGAAGTGGAGGAAACAAAAAGAACCACGATTTGGCAGGAAAACTAGGTTGAACAGACAGATAAAAAGAACAATTGTTAGAAAAAGAGGCTGCGTATATATTCGATGCCATAATCTGAGATGAAAACCTTTGCACGGCGGAAGAAGATTAGACAATGGTGGACTTTTTTAAAGATGAAGTGAGAAGAGGATTTGAGCTAAGGAGTCTGTCGTTTCATTACCGCAGATGCCCGAATGGCTAGGAACCCGCAGCAAATCAGTTTGAATGGAATGAAGGGAAGAAAGAACGTGGATAAATGAGCAAATCTGCTGCTGCAATGTTTTGAACAGGGACTTCGAGATGATTTATCGAATTAACAGGGTTGTTTTTGGGGAAATATGCGTAAATTAATTTCGACTATTCTCGAAATATAATTTAAACATCGACCTGAAAAAAATTGTTTTTGTTTATCTAATTCAATTCAATTCTAACCATCAATTTAATCTGTAATAATTAAATTTGTCAACTCACGATTTTAATTTAATTCGCAGATGCGCATAACGTTCAATAATTACAATTGCATTGGTCGAACTATTGTAATTTATGTCTAAAGTAGATGCTATAATATTTTATACAAAATAAAAATTTTGTTTAACCTAATCGTATGTTTACAATAATATCACGAGTATTTGCTTATTATTATTTAATATAGCACGAATCTATATTTATATTTATGCACACTGATAATATGCTCACATATATAAACACCCGGTATATTCATCTCATGTAGAAACCCATAAAAGCCAAGATATTCACACCATAACACTCAACTGTATTTATGTAGTAACTTTAATGAAATAATTTTCGGATAAAATATATTATTAGTATTAAATAAATTACACGAATGACGAAAACAACGCAGCTAATAATGCGTGTTGTTTTTAAATTAAAAGACACGAGGCTATGAAACATAATAATCGGCTCAAAAAAAAAAAAAAAAGAATCTCGCTTAGTGGCTACATCATGCGCAGTTTTAATAGTTTTCAGTCGATTTCTATATTGCAGGCTTACTTTATTCGATTCCACGGCTATTTTGTTTGATCGGTGCTCTATATTGTCTGTTGACCGTACGTATTTTCTAACGTACCGGCGCCCTTTTATTTAGCCATTAATTTAATAGTTCACGTTTCAGCGTCTGGGCTCTGCTCTCGGTTATGAATTTTTCTTCGTAGCATCTCGATTCGACTTTTATATTTCGTTCATTTTATCTTAATATTTATTTCGGCGAGATACTTTTTCGCAGGATATGTATCAGCGTGCGCGTTCTTTTCACTTTCATAACGTCTTTGTCGTACCGTTTTAATACAGCACCATACCGATTCGATTCGATATAAGCGTTTCTCGCGCGTTTTTGTCCTCGTTAAGCAATCTCACCTGTCTACGCTCACTTTCTGTTTACTTTGAGATTTCCTACATGTGTGTCCCTTCTATCTGCGTTTTTTTCCTTTCGTCCTTTGCCGTTTAAATTCTCGGTGAAATTGAATTTTTACCACGGGTCTTTATTCGAAATCATCAGTTCTCGCCTTCATCTGTGAAACCGCGTTATTTGTGCAACGTTCGATGGAAAATATTACACGCGGTATTTTTCGTGCGAGTTGCAGCATTTATGGAAAGTTTTTATCTAATAAAATGCTTTTTTACAAAAAAGTAAATACCGATACTTGAAGGTTTATTATAAAAATTTAAAAATGCACACTAAAAAGTAAAAAATAATTACTCCCGATTAGAAAAGTATATATATCAGAGTGATATAATACCTTAAAGGTGACATTATCGTAATTCTTATACAACATTAATTTTTTGGAGTTAGCATCAAATTCATATGAAAAGAATAATTAAAAACTGCATTAAATGTTGATTAAATTGTTCCTAACATGAATTTAATTCCAACTCTAATTAAGGTTTTAATGTTGTATAAGAATTACGATATCACCACTTAAGTGTTATATCACTCCGAAATATACTTTCCTATCGGGAGTAAATATTTTTTACTTTTTAGTGCATTTTTAAATTTTTATAATAATAAACCTTCAAGTATCGGTATTTACTTTTTTTCTAAAAAAACATTTTATTTTTTACTTTTTAGTGCATTTTTATTCAATTAAATTAAAACATTTATTTCCACGGGAAAAAACACCAAAAGCTACATTTCCATGGTAATTTGGCAAATTTATATTATAGTATTTTAAGTCAAAAATCTAATCCGACGGCGGTGAAAACAATCATGAATGAAAAGCATCCAAAAAGCTTCAATCTCCCGCATTACTATTAAGGATAACTCAAAAACTATCGGTCAGACCTTGATCAAATTTAAATGGGACCACATGACAAACATCACCTTTCAAATAAAAGAAGAATCATCAAAATCGATTCATCTAGAAGAAAGTTCTGTGGTAACACACATAAAAAAAAAAAAAAAAATAAAAGAAAAAAATACAGTCGAATTGAATACCTCCTCCTTTTTTGAAGTCGGTTAAAAATACAAGAATATCATTCTTGTTTCGTGTTTAATTAAAAGAAACTGATTTTTGCGTGGTTTTGCAATGATTTTAACGAGTTCTCTACTTCTAGTGCAATAGACATGTAATGATTCTATCGATAAGCTCCGAAGTCTGCGTCCAACAATATATGTACTACAACAGATTTCAAGAAGTTCGTGCACTTTCCTTATTTATTTACTTTATTTTATTTTATTTAGTTTTTTTTTTTTCTTTATTAAATATCTGTTGAAATACAATAATAAAATTTGATATTTTCTGACTTCCGAAAATTCTCTGAGGCGTCTGATATTTTTTTGATGTGGAAATAACACGCATACATCTATTTTTATTTATGAGTAAGTCCCATACCCTTGACAGGGCGTTGGAGATTGTGAAATTAAGGTTCACAGTATGCTAAGCTTAACGTCTATAATGAGAGTAGGGGGCCAGTTCCTTTCTCCCCCCCCCCTTTACCCACATGTCTAGTTCTTCTATAATTCTTATAGAAGAGTAAACTTTTTCATTGGCTACGCCGTTCGACAACATTTTTGCGTTACATTTTTTTGGGATAAATTTCGTGACAGGACACTTTTCCTGATGACCCTTGGAGTAACAATGGCATAGCCATTAATATATATATACATAATATGGTAGCGCGGTAGCCTAGTGGTTAAGGTGCTTACCTACCAAATCAGAGGGCATGAGTTCGAGACTCGTTACCGGATCCAAGTCGTTCCCAGGTTCACCCAGGCTGAAATGATTGGGTACCAGAGAAATCTGGGAAAGTAAAGGCGGCCGATAGAAAGGAAATGGCCCCCCTTACTCTCATTAGTGCCGTTGGGCTCAGTACATTGTGAACTTTAACGTCACAACCCCCAACACCCTCTCAAGGATATCATATCTTTGCTTTATATATATATATATATATTTACGTATATTCGATTTTTTGTCATTAGGAAGTTTTCTTACTATTGGCGAAGTGATTTGAGCAGTACCTATCACGATAGTAATGCAAAAAATGTCCGGTTGTTATTACATTACCTTTCCTAGACATTGTGTTAACCTGCAGTAAGCGGAAAACCTAGGGGAGTCCGCGATGTCCTCGCCATGGGTCTGCAAAAAGAAATAGTGGAAAAAGTACATAGTTCTATCGTTGTTATTAAAAATGTTAAGCTTACGCCAAGTCATACTGATTAGCGTTTACTGTAAACGTGTACATACTTACTTACTTTTCCCTATTTGATAAATTTGAGGGGTATTTGATTACTAATTTGAAAGGTGACTCCGAATGTATGTGTAACTTTTGTAATTTATTTTCAAGAAATTTAATTTTACATTTTTTAATAATTGGGAGGACTCGTGTCGTAGATAAGAACCGACCTAATGTACATATTGTAATATCAATTCTTTTTTTTATTTTATTTTCAGTCGTAGTAATTTTTTTTTTTTTTTTTTTTTTCTTTGGTCGTAGTAATTGGACGAAAAAACTTTCGGTACGAATATAAGGCACTGTCATTTGATGACTTAGGAAAAATATTATCTTTATCGACTGCAAAAAAAAAAAAAAAAAAACAAACAAAATACTGTATGTTGTGCGCTTGTTTTTTTTTTTTTTTGTTTGTTCGCGCATAACTTGTACTTTCTTCATTAGAAAATGTACCATTCTGAGGCGGTATCCTGCGAGTACCGGTGAAAATTCATGAATACGTTTGATTATATTTCTGTAAATTAAATACTGAATTTTTCCACTCGATAATTATCACATCTGAGACGATTAAATATATTTCAATATGTGCGACGTAAACGTTTAAAATTAACAGAACGTTTGGACAGATATCGTCTGATATCGCATGCGGGCAAGGATTGAGGACCGAACAAAGACCTCTAATATTTTCGAAAATTAAAAAATAAGTATGCCAATCATATTTTTAGGGACATTAATATAACGAAAAATAACGGGCGAGGAAGGGTTCGTCTGGTCTCATTTCTGAAGACACATGATTAAACATTACACATTCGATTTGACTTGCAGTTCTTTAACGTTATTTGTGTACTTTCAAGGAAATGGGTTATTGCATATTTTAATGGAATTACGGAACGTTCAATAGTCGGAGAAATTTATTCTAATTTATTCTACGAACTAAGTACGACATATTTTAAGGCGACTTTGTAACTTTTCGAATTTATTTTTTTTCGACTAGCTGATGACGTTACATGCCACTAATTTATGTAAAATTAAATTAGAAAAAAAAAAAAAAAGGTAATTAAATAAACAAGCGTATACCGTAATTCTTTTTAACCAAAGAGACAACATATGCCAATATTAATCCTGTAAGTTTAGTAAGACCAGACCGACGAGAAATTAAATCTACTAGAACAACAAGTTGCACTTAATCCTCGCCAATACGCATTTGAAAAGAATTTGTTTACACCGCTTTCTAAAGTTAAGACAACTAACCGATAAGATTCGTCTGATAACCTTAACCACAACAACCACGCCTTTTAATGTTAATTTTAGAACAGAAAAAACTTTAATAAGTCAAATGAGACACTGTTGCGAATTAATTAACTCGTACGAATTTCTAATGCCTATTTCATTAATTAGTTAATAGATGATGGAAATTTCATCGATAAAATAATAATTTCGCGAAAATGAGGCGAAAAAACCTCCGCAATCGCTTCACGTCTTTTGGCTGTGTAATCTTTTTCCGGAACTCAAACTTAAAGATAGATAAGCCGGAGCTGTAAAATTAATAAAAATGTAAATTAGCCGTTAATTTTTTGAGAATGGTAAAAAACATCCGCATAAACCAGCAAATGAACTTTTGACAAAAATTCAAAATAAAATTTGTTCTCTCGGATAAATAGAATTGGCTTTACTCTTTGCATTCTATTTCGTATTGAAAGAGAAAGAAAAGGAAAGACAAACCTTAACCAATTACTATAATTTTATTTTTAAATTTTTAATTAATCTTACTATATTTCGATGCAGTCCCTGTACCGTGTAAACGTAAGATGCACGTAGTGTGTACAGCAAAGCCGGTCACCAATAGGCCGGACGATAAATATATCATGTGTTACATGATAACAAGCATTTCTTTTTTTTTTTTTTTTTTTTTTTTTTGGGATTGCCAGTCGAGGGTATTACCCAACATTAGATTGTGTTAGTGAGAGAGAGAGAGAGAGAGAGGGAGAAACGAATTGAAATTGAATATATTACTGGAGATAGAAGTAGTGAAGGACGCTATGATTGCCGGGGATGGAAGTGAAAGAATAAACGAATTATTATATGGAGTAGGCAAACCGAGTTTCACGAGTTGTCGATAGAAGTGAGAGCGTTGTATAGATATAGACGCGCATTCGAAGAAGATGTGATTTGTGTCACAGAATAAATCAGAATCACCTGGATGGAAGGAACAAAATCGAGAAAAGGACATAGAAAAGCGAAAAGAGAATACCGGAAGTCTACTATGATCTAGACGTAGCCTGCAAATAGAAAAGGTAAGAAAGCGCGATAGATGAGGGAAAGCATACATTGCAATATAATTACGTAATATCTCATACGGTAGACTGTAAATTTAAGAACTACTTTGTTTCATTGGCGCATCCAGGATTTTCCTTGGGGGTTAGAGGGGCGAATAGAGTAACATATAGGAAAATGTAAAGGCGGAAGTCGAACATGTTCGGTATATCTGTATATCTCTCTCTTCTCTTATTTATATATAGTTATTTTTGTGTACAATGTATTATTTAAAAACACACTTTATATTCTTATCAAATATTAATTTTTACCGTCGAAAATGTTGCCGATAACAGATTTGGCCATTATGAACAGTGTCCCCGTTTATTCACCATGAGGGGGGCTGCAGCCTTCACCCTTAGGTGCGCCAATGCCTTGTTTCATAAAGAAAATCAAACAGCGACCTCTTTAAAATTTAAACATGTTTTAAAAATACATAACTATTACAGTTTTTGTTTTATTTTTAGGCGAAAAATAAAAAAAATTATAAAATTGTGGCTAAAATGGCAGTTTAGAATTTGAGTAGTAAATTACTATTTTTTAATTAGACTTTAATTCTTTATATTTTTATTAGTAATCCGATCAAAATTGTTTGTCAGTGAGCAGGTAAAAGAGATATATACAATATTTCTCATTGAACTATTTTTAATTAAAATTGCAAAATAAAAATTAAAAATAAATTAAAACGACAAATGATCGACCGCAGTTGCATTTAAAACAGAATAAAAACGTAGTAACATTAATAGTTTTACTAGAAAACAGTATCAAATATTAATTATTAAAATCCATATGTTATATACAAATTTTTTGTATTGTATAAATTACGTTTCTCTGTTGTAAAAAAATTTTTCGTCGAGGATTTGACTCTATTGGGGAGGGGGAGGGGGCTGGAATGTCCCCTATTTCCCTCACCGTGGATCCGCCGCTGTGTAAAACTTAACGTAATATGCAGTAAAAGTTTCAAACGGAGATGCGCGTTCAGTGCTAAACTACAAAATTGTTATCCGGATGAAAGGGATTTGCGATGAGTATCGTAGCACTTTCTTTTGCTCGTTATCGTGTCAAGTCCGTAATTCGTTATTTTAACCGTTGCTTGTTTGAGATTATTATTTTCTTCCGTAAGCATCTTATTTCAATAGTTTTAAAATTAAAAAAACCTAGTTAAAATATCGTCATCCGGGCGAATTGCATTTAAAACGTTGGAAAAATTGATGAAAAATAAAAATTCTTCTACATGTATCGATATGAAATAATCGTAATGTCAGAAAAACGAGTTTTATTGCAGTCTATAACATGTAAAGTTCAAGTAAATTGGTTAAATTATTAATGGAATGAAATACGAATCAACATCCCCTCATATGCGTCAGATAAAACCAAAATATGATATTTCGAACTAGTGACTGTATACACACAATTGTAACATTTCTTTAACACCCACGCATGTTTATAATATTTTTTTAACTAAAAAGTCGACGCGATCGATCATGTTGCAAATGCCGCGTCAGCATAACACTTGTAGTTTAGCTCGTGTCAATTGGTACTAAAAAGTTTATTGGCTTGCGAATTTAAAATAACGCGACAATTATTGGCGTGTTTTTCCCAGACGACTGTGTAGAAACATTGCTTTTGCTTATGTTGTTGTGGTTGTTCATTTAGCGCTTCTGCGACGTTTGCTTCGTTCCTAACATGCGCTTCTATATCGCTTTAATGAAATAAAGCTATTGCAATAGTAATAGCCGATAAGAATGAAAATGTATTGGAAAATAAAGTTTACCAGGTTTATACAGAAATCGCGAAATGGTTAGAACAATACAATTTAAACATTAACGAATCTCCAAGTCCAACTTATATATGTTGTTTAACAAAAACTTAAAGGATAAAAGATTAAATTGTCTCCAATACGGATTAAATATTAGCATGGTTAGTCAAACCAAATACTTAGGCATAATAATAGACAATAATTTAAAATTTTATAATCATTTTCACTATATCACTAAAAAAATAAATACATTTTTAATTATCTTTAACAAATTATATAATAATAATAACCGATTAAATTACAAGAAGGGACTAACCTTATATAAAAGCGTAATATTGCCTAACATACTTTATGGTAGTGTAATATATATAGACATTTTAAAAGTTAAACGATTTCAAAATATATTAAATAGTTTTCAGAGAACTATTGCAATAAAAATGATTAAAGCTTATAGAACTACCAGCTACATTGCATGTCATTGCAGGTATTAAACCATTAACTTACGAAATAGAGAAACATATTAACATATTTTTAATAAAAAATAATATAAATTTAAATCATGAATTTCATAACGTACAGTATCGTCAACCTTACTTCATACACGAACAAACCTCGTTAACGCTTAAACAGTTTAAACACTTATATATTAGATAAATATTATAATAATAAATTTCAGGCGCAGTGGGACGAATATAATAACGGTATAGCTAAAAAAAATTTTTTCCAACCATAGATGATAGACTACATAATAAAGTTTTTACGCCAAATTTTTTTAATGTACAATTTCTTACTGGGGACACGGTCTATTTAAAGATTATTTACATAAACATAAAATTGCACACTCAAATAACACTGTGTAATGCATAACTCTTTACTGATAATATTAAGCATATCTTTTCCGGCTGTAACCACAGTAATACAGATTTTAGCAATATTAGCCCTGATCAGTTAGTAACTAAGCTATTTACAATATGTTCAATAGTTTTACGATAGCCGAAATAAATCAAATCACCGTAAAGTACATGTACACCTGTATTAATATTAAATTTAAGTATACTAATTATTATTAACATTGTAAAACAGTCTGTCAGGGTTCCATAAACTTAAATGGAAGGGCTCAGGACAGACCTGTTATTTATATAAATTTTCTAAATATATTTACCCCATCGTATTACGAATTGGGAACAAAAAAAAAAAAAAAAAAAAAAAAAATGAAATAAAGCAAATTAGATTCGGTCCCTATCCGGCTTCTCGGTTCGCCTTAATTCGTTAGAACCCGCGAAAATGTGTTTAATCCCTAATTGCGATGCGAAGACTTTCAATTTGCCATTCCCCGTAAAATTAACGTCCTTTTCATGTTTTTACGTCATTTCGGCTAGTTTATTAGATTTTCTGTTTGCACTCCATCTTCTTCTAGTTTTTTCTAAAACGGAGCACTTTCGTTACAGCTATTATTTTCCAGTATTGTTAAGCGCTAGCTGGAGATGTGGTCGCGTTCGATCGGTGCTCAGAATTAAAAAAGCTCAGCTGCGACTGTAAGCTAAATTTAGTTAGTTTTCTTTCGATTGTGAAAGCTTCATTTTTTTTTTTTTAAATTTCACGTATGTACTTCATTGTTCGTAGCAGAAATGTAACAAAATGAGAGTGATCATTTTTATTGATAATTTATTTTTTACATCTAAAATTTTTGGGTCAGCATGTTAAAGCGCTTGCCCGCATCAGTTGCTCCGTACTATCGAGGTAGCCTCAACAGTTGCCGTCAATGTCCTTTACAATTAGTGATAAGCTGCCGTTGAAGGACAAATTTCAGTAGTAACTCACGGGAACTGCTCTTTTCGAGAAGAGGCGTATTACTGTTTTTCCGTTCTTTTGATTCATCTGCTTTTAAATTTTGAACGGAATTAAGGCGATCATAGCTAACATGGCAAACAGTGCGGTGTGACAAAAGTAAATAGTGTACAAAATGAAGAATGTAACCGCTAACATTTTATTTTTCTACATCTGTTTAATTCGAAATAGAATCCTAATTCCTAACAGCGACTTAATCCCTAATAGCATCCGAATTCGAATTGTTAATATTATTTAAGCGAAAAAAGAAGTTTAATAGTAACAATCTTGTCTCATCCCGGATCGGAATTGCTCCCAAATTTACACAGCCTGAAATAATTGGGCATCCGAGAAATCTGGGAAATTAAAGGCGGATCCCAATTAGAAAGGAACTGACCCCCAATATTCTAATCAGATCCATTAAGTCCTTAAGTACCATTATGAAAAGCTTAATTTCACAATCCCGGGTATGGGACTTACTTTTACTTACTTTATTTAATAGTAATAATAAATAATATTGCAATATAAATGATATAAATAAAATAGTTTTTTAAGAAAATATGCCTTTTCTTTTCTTCTTTTTTTTTTTGGCCTGGAGAGATATTCATTAAGCCGGCTTATCTATATGATTATATTACGTTGAAATTATTTCAGAGAATCTAAAATGACATAAAACATCTTTCCAAAACTAGAAAGAGAGAACAAAACGGACGCCGCTCAACAAAGAATAACAAAACAAAAAAAATAATCTGCAGAGGTTAAGGTTTGAAGAGAAAAACGTGATAACTTTTTGCGGATGGACAATGGACCGAGCGTATTCAGTTAATTATTTGTTGTCAATGGCGTCTGCTATATTACAAAAAAAATTCTATTAAGAAATTGCTTTTTTCAACGTTTATTTTAACAGCTACCAAACTGTTCCTGGTACTTATCGATATTTTCATCAGTTACCGCCCATCCGTACACTTTCGAATGAACTATGAGAATCATTAAAATCGGTCCATACGAGCAAAAGTGACGCCGGAGTAAACATTAAAGAGAATAGACGTAATGAACGCATGACATGGTTTTCGTTTTTTTGAAAGTTTCGGATATTTAATTCGGTTAACGGCAGAATTTAAGAGCTATATTTTTACGAAAGTTGCTCTCCAGAAGAACAGGATTTTTCCTTACTGTTTCTCTGAACTACTATTTCGTTTTAAAACGCCTCCGACCTTTTCTCCATCCGGTAAAATTTATTAGTTTTTGTTTTTCGTTCACCGTCAGCAGGTAAAAGAATTTTTTAAAAGGTCGCGAAAGGGTAAAATTTATGTGAAATGTTTTTTCATTTACCTCTTATTCCGCCTCTTAATCGGAGGAGTGTGCGATACATTTTGTTTTATGTTGACTTACAGTATGCTGTTTAACTGAAAAAGTTTTTTTTTTCTTTTTCCTTCCAGCAATTTCGCAACTAGCTCTGGGCTATCTAGCAATTTTTTAACACAGTATGACTGATTTGTGGAGCTCTTTATCTAGCGACAAGGATTTCCGCTTGTCGGATTAACTTTCCATTTTTTACAGATAAGCAGTCCCGGTCTAATTATTGGGCGAAAAAGAAATATGAAAAAACGGGAACCCCCATTAGATATTTTCGAACTTATTAATAATCCTTTTTTTGATAATTTAATCGGACAAAGACAAAGTAACATTAAAGGCTTTTCACGAAATAAAATTGGACTATAAAACAGAATTGTTCGGTTTTTTTGTTTTTGTTTTTTTTGTTTTTTTTCTGAAGGAAATTTAATAAAACGGATTTTTGGTTTTCCGTACGACGTCTGTCACCGAGCAAATAAATACGACCCCAATAATGGACCACGTAAAATTGTTTACATTTCGACAGCTGATTTCGCGTGCGCCTAATATTCTGCGTTTAATAAAATTGTTTACTGGCAATTTTCTGATAAAATCTGTCTCACGCTAGGCCATGTAAAATAACAAAAGATTATTACCATCCAAAAACGATCAATACGTTTCTCGTAGATTAAATTTTAGATTGTTATCCTTTTTTTTTTTTTTTTTAACAGGAAAAAAATTAATGTTTTTATTAGAAAAGTTGAAAAGGATAGAGCGCGGTAAAATGTTTTTATCGCCTAGAGCAACACGGTAACGTAAAAGTAAAAAGCATAAAGAATCTTGCGCACCCGGTAACGACCGAGTATGTAATTAAATTGGCAAACCTCACACCCTGCATTCTAGGATTTTAGTAAGCTGCTACGTGATCTAACACTTCCACGGACATCAAAATGGTTCCAAAAGCGCAGCGGAATCAATTACAATCGCATACCTACATAGTTTTAGTACGAACTTAAAAAGTTAATTTATTAACAAAATCGAAGCTGCAACTTACCAATGCCACTAATAACACAAATCTGCGATCGCTGTTATTTTAATAAATTCTATTCATCGCCGCTGGTTTTCGAATTCATGACCCTAATGGATAGTCCGATTGGGCATCTGATTGGGCAGTCTGATTGGGTAGTCTGATCGTTCTAGCAACTCGGCGCCACCGCGATATAAAATCTGATAGCTAGAGTAGTAGTCGTTTAAAAGAATTGCGGAAGTTCATTATCTGCTTCAAGGACCCGGACAACTGGGACTTTTCGAAGGTGTCCTTTTTTTCATCAGCAGCTCCTTTGCATCTCAGATGCGACTTAAAACGATATTCGTATATATAATTAAGTGCTCGCAAAATGTAACTGCTAGATGTTACCGAAAATAACGGAAAGCACTATTACCAACACTTTACTGGGATAAAGGTTTGATCTTTACAGCGCAGAATAAACTAAAAAACCGCAGGACTCTGGTCGTTGTTAAGAGCTGAGGACAAGCAAACATTTAGGCGACTGTAATATAAACTGCTAGCGAAAACTACAAGGCGGGTGCCGATCAGACATTAAGAAGGAAAGTTATGGTATGGGGGACAAAAACATAATACAATTGCGAGCGCGTTAAAAGAGTATATCAATGAGAACGTAAAGCAAGGTACTATTATAAAAATCCATTTTGGCGAATAAAACAAAAAGCCAGAATGATGAATTGCAATATCGCACGGACAAAGAGAGGGAAAATTTTCGTCCGGAAAAGCGACCAATATTGTATAACTAATAAGAGATGAAAATGATTTAAATAAATTAAGTTAAAATATGTATGCTAGTAATACGTTATTAATTAGGTTATGTAAATAATAAGTCTTTATCTTAATACATGTATGTATCGCAGAAACAGGCATTAATATTGTAAAAAAATTACCTGGAGCACTGAGAAGTTATAATATCCTACAAGATAAATAAAGCTAGCCGGGATCGTGTGTATAAAGAGACCTTATACGAATATATTATTATTTGAGATCAAATATGCTTAGATAAACATGAACGAAATACAGAGAGACGCGTTATCTGCAGCAGAAGGTGTAATAAAGAAGGTGTAAAAAATATGTGTATAAGTAACGAGAAAAAATTTCATGGGTTAAATGGAGGGACGTTGCAGGAACAAACATTATTAGTAATTATTAGTAATTATTAGTGATTATTAGTAATTATTAGTGATTATTAGTAATTATTAGTAATTATTAGTGATTATTAGTAATTATTAGTAATTATTAGTAATTATTAGTAATTATTAGTAATTATTAGGAACAGTTAGGCAATCCCTAATCGATGTATAAGTGTGGCATCGTTGTATAGTCGGACACTATGGATAGAAATAATCAGTAGATAAGAATGATTAGAATAAATATCTCTTCGAGCGTGGAACAGTCTTATCTTATATATTTAAAGAGCCTTGTTCTTGTCGTTGCCGTACGCTACATAGCGCGTTGGCGCAACCTATTCGTACATTTAGCTGTACCGATATAGGTTGTGTACCAGGCAATTATTATATGCAACGCAGTTGTATACACGCAAGACTACATTCGGAACTGATTGAAGCCGCTTGTTATCGCGCTACAAGTGCAGTCCGTCCGGTGTGGGTCTGCTGTGTACTGACCTAGCGCGCATATGATGTTGTACGTGGTGGTTTGCCATTGCCTTCCACGTGACTATTAGCGATTATTTATTTTATTTAATTCTTGTAATAAGTTCGTCGCCGCTCGGGATCGAATCCGTGACCGCCATATCGATGCGGGTGATTTTGAATATAAATGGTTGTTTGAATTTAATGCAATATTTATAATATTAATAGATACAAAAGGTTACATATATTGATTATATAAACTGGTTCAAGGTGCATTAAGTATACCGACGCAATAAGTCATTTTACGTTATTTAAGCGAGTTGTAAAACTTTACGAAATGTTTGTAAAACACACTGCCTTTCCTAGTCATCGTGAATACCGCATCCATTCTAATGTTATCTTCTAAGTATGTCTAGTACAATACCGTGATAAACATAATTGTAAAAACTACTCCGGTATAGAAATCTGGGCTAAATGGAGAAAGAGCATCCCTAAGGAGAAATGTACACCACGATGGGCTGATCAAGTAAAAGCACTAACTGAATACGGCGAAGCATTCCACCTAGCAATACGGATCAGGATAACTGAAGAAAAACCATAAAAGGAATTTGATGTCATCGGGCCCTTCGTAGGAGACCATGGACTTGATTCAGGCCCGGATTAAGTGTATGATAGGTCCGGGGCTATGGAAATATTAGGGGCCCTTTTTGGAAGTGACAAAATTATCAGTTTTATAGAATAACTAAATTTTCTTTAATTTAATTAAATTATATTATTATGAATTCACGAATTAACATATAATTATTAATGTAAATAAAACTAAATATCATATAGCCAATGGGTAGAATTTTCAATGCCAAAAAAAAAAAAATATATATAATTTTAAACAATGAATTTTTCAGCAAATTTTAACCAGAGATTTGCATAAAAGGATAGTGTGCGTGCGTGTATTGCGCGTATACGCACGCACACATATTCATACAGACATTTCCTAAAAACGTAGATCCCGACTCGTTATACTTTAAAACAAATTTCTGGTACGTTTTTACGAAACTCGAAATTTTACTATTACGAAGTTTCCTCTTCTAGGAGGAAATAAAAATGGATACAACATTATTAACACGAATAAATTTATTAAAAAATGCTTCTGTAAAATTAATTCTATTTATTTCAAAAAGGTTGATGTACTATATATGACAAATGATAGATTCATTTTTTATTACATGTCGGAAGTGGGTGTCTCTTGGGGGCCCCTTTATATGGCGGGGCCTGGGGCTGTAGCCCCCTCTAGACCCCCTAAATACAGGCCTGACTTGATTGATTGATACATTCGCCTTATCCTTAAAATATCTCCTTTTTTCGATAGTTTCGCTACCTTTTCTTCGTAGTTCTCTATTACTTTTAAGCGATTTTATATACAGTTTACTTGCTTCTCTATGTGTGTTTTTTTTGCCATTCGCCATGCCTGGGGATTGTACATTTCTTAATTATGCTACTGCGCAATATAAACCACTTTTACCGTTTTGTTTGTTGCACAGTTTTTTTAAAGAGCAGATAATTCTGGTGATATATTTTTTTTGTATTGTGTTATGTACGTTTCATCTGAACTATCGATCTATCATCAGCGACAGGGATATTTATTAGTGGAATATTATTTCTGCTAGCTAGAGTTTTCCTTTTACAATCGTTACTTTCCGCCATGGCCCCCGCGCGCATTCATTTATCAAATTCGGAAAATATGCGTCTGTCTACTTTTTCCCGTAATATCATTGCTTTTGTCTTATTCGTATTTACTCTTATTTAATTTAATGAAAAATCTTTTTTCATTCTGTTTGTTAAATATATAAAAATAGTAAGAATAACAAATATAATAAACAATTATAACAAACTAATAAGATAAATTATCTTACTTAGTAACGTTTTCGGGCATTATCAGCTAAACCAATATGTGAACAGATACAAATTCTAAATCACTTTGTATCTGTTCACATATTGGTTTAGCTGATAATGCCCGAAAACGTTACTAAGTAAGAAAATTTATCTTATTAGTTTGTTATAATTGTTCATTATATTTGTTATTATTAACTTACTAATCTTATTTAATTATTTACTATTTTAAAGTTTTTTTACATTCTTACTCCTGCTCGTTTTATTTCTTTACGTGATCTAACTACATCGGCGAAGGAAACTTTACTACATTTTAATTTCTTATGTGGAAGTATTGTCTTTTGTTTTTTTTTAATTGTTCGTAATGCGTCATTTTACTTTGTAAATTGCTAATGGAACGTGTCAAAGGGCATGTTTATTAATGTACTCGTGTAAAAATGATTTTATTTCTTTCGCAGAGCCGATGAAAATATAAGATCTTAATAAAGGAGAGACAAAATTAGCTTCAAAGAAGTCCACAAAGCACAGACAAATTTCAACTAGATCATTTTTTATTTGGAAAAATTTTTAATTTTTTATACGGTACGTCAGAAATTCCATTTAATAATTGGCTGGTAAATTTTTAACAATTTTAAAAACCGGTTCGCAGAAGCTGCCACGTGATAAATCTAATATGCCGCTGATATGCACGATATGCCAGTTCCATTTGAAAAATTTTAAATTTATCACAATTAACATTAATGCATATCGATAAGTCGTTCGTAAAAAGAAAAAAAAAAGGTAAGTTAATAATTTCGGGCGAAGGAGACTGATTGACGAGCCCGTTTAAAAGAAAGAAAATAAGAGAAATAAATTAAAACTCCCATTCGTTTTCTACAAAAAATGATAAAGTGTTCTCAACACTGTTTATTTCGTTTCATTACCGTTTTCTTTTGTTCTTTTTTTTATTTTTCGAATTTTTCGAGAGCCTCAGCCAAGGGGGCAATAACCAAGCAATCAACAATTAAAACTACGTAAAAAAGTAATTAGACTTTAGTATATGCCGAAATCGAGAAAGAGAACAACGCATAAGGGAGGAACCAAAGGTGTATAAGAAATGCACAATAAGGAATAGGAAGATTATAAGAATTTGTAGTATAGGAAATAATGCTCCTGTGGAAGAAAACAACATTCAAACGTGATATCACAAACACGTTCATAAAGGTAGAAAATAGGAAAGTAGATGAAAGAAAGCAGCTATAATTTTAAAGGGAGGATGAATTATAAAGGAAATAACGGAACTATTAAGATACACCGAATATAAATTAAACGGTGAAAGGGGTCAGAAGCAGTAGCGGCTCGTTCATGTGTTCACATTCGCACGTGAACACCCTGGATTCAATTTAAAAAAAGTAAAATCCAATGTTTTTATTTATATTTATTATTTATATATCACTATTAGTAAAATGAATGTCAAAAATAAATTGATTTTACATTTTTAAACAGTAATTAAATTTCGTTCAGAATTCTTTTAGTGTGAAGGCTACTTGTAGCACATGCGATCGAAAACCATGTAAGTATAATGAAGTAGTTTGTCAGAAAGATAAAAATGATATTGTGTTAGTGCATGTGTTACATCGGCTTGATGGAGCACACTCGAATTGTGAACCAAAAGATAGGCGTTGTTCTTGCAAAATTATATTTTGCAGTACTTTAATAAAGTGAATTTGATTATAAACAGAATTAATCGATAAATTTTCAAAAACGATTATATGTTTACATTTTTTTACTACTTATACCTGTATTTGAATTTTAAAGGAAATAAAGTTTGATTGGAGTATATTTATATGTTTATTTTTACTTTCATTTTATAAGAAAAGTGTATTATTGCATCTATATTATATCGGTTATGTTATTACGTTGCATACATATACAAGGTAGTACAATATTGTACATTTAAAAACAGTTATGTGTTTAAAATTACTTGTGATTCTATTTGTCAACATTATAATTTCCAAATATTGAAATACAGTAAAAATTGGTTATAATGGCATACCAATTAGTATTTAGCTTTGAAAGATTTATGCAGATGAATTTAACAAAAACATCATCCTCGATCTTTTTCAATGAAGAAATGAAATTTATACAAACAGAACAGATATACCGTTATTTTTTGTTCTGCTTATTTTGTTAGTGTGACATGTAAAATGCTTATTATAAATATAACACTGATGAAAACCTGTGGTAAGACCACTGCAAAAAATATTAGAAAAAGACTACTATACTCATTTTGTTATAATAAAAAATCGAAAAACTACAAATTTCTTCGAAAAAAAGAAAATATCAAACCACTTCCGTTTTGGTACAGTTTCTTTTCTTTTATTCTTGCTTTATACTGATTTAAGTGTTTTTATTATCATACTTTTATGTACGAAAAAGAAAGTGTAGTGTTTGTATTTTTGACTAAGAAATATGTATGTGTAGTTATAATTATAAATAAATGATTGCTTATTCAGCGTAATTTATGCCATAAAATATTTCATGTCAGTCTTGTAATGAACTGTTCATTAGTAGTAAATTTTGGACATTAAAAATTATAATACTTTATTTGATATGGGATATAACGACCGGATTATTCATCTCTTTGAATGTTTTTATAACTAATTTCTACTGTATCTTATAATTTTTCATTTTATTATACTCTTTTTGGTGAGACATACATTATGTAAAACTGATACTATTCAAAATGTTGGCTGGATATTTTAGCATAAAAATTTAATTTTTTCTTTTTAAGCAAATTCAATTTTTTTTTTTTGTCGGGTACCATGTACTGCTGCTATGGTCAGAAGCACCCGAAAGTAGTTATTGGATGTTATATGGAGTTGATCATATTTATATTTCGGAGAAAATGAAGGACTGCTTCTACTGCAATTGGATCATCAGATAAAACTTGTTTCAATGAATTGCAACTAAATTTTTGAGGTCGATATATGGAGCATTGTGGGCATTCAAAGAATAGGTGTCGGAGTGTTAAGGGTGTCTGGATGCAGCGAGAACACAATAGTGGATCTGTTTTATTTATAATATAACTATGAGTCAGTGCAGTATGACCAATATGGAGACGAGACAGAACTACCTGTTCTTTTCTGCTGTGCGTAAAAGATCTCCAAGGAATGGGATAAGAGCGGATAGCTCTAAGGTAATTAGTCGTAGGGATTGAATTCCACAGGTCGCAAAAGGATTCATTTGTTCTGTATTTGATGAAAGTGATTGCATCAGATTCAGATATAGGGATCAAAGGATAGGGTTGGATAATGTCTGCCTCTTTAGCTGTTTTGTCTGCCAGTTCATTTGATGAAAAACCTGTGTGACTTGGAATCCATATTAAAATTATATTAAGAGTAGGGTTATGGTATAAGAGGTTTAAGATTTCTATAACAATAGAATGTAATTTGCTAGAGTTACGGTAGAAGCGCATAATGGAAGAGAGAGAATCGGAACATATTAGTAGATCTTTGTAGTTTTCAGTGATAGCAGCGGATATAGCGAGGTATATTGCGTACAGTTCAGCAAAAAATACCGAATATTGTGGTGGTAAGCTGTAACGCAGGAGATCTCCCTCTGAAACTACAGCACAACAACATACTGCTAATGTTTTGAATATGTATACACAGTCGATCATTGGGAACAGAGTTTAGTTTTTAATGATGGACTGCATATATTCATTCGAATATTTTTAATAGTGACGTAGTTTCTACCTAAAATTGTAATTTTACTTAAGGATAAAAGTGCTAATTATATTCTCACTGAGTTTTTCGACACTAAAACGAATTAAAACATTTTTATGTAGCACAATGTGTGAAGACAGGTTAAATGCTTTAGCTATGTTATCAATTGATAAACAAATGTTCTACAATATTTCTAATTTTCATGAAACTGTTACAGATTTTTTTTCTTTAAAGAAAGATAGAAGAATAGATTTAGTTTACAAGACTTTTAACTGAAAATTATTAATATTATGCGCGCACACACACGGACACATACATACATACATATATATATATATATATATAGTTTTTGATAAATTATTTTCAATAAATATTTGTGTAATATTTAATATATTTAATTGTGAACCTCCACTTCTGTTACTCACGAGCTGCCACTGGTCAGAAGTAAAAAAGAAACATAAGTATCAGGCGATGATTATGTGCGTCTTAATGGGGAAACTCTATTGGTTTATTCAATTATTTTTGGTTTTTTATTATTTTTGGGCGCGTTAACTATGAGCATTATAATTTTTGGAAGTTGTGCGGCATCGAAATATTCTGCGCAAATGAAACACAATTAACTAACCAACTACGCCACGAATTCAACTGTTGGGAGAAGCAGAGCGAGTCAGTTAATCTGTAATATCGAGAAAAACGTTATAAATAAGCTTTCGCTATAAAAAAGAATACAACTATTATTATAACCTTTTCCGGTGTTAGGATAGGTTGAATTTTCAACGACCCCCCAAAAAAATAAATAAAAAAAAAAAAATAAAAAAAAAAAAAAAATAAAAAAAAAAAATAAAAAAAATAAAAAAAAAATAAAAAAAAAAATGCTCGCGAACGTTACAATCATAACTTTGACATCATTTGTGTATGACATCTTTTCGAAAGATTGTATATTTTTTAGTTTTTTTTTTAATTAGCTTATCCTTAAACTGGGTTTTATTCAAATTTAAAGTTAATAACTGCGTGTGCCAAATAAGCCTGTTTTTATAATGTTCCCGATAATCAAAATCAGTTACTGTATTTTTGCTTATATAATATCAGTTAGTTGCTTTGACTGGGAATCCAGAAGAGATCAACTTGAATGGATCGAATTAGGGAAAGATTGGCAATTAGAGAGAGCGAATAATGTAATCGGATGAAATGAATAGAGAAAAGAGCTTTACAGCTTTTAAGAATCACACCTTCAGAGTTGAAGTAAATAAGGAATTTCGTTTTAAAATGAGACCAATGTAGCACGAAGTCGTTTATTGTATAAATTGAAGGAATTTTAAAATTATTCAGAGTATAAAAGTAAGGGAAACCGAAGGAAGCTTCGACAACGTTACCACTTAACCGTTAATAATAAAGATATTGTAGGAAATAAAGAGTTTAAGGTTTAGTTGAATTGCGACGACATACGGAGAGGATTAAATGGAAGGAGAAACAACTTAAGCATGTGTCTGAAAATTTCAGAGTAAAGTAAGAAAAATAATAGGAGAATAGTGAGATGAAAACGAAAGAAGAAAGAAGAATCTTTTGCGAATAAAAACTCTAATTAATTATAGATAAAAGAAAATGATCTTGCTTAGCAGCTTGCCTACGAACAGTACAAATAATTAATACTTCACGATGGCTATTGATCGTTTTCCGTTCGAAATTACTAGTCACTAGTTCTTCATGAATATATGTAAGAGAAGCTTTCTAGAAAATCTTCCTAAAGGCTCGATTACATTAAGAGAGTTTAGTAGCTGTTTACACGCGGGCGAATCAGGTAGTGAGATAGTGATGATGGCACTTGCGTCATTCCACTCGCTCAGAAACCAACTACGTAGCAAATGGAAACCACGTGTTGCTTTTCTTTTTCATTGTTGTAACAATTACAGCATGAACTACTTCCCCCGACATTTCGTAAGCACGCTGAACAAAATAACTCGTAGATACTCGCAGCTAGTTCACTAGCAACTATGACTAGCTAAAAGCCTATACGCCAGCGAATAGCAAGTAAAGTCCGCCTTCCAACTTTCCTCGCGGATTGTTTACAATCGCTACTTCGCTAGTCAACATGATTACACGGGGCGAGTTTACTGTCAGATTGGCCGGCTAGTAACTAGTAAACTCGCCTAATGTAATCGAGGAGCCTTAAATGACTGTCAAAAGTCTCCCTGACGATTGATTTCGAAATTCCCTACTTTCAAATCAAGTCTTGTTTTTCGAAATAAATTTACCGTTGAAAGACGTCTCTCGCGAAACTTGCTCGTGTTTTTACGTATATTACTATTCTATAACCTATATTTAAGAGGACAACAACTTGAGGCAAATTCAAAAACTGATCACTATCCATAGTTGAGAAGTGCAAATAAGGAAATTCAAAAATTTAGTATAGCTATATCATAATAAATAATACGCGATAAGGAGATCAACTGCTATTATTTATTTGCAATAAATGAGATACTCCATTTGATTAGAGGTGTGTACTTCCTAGCACGTTTTTGTCTTCTACGGATACGCTGTCTGTCTGCCGTGATTTCACGCGTAGGAGACAGTTCGTACGAACTATGTGTAAAATTTAAGATTACACTCAAATAACGTGGAATTTTCCGGTTAATTCCGTGAGACAACTTTTAGCAGGTTAGGATTCTTTATTGATTTTTCAGATCGTCCTGTTACACAGTCCCTTGCAGTTTACGGAACGACTACTAACTTATACGGTGACAGTAGATGGAAAGAAAAATTGACGCACGCCAAGTGCACAATTTTTGAAAACTATTACGGGCTATCATCACGGTTTGTTTGGCTGCGTCCTATTATATACGAGGTGTGATAATTGTGTATTCGTAGAATTTTGCCCTGGTGGGCCTAAAAATAGGGGGGGGGGGCGTACTCTAAACACCTTCACAGTAGTCTCTTCCGAGGTCAGCGCACCGCCGCCAATGTTCGACCCATTTTTGGAAGCACCCCGCAAACTCCCCCGAAGATAGGTCCATCAGGACCCTTGTCGTGACGTTTTGGACTTCGGTAGTGCCGTCGTATCGGTTTTCTTTCGAGTAACTTTTGAGTTGAGGGAAGAAATGAAAGTCGCACGGAGCCAGGTCCGGGCTGTAGGGATGTGCGGGAGCCTGGGGATGCTGTGAAGCGTCAAAAACTGTCGTACTGCGAAGGACGAGTGTGCAAGAGCGTTGACGTGATGCAGCACCCAACCTTTCTCGTCCAATTCGGGTTGTGCACGGTACACGCGGGTTCGTAACCGTTTTAAAACTTCGATGTAGAATGCTCCATTGACTTTCTGGCCTGCGGGAACGTATTCGTGATGAACAACGCCGTTGATGTCGAAGAAGGCGACTCCAGAGTTACGCGTTTATTGTTAATACAATAAAAATTTAAAAAGTAACGTATATTCTCGCTCTTGTGTGTTGCATCAACTGTATCAGAATTTTACGCGATTTTCCACCGCATGTGGTTTTCGAGAAAGAAATCGATATTTTTTGACATTTTCATGTTTCTTTACTTTGGCACATAAACTTGAAAAGCGTTACCAAATGGAAGCGTCACGAAATGGATCCTCACGAAATGGATCGTCACGGAAAATCGTTACGAAAATTTCATGTCTTTACTTGCATACGACTACTGATTACTAATATTTTCATGTCTCTTTACTTTGTCACATAAACTCGAAAAGCGTCACAAAATGGAAAAAGTGTTTCCTATAGCGACTTCTTATGAAAACTATATAGGGTTGTGTATTTCACCACGCGTCATTTCCCCTGGTTCTCCATTTGCTGAGCGCACAAAACACAATTATCCCGTAGTAATTATAAATTAAATGTAACTTTAGTCTCGTGTAAACCATTTCTTTCCCATGAAAAGTGTTATAGATTCCGAAGCGAACGAGAGACCAACTCGCGTCGGCTCGCTCCAAGGTGCACAAGATGAAGCTCGATGAGACGGGTGGTCTACCATACAAGATCGAGCTCCTTATTGACAAGCCCACATGGTGCGAGTAAACATCGATGTCACCGATGGTCTTGTAAACGGCGTGATAGGCCTGCTGCAGTAGGCTAAAATTCGACAACGTTAAAATCGTTAAATTACCACGATCGGAAGTTCGGATAGACACTGTGTAGCGTATCTGTGTATCTACGAGCATTGGATGCCGATCGGCTTACGTTCGTCAATGGTGACGCTTCCTGGTAAGATGGTTACCTGTAAACGATCGACATTTCCACTCACACCTGTTGCGGGATATCGATTCACAAATCGGAAGGCAGTACATATACCCGGCGGTGGTATACGAATACTCAAAATCGCACGACCAACAACTCGTGTACGTCACTCTATCTCGATGTTCTTTGTACGAAGGGTTGTTCATAACGAATAGGAATGGGGACCACTGATTTTACCACGGACGCGAAAAACAGTTGAAAGACATTAGAACTGAGTTTGAACGTCTTACGCGTCATCGTTTGAGTACACACGCTTCCCACAGTCGAGATTTTGTGGATCGTTCACGTACTCGGTCTGTCGATGCTGTCACACTATGTTCACTCAACGTTCAGTCGTTGCGCTCACACTCGCTCGATATAACGTGTGACTTTGTTATACCTTCATGCAGTTTACTCGCACTCTCTGAAACGTGGTTATCAAACGCCGTTTGCGATAAATTTGAACTTGAAAGTTACTCGCTCGTAAATCGGCACAAACGCGACAACGGCAAGATGGCTGGTGGTGTAGCGATTTACGAAAGGAAATTGGATGTAACGTGATATCGATGGACGTCGGTGGTATATGCAAAGCCAAAACGATGATCGATGGAGAGCGTCTGTTACTTTTTTCGAAGTACCTCTCAAACGGGACAACGTTGAACGATAAGATCAATTTCTTTGAGCGTTACCTACTACCGAAGCTGAAAGGTCTGTTTCTCTTTATCGATGAAATAAAGCTGTACGATTTACCGATCATAGTCTGTGGTGATTTCAACATCGATTTCCACTTGGACGATGGATTGCGATTCGATCAATTCATCAGTGAAACGTTCGGTTGTGAGTTGAATAATTCGGTGGACCTTTAGACAAGGCGAAATATGACGCGAACGTACAACCGTGTTAGCTTACTTGTGTCGTACTTTTCTCACCATCGGCCATTACTCAGTATTACTACCCCTAACGATAATGATGTAAATAAGGAACCTTGTACTAGCGGTAGTAGTTGTTGAATATATATATTTTTGCAAATACATTGAAATATAATATGTACAAAGCATTTAGAGGTGCAGAACGTAGGTTCAATCTCGAAACGCTTTATACGTTGCAATATAACATGTACAAGGCATTTAGAGGTTGCACGGCGGCATTCTCATATCGACGGAGGCCGCGAAGCGAACGACATTCTAATGTCGGCGGATGCCTGAATGGCTGTACAAAACCTACTTTTATGGGAAAACATGAAAATGTCTCGCTGTGTTGCGGACTTGTACGCAAGCTGTTTTTCTGATTTTACAAACGATTTCACCGACTCCAATGTTATTCTCTTCTCATTTACAAATATCGTGAATTATGTGGAACACTGGAAGAATATTTCTTTGATTACATACATTATTCGGTGAAATTGTTTAAAAATTACAAATTCAGAAAGTTTACACACATATGAACACGGCCGGAAGTCGAGTTAACAACACTGATGGAACTAAGAACTAAATTCTTCAACATCATCGTGGAAATTTATAAAAACATTGACCAGCGAAGCCAGAGTGATATGGAAGGAAGAAGAGGTAATGGATGAAAAAATTATCGTCCAAGCAATTATCACCTGGCATGGTGTACTTAAAGTGAAAAAAGTTCGCAGCAAGTTAAGTCCATTGTTAAAGCGTCTCTACAGGATAGCCTCAAAGAAAATTTTAATCCGTCCGCCAAGTTATAGTCTGTCAAGCGAAAGAAGTCCGTTCGAATTTCGTTGCCGAGTATGATACTCAAAGTAGTGTACTAGCAACAGGGCACGTATTGATAACGCGTATTTCAATATTACCGAAAAAAATCACATTGCCATATATTCCTGTTATTCCTCCCCTTCACGGAAGCAGTTACTTCGTTTTTGTTCCATCTCTATTGTACGTTCTTTCGTTCTTTCACATCCAAACGGACCACGTGGTAATAAGACATCGACTGTTACATCTGATGCGGGATTGACTAAAGGGGCTGATCTGAAGTCCCCTGAATTCGTGACGCGTCATCGCGTTTCGGTTGTTTTACGAGCGGACTTCTTCCGCTCGACAGACTATGTCTAAAATTGCGATTCCGACATGTGACGGCGATATGGCGGAATTTATGGATTTCAGAGCGTTGTTTGAAAACCTAGTTCACATTTCACCAAGAGCTCTTTCCTAAATATGCGAAAATTACACTACTACCTGAAGCAGACTCTGATTGCTTTCTAACCTGATACATTCAGCTGTTAAAAGACTATGCGAAGGCTTGGGAGCGAGAGTAGGTCTCGGCAGGTGAACTAATTTTACGCAGCTGAATAATCAATCGGTTTTCGATAAATAAAATTACTTGCGAAGCCGGGTTGCGCGATATAATCGATAAGATTGGTTTATCGCTAAAATGCCTACGGCGAAGGCATAAGTATCATGTTCCTCTAACCAAATTAGATGATAAATTTAAAAAAAACGATTTCGAAAATTCCGCATCGAATAAAGTGATAAATTTCCTTCGCTCGTTTCATTCGAGAAAATTCTTCTATATTCGCGCGATCAATATAGAATAGTAGAATCTCAATAAATTAAACGTTAAACCAGTTTCGAGGCAAAAATCGTATTTCATTGCAAATAAACCTGATTGCCCGATATGGAACGATCGGCGTAAACTAATCGATTGCGATGGGCTCAAAAAAATAAATCTAATCGGACGATACGAAATAATTAAAAAAGAACAGCGCCGTTTAAAATGTTTCGCTAAATCGCATTCCGCAGTCGATTACACGTTATCGTGTCGTGCATGCGATAAAGCATAACGTACCTTCTCACATTTCGATAAATGCCCGCGATGGCATCTGTCGAAAGCAGAAATAAGAGAAGACTCTTCAATTAGGTTCGCAGTTACTGCCACAAGTCTATCAAATTCACACATTTCAGAGAATTTGAAATCGGTTTTGCTTCTGTCGGCCTTGGTAAAATTTGCATGCGGTGGAGTGCAAAGATGTGCGATAGAATCTTGTTTGACTCCTGTTCACAATTGAGTTGATTGCCGACTCATTCATTAATGAAAATTATCGACTGAAAAATTAAACTGTAAATATCCTATAAAGCCAAAATACACAGTGTCTTACGTATTTCTGTTCATTGAAGAAGAAGAAAAAAAAGGAGGGGTCACCGCACTTCCTCTTTTGAACCGAATACTACTGCTGGTGCCAATCCAACCTCTTCAATAACTTATAAGATTGACAGTTTGAAGATTTATTAAAGTTACGGATAGTGCCACGACGAGATGCTTAGTCGAACTTGCTGAATCGGTTCCGTGACATTCCGTGACACTCATTTTCAATGGACAGTGTCGGAAAGATTTCCCAGTCAAGAGAAGTTCGACAAAGAGAATGCCATCGGCGGAGAATTACGAACGATTGAAAAAATTCTGACCGGTTGAGGAGGTAACCGATGAATCGTCCTCCTCCAACGATAAAAGGCGAGGAGTGAATGCGAGGATCGCTTTGAAAAATCGCGAAGCCGCCAGCGGTCAATTTGTTGTTAAAAATTATGCCGGGAAAATTGAATAATGATCATCTAAGACGCGCCTTGTGCGATAGGAACAAGTTCCAAATAAGGCGTGGGAAGGGGTGCCGCTAATTCATATCGAGAATTTATGCGGGAGTATGGGTCGTCAGGACATACGTGTCTACGGTAGAACAGGACATGCGTCACGTTCTCGCATCGGACAGTTCAAGCAGTGCTACAACCAAAAGGCTAAAACTGGAAGTAAACTGTGTCATTAAATGATACCTTGATGAAAAGACACTAAACTGTTTCACGTCCTTTTGCCGTTTTGAAGCTATAGCTTTCTCTGCTGATAAGGCAAAAATGCATCGGTGTATATTGCTGCAGCCGTGGGATCGCAATTGCCGGCAAATTCTACGGCGCTAACAATTTCCTACGGAGACATTAGATTATGCGCTAAACACCGTTACATATGGTGTACACAAAGAAAGTTGCGTCTTTGACGACTACGTGTGTCTTAACATTCTGGGGCGATCAATTGAGTCTTCCTCTGCACTAACGCCTAGAGCAGTAATGCGAAATTTCTATATGGACCATGTTCCTGCTGGCACTGATACTGGAGAAGAGAGTCTATCCAGAGTTACAAAGTATAATGCATACTACTTTAGAGTACGGCGAATACATTATCCGTAAGTACCGATCAAATTCGGCTTCGCTGTTAAATCATATTGATTCAGAATTATGTAAAACCCTCCGTTGGTACGGTCAGTCTCGGTCATCCGGAGACGGTTTCTTTTGATTAGCTTGCTCTCCGTTAAAGGTCATGTTCTACATGCCTCTACGTACTTGAAAAATTATATGACGAAAAGAAATTCATAGGCAAATCGTAGCAGTAAATATAGAAACATTTTATTAAACATCTTCTCTTGGCGTTAGAACTGAAATTTGTAGTGCGAGAAATTTTCCTATTACAAAATACGATGCACTTTTTCGAATATTTCAGATTTACCTGCAATGATGAAAGGCGAAAACTAGATGAAATGTATTAGCTTCCTGTCACCGATGTGCTATAATAGCATATGAACAAGCTCCCAAACGTAGTGGACTTTTTCTTAATACGAGAACCAATGCAAAACTATTGTCGATTTTCATTTTGATCGTGTGGTGCCGGTTACTATGCTACCAGAGATACAAAAACCCAAAAATTGCACATAAACAACCGAGGGAGACTTGTTAATGAAACTACAACGTGGAATATTAGACCAGGAAAAAGAAAATTCCTTGAGGCTTGGCTTTCGATCCACTTGCGCCAAAAAAAAAAACAAAAAAAACGTTCGGAATGTGTGCATAAGAAAATGAGCTTCTATCCATAAGTACCGCCCAATTCTGTTCTGCGAAGGAAATACTTCGATGTCCGCGTAAAACAACACCTACGGAAGATTGCTGGGGCCAGCTCGGTGAAACTATTTACCGCTTGCCACTAGAAACAGCCACTTACGCTATATAACGTGTACATTCAGTGCAGTGTATGAGATATTTTCCGAAAGCGTGGAACAAGTTAATCATAATAGTTTTTTTTTTTTTTTTTTTTTTTTTATGGGGTAAATATATTTATATAATTTATACCAATAATTTATATAAATAACAGGTCTGTCCTAAAAGTCCGTCCATTGAAGTTTGTAGAAGCCTGACATTTTGCAGTGTTAACAATAATAATTAGTATAAATAAATTTAATATAGGTGTACATGTATTTTATTTCGGCTATCGTAAAACTATTGAATAAGTTGACTTAGATTGGTTTAACGCTTATGTTAATCATAACAGTCACGGCGCATGAACCGAGAAAGCCGCGTACATCTGTATCGACCGTCCATTAGTTTGCTGTGTGCACTTTACCGAAAGTTAAAATTTTAATTCGCTTCTTCTCCTTCACCTTCTGCTGGTATACCGCGATATTCTGCGGATTACCTCCTCTGTGGCATTCATGTCTGCAGCTATTCCGTACTGCTATTATAAAAGTAATCGACTGGCCCACGTCAAATGAAATATGTTTTTGGAAAACTAATTTACGAGAGTAGTATTCGTCGGAAAATCAAAGTAAGAATGGCGTGTTAGGGGAGATATAAACAGAATCGCGTGGAAAATTTCGAAATAACGTTGCGACGAAAACATTCTTTCTTAAGAAATAGTAAAGCAAGATTCACGTATTAGTTAAGTTATAACCTTGAACATGCTGAAAAAAGATACGAAATATGGATACTTATGGAGATCTGCGTTTTCAGTTGTATGTTATACAACCATAAAATAAGTAAATTACCTGCGAATAGAAAATTATGTGTAACTTAAGTATTGCGAGATATCTCCTAGCCAATGCAGCAGCCATATGTGAAAAAGAACAAATGCTTCACGGAGACGTCATATTAAATACCGGATGCAGACTGACTAAATGATGTAATCGGGAAAAAAATGAAAAAAATACAACTGACTATCGCTTGCAACCTGCTTTTTTTATCTCGATTAAACCCCGGCATACTTATCGGAATTTACTTAATACAACTCTTTAAAAAGTTATCTTTCGTTCTAGTTCAAAAATATTTACCGACGAGATTAACGAACGGCTGTTCGCCGACTATAATCGATCGATCGGTATTCGACGAAAACTATAAATTTTGAACGCGAAAAACGAAAAATCTGATCGAGCTTACCCGATTAAAAATGTCGATAAATTATGTCGATCGAGAATTTTTTCACATAGCTCCGCCTATCAACGAATATTAATGAAAGAGCTGCTGCTTCTGGCACACGCGTGTTCTCTAATTCGCGAAATCAGGTTTCGTATAAATAACGCGCTACCCGAGCGATAAATTTCATCGACTGCATTTCCGCCGAAAGAAAATATCATAAATTTCAAATTTCCAAATTCGATCATCCGGTATAAATTGTCAAGTAGGTTGAGTAGCTTTCCAAGAATGAAAAAAAGGAAAAAAGCATACTACAAAAATATGACTATTACGGTGTATCGCTCAAATCAACATACCGGATTGTTAGCGATAATCGCTTTCTGTTCTCAGTAAAGATTGTCATTAAAAACATGAAAAAAATCGTAATTTACAGCAACTAGCCGAGAACGCGTTTTTCCCTTTTACATGAAAACAAAAATTATACAATAAGCTGGTGAAAAAGTATGTCACTGTTTACTGTTGCGATGTCGCCCGCTGTGCATGCTGCGTCGTCCGGGGTTTTCAATAAAAAATTCGCAAATTTCATTCGATTTCATTAAATGATAATCCGTTGTTGTTAATCGAAACGAAAGTCTTTCTAGAAAAGTCCGCTAGTATTGCGAAGTTTTCTAGGTTTTACTAAGAAATGTAATACGCCGCTGGCACCATCGTGATTGTCAGAAATTCATTACACTACCGTTCCGTAAGTTCGTTATTTTTTCGGATACGGAACTGAATCGCAAGTTCGGGAACTGCATTCTAAATACGTATCCATCGGATCCATACGGATCCGACATTGATGTGAACAGGACACTTAACACTGATAAGGGAACATCCATTAATTACGTAAGCTCAAAATGGGGGGAGACCATAAAAATCTCATCAAACCTCATTTAAACTGAGGGAGATGATTGAAAATCTTACGCCAACTTTTGAAGACTATACATTATTATATAGATAACGAAGAAAAAAAAAAAAAAAAGGATTGTTAAATTTTTCTTCTACGCTTTTTTGAGTGTCATTTTGCCCGCTGAGAAAATCTCATGGCTATTAAAAGCTTTTCTTTCGAGAATAAAAGAAAAGTAAGAACAAGAAAAAACGTTCAGAATTTAAAAAAAAAAAAAAAACTGATATATTACACGAATACCCATGATGGAGTGAATGAAAAATTAGAGAAGGTGTTGTTGTTGTCTGTTTCTACTTTTAATTTGACTAAATTTAAATAAATTAACGTTGTATTATTTTTCTCCCCTTTAAGAAAATAAATGGTAGTCCTTAAATAATTATAGTGTAAATCTCAGGTGACGGAGAGGGGGGATCCTGTCAAATCTCGCTAAATTTCACCGAAGGGAGGGAGGGGTCCAAATTGAAACACGTAATTAATGGGGATGTCCTCTAATAGTTTGCACCGGTTGTCGACGCAGCGTAATGTTACCAGTGTTAGGTTAGGTTAGGTTATATCAGTGGTTTAATCAAGCCCCCGAAGCCGCATTGATCGCGCATGCACAGTAGTAAATTAATTTCACTCTATAATTACTGGTAATCGATCGTGAACAATTTTGTGATCGTTAAAATTAGACTGCTTATTACGAACTATTAATTTTTTTAAATATTTCCTGTTTAAACTTTTATATTTAAATGTTTATGACAAGGCGATGAAAATAAATAAATAAAAAGGCTGTTAAATAATATTGCGAACGTGAGCATCGTAACGAAAACAACGAAGTGAAATAGTGAGCGAATAGAAAAAGAAAAATATCGCAATGACCGAACGAATGTTAGAAAGAAAGAAGGAAATGGCAAAAATAGCTAATGTGAAAGCTGTGCAGATAGGAAATACCAATAAAGTTTCTTTCTAATTATTATCATTTTAGCCCATTTTTAGCTGATTATTCATTCCATATGATAAACGTAGAAAAATATACAGACGGGGTCTATTCCTCTCTATTCAAGGTCTCTATATACTTGAGCTTCTACAGCAGAACCGCGTGAACCTCACAACATTTATCGATTTAGTATTTGCTGGGTCAAAGTTACGGATACGTGTCCGGGAGCTGTAGTCGGAATTACATCATCAACTCCGCAGTCGGATACAGATACGCGGATACCTGTCTTCCGGACCTACTCATCACTAGTTCCAAGCGTTATTTTTCATTGTACTACGGAAACATTTACCGGCGAGACTGCATATTCGACCGCAGAGAATATTTAAGTTAGCGGTTGATATTATTTTTTCCGGTGTTGTTTATCGTCGCGAAATTATAAAAATTAATTTCATTAAAATCAAACTGCGTTAACAAACTGTAGAATAACGCCTACCTTTTATTGGGCAAGTTGTTTTCCATCATCTTAGAGCCCCTAACTTCGATGTGACGTCGATAGCTTAATGTTTTAAATGGGTTCCTACCTTTCTATCGAGTTGTTTGCAACTATCTAACCTCCTACTACGGCCCTATATCTCGCGATTCTTCCGTGCCTGCCCATGATTTCCACTATTTAAAATTTTACACCGTTTACGTCCGACGGCTGAGTTAAAATTTAATTAACCGTTCGTATTTTTCGCTATTTCCGAATGAAAAATAGAAAATCGTAATTTAAATTGATCCGTGAAAATTTTATTTTGTCTCGAGCTTCATTTAGCTTAATGAAAACGTACACTACACTAATTTTATGCCTATAATATCGAAATTTATGCAAAACCGTGAGAAGTTTTATTCTGAATTATTTTAAGAGATAAACACAAAAATTAAATAGAAACTGACCTAAAAACGACTTCAACGTATAATCTGTTTTTGTTAGATTATACAAAACGTTATACAAAAGAAATAACAAAAAAAAAAATAACTTAAAATAGTAAATAATAACAAATATAATAAACAATTATAACAAACTAATAAGATAAAATTTTCTTACTTAGTAACGGTTATGCCCGAAAACGTTACTAAGTAAGAAAATTTTATCTTATTAGTTTGTTATAATTGTTTATTATATTTGTTATTATTAACTTACTATTTTATATATTTAACAAACAGGATGAAAAAAGATCATTCAATAAAAAAAAATAAAACAACAGACTCAAAAATTTAGGTATAGTCTATATAGAAGTGACTTACGTATTATGAACTAAATCTGTAGTGGAAACTAAAACAGCTGAGATATTGCGACGTTAAACAAAAAGTTCGACAAAAATGTGTCTCCTCTGTTCTTTAATTACACCCAGAAACAATATTCAAAGAAGCCCTCCGTATCCAAGTGAGTGGAGTCGTAATTATGATTTAGTCCAGTTTCGCCTAAAAATGAAACGGTACAAAAAAAAAAAAAAAGTAAATAAATAACAATAATAATAATTTGAAAAAATCAATTTGGCAACACGGACATGTCTGGTAGGGCAGAAAAATATATATAAAAAAGCGGCTTGAAAAATAAAAGAGATTGGCAAACAACTCATAAAATGCACACTGCAAGTATCTGGGCGTAATACAAAACTGAGTTGGAACGGAAGAGATTAAATATCTGTTATCAAAATGTGAAAGAGGTTTAAACGTGCTTTGTGCCATATCCGGTTGTAAATGGGGTGCGCATCCCCTTTCAGACGTGGCCATATCTTTAATAAGACCGCACATGGATTACGTACGCCCATTTATAAATTTCAATAAAACTAGCTTAAACAAATTACAAACAATTCAAAACAAGGGATTAAGAATATGTCTAAATGAGCATGCATTGATGCAGAATTAAGAGAACGTCCAGTGTATTTACGTATACAATATATAGCAGACAAATATTATATTAAAATTAAAGAGAAAATATTATAATTAATAAACAAATCTTCAATTTAAATAAACTTATACAAAATTTGGTAAGCTACCATAACCGGTCTCATTAGGAGTTTTTAAAAAACTTATCAAACATAAATATTATCTCAAATCCCAAATTACAAATAATCAGCTTCGAATGGATAATAGTTCGGAAACCCTCGAGAATAGAAATTTCAGAAAATTTTATTCAAATAATAAACGAAAGATTTAAGTAATAATCGGTTCAACGACATAATTACCGAATATTACAACGAATATGAATTAAGTTTTACCGATGGCTCTATTGATAAAACTGCGGGACAATTCGCGTCTGTCTTCCATTACCCGAATAAAGTGGTTTCAAAAGTATATCGAATAACATATGCTGGATCTTCTTACATGGGTAGAGGGTTATACATCGTAAATATGGCATTAGAATACATAAAAAATATTTCCAACTAAAATATTTTGATACTAACGGATTCTATGGGAGTTTTAAAAAAATTAAAAAACAGGTATTCTTCCCCAAAAATGACTAATGTAGAATGAAAAATCAGAAAAATAGTACATAGATTGAAGGAGCAAAGAACCTTTGTTGTATTTAAGTGAATCCCGACACACATTGTGATGCACGGAAACGAAATAGTTGATTCCTTTACAAGGTGTCTGAGAACTGTATAGTAAAACAAACAAAGTTAAACTGGGAAGAAGAACATTTGATAGTTGTAAAAGAGCATTTATTAAAACAGTAGGAAGCATCATACAGAGAGTTTATTCACAGTATAAAGGCAGGTCATGTGGTAATCTCAATAAATATCAATTGATGGGCAACCATAGTTCGGGGATAATGTGAATAGAAACTATATAACAACAATATGCAGAATTAGATTCGGACATCATCGTACTCCGTCTCATCTCGTACGTTTGGAAATAATAGGTAGCAATGCATGTGATTTTTGTGGTTTGGGAGGATCGTTAGAATATACAGTTTGTCAATGCTGCAAATTTGAACAAAGAGGGAAAACTTTCTTGAAAGCAATCCTAGCAGACCTTTACCTTTAACAATACAACAAATAGTAGCTCAACACAGCCGTGTTTTTAGACCTTAATATCGATTTTGAAAAGGTAATAAAACATGTTAGCTTGGATTCAGATACGGATGTGGTACAAGGGAAGCAGTATGCGCTCTGAACATGTTGGCTCAGCGATGTCGTGATGTCAGGCATCAGCTCTGCTGCTGTTTCATTGATTATCGCAAAGCCTTTGACCACGTGAAACATGACAAATTGATGCAAATACTTAAAGAAATTGGTTTCAGTTGGGAAATTCGAAGATTTATAATAGGCAATCTATACTGGAACCAGATCGCTGTAATAAGAAGTGAAAACGAAGAATCAGAAGAAATCTCGATTAAATAATATCTCTAATTCTATTCAACATCAACTCTAAGTCAATCTTCAGACAAGCCTCGAACGTGGAGGATGGTATAATAATAGGGACAGAAAGGGTGTCAAACACCCGAAACGCAGACGATACCGTTCTAATCGCAGACAGCTTCGAGAAATTACAGAACATGTTGACCCGCGTGACACAGGTTAGTGCAATATACGGACTCGATATTTAATCAGTAAAACCAAATGGCTGGCAGTGCATCGAAAGACAGAGGGATACGGAAAAAAAAAATTACTTATTAAAGGTAAAGCGCTTGAACGAGTCTCCAAATTTCAGTACCTGGAAACACGGTTTCATGCAGATACTGACCAAACAATGGAGATAAGAACACGAATAGAGAAAGCAAGGAAGACTTTTCTTAACATGAAAAATTTGATGACACGGAAAGATTTGAATGTACAATTACGAATGCGTCTGGTGCGTTGCTACATCTGGTCCATACTGCTGTATGACGTGGAAAGCTGGGTTCTCCCGAAAACTTTAGAAAAGAAAATCAAAGCCTTCGAAATGTACGTTTATCGAAGGATGCTAAAAATGTCTTATCATGACCGCGTGACCAACAAAGAAATATTGAACAGGATGTAGCTCAGGTGCTCCATATAATCCGAACAAGGAAATTGAAATATTATGGTCATGTGCACAGACAGCCTGAGGAATATCGTCTCTTCTACTTCGTGCAATATGGAGAAATTACTGGCCACAGAAGACCTGGTAGACGCAGACTTTCCTGAGAAACAGACGTGAGAAGATGGTACGAAATGTCAGCATCCGAATTTCAAGAGGCATCCAAGAATAAAAAAATCAATAGCTACACCGACCTTCGACTGGAGATGGCGTAACAAGAAGAAGAAATGTTAGTTATGGACATTAAGCTGGAGCAAGTGAAATTTTTGAAAGTTTCAATATGCGGCAGCGGAATTCGGAACATTGCTGCTTAAACTACGCCATGGTAGGTGACTTTATTAAAAAATCAAATCGTAGTAGAACGTTTTTTTTTAAAATATTTATTAACATGTGGGGATTGCATCATCGGCACCGTCTAACGTTTCAAATCGGAGGATTAACGATGAGCTCCCGAGAAAAGATTTAATGAAAATTTCAAGGGACCGCTCTTTTGGACGTCATCGTTTAAGTGCGACGTTTTTAGTAGGACAGCAGAATTATTTAGTATTTTACCAATTACTCGCGTCTATAAATTACGTCATAGTAAAAGTTATTGTTAGGGACAAACACAGATTCCCAGAATTGCTTTTATACGCCAGTCGTTATCGGTAATTTTATACAAAAGAAATTTTGTCCCATATATGAATTATTTTTCGTTTCTTTTTTGCAATATATAATAAAAGACTTGGAATTTTAAACAACTAAAAAGTTCGTAGGTTGAAATAAAAAGCTTGATGCTTCACTTTAATTTCTCAACCATTAAATTTGAAAGAAACACTTATTTGTACATATATTTTTCAAGGTAACTCTATATCTAAGCAAAAATAAAACAAATTATTTTAACAATTCAAGATTGATGAACAATATCCCGGTACGATTCTGTTTATCGAGATATTTAATATGTCGGTTCTTTAATAATATGAAACGTTCGTTACAACAGCCGCACTCGAAAATATTCAAATTTAATTCTCTGGCAATTTTCTAACTACTCATTAAATCGTCACATGTTAATTAGGGGTCATTTTGTTTTAAAATTGGTCTAAGTAAATTTCAAAAATCTACGAATAAATGACGTGGTTTATTTTTTTTTTTATCGTATTTTGATAATACTTTCATGAGTTTAATGGTATTGTGGATAAAATAAATTTAAAATAAAAAATATAATTTTTACGTCATACAACCAACTATTCGAAATATTGGTTACTAACCCTGATCATTTAATATCTTATTTTCATAAAGTTTTTAAATAATTTATCTCTATAAAACACTGCAATTTTTTTTAGGAAAAAATAAATACCAAAAAAAAAAAAAAAAAAAAAAAGAACCTAAGAAACATTTTTGCGAAACGTTTTTCAGAATATCATCTTCCGCATCACATTGACCCGTCTTTTCCCCTACTACTCATTTTCCTACAACCACCGGATTCACCATGCCCGAGTTGAATTATCAACTTGAATATTAAACTCTAAATGGGGCATCTATTTAGCAGTTTTCATTGCTATCGCCAAACAAAACAAAAATCCTCTTTAATTACAAAATAACATCCCGGCTAACAGTTCTTGCTAAAATTTTGAGGAAAATGGTCAACCGACACTTATTTATCTTCCTCGAACTAGATAATATTTTATCCTCAATCCAAGCCTGGGGATGTAAGACGAGCATCACAACTAATCGCTGGGATTACGCGAAGGCAAATATTAACAGCGTATCAACGCCGGCAAAACATGTACACTCCGGCGTTTTCGATATAGAAAAGCCGTTTGATAGATTATAACGGAATGAATTATTAACTAAACCGATATTAGCTGGCATAGCTGGAAACATGGCCGATTATTTATGTAACTTTTTAACAAACACATAAACTGAGAATGACGTACCACAAAGCTCGCTGCTAAATATAGCCTTGTTTATTTTCAACGTCAACGAAACAAATGAAATTGTTCCGTTTATATCAGTGACTTGAATGTTTCATCTTCTTCTCTTTCAGTAAATTCTCAAAATATACAAAAACCATTAATAAACAACAATCCTAGTGCAATAATAATGGTCTCATGTTTTCTCGATCGCAGTCAGTCTGTGGCGATTTCCGTGGGTCACGCGCCATGTCTAGAGGATCTCATTAAAACCTGAAAATTCTCCAATCCTCTTCCATATTCCATTGCTATAAGTTTATCGGCCTACTTTTTGATTGCAAATTTTTCTAACGTCTTTACATAACTAATCTCAACGTTAAATATCACAAAATTTCTACCCATTCTTAAAGATATGTTAAGCGTTAAATTTTTAGTCCTGTCTAGAATCAACTGCGGATCCCAAAATTATTTATCAGGTTACTTTTCCTTAATCGAATCTCTTGATTCAATGCACTGCCTTTCCCATCATATATAAATGACTTACAACCGACCCTCCAGTAGTCTATAAATGTTTGTTCTGGCGGGTCTGACGTCACAAACCCGAGAACTGTGTGCATAGGGCAGAAAGTAACCCAATTTCTTGCACGGGCGCCGAAAATTCACCCAAGTTCTCCAAATTTTCGCCAATTTTCCTCAATTTTCTGCAATTTTCCTCAATTTTCTGCAAATTTCCTCCAAATTCCTCCGTACAGGTTCCACGCATTTCCGATAGTTCAAACCAATTAAAAACTAACCCAAGTATATTATTTAATACCTGAAACTAACCCAAGTCCCCGCCCACCCCTCCTGTCTACAGCGTTACCGCGATCTTTTTAATTAATTCAAAGTCTAAGTATATGTAATATAAAATTAGCCTAAGTATTTATTTTTAATGTGTAGAGAGTAGAAAGTAACCGATTATAAATTAACCCCAGTATATTATTTAAAGCCCGAAACTAACCCAAGTCCCCGCTCACCCCTCCTGCCCACAGTGTTGCCGCGATCTTTTAAATATTTCAAGGTCTAAGTATATGTAATATAAAATTAACCTAAGTATACTATTTAAAGCCCAGAATCTAACACAAGTCTCCACTCGCCCCTCCCACGATCCCACGCATATATCCAAACATTGCGATAGCCGCCGCGAAAGCGTACGTTCCTTTCCCGTGCACGCGTCGTTCGTTCCCGATACCGCAATCTTTTTTTTAATAAATATTTCGAAGTCTAAGTATAAAAATTCCAAAATTAGCCTAAGTATATTTTTTAATTTTCGCGATTCCCCGTTGGTACAGGTAAATGTGGAAACATACACGCCGTTCCCGCGCATGTATCCATCATAACGTTAACCACAGTGAAAGTGCACTCCCATTCCCACGCATCGCGCCTTCTACTATCATGTGTATGTATTATACATGCCTTTGCGTGTAATATATGTAGCATACTTTATAATTTTAATTTTTCAAGGTTGGGAGAGGTAAAATTTTGCCGGAGTGATAAAAACGTCTGAATCTCAACACTTAGAACCCAAATTTTAAAGGAATTTTCCGAGTCGCGCTCCGTTCCGGCATTTTTTTTTTTAAATTTTATTTTTAAAGAAAATATTTGAACGTTTCATCAGTCGAATGAGAGCGGGCGAGTGTGCTGCTACGAGATGTATTATGTAAACGCGACCGCGGCTGTAATGGAAATATTTAAATGTTCCAGCAACTAGTTGAAACTGTCACGAGGTGCTGGAGGTAAATTCCAGTCGTTCGTTCGAAATTAACTAGTCGATCATCTATGCGCACTCTCACACGCCACCAATAGAAACCTGTTCGCGATCGCTACACGTTCACACACACGCACATACACACCGGCATTTGATATATATTTTCCCTACATATTTTTTCGTCTTTTTCCGCTTCCGATCTTATTTGTAATCCGTTGATTCTTTTTTTATTATTTTTCCGTATTCTCCGTTCATTGCAAAAGCACACCATCCATTCATGCACACATATCAAGCATTATGTTAACCTCTACAAAGCTACACTGTACTATTCCACACACGCTCCGGTCGCCGTCGAAATAAACGCCGCGATATCACTCCCACACACACACACATACACACAACCACTTCATATATATTTTATTTTCGAGTCAAATTATTATAGAATTAGCCTAAGTATAATTTTCTTTTACATTTCTGTTTACTTCTTCCGAACGTTCATAATTTTTATATTTTTTTGTTTCTCCGATTCTAAAAATAAATCTGTCAATGTATTAGCCACTCTCTCCCGCGCACAGAATGTTCCCTCGCACTCATCTGCTACCTATCGTTCTTATTAATTTTTTTCAAGTCTAATATTATAGAATTAGCCTAATTATATTTTTTTTTCGCTTCCAATCATTTCCTCCGACCGTTGATAATTTTCTTATTTTATTTTTTCTCAGGTTCTAAAAATAAATCCATTGTCATCTTCACTAGTATGATTGCGCACATATCTTCTGCCGGTATTTCTCATATTGTTCATAATAATTTTTCATGTCTATGTATTATGGAATTAGTCTAAAATATATTTTTTCCCCTCTAAAGACTTTTTCCAAACGTAAGTATTCAAACATTAATTCGAGTATATTTTTATTTAACGCTGTTTCATAATTTCCCTTTCCCTTATCCACCCTACACAAATTTCAATTATTTTCTATTATTTTTCATGAGTACATCCCCCTGAAACTACAGTGAAACCACACCAAACATTCCCACGCACCATATAGATTTTAACATCATTCGTAATAATTCTTTTCGAGTCTATTAGTTTAAGATTATTCTATTTTTTTCAAACTCTAAATATTTTTTTTTTTTCAATATCTTTCATATTATATTTTTTTCCTCAATATGTCCGCGTACCTTCATAGTGCAAAGGTACTCTGCTTATATCCTTGCATGCATGTTGCCATGTCGTTGTTTTCGATCATGTGTCAAGGTCATCGAGTCTGCCCGAATCTTCCATGTCATATCTTTTGTAGAAAAACGGTTCATATGTTCACACCTACACACAAACACTCATAACCGAAAGAACACCTCTCAACTTCGTTCATCTGCGTATGTAACCAGCTTTCACCAAAGGAATGTGGTTTATCTGATACGACTCAACATCTTCAAAGACTTGCATCGAGCTAGAATCTCGAAAGGATCTGTTCAGGCAGTCAGTATTAGTGCTATGTCGAACGTGTAGAATTTGTTGAAGCAGTGTTCTTCACGCATTAATAAAAGTTTGCTCTAACGTTAAAAGTAATAATTTTCTACATTTTTTAGTAAAAAGTTAAAAATATTATTCAAACATGAATAACAACATTGTTTCGAAAGTCGACGAATTTATTCAGAATTCATTTTCGAGTGATAGTGTCACGCATACAACTTCATCACCTCCATCACCGCAGTCAGATGATTGTTATACAGCAGAAGAATCAACATCTTTTGTACATAATATCATTGGTCCTGTATTATTAACAGAACAAGCAGATATAGCGGAATATTTTGTAGATATCAGCATCCATGTAGATTGTGATTATGGTTTTCGAGTAACTGAACTAGCAATGATTGATATGTCCGGTGGAAAGTGTTTGCATACGCTGTATAAGCCAAGCAGAGCATGGCATGCATCAAAAATGCCACATTTACAATATTCTTCGATGAGTCATTACTTGAAAAATCCTTCATTATTTCCCTGTCGTGAAGAAATATTTATGGCACGCGATATATTCACGATATTATCTCAAAAACCGAGAGCTCGCATATATATTTTAACAGTATATGCTAAACTTACACTAATGGAACTTAACGAAAAGTCTGAATTGTTGAGTGATTTAGACTATGAAATCGTTAATATGGATCAAGTCTTTCGACTACATAGTATTGAGAATCTACATGAAGAGTATTTTGGTATAAGCAATTTGATAACCTGTAAACATCATAATGAGATTGATAGTTTTCATTGTGCAGCGAAAAACGTTATGGTGATGAAGGCCTGGTACGATCATGTTATCCATCCGCTGAAGCTTATGAATAATCTCAATATAAATGATTTAAGTCAGTTGTTCATTACAGCCACCAAAGAAATGATAATTACGTTATTTCAAAGTTGTGTTGGAGACATTTATACATTTTTACCAGATAGATTAAAACAGGATGATACGATAAAATCACTTCTACCATGTTTTGAACATGAGAATGATGAAGAATATTATTTCGATGACGATATATTTCTGCATAGTACTCGAAATTGTATGAAAGTAAAAGATTGTATCGACTGCCAACGTACAATTCGCGCAGATTAACTATTCATTATTTCGATCGTTTATCAATTTTGTGTATATTTGTATATATTTTTGTATATTAATGTATATATTTTTTTCCCTAATCGACAGTCCGTTCGTTTTTTGTGTTTTGTTAATCATTTTGTAAATATATTTTTATACATATTTAAATTTTATTTCTATATATTTACATATATTTTTTCTTTGCCTTCAATTCCCTCCATATCTTTCATTCTATTGTATATATTTTTTCCTAATTAATTTTAATCTTTTTTCGCTCCTTTTCAATTCAGTTTATTTAACTATTTAACTATTTCTCTATTTCTTTTTCCTCCTCTTAACTTAAAGTACTGGTAATGATGAATATTACAAAAATCTGAACCAGTTGTATAAAGTGTACGTGTAATTATTGTCTAATTTTCGAATATAATCCGCATAATTTGTTCATATCTTTTTAGACTAAAACATTATATTTTTTATTTTTTCTTTAACGAATCTAACTGTTCAACTTTTTCATGTACATCACGTACATCAAGTATTTTCCACAGCTGTGTGAGTTTTCATTAATTTGTAAGACACAACCTAAGACCCGGAGAGTTCTCTCTAATTGTTTAAAATCTTTCATAATCACACTTTTTTTATTTTACATATATTTTTTGAGGTATATACGGGATCGTCTATGAGGTGTGTTGATCAATAGAGCAACAGGTAGAAAACCTACTAGCTTACGAGACACAGCATGTTTATAGAAAAAACGTGCTAGCATGAGCAGATCAGAGTTGCAATGTGTGAGTGAGAGACTGTATGCATGTATGTGTGCGAGAGCAACAGCTTGATTATAAAAAACGTCGAAGATACATGCATCTATCTGTGAACAATTATCACATCAAACATAAAAAGGCTGACTAAAAGATTATTATTTTCTTTTTTCATTCATTCTCGCCACTATTACCACTCGCGCCCCACTGTCAAGACCTCTGAACATACATTACTAACCTCACCGACACTATAATATTTTTTTCTCTGTGTTATTAAATTAACCCAAGTATATTTTTATTCATTTGTTACGCAAACTTTTGTTCAAATCTTTCGTAATATGTCGTGCACACATTTATAGCCCACAGACACTACTCGCTTCATTACCACGAATACATCTCTTTCATTGTTACTTATCATAACATAGTTTTTCCTGAAATTGTAGAAAAATTCTCTTCGCTCCATTCTTCCAAGGTGTTTTATTTCCTGATTTCAAATCATGCATAATAATTTTAAAATCAAATTAAGTATATTTTATCATTTCCAAAAAATCAATCATCTCTGTACAAGGCATTAACTCATTTTCACATCAAACATATTATTTTTTTTTTAATCTATCGTACATATTATTTTTTATCATTTAAATTTTTTTCTCAATTCACAAATAGCTAACCTATAGAAAACATATTGTTGTAAACATACATGACAAAATTACTCCTCATAATTACATCATGAATTACTTTTTTTCTTCATTTTTTTTTTTTACCATCATGACAAAAGCAATAGAATTAAGGCATTTATGAATGTGTACACCATACGCTTCCAGTAACCTATCATACATTTTTTTAAATTAGTCCAAGCATACTACTTTTTCAATAACAAAGTCGATCATACATACTTTTTTCTTCTATATAATCACTAATCTATGAAAACACTTCGTTTGTTTTACCCATACCATAGCATTCACTCCTTTTCCCTCATGCTAACAAACTTCAAAATTTAATAATATAACACGAAGTTATTCTAAATACATGTTCATGCTATTAAAATTAATATATCAATTAATCTATATATTCCTTTTGCACATTTCTGAAAAAAATCCTACATGTTTTAAAATTAATCGAAGTATACTATTTTATTACCTAAAATCAATTATTCTCCCATACAGTTTTTTCCAATCATACATATTTTTTGTTTCCCATATTGCCATTATTGCAAAGTCATACAAAACAACAACATATTTTTAACCATAATGAATCCTTCATCCCGTTCCATTCATGCTATATACCATTATCATTCATTTCAATGTTATGAAATTAGTCTAAATATACATTCATGCTAGCAAAGTTATTATCTCACCCTTTGCATTATTCCAAAAATGATTTATTTTACATTTTTTCTTTAAATTTCCCTTATACTATTATTTTTGAAATGCAGGATGATGACTATGATTAGAATTCATGATTATGAAGAGAGAGACGCATGCGGAAATTGTATTGTCATTATATATGAGATGATGTGTGATTGTTGGTGAGTATGCTTGCATGCATGTAAAATATATGAGTGTGTTAGTAGAAAACAACCGTTCAAACGTGAACACAGGTACAGATACAGTTATAGAATGAGAGAGATAAAAATATATATTTTGTTATGTTTGATATGTGTATGATAAAGAGGTTAACAAAGAATAATCACATTACCCTCACAACTTAGACATTGAGTTATACCTTTGTAATATTTTAGATGTAAAAGCAGTGGCATTGACATGTAGTAAACATTTTCATCACTTTTGACTAATTATAAGCAATTTTCCAACATTTCTCTTTGTTTTCCTACATTTTAATACCTTTACACCATTTTAGTCAATTTTTTGATATTTAATGCCATTTTTCCAGTGTTTTTACCACCTTTCTCGCAGTTTTCATCATTCTTTCATCATCTTTGTTAGGTTCTTTTCTTACAACTCTTTACCATTTCGACCGTCGTTAGTGATATCCATCATTATTTATGCTTTCATTCCTTCTGCTTAATCTATGCACACATACAGCTTAGCAATCACTGCAGCTGTTGAACGTTGTAGGACCACAATCGTGATCTCCATTTGATTATTAGGATTTAAAAGTCACATCTTTGAACGCTTGATCTAATGCATCAATATGATCTTTGTATTCGCCCACCCGCTGCTGAAGGTTCCACCTAATATCTTCAACAGACTATCATACAGTCGTTTAATAAGAGAATCCATAAGATCCAAGACATTTACTTAACGTTTTCCCAACACATTCACAGACCTACCCTGTACACTAAGGAAATCTTTAAACATCTCTGTAACCATTCCTTTTAAGCTGGCGGGAGCAAGGAACTCCTATAAACGTTTCTCAATCAGCACTTCATCGTTCATCGCCCATGGTTTCACTCGCCATTGCACAGACATGTAATAAACATTTTCTTCTTTTACTATTTTGTTATGCTTTAACACTATTACATCATTTTTCCTCGCTTCTAACTAATTGTAACCAGTTTTCCATTATTTCTTAGCATGTTCTTCTGTTTTAGGACCTTTTGCGGCTATTTTTTTTTTCATCAATTTATGTTATTTCACATCGTTTTTCTGCTGATTTTAGTGCCTTTCACACAATTTTACTAATTATTTTCGACTATTTCTTAACATGTTCTTCCGTTTTAGGTCCTTTTTGCACTATTTTTTCATCAATTTATGTTATTTAACATCGTTTTTCTGGTGTTTTACTACCTTTCACACAATTTTACTCATTTTTTCCCACATATTTGAAGATTTTTTTCATTTATCTCATACATTATATGTCTGGATGTGTCGAATATACATCCTTTTAACTATATTTTATAATTTGATACGATTATAAATAATAATGAAAGATTTAATTCAATATTGTTTACAATTTATTCAATAATTTTTATGACATTCATCATAACCAATAAAAATAATCATTTGCTTTAATGCTTCGATGTTAAATTCTAATATATCATTATCAGCTATTAATAATTAACACCATAAAACGTTTAATTTAACTGAATATATCCTTCTTCAGCCAACTTTTCTTCAATCATCCGAATTTCAGTATCTAATCCATTATTTCCTGATTGTTTAGATGTGTGTAGTAACAATAATCGTTCAACCAATTCATTAGGATCGTCAGAATAATTGAAATGAGGGTCTTCGAGATATACTTTTCGAACAGTACTATATGCACGTTTCTTTTTCGTTTTATCTGGATAAACTTTTACATTCTGTATTGTAGATTGAAACAGAGGACGTATTATTTTTCTGTATTTAGGAAGTGGAGTACCCTTTAATACACCAGTAACACGTACATGAGCTCTGGTAAATTCCAGTATTTGTTTATACAAAGCTAAATCATTATTTGTATATTTATTCTCATCAACATTTGTTTCCATCAGTAAATGAATCAGTCCTGGTGTGTAAGGAAATTTAGTTAGTGTTCTTCCTTTTCCTAAATAAATTTCACCACATTTTCGATTCCACGAAACTGGTGTTGAACCCATCATATACTCATGAGTGTTAGCATTATATTGTATTCCATATACAGGATCATTTGGTACAGGTTCACCAACATCTATTTGAAATGGAGCCATTTCATACATATTAATGGTCTTATATCCAGACGTATTATCACTATTTTCATATTCTTCTTCATTTTCAATATCAATCTCATAACCACGTTTCCTACTCTCATTAGAAAGTTTATGACGTTTTATTATTGATGTATCACTTATTCCATTAGATTCATTTTTCATCCTTTTAGGTATTTGTAGTGTTTCCCGATTATCCGATAACTGTTTTGTAACAGGTTCAAGCATGACAGATGATATATTTGTAATAGATTTCCAGTTCTGTAACGCATTATACTTTTTCATTATATCGCTGCGTATCCTTTCCAGTTCACTTTTAAGAATTGCTCCTTTATTTATTCCATCATTACCAACATTAACGATCACTTTACTTGTTGACATCGTTATTACAGATAATTAAAAATTCAACAAACTTACATGTAAATTTTCTCTACATATACAAATCACAATCTATTTTGATCACAGAAAGTTAATGCTTATTTAACACAAATAATTTATAGAATGTTTTTAAAGGCTTCAAGAAACATACAGTGCTAACATGCTTATTATATACATACTGTAATTCAAACTGTTCCCTAAATACACTATTCATGAAAATAATTCTTTATAAATAAAAATAAAGAACAAAATTGGGCAGAAATTTTAGAGGAATTTAAGAATCACATTATTTAATTTTCAATATACTAATATATCAAAATATGTGATAACGCCTAAACTTTTACCAACTACATTATACATATATATGTATATATGTAGATATATATGTATATATTTAGATATATATATGTATATATGTAGATATATATGTATATATTTAGATATATATATGTATATATGTAGATATATATATATATATTTAGATATATATGTATATATGTAGATATATAGATGTATATATATATATATATATATATATATATATATATATATATATATATATATATATATATTTAGATATATATGTATATATTTAGATATATATGTATATATGTAGATATATATGTATATATGTAGATATTTATGTATATATTTAGATATATATATGCATATATGTAGATATATATGTATATATGTATATGTAGATATATACATATATATCTACATATATACATATATATCTAAATATATACATATATATATCTACATATATACATATATATCTAAATATATATATATATATATATATATATATAAATATATACATATATATCTAAATATATATATATATATATATATATATATATACATATATACATATATATATCTAAATATATACATATATATCTACATATATACATATATATGTGTTTATATATGTATAATGTCGTTGGTAAAAGTTTAGGCGTTATCACATATTTTGATATATTAGTATATTGAAAATTAAATAATGTGATTCTTAAATTCTTCTAAAATTTCTGCCCAATTTTGTTCTTTATTTTTATTTATAAAGAATTATTTTCATGAATAGTGTATTTAGGGAACAGTTTGAATTACAGTATGTATATAATAAGCATGTTAGCACTGTATGTTTCTTGAAGCCTTTAAAAACATTCTATAAATTATTTGTGTTAAATAAGCATTAACTTTCTGTGATCAAAATAGATTGTGATTTGTATATGTAGAGAAAATTTACATGTAAGTTTGTTGAATTTTTAATTATCTGTAATAACGATGTCAACAAGTAAAGTGATCGTTAATGTTGGTAATGATGGAATAAATAAAGGAGCAATTCTTAAAAGTGAACTGGAAAGGATACGCAGCGATATAATGAAAAAGTATAATGCGTTACAGAACTGGAAATCTATTACAAATATATCATCTGTCATGCTTGAACCTGTTACAAAACAGTTATCGGATAATCGGGAAACACTACAAATACCTAAAAGGATGAAAAATGAATCTAATGGAATAAGTGATACATCAATAATAAAACGTCATAAACTTTCTAATGAGAGTAGGAAACGTGGTTATGAGATTGATATTGAAAATGAAGAAGAATATGAAAATAGTGATAATACGTCTGGATATAAGACCATTAATATGTATGAAATGGCTCCATTTCAAATAGATGTTGGTGAACCTGTACCAAATGATCCTGTATATGGAATACAATATAATGCTAACACTCATGAGTATATGATGGGTTCAACACCAGTTTCGTGGAATCGAAAATGTGGTGAAATTTATTTAGGAAAAGGAAGAACACTAACTAAATTTCCTTACACACCAGGACTGATTCATTTACTGATGGAAACAAATGTTGATGAGAATAAATATACAAATAATGATTTAGCTTTGTATAAACAAATACTACGCAGTATCTGTGTCTAAAGAGAACCAACACATTCCATCAGTAGCAATTTGTTGTCTGAATAATTTTCGAGTTTTAACACGATTGTAATTAATTGATTGTGTTCGCGTTCGTGTCTCTCTCAAGTGATAATTCAGTTATACAAATTAAATAATCTTATCTCTTAATTTCCAACTGTCGCAATTCGAGTCTCGCCGCGATATCGAATTTAATCACCGGCGTTATCAATTACGCCGGTCGGCATGACCGACCAACTATCATCTAGCACTACGGCAACGTTATCTACTCCACCGGCCATCGCAACAACAGCCTCGCAATCAGGTAAAAATGTTTCAATTAATAACATAACATACGCATCCACACTACAACAGAAAATAATAACTCCTATTCAAAATTTTAATCATCCGACCGAGGAACAAGGTATCGTTTTTAATCACATACTAGACTATAAAATATTAGATTACCTCACGTCTCTAAAACATCTCGTACAAGGAGCAAAAAATATCACAGCAGCGTCACGCGTAAGCGGAAACCGGGTCATCGTATTTTTAAAAACTACACACCTAGTACACTCGTTTATAACAGAACACGGCGGTTTCGTAATCGATGGCCACTATATTAAAGTGCGCAAACTAAAGTCGCCAACTACGAAAATAACACTCTCAAACGTCTCACCAACAGTAACAAATGCAATTTTACAACGTCACCTGGAGTCACATTTAAACATGAAATTGGCATCGAATATATCGATTCTCAGAATTAAGCCTCTAGACAACGAATTCGGGCATATAGTCAGCTGGCGTCGGCAAGTATACATTACCAACTTCGAAGAACTAAATTTGCCGAGCTCCTTTACGTTGGATACAAACGATCATAGCTACCGTATATTTCTCTCGGCGGATGATTTAATCTGCTTCAAATGCAACCTCTCCGGCCACAAAGCCGATAACTGTACTCGAAATGAAACATCGGAGGATCCTAAACAATCAGTAATCAAATCGCAGCCATCATGCTCAGAATCGTCAACATTTACACAACAACAAAAAACATCAGACGACTCATTTCCTCCTCTTCCAAACAGCAACGCGGACGAATCCGATCATCGCACTCAAACCATCACCCACAATACTGCTACAAATATTCCACTGCAAATAAACCAAAGCGACAGTTCTGACAGAACACGCGCAGAAAATTTTAAAAGACAATTATCTAATAACTCTTCCACCGCCAAATCCGAAACAGAAACTGCAACTACTTCAGCCACGACCCAAAAACAACAGAAGAAACAAAAAAGGGACTCCAAAGATTCAAATGCGGAAGAGACCAAACCGACAACACAGCCTGATGAAAAAGCGAATGACATAAACTCGGAAGCGGATGAAAACTCATCTGTAGATTTATCAGATTTCGAAGGCAGCAATGACCTAGGCAATACCCAGTCGATAAAACAAACACTCAAACCTCTCGAAGCAAACATTAAAAGCAATGAAAACAAATATCCGCTTACATACGCAAACTTCTGCGTATTTATCGACATGTGTAAAGGCCATCCCAATATTCCTGAATTATCATTGGAATTCACCTCAGAGATGACTAAGCTAATCAAAATGCTGCAAGACAATTACAAACTACTACAGAAAAACCGCTCAATGAAAGTGAGATTCACAAAAATCATTAAAAAGCTAAAAACTGAAAACACCACACAACAGTAACTAACAAGCATAAAATTAAATAATAAAAGAATGGCTTCGGGAAAACAAAACATTTCTATCATAAATTGGAACTGTAACGGCGTCGCCACCCACCTCCAAGAGCTTAAAATTATCATAGCAACATATAACCCAACAGTACTATGCATTCAGGAAACACACCTTCACCCCAATCAAAAGGTACACCTTCAAAATTACAATATCATTTACAATAGCCTAAACAACCAAACAAGAGCACACGGTGGAATTCTTATAGCAATAAAAAATAATGCAAGTTATACCGAAATAAGCTTAAACCTTGATCACCTACAAACTCTAGCGATACGTCTAAACACCGAGCCAGCTATAACAATATGTACAATATATATTCCCCAGTACACTAAAATAGAAAAAAGCGATTATACAAAACTATTACGTAGCCTCCCAACACCATTCATATTCACAGGCGATTTCAACTCACATAGTGAAGAAATTGGAGGAAACAAAACTGACAAAAGAGGCAAATTATTGATAGAAATTATAGAAAATTTTAATTTAACAATACATAACACGCAAGAGCCAACACATTACAGCGCTACTCATAGGACATGGAGCACCATTGATCTCATCCTAAGCTCAAGTCAGATCGCGCATTTAATAGATGCTTATCCGCACTCTGATATGGGAGGAAGCGACCACTATCCATTAATCATAATTATACACACAAAAAACACCGCATCGAACACAGATGCAAAATTTAACCTCAAAAAAGCAAACTGGAATCTATACCAACAATTATACCAACATAACACAAAAATAGAAAGCTTTAATGACACTGACGCTTTTGTTACATCTTACTGCAATCAAATTCTTCAATGCGCTGATCAAGCTATCCCGAAAACGAAACCATTACCTAAAAACAGAATTCCTGTTCCCTGGTGGTCCGAAAAATGCACAGAAGTCATTCGAAATAGAAGGAAGGCACTCAGAAAACTAAAACGAACACCCACAATTGAAAACCATATAACCTACCAGCATGCTCGATCGAAAGCCAGATGGACCCTAAAGCAAGAAAAACAGAAAAGTTGGAACGAATTCACTTCTACGTTAACTGCAAGAACCCCGCCTCAACAAATGTGGAATAAAATACGGTCACTCAACAAAACCTACTCTCCTCGAATACCAAGTTCAATTTCAGTATGCGATCAGTTATACACAAAACCAGAACAAATAGCAGAACAATTTGCGCTATATTTTGAAGACATATCAAGTGACAACAAATTGCCACTGTCCTCATTACAAATAAAACAGAGCATGGAATCTAGAAATTTAAAATTCGAAACAGCTAACAACCTAACCTACAACTCCCCTATAAGGAAAAATGAAATTACCAGCGCAGTCAATTCTATGAGGGACTCGGCAACCGGTGCTGATAGTATTCACATTCAGTTCCTAAAAAAAGCACCAGAGTGCATGTACGACAAACTACTCCACCTGTTTAACCACATATGGACAACACGATCCTTCCCGAAGCAGTGGAGAGAATCAATAATAATACCGATACAAAAACCGACCAAAAATCCGTCGCAAGCAGATAATTTCAGGCCAATATCCTTAACTTCAGTCTTATGCAAAATTCTCGAAAAAATCATCAATAAACGACTAATCTGGGAACTAGAAAATAGAAATCTGTTATCTCCAATACAATGTGGCTTCCGACCATCACGCTCAACAGTCGATCATCTTATCCACCTACAAACGTTCATTCAGAGCAACTTCGCACTACGCAAACATACCCTAGCCGTCTTTTTTGATATAACGAAGGCCTTTGACCGGATTTGGAAAAGAAAAGCAATCGTAACACTGTACAAGTGGGGCTTCCGAGGTCATTTAATGTACTTCATAGAAAACTTCCTATCTGAACGCACCTTCCGAGTACGAATCGGCCGAGCTATATCCGCATTAAAACCTCTTCAAAACGGAGTTCCACAGGGTTCCGTGCTGAGCCCAACATTATTCATCATCGCAATAAATGACCTAACAGCATCCATTCCAACATCGATATCATCAACACTGTTCGCAGACGACTTCGCAATCTGTGTTGGTTGTAAAAATCTCCAATCCGGTATTCGAAGACTACAAAACGCAATAAATAAAGCATATGAGTGGACAACACGGAATGGCCTAGAATTTTCCGTATCAAAGACGAAATGCATTCACTTCTGCAAACTAAGAAGCTGCAGCAAAGCTCTAACCGTTACATTAAATAACATCCAAATCCCACAAACTCAAACCGTGAAATATCTTGGCTTAACATTCGATGACGCACTTTCTTGGAAACACCATATAAACGAATTAAAACAACAATGCTTGAAAAAATTAAATTTAATAAAAAAACTATCTCACAGCACTTTTGGAGCGGATAGAGCTACTCTACTAAAAATCTATCGAACAATGATACGTCCCTGCTTAGACTATGGTGCTCCAATCTATGGAACGGCGAAACCATCGATTCTGCGCACCTTGGATTCCATTCATCATTCGGCCATTCGATTGGCAATCGGAGCCTTCCACACCAGCCCAACGGTCAGCATTTTGGCTGAGGCTGGTGAATGGTCGTTAAAACTGCGGAGAGAATACTTAACAATAAAACTTGACACATATCTCAAAGGGAAAAAACATCCACTACAGTTACAAAAAGCAAATTCATCACGCTATCTTCGCCACTCCGCTGGATTATTTCAATCCCATGTCGCAAACATCATCCGCTCCTTGAACCTTAATCAATCGGAACAAATCGACCATCGCATAATATCGTCGATACCGCCAAACGTGTCAATAAACTTAAAAACGGACACATCATTAGCACTGCACATCAAAAATATGATGCTAAAACAAAGCACCTACGATACACTAATGGCCTCACTTGACCCATACGAAAAATTCTACACCGATGCATCAAAAACAGCCGAAGGCGTCGGCTGTTCTGTAATACACCAAGACGTCACCGTAAGATATTCATTACCAATTGAATTTTCCGTACTATCAGCAGAACTAACAGCAATAAACTTGGCAACCAATTTGGCTATTAATTTAAACCTACCGAAAATAGTTATCTTTACTGACTCCCTTTGCGCCATTCAAAACATTAACCTTGATCACACAAAAGTTAACCACCCGATTGCCCAGGATATTCTTTTGTCAACTCACCGTCATATACAGGAAATCGTCGTATGCTGGATCCCAGCACATTCTAACATCAAGGAAAATGAAGAAGCAGACACTGCCGCGAAGGAAGCAGCGAGGATGTTCCCAGTACCAGCAATTCCGATTCCAATTCAAGACCAAATACGCAACATCAAAAGTGTATTCCACGATACGTGGGACTCAAACTGGAAGCGCATCTCTACTGTCAACAAACTCCGAAACATCAAATCAAACACATCTCCGTGGAAAACATGCATCCCATCCCGACGCGAGGAGGCGGTAATAACTCGGCTCAGAATCGGACACACTGCACTAACTCACGGCCACATATTGAAAAATGAACCCCAGCCCACATGTTACCACTGCGGACAAGAGCCTTTAACAATCGATCATATACTAACAACGTGCATTCCACTTCGAAAATATCATCCGGATCACAACATATCAATACGCACAGCACTCTCCGACAGCCCAGACGAACTTAAAAAGACCATACAATTTCTGAAAACAACAAACATATATCCATTAATTTAACAAAATAGCCCCGGTGCCTCTGACCCAAGTTGTAGTATATGGCACCTTAAAAAAAAAAAAAAAAAAAAAAAAAAAAATACTGGAATTTACCAGAGCTCATGTACGTGTTACTGGTGTATTAAAGGGTACTCCACTTCCTAAATACAGAAAAATAATACGTCCTCTGTTTCAATCTACAATACAGAATGTAAAAGTTTATCCAGATAAAACGAAAAAGAAACGTGCATATAGTACTGTTCGAAAAGTATATCTCGAAGACCCTCATTTCAATTATTCTGACGATCCTAATGAATTGGTTGAACGATTATTGTTACTACACACATCTAAACAATCAGGAAATAATGGATTAGATACTGAAATTCGGATGATTGAAGAAAAGTTGGCTGAAGAAGGATATATTCAGTTAAATTAAACGTTTTATGGTGTTAATTATTAATAGCTGATAATGATATATTAGAATTTAACATCGAAGCATTAAAGCAAATGATTATTTTTATTGGTTATGATGAATGTCATAAAAATTATTGAATAAATTGTAAACAATATTGAATTAAATCTTTCATTATTATTTATAATCGTATCAAATTATAAAATATAGTTAAAAGGATGTATATTCGACACATCCAGACATATAATGTATGAGATAAATGAAAAAAATCTTCAAATATGTGGGAAAAAATGAGTAAAATTGTGTGAAAGGTAGTAAAACACCAGAAAAACGATGTTAAATAACATAAATTGATGAAAAAATAGTGCAAAAAGGACCTAAAACGGAAGAACATGTTAAGAAATAGTCGAAAATAATTAGTAAAATTGTGTGAAAGGCACTAAAATCAGCAGAAAAACGATGTGAAATAACATAAATTGATGAAAAAAAAAATAGCCGCAAAAGGTCCTAAAACAGAAGAACATGCTAAGAAATAATGGAAAACTGGTTACAATTAGTTAGAAGCGAGGAAAAATGATGTAATAGTGTTAAAGCATAACAAAATAGTAAAAGAAGAAAATGTTTATTACATGTCTGTGCAATGGCGAGTGAAACCATGGGCGATGAACGATGAAGTGCTGATTGAGAAACGTTTATAGGAGTTCCTTGCTCCCGCCAGCTTAAAAGGAATGGTTACAGAGATGTTTAAAGATTTCCTTAGTGTACAGGGTAGGTCTGTGAATGTGTTGGGAAAACGTTAAGTAAATGTCTTGGATCTTATGGATTCTCTTATTAAACGACTGTATGATAGTCTGTTGAAGATATTAGGTGGAACCTTCAGCAGCGGGTGGGCGAATACAAAGATCATATTGATGCATTAGATCAAGCGTTCAAAGATGTGACTTTTAAATCCTAATAATCAAATGGAGATCACGATTGTGGTCCTACAACGTTCAACAGCTGCAGTGATTGCTAAGCTGTATGTGTGCATAGATTAAGCAGAAGGAATGAAAGCATAAATAATGATGGATATCACTAACGACGGTCGAAATGGTAAAGAGTTGTAAGAAAAGAACCTAACAAAGATGATGAAAGAATGATGAAAACTGCGAGAAAGGTGGTAAAAACACTGGAAAAATGGCATTAAATATCAAAAAATTGACTAAAATGGTGTAAAGGTATTAAAATGTAGGAAAACAAAGAGAAATGTTGGAAAATTGCTTATAATTAGTCAAAAGTGATGAAAATGTTTACTACATGTCAATGCCACTGCTTTTACATCTAAAATATTACAAAGGTATAACTCAATGTCTAAGTTGTGAGGGTAATGTGATTATTCTTTGTTAACCTCTTTATCATACACATATCAAACATAACAAAATATATATTTTTATCTCTCTCATTCTATAACTGTATCTGTACCTGTGTTCACGTTTGAACGGTTGTTTTCTACTAACACACTCATATATTTTACATGCATGCAAGCATACTCACCAACAATCACACATCATCTCATATATAATGACAATACAATTTCCGCATGCGTCTCTCTCTTCATAATCATGAATTCTAATCATAGTCATCATCCTGCATTTCAAAAATAATAGTATAAGGGAAATTTAAAGAAAAAATGTAAAATAAATCATTTTTGGAATAATGCAAAGGGTGAGATAATAACTTTGCTAGCATGAATGTATATTTAGACTAATTTCATAACATTGAAATGAATGATAATGGTATATAGCATGAATGGAACGGGATGAAGGATTCATTATGGTTAAAAATATGTTGTTGTTTTGTATGACTTTGCAATAATGGCAATATGGGAAACAAAAAATATGTATGATTGGAAAAAACTGTATGGGAGAATAATTGATTTTAGGTAATAAAATAGTATACTTCGATTAATTTTAAAACATGTAGGATTTTTTTCAGAAATGTGCAAAAGGAATATATAGATTAATTGATATATTAATTTTAATAGCATGAACATGTATTTAGAATAACTTCGTGTTATATTATTAAATTTTGAAGTTTGTTAGCATGAGGGAAAAGGAGTGAATGCTATGGTATGGGTAAAACAAACGAAGTGTTTTCATAGATTAGTGATTATATAGAAGAAAAAAGTATGTATGATCGACTTTGTTATTGAAAAAGTAGTATGCTTGGACTAATTTAAAAAAATGTATGATAGGTTACTGGAAGCGTATGGTGTACACATTCATAAATGCCTTAATTCTATTGCTTTTGTCATGATGGTAAAAAAAAAAAATGAAGAAAAAAAGTAATTCATGATGTAATTATGAGGAGTAATTTTGTCATGTATGTTTACAACAATATGTTTTCTATAGGTTAGCTATTTGTGAATTGAGAAAAAAATTTAAATGATAAAAAATAATATGTACGATAGATTAAAAAAAAAATAATATGTTTGATGTGAAAATGAGTTAATGCCTTGTACAGAGATGATTGATTTTTTGGAAATGATAAAATATACTTAATTTGATTTTAAAATTATTATGCATGATTTGAAATCAGGAAATAAAACACCTTGGAAGAATGGAGCGAAGAGAATTTTTCTACAATTTCAGGAAAAACTATGTTATGATAAGTAACAATGAAAGAGATGTATTCGTGGTAATGAAGCGAGTAGTGTCTGTGGGCTATAAATGTGTGCACGACATATTACGAAAGATTTGAACAAAAGTTTGCGTAACAAATGAATAAAAATATACTTGGGTTAATTTAATAACACAGAGAAAAAAATATTATAGTGTCGGTGAGGTTAGTAATGTATGTTCAGAGGTCTTGACAGTGGGGCGCGAGTGGTAATAGTGGCGAGAATGAATGAAAAAAGAAAATAATAATCTTTTAGTCAGCCTTTTTATGTTTGATGTGATAATTGTTCACAGATAGATGCATGTATCTTCGACGTTTTTTATAATCAAGCTGTTGCTCTCGCACACATACATGCATACAGTCTCTCACTCACACATTGCAACTCTGATCTGCTCATGCTAGCACGTTTTTTCTATAAACATGCTGTGTCTCGTAAGCTAGTAGGTTTTCTACCTGTTGCTCTATTGATCAACACACCTCATAGACGATCCCGTATATACCTCAAAAAATATATGTAAAATAAAAAAAGTGTGATTATGAAAGATTTTAAACAATTAGAGAGAACTCTCCGGGTCTTAGGTTGTGTCTTACAAATTAATGAAAACTCACACAGCTGTGGAAAATACTTGATGTACGTGATGTACATGAAAAAGTTGAACAGTTAGATTCGTTAAAGAAAAAATAAAAAATATAATGTTTTAGTCTAAAAAGATATGAACAAATTATGCGGATTATATTCGAAAATTAGACAATAATTACACGTACACTTTATACAACTGGTTCAGATTTTTGTAATATTCATCATTACCAGTACTTTAAGTTAAGAGGAGGAAAAAGAAATAGAGAAATAGTTAAATAGTTAAATAAACTGAATTGAAAAGGAGCGAAAAAAGATTAAAATTAATTAGGAAAAAATATATACAATAGAATGAAAGATATGGAGGGAATTGAAGGCAAAGAAAAAATATATGTAAATATATAGAAATAAAATTTAAATATGTATAAAAATATATTTACAAAATGATTAACAAAACACAAAAAACGAACGGACTGTCGATTAGGGAAAAAAATATATACATTAATATACAAAAATATATACAAATATACACAAAATTGATAAACGATCGAAATAATGAATAGTTAATCTGCGCGAATTGTACGTTGGCAGTCGATACAATCTTTTACTTTCATACAATTTCGAGTACTATGCAGAAATATATCGTCATCGAAATAATATTCTTCATCATTCTCATGTTCAAAACATGGTAGAAGTGATTTTATCGTATCATCCTGTTTTAATCTATCTGGTAAAAATGTATAAATGTCTCCAACACAACTTTGAAATAACGTAATTATCATTTCTTTGGTGGCTGTAATGAACAACTGACTTAAATCATTTATATTGAGATTATTCATAAGCTTCAGCGGATGGATAACATGATCGTACCAGGCCTTCATCACCATAACGTTTTTCGCTGCACAATGAAAACTATCAATCTCATTATGATGTTTACAGGTTATCAAATTGCTTATACCAAAATACTCTTCATGTAGATTCTCAATACTATGTAGTCGAAAGACTTGATCCATATTAACGATTTCATAGTCTAAATCACTCAACAATTCAGACTTTTCGTTAAGTTCCATTAGTGTAAGTTTAGCATATACTGTTAAAATATATATGCGAGCTCTCGGTTTTTGAGATAATATCGTGAATATATCGCGTGCCATAAATATTTCTTCACGACAGGGAAATAATGAAGGATTTTTCAAGTAATGACTCATCGAAGAACATTGTAAATGTGGCATTTTTGATGCATGCCATGCTCTGCTTGGCTTATACAGCGTATGCAAACACTTTCCACCGGACATATCAATCATTGCTAGTTCAGTTACTCGAAAACCATAATCACAATCTACATGGATGCTGATATCTACAAAATATTCCGCTATATCTGCTTGTTCTGTTAATAATACAGGACCAATGATATTATGTACAAAAGATGTTGATTCTTCTGCTGTATAACAATCATCTGACTGCGGTGATGGAGGTGATGAAGTTGTATGCGTGACACTATCACTCGAAAATGAATTCTGAATAAATTCGTCGACTTTCGAAACAATGTTGTTATTCATGTTTGAATAATATTTTTAACTTTTTACTAAAAAATGTAGAAAATTATTACTTTTAACGTTAGAGCAAACTTTTATTAATGCGTGAAGAACACTGCTTCAACAAATTCTACACGTTCGACATAGCACTAATACTGACTGCCTGAACAGATCCTTTCGAGATTCTAGCTCGATGCAAGTCTTTGAAGATGTTGAGTCGTATCAGATAAACCACATTCCTTTGGTGAAAGCTGGTTACATACGCAGATGAACGAAGTTGAGAGGTGTTCTTTCGGTTATGAGTGTTTGTGTGTAGGTGTGAACATATGAACCGTTTTTCTACAAAAGATATGACATGGAAGATTCGGGCAGACTCGATGACCTTGACACATGATCGAAAACAACGACATGGCAACATGCATGCAAGGATATAAGCAGAGTACCTTTGCACTATGAAGGTACGCGGACATATTGAGGAAAAAAATATAATATGAAAGATATTGAAAAAAAAAAAATATTTAGAGTTTGAAAAAAATAGAATAATCTTAAACTAATAGACTCGAAAAGAATTATTACGAATGATGTTAAAATCTATATGGTGCGTGGGAATGTTTGGTGTGGTTTCACTGTAGTTTCAGGGGGATGTACTCATGAAAAATAATAGAAAATAATTGAAATTTGTGTAGGGTGGATAAGGGAAAGGGAAATTATGAAACAGCGTTAAATAAAAATATACTCGAATTAATGTTTGAATACTTACGTTTGGAAAAAGTCTTTAGAGGGGAAAAAATATATTTTAGACTAATTCCATAATACATAGACATGAAAAATTATTATGAACAATATGAGAAATACCGGCAGAAGATATGTGCGCAATCATACTAGTGAAGATGACAATGGATTTATTTTTAGAACCTGAGAAAAAATAAAATAAGAAAATTATCAACGGTCGGAGGAAATGATTGGAAGCGAAAAAAAAATATAATTAGGCTAATTCTATAATATTAGACTTGAAAAAAATTAATAAGAACGATAGGTAGCAGATGAGTGCGAGGGAACATTCTGTGCGCGGGAGAGAGTGGCTAATACATTGACAGATTTATTTTTAGAATCGGAGAAACAAAAAAATATAAAAATTATGAACGTTCGGAAGAAGTAAACAGAAATGTAAAAGAAAATTATACTTAGGCTAATTCTATAATAATTTGACTCGAAAATAAAATATATATGAAGTGGTTGTGTGTATGTGTGTGTGTGTGGGAGTGATATCGCGGCGTTTATTTCGACGGCGACCGGAGCGTGTGTGGAATAGTACAGTGTAGCTTTGTAGAGGTTAACATAATGCTTGATATGTGTGCATGAATGGATGGTGTGCTTTTGCAATGAACGGAGAATACGGAAAAATAATAAAAAAAGAATCAACGGATTACAAATAAGATCGGAAGCGGAAAAAGACGAAAAAATATGTAGGGAAAATATATATCAAATGCCGGTGTGTATGTGCGTGTGTGTGAACGTGTAGCGATCGCGAACAGGTTTCTATTGGTGGCGTGTGAGAGTGCGCATAGATGATCGACTAGTTAATTTCGAACGAACGACTGGAATTTACCTCCAGCACCTCGTGACAGTTTCAACTAGTTGCTGGAACATTTAAATATTTCCATTACAGCCGCGGTCGCGTTTACATAATACATCTCGTAGCAGCACACTCGCCCGCTCTCATTCGACTGATGAAACGTTCAAATATTTTCTTTAAAAATAAAATTTAAAAAAAAAAATGCCGGAACGGAGCGCGACTCGGAAAATTCCTTTAAAATTTGGGTTCTAAGTGTTGAGATTCAGACGTTTTTATCACTCCGGCAAAATTTTACCTCTCCCAACCTTGAAAAATTAAAATTATAAAGTATGCTACATATATTACACGCAAAGGCATGTATAATACATACACATGATAGTAGAAGGCGCGATGCGTGGGAATGGGAGTGCACTTTCACTGTGGTTAACGTTATGATGGATACATGCGCGGGAACGGCGTGTATGTTTCCACATTTACCTGTACCAACGGGGAATCGCGAAAATTAAAAAATATACTTAGGCTAATTTTGGAATTTTTATACTTAGACTTCGAAATATTTATTAAAAAAAAGATTGCGGTATCGGGAACGAACGACGCGTGCACGGGAAAGGAACGTACGCTTTCGCGGCGGCTATCGCAATGTTTGGATATATGCGTGGGATCGTGGGAGGGGCGAGTGGAGACTTGTGTTAGATTCTGGGCTTTAAATAGTATACTTAGGTTAATTTTATATTACATATACTTAGACCTTGAAATATTTAAAAGATCGCGGCAACACTGTGGGCAGGAGGGGTGAGCGGGGACTTGGGTTAGTTTCGGGCTTTAAATAATATACTGGGGTTAATTTATAATCGGTTACTTTCTACTCTCTACACATTAAAAATAAATACTTAGGCTAATTTTATATTACATATACTTAGACTTTGAATTAATTAAAAAGATCGCGGTAACGCTGTAGACAGGAGGGGTGGGCGGGGACTTGGGTTAGTTTCAGGTATTAAATAATATACTTGGGTTAGTTTTTAATTGGTTTGAACTATCGGAAATGCGTGGAACCTGTACGGAGGAATTTGGAGGAAATTTGCAGAAAATTGAGGAAAATTGCAGAAAATTGAGGAAAATTGGCGAAAATTTGGAGAACTTGGGTGAATTTTCGGCGCCCGTGCAAGAAATTGGGTTACTTTCTGCCCTATGCACACAGTTCTCGGGTTTGTGACGTCAGACCCGCCAGAACAAACATTTATAGACTACTCCCTCCAATATTCTCTAATGAATAAACGTAGATTTTTTCCTCGAACGGATTCTTAAATACTGACGTAAGACTCCCTTTTCATTTACGTCTATTTGTTCTTGATAAAGTACGATAAACCCCGACATCCGAATTCTGCACAGCTAGCACAGGCTGCAATTCGGAAATATTCCTAGCACTTCATTTTCTATACAGGCATATAATAAAAGTCCACCACTAGTTCGTTGCCAACTGTCTGCTCATTTGAGGCAATATGTATGACGATAAATACAACTTTACGGCAGTTGCACTGCGGTGTATTTTTCTATCTTTACTGATTTTTCTTTCCGAAGTCGGTCATTAGAAAATGCTGGTAGTAACAGAGACTCATTTGCTTCATTAAATACGTAATTTCAAGATCTTAAATACAGCAGCGGTTACATAAGCAAGAGACACTGTCCAATTGCGCTTTTATGGATACTTAGCCGCACAGCAGATTCCCGGAAATAAACGAGTATCTGCACGTTCAGCAATGTTTCCTCTTATGCCTAATAATATCTTCCAGAGTTCCCCGATTCACTGACTCTTTTCGAACGATGCCATCAAAATCGAATTTGCTTCTTAAATAATATTGAAATAATAATGTTAAAAATAAATAATGGAACAGGATTCCGACACTTTGGTTGGAAACAATTTTATTTACGAGCAGAGTGCTGGAGAAAATGATTAATTATATTTGGCAAAGTAAAATGTTGCCTGTTTGCCGAATGAATGCAATCACCCGGAAACAAAATTGAATAAAAAGAAGTATAACTTAACTGATAAACAATTTTGAAAGAGTAGATGGATTGACTTCTATTTACTGTTAGTGACAACCAAACACTGTCATCTCAGGAGTGTTTTCAAGCAAAAAAATATAAACTTCGTTTGCTAATCAAATAAAGGGAGCACACACACACACAGAGACACGCATATACTTTCTCGCAATAAGCGTAGAAAAATGTGATTTGTTTAATTTTCGTGTTGACATTATTCAGTCGGAGTACTTTTTTCTCTCAGTTTTGGAAAGAAGTTAGGACAAAAAAATTCGATTTGATTCCAATTCTCCATTTCCAACACGATTTACTTAACGGAGAGACTTGGGTATCTGTAAATTGATATAACGGTGTACATATAATCTGCCGCTACCGCCACACACGTTTATGAATTGTGAACTTTTTTTTCCAACGACACCTAAATGTATTTATCGCTTATTTTGAAGATTACCTGTATATATATGCCCGCATATATGTATATATATATATGTGCGTGTGTGCGTGTGCGTGTGTGTGTGTGTGTGTGTGTGTGTATAAATATATATATATATATATATATATATATATATATGTATACATATATATAATCGCGTTATTTGTGATTATTATTATTACTATATCGTGTGTTGTAGTAAATTAGAAAGGCTTATAACTCTTTCACAGATATCTTTAATTTACAAAATGGAGAACTTTCTCGTAATTTTTTTTTTTCAACAATCAACAAAAGTATTTTGAAAAAGCGCATTTATTAACCTCCTCGCACTTAATTGTATTGGCATGTACATATAACTTGGATAAGAATTGTTATTAAAATTTACACCAATTCTTGACAATATAATTAAGTAATCACGAGAACAGAAACTGTTTCAGAGGAAAAGGTAGAGGAAGCCCTGTTCTTAGCATGTTCATTACAATATTTACAAAACTAAAAAAAAAAAAAAGAATGTTTAAGAAAACGAGAAAATACGTGTGGCCAATTCACAAAAAATATACATTTATCGCGAATACAACGTAGGACGGTATTCTTTGCGAAAAAAATTACTGATAGTGATGAAAAGCTACTTTATATCGATCAAAAGTAATCGCTGAAAATTTTTTATTCTGATACTAACACAAACACTGATGACGTTTAGCCGATAAAATTCAAAAAAAAAAAAAAACGCAACTTAACCTAAATGAAAGATTAAACTCCGAAGCAAAGTTGCACCTAAACGATGGCGTTTAATCGGCTCGCACGGAATTTCGGGTTTTCTACTTTTTTATGACTCAACAAGTAAAGCTGCTCGGCTTTTTAATTGAAAAAATGAAATTTCCTTCCGATATAATTAAATTACAACGAACATTATTCCGTTTGGTCGCGTCTGAAAGTCGATGGGGAAAAAGAAGAAACACGAGCTAATGCGCTTTCTCGACAAAATTTTCGAAAACAAAAAAAAAAGAACAAAAAGTAACGATAGTAGTAAAAGTGTAGCCTAGTTGTCGAAGGAAAATGCAAAAATTCAAAAATTCTTTCATTTGTTAACGAAAAACAAATACTCGCCGCTGAAGCAACGTATCGGCGACAATCCATTTAAAAAAATGACAGCCATCTATTAGATTAGGCCGTGGTGTTGGCAGGACACCCCGATAGACCTAATGTCCACAATTTGATAAAAAAAAACAACAACATACCAACGACTTACTTGACGAATTATGATAACTTATTACATATCCGTCAGAGAATGTTAAAGACTATATAAAATTAATCGTGCCGCGTTCTAGCCGGCTTTTTGCCAGGAATTACAAAATTAATTCGGCAGACGCTTGTTTCGTTAGTTGTCCGCGTAGTACCTGCACTACTCCGGTCGATGCGCACTTACTTCAGCTGGCCGAGTAGGCAGTGACTGTGTCCTTTGCGTAACTCGTTCCCAGCCAGAATCGGCAATGTATAATGCTGACAGCATACCGTCCTATTTTAGTACTCCGCTCTGACTGGTTTTACTCATAATTCTTTAAACTTAATATATACGGTTACTATTTACAGACTGACATTTTCCTTTTTTCGTGTCTATTCCCCCTGCCTCTCAGTTCCATTAGGGTCTTCACATTTATCTAAACAAGCCGATTGTAATTTCTGTCGAATTAGCTAAGAGAAGAAAAAAAAAGAAGTATTTTCATTAAACAGATTTTTGTAATCTAATTTTAAACTGTTAGTGGGCGCCTCGTAATAGCCAGCTTTACCGTGTTTCATTAATTTTTAAAGTTCACGTAAAACCGATCGATTCCGATAGAGTATACAATTTATTTCTTGCTTTTTTTTCTGCTTTAGTATTTTTTTCATTTCTCCGCTGTAATACAAAATGTTATTGGAACCAATTTGACGACGTTTTTTTTTTTTTTTTTTTTTTTTTTTCAATAACTTAGGAGGGAGAGAAAAGTTCAAAAGTTTATTTTTACGTTACACTCTTTAAGGTACACTAATGTTGCAATAATTCCCTAATTTAACTTCCTCCCTTTTTTTTTCCTTTTTACTTTTTAAATTACACAAAACGATAAGTTCAGTGGTTCGCAGCCAACAACTGACCATTAGAACGATTAAATTAGAGTTTTTTTTTTTTTGTTTTTTTTAGAGGGGGACTCATGAACGAAGAACCTCGCCCAGAAAGTTTTCTGCTTACAGATTTGGTCCTAGGACTGTGCTTCAGAGAACAGTTGTTAGTTAACATGACAAATTACGTCAACATTACCAATGTCATATTTAATGTACTTATACTTTTTAATCAATAAGAAAAAATGGGGACACTCGAATTGCGCATCAACTCTTAACACAGCGGGAAGTCGAACTCGAATTGCGCACCGACCCAAAATAGCCCGCCCGCTGAGAACTCGAATTGCGCACCGCTTTGAAAAAAAATACTCCGGATTTTATCGACGGACTTAAAAAATCAGTAAAAGTGTGTCGTTCTTTCAGTGACTTCCAAAATGTCTTTATCTCGATGGGGAACGTTTGCTATTTGGAATAACATTTCGGTTGCTGAGAAAAAACCTCCTCAAGGGTTTGCGAAAAATAGGCAATCATCCCGTTAGCAGTACACGGTTCTTATTCTAAATATTTTTAACAACCTCTAGGAACGTACACATATTTAAAGCAATGTTGCATAAAATAGAATAATTTTTTGCGCGAATATTATTATATAAAATAGGATATGTAAATTACAATAATTTCTAAAACTGAATATGTAGAATTTTCAGTGCACGGAATATTATATTTCACGAAGCCTGTGTTTCACGTTAATACAAAAAGAGGATTAATATCAGCTGATTAATTTACATAAAATACAAATGTGATGACCGTATGAAATTTTCGAGTTCGAACAATTAGAGGCATCTATTATTATAATAACAACAGAACGATAAAAAAGATGATAAATGTAAATAGACGACCGTTAGATGTTAAATTACTGAAGGTTGAGCTAACTAGCAAATTGCCAAAGCCAGAATGAATTTTTAATGATTATAAATGAGAATATATAAATATATGTATCACAGTTATTTATCAAAAGTAGTATATGAAATCTTTGTTTCGTAAACGAAAAATGAAACGGAAAGTTTAAACAATTAGTATACATATTATTAAAATCAAATTGGCGTATTCTGAAAAATATCTTTTAATAAACCGTCGTCGTCGTTATAGAGGAAATATTTTGTAATAGATAAATCGGGGTGTTATTGTTTTTCGTTGGCGGATTTTAAATATCACTTTTTTAAGTATACGACGCGTAAAAACGTTGAGCGGCCATCGAACACTCAAATGTTATAAAGCGGCCATCAGTTTTGGAACCACCAAGTCCAACAAATTTCATGGTCCCGGTCCCGGTTTTCGTTCGTTTTTTTTTTTATATTTTATACTGGCAAACTTCCGGTGCACAATTTGAGTGTTTAGATTACCATTTTTAATCGTCGGCTCAGGTAAACAACGGTGCGCAATTCGAGTGTCGCCGAAAAAAAAAAGTACTTATTTATGAATATAAAATTTAAAAATACTAATGAAAATATTGAATGTAAAAATCTCGTTTAAAGACTAACATTTGTATTAGAAGCCGTCTAGTGGCCGAGCCTGTTTTGTTCAAGAAACATTTTTTCACTTTAAATAAAAATGACTCTACTTATTATATTACCGAAAGTTAAATGTAGTTCATACTTTTCGTTATCTGTTTTTTGGCAATTCTACCACCAGTTTCGCCTGATCGTATAAACAAATAATAGAAATAAATAATGTGCAATACGACGTTTAAGAAAGAAAATTATTAAAATAGGTAACTGCAAATGTTTCCGAAGAACAGCATTAAAAACTTATACACGTATACTCTATCCAACTGCTTACAAAAATAGCAAACCAGTGTGTTTTATATAAAAACCCCGCGCTAAAAGCAGTTGCTCCTAATAAAATTTAACGGCCAGAAGAAACTTATTATTCACGTTAGAACAAGAAGAAATATTTTGTGGGTTTGTTTCAATAATGAAACTCAAATTATTTGCAGTGTGTGATAATAATCCGAATGAAGAATTAAATGTTTGTATAATGTTAAAAACCGATCGGTGACCCAAAGAAATGGTGTTTCTAGTCCATAGTCCCTTCTTACAGATCCCAATTTAAGTTGATCGCTTTTTGGTCCCGCTAAAGTGGCGGACTCATTAGCACGCTCTTCCATTCATGCAACTAACTTCATTAGAGATCTATACCTCTACAAATAATTAGCTCTCTCCTAGAATTATCATTACAGACTCCCATCGAATATTTTCCTTCTCATATCCTAGCTCTTATTACCCCCGACAATCCAGCTCAACCTCTTAACCTGTCCGTAATTTTTTACAAAGTGATATCCCGTCTGCGCTTTGGCCACACTTTGCTCCGATTTTCCCGCAGTCTTTTTTCTCTTGTTCCAACCGTTCACTGCTAATGCGTCCCTTTGATTCTTTCATCCGGTTCATCATATTTTCTTTAACTACTCTACTAGCCGAACGGGAATAATTGTTCTATACTCACCCATTGAGACCTGCACTTTTTACTCACTATAATGCTCCTACAAAATGAAACCCTTTCTTTCGTACTAATTAGTGCAATTCTTTTTTACTTTCTATTCCGGTATTCCGAATCGCGAGTTAAAATGTAAAACCTCCAACCAGCTGATAGCTCTGGGTCTGAGCATTGCCATTAGGGAAGAAAACGGTATATTATCAGCCGCTCGCATATGTGTTATTACGGAATAATACTCTTATCCGCTGTTGGCAATTGTTTTTCGATAGACGGTTAAACTTGCCAAATAGAAACAAAACAAAACATACTTTTTACCAAACGGGTAAGAAATCGTACTATCAGCAGCAATGTCTGATGAGTTATGACAGAATGTCGCTTGCGCGTGTTATCAATTTCTTCCGTAGACCGTTAAATTCGCTAAATGGAAACAAAATAAGCGTACCTCTTTACCGGGCGCGCATTAACCGCATAAATTCGTTTATCGTTTCGAGTGAACTCTATGCCGGTTGCCGAGCAAACTAGTTCATTACGTAGGTATTCTACGCTTCTTCTTTTCATTTAACACACATTCTGCACATCAGGAAGCAAAAACGGATTAATTTCACCAAAACTTCTTTACTCCAGCTAAGGTAATTTTTAAACCAATCGGAAGAAAACATTCTGATTTCTCTGCCATCGATAACACTCGTCGGCGGAAATTAATCGCTTGATATCTGTTATTTCGTTAATGATCAAAAGCAAACATTTACCCGCAACAATCGCAATTCCAGAAAACTGCCCTGTATTTCGGCAGAAACTGATCATAATTTTCACATATTACACTCTATGTATATTAATAATTCCACGTTTCTTGACTTGCAGGCACACGCCATTGAGGGGTGGGCGGGTATAATATCTAGCGATTAAAGAGAATATTTTCGGTCTTCTCCTTCGGATCTACCTATACTTTCTGGCGTGGCTTCTCTGGTATGACTAATAGAGCCTGGAGCCTTTAGTTTGATAGACAACCACCTTAGACTTACACACTACCAAGTATATAATGGGAAAAATAAAGTAATAAAAAAGAATCAATTATAATATGAACTTATTTAATAGAAATATTTACTTTCGAATTGCAGCAATGCAACGAATATTACTGGTAATTAAATCAAAAATAAGTCGTAGACATATTTAATGGCTCACTTTATTGTAATACGTAATGATCATGCGTGTGTGTGTATGAGTGCGTGCGCGGGCAGGAAAAAAGGTCGAACTGATAAATATACCGTAAGATAAGGTATTCGTAAGTTCTAACCGATACTTTTTTAAGATCCTAATGAAACTAGTAATAATTAAACCACGCGTACTTGAACTTATCGTGTGTTTTTGTTTTCGCAGGTGAACATGAACAATTTTAATCCGCGTTGTCAGCAACCGTTTATGCTTACTATGCCGCAAGAGAAAAATAAAGGGTACTAGCTATTTAAATCGGATGGCGATTATTGGTGTAACATCGTCGAGTGCTGTCAATGACAACTTTACGGACGCTAGCCTTCGATTAATCATGAACGGTAGCGGTTCATCGATATTCCCGAACAGTGAAAAAAATTCACTGTATGCGACTGGATTATTGGACGACGAACATTACGTAATGCCGAAAAGAGATGCGCTTTACATAATTGTGCCGCTAACGATATTGTACGCCGTTCTTATGGTTACTGGTTTGTTAGGTAATATCATTACATGTTTGGTCATTGCTAGAAATAAACACATGCGCACAGCCACTAACTATTACCTGTTCAGCTTGGCTATATCGGATCTCTTGTTACTGATAACCGGGCTGCCGCAAGAAATGTATCTCATTTGGTCTAAGTAAGTAAGAATACTGTACTTATAAACGTTATTATTAAAGATACATTTTCAGGTTCACACGTGGAGGGGATTCACTTTTCAAGACTGGAAAAGTATACATAGGTTAATTTTTGGTACGCTCTTCGTAATTCTTAAGACTGTCATCATATTTCTACTTTACTCCGCAAAACTTACAAACTATTTTCAGGTCAAACGGCTCAACTGCGCCATTTATTAACTACTTAACGAAACAAGTTTGATTCTTAATCGTAATAAAATGCAGTCCACGTGGATATAAACCTGTACATCGGTATCAACAAACATATATAATATACTATATATTTTTATTTGGTTTGATTTGAGATATATAATATATATATATATATATACAGTGGCGGATCCACGGAGAGGGGGGATAGGGGACATCCTCTCCCCCTCAAAGAGCCAAAGCCTCTGTGAAAAAATTTGTTATAAGAGAGAAACTTAATTTATGCTATAAAAGTTTTGTATGAATTTTACCTACCGATTTTAATAATTCATATTTAATACTATTTTTACTAGTAGAACTATTAATGTTCCTTTTTTGTTCTGTTTTAAACGCAATACTGTCGTCGATCTTTTTTGCCTTTTTTATTTATTTTGAAATTTTATTTTGTAATTTTAATTAAAAATAGTAGTTCAATGAAAAATATATATATTTAAACTTGCTCACGGACAAAGAATTCGGATCGGAATACTAATAAAAATACTATCTTACTATTTCTAAACTACCGTATTTAAGGTATAATTTTATAATTTCGTTTTGTTTTAAACCCCTAAATATAAGACAAAAGTTAAATTAAAAATTTTAATAATCATGTATTTTTAAAACACATTTTTAAATTCCTATAAAGATCGCTAATTTGATTTTCTTTATGAAACAAGGGGTATTTCTCAAATCTACTGCCTACCGTAGAAGATTTTACGTAATTATATAATCCCCCCTCCAATATCCTTCTGGATCCGCCCCTGATATATATCAAATAAAATCAAATCAAAATATATATTATACAAAAGAATGACCTACAAACGCGTAATCATGGGCGAACTGTGCTTATAACAAATAAGTGTAACAAAACGAAACATGCGTATACAACAAGGTATGCATAACACTATAAATTAAAATTTAGCTACTATATTATAAAATAGACAAAAATAGAAATAAAATAAATCATTCGGAGCTGAAATAAAACGAATTATTCATTCAGATACATTGCAATTAAAACTAAATCAATAAATACAGCATATAAAACAAAACATCTATACACGTAAACCCATATATCTGCTTTCTTATTATCCATCACTCCTTCACATACTCACTCACTTATCCACAAACGAACACGCAACCCACACACGCCGGTATACACATACATGCATATCTAAACAATGCGCAAATACCTAAACATATACTTAATAGAACACTGCATTTACTTACGCACAACTCACTCAAAATATACACGGAAACGTACAAACAAGCACCAACATACGTTCATACATAAATACATATACACCTAGGCTGCAATATACACATCCACATACATAATCAACAGAGCAAATAAATGTACAATACAAAAATCTCTTCACAGTTATGTTTCATTAGTGATTGTCTTACAGGTGAATATTTTCCTAAATTTGGACCCTTCAATTTTAAAATTTTTGTACTTTTGTATTTTATATTCTGTGGACTAAAATACGCCGATTAAAAAGATAAAAAAATAGCTTCGTTGCTATTGTAGAACGGTCTAAGGATATTTTTTTAAATATTTTTCTAAAAACTTGATTTTTCCTTTTTTCAAGACTTGAACCTTTTAATGTTTTAATTTTTGTGGTTTCATAGTTGTTCTGTAATAATCCTATGAAGATAACAAGTCCATAAAAGAAAAGAAAATATAACTTCTTAGCTATTATAGAACATGCTATACTCGACCCTGTAGCTTTATAAGATAGATATACTAACAAGGAAAGTACGCGAGTTGCCGATCGCAGATTTTGATGAAATTTTGATTTGTTGTAAAGAATTTAAAAATATTAGACGCCTATTATTCTTTTTTTTCATTAGCACATATGCATTTTAAAAGGGGTGAAAATCACCCCTAAACTTTAACCCCAAAAAGAGTTTTTTCCACATATCAGAGGAGAGTAATCCATAATGATTTAAGCAGCAAGTGTTGCATCCCCTAAATTTTATTTGGCACTAAAATAACTCTAGACAGGCTGAAAACCTGTGCGCTTAACCATAACACCTCAGATCTCTGACAATTCGTAGGCCTGGTTTGACAGCTACTAATAATAATAGAATTAAAGCAGCTGCATCATGATAATTATTTAATATTTACGATGTGAACCCGGTTAACAGAAATTCAAAACATTGTCAATGCAAAATAAACGGACAATGAAGTAAAAACGATGGTTTTTTAACACGGATTAAAAAATTAGCTATTTAGAAAAATTTTGTTTATTATTATTAACGAGGTACATATTTCCTGGGGCTATTAACTCGGACGGGGTTATTTACGTTTCAAGGTTTGTAGTGTTAATGAATTTAATTAATCTGTATAAACTATTTATATTTAAATTCGCGGAGTGATCGTCTGTAAGTGTGGACTGTTGGCGTTCATCACTGTAGATCGGGCATTCAGTGATGATATGTTTGACTGTGATCTGGCAGTTGCATTGAGTGCAGGCTGGAGGCTCCTGGTGGTCCAGCAGGTATGCATGGGTGGTTAGAGTATGATCTAGATAGATTTTGATACCGGTTTGATGCAGCGCTGCCTATAACGTTAGTCCAGTCAGTAATCGTTCGTTTGATTGTCAGTAGTTTGTTCGGATGGTTGCTGTTCCATTCAATTTCCCAATCAGACATTATTTTGGATTTTGCGTCTTTCTTCAGTTCGCTTTAGTGTAACACTGGTACGGCGGCGTTGGTCGATAGCGTGGGAAGATGATCAAAGATCATGGTGTAAGTGGTGCCCTCATGATGGTTTGAACTCCATGGTGGATTGGCGGAAGGAATGCGCTTAAGTAGGTAATTCGGGATGTCCAGCGTAGATTCGTCTTGACATTTGAAGTAGCCTTGGACAGCGAGGATACCGTCTCTGTATAATGAGTTCAATGGACTGTATATGCTGTGGTTTGGATGGTCCGGGTAACTTAAGATGGATATGGCGTAATCGACCGATAATGTTTGCCAGCGGTATTTCAGGGAATGAATACCGGCGAGCGCGTGCATACTGAAGGCAGACGTAGTTCGAAAGGCTCGTAGAGCTATACGGAGGCCCGAATTTTGGATCGTGTCAAGACTTTGGAGCAGGCCTTTGGAGGCGGATGAGTAGACGATGCAGCCAGAGTAGTAGGGGATGCAACCCTTGCTGCTTAAATCATTATGGATTACTCACCTCTTTTATAAGAAACAATCTCCATTTTGTTTTATAGAAAAATATGGAGTTCATGTGGGGAAAACTCTTTTTGAGGTTAAAGTTTAGGGGTGGTCTTCATCCCTTTAAACTGCATATGGGCCTATATAAAAAATAGGCGTCTAATATTTTTAAATTCTTTACAACATATCAAAATTTCATCAAAATTTGCGATCGACAAGTCGCGTATTTTCCTTATAAGTATGACTGTTTGCTATAATGCTTTTATTAGCGCCAGTCAATTTGTGCACACCGCCACTTGACTTCAGCACCTGATTTGGTGGCCAGTTAATAATGTTTGTTTCTTCTTTTTTAATTAAACTACATAAATCATATATAACTAGCGGTCATTACGACACATAAACATGCTGCCTATTAAACCACACATAGCACACGCGTACTATACGTGAAGGTGTCTGTATGTAAAGTATGTGGAACAAGCGAATAAATTAAAATTTTTAACAACTAAAAAGTTTAAATCAACCCACGCACCAATGAATATGTTCTTCGAACAGGCATCCCAACGCGTGGGCTGTGTGCGGGTTGGGCTCAGTATGTGGGACTCCATTTAAATATATATTTTACAGAATAAAATCTACGCGGGCTGTGTGTGTGTGTGTGTGTACTATGTGTGGACTGGGTTTAATATGCGCAGGAGTATACACCTGGAAATTAGGGTATATTAATGTTATTGCTTCTTCGGAAAGGCGCCGTTAATTTTACATCCTGTGTACAATTAGCTTAAATTTAACAGAGATATTAGCGAAGAAGAACTAATAAACAAGTTGCTTGCATTCTTTTATGGCACATGTGAGACTGATGGTGGGGGCCATTCATTAAACAAAAGGTGGTTGAAGGAGAAACACACTGAAATGCAAAATTATGTAAGACCGCTCGTAATCGGTTCCATGTCGAATAAGCGGTCAGCAAGACTCGATATGCTTTTAGGTTTAAGTAACCGATAATCGAGTCCATTTTTTGCAATCGTTAATTGAATGAAATTATCTATGTTTACCGGAGGGAGTGCATCTTCCGCACACGAGGATTAGCTTCCGAACTATCGATCATTGGTAATTGGGATAGAAATCAACCAGTCTGAACAGCAAATCGAACCAATGAATCAGTATGTTCATTACGCTCAATGCCGACGTGACTAAGAATCCACAAAAAATCGATAACGAGAGAACGAATAAGAAGAACTGCGAAGTATACGGAAAGCGAAGGGAAAGGAATGGAAACAGACAGCAGAATACTTTTAGAATTGCAGACTATCTAGAAATTTATTAATATTCGTTCGTTTTTACTTCACTTTACAAATATTTTTTATTTTAAAATTCGCCATACTAGTCAAGTTGGCAATTGTTTTCCCTTATCTATTACACCTTATTACAATATTTTCGTATCTTTCCAAACAATTTCCAAAAAAAGTAGGTCAACTCGGAAAACCTTCTAGGCGAATTGTAAGCTTAAGTGCAGTTCAAGAACAATTGAAATTGAGAGAAACGATGCATTTACCAACAGCAATTCGTCAACATTTAGCGAGAAACTCGGCGAAGGAAATTTCTTCGAAAATGCTGCTCCGAATCGTTTATCCGCCGAATAAAGATAAATGAATGTGAACACGACGTTGTGCTTTAACCTCAAATAGTCGGATGAATTTAACGACATTTTCAGCTCGGTCTAGAACGCGTTACTTTTTTTACTTTTAAATCTGTTATTTTACTATGCGAATTGTTTCATCTCGTCTTAACCAGTTAAATATAAACGAAAATTAGTAATTTCATCGAAATTATATTGTTTTAAATCTAAAATCAAAATGGGCGACAAAAATTTCGATTTATTTTAAATCGATTAAACTTTTACCATTTCTTCCGTAAATCCGATTAAAAATGTAAAAATATCGATCAGCCGACAAACAACGACTAAAAAGCAAATTTACGAGGATAATCCAGTTTATTAAATTTCTCACCGTTATTTACTGCGGAAAATTTTAATTCCTATCTGTTGAATTATTCGTTTTTATCGTGGTTACTTTTTCGTCTACTGGAAAATAGCCCTGGAAAACGCATCCGTTGCCTATGAATTAAATGCAATTCTCAGGAATTATCAGAAATAAGTCAGCGATAACAAAAACTGATAGTTTAATTAGCGCGGCGAACTTGGAAACAAAAAAAAAATCAATTGCATAAAATAAAAGGAGCGCTGAATGGATACTTTAAAAGTTAAAATTGCGATGTTCACAATCTGCAAAAATACGAGAGACCTCGAAGAATTTTTAGCCAGCCCGACGATAGCGGAACAACTTCTAACGGCTTAGCTATAAAATCGAATCGTCATTTAATAAACGAAGACCGTATTTTATAATCAAGAAAAGTCCGGAATCACAAAATCTTCAAAGTAGACGTCCAATACCCGGAGTGAAAAGAATTGTAAACAGTTTCGCATAATCTAACCATACTTAAACCCGTCGAGGCTAGATGCAGCGTATACTAGAGATGGGAAAAGTAACTCAATGCAGTGAGTGACTCTTGAATCTGACTCAGTAAATTAATTCTAATCAATCAGCAACTCAGTTGACTCACTAAATCAGTTAAAACATTTAACTCTGAAACATTCACTGAATGATTTTCAGCTACGATAATGAAACAGTAAAGAAAAGCGTATGATGATAGCCGAAATTATTCTAGAGCAGTTGCAATTATAGGGTTTTCAGCTGGACAGGTTTAGAAGTCATTTTTGTTTACATTTTAATAAAGCGTATAATTTTTTTTTTTAAATAAACATATATTATGCAGTATTTCGGAGGAACGTGAAAATTTGCTAAAGTTAATGATTAGTATTGTGTGTTATAATAAATAAGAGAAATAACCGGTACTATTATATATCATAATTGTATTTATACTTTGTGTCAAGTTTGTTTTTATTACATAAACTGCTATATTGATATTTAAATTAACATTTGTAGAAAAAGTAAAAAGCGATGCATTAAACTTTAACGACGTATTATTTTTTTTAAGAGCTTTATAAATAACGAAAGATTGAAAAAATGTAATACAAACAAAATACTATTTTAAATCATCTACAAAAACAGTATAAAAACTTTAACTATTCTCTAATCCTGGTCAAAAAATTTTTCGTCAGGAAAAAACCATAGCAGGACTTCCAAAATATTTTAGCTTGTTCAAAAGTTGTTTTACCCGGATTAATCGCTGATTCCGAGTTTGCGACGAACTAAACCGTCTCCTGCACATCACTTGGGACTTGTATAGAAAATATTACGGATTGTGGTCTCAAATTTCTAAGACTGCGACCATTTCGTTTACTAATACACCTAGCAAATCAAAATTAATTGCAAAAAATTTCCTTTTTTTTAAAATCATTTCTTTTCTTTTTTTAATTCTCTTCCATTTTTTTTTTTTTTTTTTTTTTTTCCATTACAAAATATAGTTTGTTATATATACTTTATGTCAAAATTTATTGGTGATTAAAAACGCTTAAAATTTCGGTGTAGCAGGCGAATAGCACATTTTTTAACACCACCGCCGAAATGTACCCCGCTTCTTAAGGGATATTAATTTACTGTCCATTACTAACACATTCTCATTCCGGTATGGTATTACACTTTTCGCGCTATTTCTCGTATGGTCGTTGTATTAGTTCGCTCATTTTCGCTGTTATTTATAACTTGTGTTAGTTCACAATTCCTCATGAAGAAATATTGAGCTATTAGCTCTGGCGCCCCGGCATTCTGTCACTTTAACAAACTCGAACCGTAATTCGCATTAAATATTGCCTTAGAACATCGTCCTAAGGAATAACAATTAATCTTCGAGAAGAAGAATTTATATTATAAACAATATTATTCGTACTTTCCGAGATTTCTCCGATACCTAATTATTTCAGGCTGGGTAAACCTAGGAGCGACTTGGATTTGGAACGAAACAAGTCTCGAACCCGTGTCCTCTGATTTGGTAGCCAAGTACCTTAACCACTAGGCTACCGCAGATGAACACTAACATATAGAGCTATAATAACATTAACCGACAAACTAACACCCAAACTTTATATCATCAAATGCTTGAGCAAATATTTACAAGCAGAAAGGGATTATGTGAGAATCTTTGGAAAGATATTGTCAGTGAGATTTGAGATGAGATTGTTTCTACTAAAAAAATGCTTATTAATGTTCACACTGATTAAGAAAAATGGCAAGGCAACAGAAGCGCTTAAACATTACAAGGAAACAAAGTTGAATGCGGAAGAAGTAAAGTGTTAATATTGCGGGCTATTGATACTGGTAGGAAAGTAGAAGTCCAACCAGCATTATAAAACACTGAGAAAGTTGGTAAAGTCAGCCTATTAGTAGCTAGGGATTTATCTTCTGTATTGACCTACCTAAAGCTGCCCATTCCTCACGTGTGATAACACAATTATGACGTCGTGATAATATGTGTAAACCTATTCGTTTACCATAAATCGAAAACTAAAATTAACAATTATTTTCTAATAAAAATTTTAATTTATTTTTTTGTTTTTCATAATAGGTAAAGTTTATTTTTAAAATAAATTCGAATACTCGGCGCAGGCATTAAATTGGTCGATTCTGTTACGTTCCTTTTTTGATATTGTAGCAGAGTGGTTGTAAAGATGTCTTTTAACAAGGTGACTTACGGGCGCTACGCTAAGTTTAGCCGTTCTATTGGGATTATAATTAACCAGTCAGCGGTCTAATAGTGGAAGAATTTCTTCTTGGTGTTTCATCTGTATTGATTTTTCCAGTCATACAGACTCCTTGATGGAATAAAAAAAGTGAATATGATTCTTTAGCTCGAATTAACGCTCTTTTTTCTTCCTTAAAAAAATATATATATATATTCTAATTTCATCTCTCTGTGCAAAAAATGTTATCCTAGATTCTGGGATCGGGTATATTTATATTTCATATTTTCGCACGATAGTTCTTTTTATCCATCCGTTCGCTCTCATCCTCCTTTCTAGTTTCCCCGGTTTCTGAGTTCCCTTCGCTTTCCTGCTCTGTTGTCATTTCTGTTATTTACCTACGCTATGTTAACCATTCTCTACTATTGTCTTTCTCGCATTTTCGTTTTTCTCTTGTTTTCTCGCCAAACTGCCCTCTTCATCCAAATCGAGCAACGGTATCTGTATACTGCTGCTCCCATCTTCTTTGACAGTTCGTACTTTTCTATCGAACGTTGTATTCTATATTCGCATCTTCTAAAACTCAAGCTCCCATTACACGTCTTATAGTCTGTCTTTCCACTCTCCATCCATAATTCCAGCTTACGGGTTTCCCTTTATGTATATTGTCAATATCTAACTGAATGCAAATTTAAGTGCAGTGTTCTTTTCCTTCTTTTCGTTTCTGGGCGTAGGTCTTTGTCTGACGTATGTGAAAATAAATAAATAATAATAATAATAATAATAATAATAATAATAGGGGAAGGATAAAGCAAGACGAGTCGTTAATAATATGATCTGGAGTAGTATTATGGTTTTGAACTTAAACAAGAACAAAAAATGAAAACACAGACCTCTTTTCTAAGGGATGCTATTGAACAGGCGCATTCTTGGTCACTATTTTGGGCAATATTACTCGTAGCTCAAATGCTAGGCTAATCAAAAGGAAGAGAGGTATACAACTATTCGCAAGATTTTTCGTTCCCGGAAACTGATTTATCAAAATGTAAATATTTATGATGGTAACTAACGAACAGTTCACATTCCAAGAATTAAATCAACCGCTTCGCTTGATACCATTATAACGTAGCTGAGACTAGATCAAGGAGAAAAACTAGAGTTACACTGCCAACCTAGAAAAGCAGTAACGAAAAATCAAATTGAAGAAGAAAGAATTTTCTTGCTGGGCTTCAGTCGACATTCCTAGGGCAGCAAATTATTCCGACGGTTTTCTTCTTAAATACTACAAACAAACACTGCGATGTTTTTGGAATATAATATTTTGTTTCTACCACGTAGCCGTGATGCATATATCGGTTCGAATCAGCACAAGTGAATTTTTTTTAGTTTTATCTGATTTTTAACTGAATGCGTTACGCTAGGAAATCAGCAGAAACTCCGTATTTTCAGCTTTATAATAACAGTCGATATACGTAAAAAAATATTCGTTTTCTGTCGATCTTTATGATGTTCCAATGCAATTTAAATTTAACTTGAATTTTTAAAAGAGCACGAACTGAGCTCTTTAAATAGCTTTTTATACACTTTTCTATATTCTAGCTGCAAAGCTATAAAGATGTAAAAAGAAACTTATCTCCCAACTTAAATTTTATTTTCAATTTCAAATTTTTACCATTGAATTTTCATTTTAGATATCCGTATATTTTTGGAGAAACATTTTGCTTATTAAGAGGATTGGCGGCAGAGACATCCACCAATGCTTCCGTATTAACCATAACTGCGTTTACAGTAGAAAGATATTTGGCAATCTGTCATCCTTTTCTCGTACACACGAAGTCTACAACTTCCAGATCAATCAAAATTATTTTCATCATTTGGCTAGTTGCTTTTACATTTGCAATGCCACAAGTAAGTATAAACTATACGCATTCGCGGTAACTTCCTTTAGGAATGATAAAAAAGTGATAAAAACTGATCATCCGGCAATATCGTTCGACGTTCAAATAAAAAATTATCCGAAACTCGTTTCTAACTGCCAGTTGCCAGTAGCGGCAGCGCATTATTACGTCTTACAGTTTTTAATGTACCATGAGCGCACGAGAAGATGCAACCTAAGCGCTAAAGGATATCACTTTGGTCGATATTTTAATTGTCGCCTTTTTTTTTTTTTTTTTTTTTTTGGCTCAGAGGGAAATATCCATTTGGCCAGCATAGATACGTTGTAATTGGTTCATAAAACATCTTTTCAAAATAGAAAGAGGGAAAACAATGAAAGGACACATCAGTATAAACAAGTATGTTGTCAGAGAAAGCAGATGTTACTAAAATTGATTATATTCATTAATAGATGATGAGAGAAGAAAGGACTTCAAAAGGCAAGGAGAACAGAATCGGAGAATGAATAAGGTCAATAAAATGGAAGTGAAAATATGGGTGTTTATCAAAAGAAACAACAAATGGAGCAAATGTAATTAGATGAGCAAAAACCTGGGAAAGAAGGTTAGGTTTTACTAAGGCAAAACGCCAATCTTATGGTAGAGAAGAGTATAAATAGACAAGATTATTTGAGGGGATAGAAAAGCGCTTAATAAGGAACCGATATGCAAGGTACGATCTACAAAGGAAGAGGGTAGGAACATTAGACTCAGCCAGAATGGCAGGAATAAGACTGGAATTTAAAACACCAAGCCATAGGCGGTAGGCTGTATAGCGGACTGTATTCAATTTAGAGAGAAGAAAATGGGATGCGTTACCGTAGAGGAAACTGCCGTAATCAAACTTAAAACGGATAATAGATTTATAGAGCATAAGGAGTACCACAGGATCTCCGCCTCAATTGGAAGGCGACAAAGTTTTTAGGATATTCAACCGTTTTAGCGTAGATGAATGAAGATAATTTATATGTTATGAGAGAATCGTCGACTATTAAGGTAGATCGATAAATATCGAAAGGAGGTAACAAAGGGTAGGCGCAGATTATTGATAGATACATTGATTAACGTTTGATTGTGGGGGCGGTAAATGAAAATAGTATATGAGGATTTTAAAGGAACGAGCATAAGGCGGATTTCTGATAAGGAACTTTCCAGATACATAGGGACTCCTACAACTTAGCTTCTAGAATATCAGGAGTGGCAGTATAAAGAAGGATGTCGTTAGCGAAAAACAGAGAGGAAGAAGGTGTATATGAAGTGACGCGATATTAAGAGAATATATATTAAAGAGAGTGGGGCTAAGATAAGACCCTTGTGGGAGACCTCGGAAGACTCTTCGTGAAACTGACTCATCGGGTGAACTTAAATGAATGGCTCTATTTTGAAAGAGATTCATAATTAAGGAAGTGAAATGAGGAGGTAAATTAATGGAGAACATTTTATCTCGAAGAGTTTGGAGATGAACGCTGTCAAATGCATTTGAAACATCGAGAAAAGCGGCCAGTGTGAACCTCTTTTGGATGACTTATAGATGTGATACAGGAAAGAGGCAACACAATCAGAAGGACCAGGACGAAATCCATACATGTTATTAGGGAATACATTACTATTTCTCAAAAGCCAAACAAGACATTTGTTTAACATGGATTCGAATAGTTTCTTAATACAGCTAGCGAAAGAAATACAGCAAAAAGCCGAAGAGTCTTTATCCTTTGAAATGAGGAAAATTATGAAGGAGTTCCATGTAGGAGGAGTAGAGCCAGAAATGAGGATAGAGTTAAATATGTTTAGGAGGATTCCATACAACTGTTTAGGAAGATTTTTAAGAATAGGAAATTCCGTCTAAGCCTGGAGATGAGTTTATGTTTTTAGGAAAAGGAGCAATGAGCTCGCTCATAGTGAAAGGAAAGATTAATTGTTAATGTTATCGTGATTATTATTATTATTATTTGCATTATCATTGTTATTATCATCACCTCTAGTATTGTTAATATTATTACTATTATTTTTACTACCACAGCTCTACTATTGTTTTTATTTTTATTATTATTACTTTTACTGTTATTCTTGTTATTACCATTCCTGTTATTAATATCGAGATTATTATTATTTGCTGTTGCCGTTGATTTTGTCGTTATCGTTAACATCAGAGGTGCCCGGGTTGGACAGATCAACCTGAGAAAGTCGCAGTTCCATAGGTAATACTGAACATACAGGAGAATAGAAACTAGATGGCTCCCTCTTGTAGGAGGTATCTGTCTCCCTTGCACGAAGAAGCACCTGATAAGTAAAATAAAGGGTAAATACGGCTATATCGAAAGCGAAATAAATCAAATATTTATAAACGAAATAAATTGGTAAATAAAAGGGAAACAAGAGTAGGAATAATTGCAAAGTGTAAATTAATTTAAAGACGTAACAAGGCAAAATAAAAATAAGACGATTAAATTTGCCGAGAGATAAAACTACAGACAAGAGAACAGATAACAGAAATAAATAAATGAAACGATCTCACCGATTTCCGATACATTCAACGAACAGTTAAACGCTAGGGAGATAAACTTATTACTGATAACGCTTCATACAAGTTAACCGATATTTATGGGCTAAACAATTTTTCTGTTTGTATTATCATAAATCAAATAAGAATGTAATTTTTATAATACGCTTCGGTCAGGGTTTTAAAATAATTATTAATAATCTGCGGATTATTCTGAAACATATAATACACTTTACTATATAAAAGAGAACGTATCAACATCCAGCTGTATTTCGTTAATACCGTATGTAACTAAAAAATATAACAAATAGCTGTAGTACCTTTGACATCTTGCGGCTATTCAATTTATAATACGTATTTTCAAGTACTTGAAATGACTAGTACCTTCCTCGCGATAATTCTCGGAACTGAAAATTACAGTACTTAATAAAAAATCTGTCCATTAAAAAAAATTTCTTCACGGACATAATGCAAAGATATTTCTTTTAGACCGCAAGTAAACGATAGGGGCAGATTGAATATTTCCGCTAATAATTTTCGTAATCCTATGTTTTAATGTCTCGAGTTTTTTAGGATCGGTAACAAAAGTCGACCTATAAAACATTGAACCATAATGTAACCGTGACAGGACCAGCGAGTTATATAAAATTTCCAGAATTAATGAATCAGAGCCCCATGATGTGGATCTTACTGCACTAGAGAGAGCTTTAAAGTTCTTGAAATACCAGTGTAAATAAAATGAATATGAACGCCATAAATCATCATCATAGCTGGAACTCGTATCCGAGTAGCCCAGATGCACATATATTTGTTCAGCGATGTGTTCGTAGATGGCTGATTAGTCCAATTTTCGCTGTAGGACTTTAGATGTGCATCTTGCAGTGCGTGCGCTTATCGGAAGTGTAGTTGCACGTCTACACCTACGCCCGCTAGAAAAATGTCACCTAATTCAATGGCACACTAAAGTGAGACGATTGAGGTGGGCGTTAGTCGACTGAGCAGGAGAAACGGAATTAATTTGGATGATATGAACTATAATGAGCTGATATATGGTATTGCGGTATTGAAGTTGAATTATGAATTTGTTTCAGATATTGTTTCCAAGTGGTTATTTAAGTTTGTTGTGTATTGCACAAATGGGGGTAGTTATCCACTTGCCTCCTTCTACATCTGTTGCCGCCCAACAATGTTGCTTGACTTAATAGGTCCGCCACGAGAAGGCTGTGGATAGGTTCGGCAACGCAAATGGTGAGTGGCACCGCTTCTGGCGCCATACCCGTGTATGAATAGGTTGTCTATCCATTTCGGTAACCCACTACATGCCGCGTTAGGATCCACGCCAAAAGCAAACGTATGATGAAGATACATCCCCCGGACTTAATACGAGACTTTTTATTAATATTTTGCTCATTAATCTATACGTGAGATTCAACATTATATACGGGGTCTAGTAGTAAAAATGACGTAAAACGATTTAGGCGTAGAATATAGTTCTATTAGAATATTGTTAAATCTGTTTATACAAGATTGATTTTCTTGAATACAATTAAAGAAGAGGTCGCTTTTGAACAGCGAAACCATCCGTATAGGATAAGAGATAATTGTGAATCGAAAAGTTTTAAGATCCTTAGTTCACACCTTCGTATGTAGATCTTACTTCAACCTCCTTCATTGCGGAGCTCCAGAAATGTAACTTTCGACCGAGGAAAAATTTACCGATATACTTGGCAAGTTGAAAAGGGAAATCTATTTCCGTTAATTGTTCTATTAGCATAATAATACTAACGTTATCAAGGCCGGCTTTATGTCAAGAAATGTGGCCACTAAAAATTTTTTATTGATAAAGGATGAATAGATATATCACCAATAAAATACACGAAACAATCTGGAACGCCTAACCGTGGCTTGAAGTCAAACATGCTCTTAGGAAGAATATTATTGTACTTATTCCGCCACTCTATGCTACTTTTACGTACGTCTAAAAATATAACTTATTAAGTGCATGTGCCTATACGCGGCAGAAACAAATAACGGCTCACCAGTCTTGATCACCATTTCAAGCCGGTCTCTAAGTATGCTAAATAAACTTAGAAGTTCGGTGACTAGATTCATTCGCTCTACCCTTTCTTCCATGAAATCGATAAAAACATTATTCCAGTATCATTCATTTAATTTCCATTTTTTTTTTTCCCCGATTAGAACTGAAATTACGATTTGCTTCGCTATGCCTATGGTTATTGTTAGTTTTTATTTCTATCATTATTGGAAGATGGTCACTATAACTTAGGGATTCAATGGACTGATAGCATCGATGAAACAACCGGCGATTCTACTGCATTATTAAGACTATATCAGGCTATCCACTTTAGTTTGCATTATTCAGCAGACAAAAATTTATATTTGAAACACTTCTTTATCCTTATTATCATCACGATCACACTCCTAGATTCAAAATGCATTAAAAAATCTTCGCTCAAAAAAAAAATCAATATTGTCCCCAGACTAACTACTTCACCGATTATTTCTTTTCTTGAATCATTAACAATGGTTGGGAGGAGAATAGTAAAAAACGAATATGCGTGAAAAACCATTATAATTATCCTGCACGCAGACTAAATTTAATGTAGTATTGTTACTGAAAATTGTTAAATTTTTACGAATCAGATTGCGTTTAACACTAAAAACAGCAGCTCCCCCATAACTATCTCCTCTATAGTAGCAATGTAACACTAAAAGTTATTAACCTAAATATTCTTTTTTGTAGCTCACCAATTCAGATTAGCTTTATTAGACAGATTATTTCTTGAATTCTACTACAAAGCCTTTAGCATTCCGAATATTATTTTTATTATTATTATTATTACAATTAACGAAATATTATCAATAAATATAGAAAACCCTTGGTATTTATTTACTGAACGGAATTAATTTGCATAGAATCGCGCTGTATAAATCATCGCAGTTAGCACATTACAAGGATACATAAAATAATTGTAATTATCTATTGAAATGAAGTAACTTTTCTTCTTCTTTTTACTATTAATCTGAATTTGAGTTCCTTGGTTATTTGTACTATTAGAAACTTTTGAGTTCAAAACGTGTAACTTACGCTATTTGCATTATTCGTTAAAATCGATTGAATAAGTTTTATTGAATTAACCGTTGTACTAGAATTATTACTTAATTTTAATGAACTTATTTGTCTACTGAATTCCTTTAAAACAACCTTATTTACTTTCTTCTCTTCATCAGAAGACATAAATGAAACAGTTCGTTTTAACTGGAAGTCTGCGGAAGGAATTAATTACTTAGGACCGTAATATATATCGTGTTCTCATTATAGGTTTGAGTTTAAACACAGAAACAGTCTGTTCTTCACTGTGTCAGAATCGCTTTTGTTTTAACTTTCCACATCTTACTTATTTTCGCGATCACCTTAAATTCGCACTACTTTAAATAGATGTTTCTCTAACGTGCTCTTTGTGCAGGCTGTGCGATTGCTGATGACAACATTAAATTTACAAAAAACTGTATGTTCTTTTTCCATTATATGCATATTCGAAAATGTATTTCATAGACAGCTTTAATATTAAATGAATTCATTCTCTTTACAACAGGAAGGTCACGATACTTAGTCGAATAAATATAGTATTTTCTTAAATACGAGGATATGTTTACACATATTGTACAAAAAGTTTTTGAAAAACAAATTATACATGCAAATTTTAAACGAAACAAATATAAAAATTTTACATTGTGGTAATCTCACTTTGGTCGAGACGAGTCGGAATTTTTATGTTTATTCAATGTATTCTGGCTTTGCCGAGTCGCGGAGAAATTAAAATTATTCAACGCAAACTTTTACTAATTGTACTCGGAATACGGTCCTAGTTCTTTAATTATGTTTACCCATGGTAGAACGAGTAACTTAACGTACTTTAAATGACTAGTATTCGAATGACGAGAATTCAGTACATCTAACAAATACAATGAAATAAGCAAGGTAAATAGGAATGAAAGGGGTACTGCCCGACAGAAATAGAAATACACAGTACGTTCAGTGTGCGACTTGTTCTGGTAGTGTCTACAGTTGACCGCTATCGCAAGGGGGGATTTTCGTAAGTTTGATTTTAATTAAGAAACGCCATTTAAACTTCGGTGCTGTTAATTCACCTTATCTCGGCTCGCAGTTTTATACTAAAAAGCATCTGCGTCCGAATACTTTTATAATTAAACCTATGCTCTAGTCATGATCATTTTCAATTTTTGAATGATACAACTTTTTTTGGAACGAAGTTCTTTAACGCGGGCTACCTAAATGGCGAAATCGTCACGTTACGTAACGCTGGATTCCTTATTTCTCCGTCAAAAAAAAAAAAAAAAAAAAAAAAAGAAAAAAAAGTAGAAAACAATTGATTAAGATTCCATATTAACATAGTAGTCATTTTATTTAAAATATTTACTGTAGAAAATGTTTTAATCAAATTTTTTTTTATTTCATTAATAGCGTATTTTATACCTTTTAAATTTCCAACACTTCATTGATAAAAATTAGTTCGGCTACAAGTAGCTAGAAATGATTCGTTTCAGCGCAGTGTGCAGGTTGCATATTCATTTGTTGTAGGCGAAATTTTTAATAAAATACAACCAAGCCATCCTATGACGTCGTCATACTGGTTGGGAGAACCGAATTAGTACAAACCCGGAGACAAAGATGGTGAAAAATTGAATAAAATTGTGTGAAAAGTGCTAAAAACCCACAAGAAAATGGTAGAAATAGCAACAATTGACGAAAATAGCCGAAAAGACCTAAACACACAGATTTCTCAACATGTCAAATGCTCATTTTCCATGTATGATGATACACACTCGTTGATTTGATTTGTTTCTTTACTTACAACTACAACTCAATCCATTCAATAAGTATCACTTAAAAACTTTAAATCTCAAAGAGAAATTGTAAAAATCCTAAATAATTAACTAAAATAATGTTCATAATGTTAATGTTTAATAACGAAAATAAGAAAAAGCGTAAGGAACTTCGTTCCTGACCGGGGGGGGCGGTTTCATAACTGCACACAATTTTTTATTTCGTAAATCATTATATGCACTTTCTCGGGTTATTTCGAATGATCTCTAATAGCATCCGCGAGAACTTTTAAAACTCTAGCTTTTCTTTTTCTTGTCGTTATTTATAAGAAGAACTCAATATTCGGCTTGGAAAGGAACCTTCGGAATAACATCGATCGGGAAGTTTCTCAAATTAATATAAATTTACACCTCCGATCCTGCCTTAGACTTTAAGGACCGAATTTTGCAGACAACAACGTCAAATTCACAACAATGTGAATTACAAAAAATAAACATAAATGCTGAAAACCTTTTTTTTTTTTTTTTTTTAATGAAAGTGTATTTGAAGAAATTTGTTTTTCCAAAAAAGCAATATGTTCTTAGTAAGCATTATTCGCACATTCACGATAGTTGCAGATTTTAGGTCCGACTGAATACTCGCACCGGTGTAGAACTGAACTATTCATTTATATCGCAATACTTTATCGGCGTATGTGCGAAGTAACGCTTTAATTCCCTCATTTTTCTATCTTAGAATGGTAACAGATATATGGCGTAACTATTTTACTTACTGTGCCGACACTCGTAAAAAACTTCTAACCTTATTCGTGATAATTTGAGTAAATGGCCACATGATATGATGTTATGTATAAATATAAACAAATCAAAAGTATTACACATTCGGAATAATTCTAAACATAAGGTTACCCGCGACTTGTCCTTCATAATAACGATTGCCTTCATGAGCTTTATGTAAATATCAATATCTATGTCTCTGTCCACCATTAGAGAACGTTCATGACATTAAATATCTAGGTATATATATATTGATAAATCCTTGAACTGGAAAAAACACATTCAAAGTTTAAACTCGAAATTAAGACAGACAATTCCAGCTCTATATATAAAATAAAGCAGGTACTATCGAACACTACATATATACTATAATTCAATAATAATGTCTAGAATATTATATGGAATTCAAATATATATATCATGTGAAGCTAAGAAAACGGAAGTAAATAAAATAAGCAAAATACACAGAAGAGGTGTTTGAAACTTATACTCCCCCACTGGAAATAAATCGACTTTAGATCAATTATGTGTGAAAGGAAAATGATGAAATGTCCCTCAAGATGTACTATTTCTATTATAGATTACTGGAATTTTTAATGTCAATAATATAAAATTACCATCCAGAGAAAAATAATTCCGTTAAACAAGAAACCGAAGTATAATACACATTACATCTATCCCCGCGGTGTAAAATTAAGAATTGATATCACTGATGATTCAGTTTTGATTCAATTTAAATAAGCACAATCCCTAATGATATACTAGAGTGGAAAAAAAAATATTGGTGTATGGGAAAAGGAGGTGCCAAATTGGTTGAAGGAATGGTGCAAAGACTGAAGATCAAGAGTTTCGTCCTTTATCTCGCTACTCTTTAATGGTTCTTGTCTGTTTACGGTTTTGTCGGTGTTTGACACTTTGTCGTGTCCTTCCTGGATTTTAGGCTCTCACTGATCATGCTTTATTTCAATTCTAAATATTAAGCTGTCTCTGTATATATTGTTGTTTTATTGGCATATATATATGTGCTATTACTTTAATATGCATAATGCTAAATTTATTATTATTGTTAGTTACGAAATAAGTTAAGTAGTTGTAATTTGTCTACTATATATCTATTATAATAAACGTTGATAAGAGTGTTGGGCACTCACACAACGGGCATATCTGTGAGACCTACAACTTATTCTAAAAAAAAAAAATATATATATATATATAATTTTAGTTTTCTTAAACAAATCGGAAGAATCAATGAATTTTTCTATACACTTAAAATCAACTTTTTTCTTCTTCTAATTTCACATTAAAATGATATTATATCACAATCCTTAATACTTAATTTCTGATAAAAAGTAAGAAATATAATTTATAAAAACAGATATTAAAAAATTAGTGTTTTAACAGTAATTGCAAAAATAATTAATGCTTTATGTACATATGGAATTTTCAGTACCAAATAATACAGTTTCATTTTTTTTTTTGTTAGTAAAAGTCATTTTATACTTCCCAGCGGTTATTTGGTTAAGAAGTATAAGCTTTAAAATGGTCTGACATTTGCTTTTCTGAATAATTCCCATAAGCAATAACATCCCATATATTATAATTAAATTTTTCGCTACATCACTTAATTTTGTTAACAACCTGTACGGATATTTAACAAATAAATACTTGTTATTACACCGCTATACGTTATAGTATTGTAAGCAGTTTTGATGCAACGGTTATTGCAATTCTTCAATTCATCAGTAGAATTGTTAATTGCATATTTCTTACCTCATCCACACATGTAACAGGAATCTGTATAGTTTTAAAGTACGAACAATTTTTACAAAAGATTTTGACGGCAGGAATTAGATTATTCTTTATAAAACATAATTTACGGATTAGAGTAATTCACAGCGAATTGATCTGCATAATATTCTCGGCGAAAACCGTTTTTGTAAAAATTTCACACTCAAGTTAACATGTTTTTCTATTTACTAATTTAATTACTCGCTTAATTACAAACCCCATATTTTATTATTTTATTACTGAACGAATAAACCGAACGTATCAATGCACGTCTCCTTCTTCTTGCAATGCCATACTCCATGAGATAACGTGAGTTTTAACTGACAACACTAACAAAATGAATGCACGTTTAACTTTTGCACTTTTTACACCGATTTAATTTCCGTTAATGTAATTGGAGTTCCGTTACCATTCAAAATTAAAAAACGTATTTTTTTTTCTTTTTTTTTTTCTTAAAAATTTGATTCTTCTAGCTTTCAACCGCTTCGTATTCATTATGTTTTTTTCATTCGTCAAATCAGCTTCCAAAACGTTTTCAAAGTTAACGAGCTACCGTTTCAATGTAGGAAATTAAATATAGGTCAATTTTTGTAATACAGCAAATCCCATTTATGTCACTTTGAAATGGTGGAGTTTCGGTCGTCAAAAACTAAAAAGAAATAAACCTAATTCAAAAAGTACATATTATTCTTACATGATTACAAACAAAAACATAAATGAATACAAAATACGATAATTTAAAAACAAACCGTATTAATCTAATGGTGGGGGTATATGTTTGCTAGATTTCCAAATGTTGATGAAGTCCACCAGTGATGTAAATGAAAGTTCTCACTTTAATGTTAAACTCCTGACTTGAGCATTTGAAAAGCTTCCATCACATTTTTGTATGATAGAAGTAAAATTTCGGCATCAGCTTTCTTTTTTACCGAGCTGTGCAGCCAAATCTTCAGCTTTTTATTCTAATATTCGGCCCGTTCACTCTAGCATCTTTCTCGCGAGCTGTTGTGAACCACTGCATTGTTAGTGCTGCTTCTATATCTACCTTTGTCGTTTTGAACTCTGCTGCTTCAATTTCGCAACGATATCCTTTAGAATGTTTTTAGAGAATAATCATAACGACCTGTCTTCAGATCACATCCCAGTATCGTTTACATTAAACAGTACTGTGTGTTGCAACCAGAAAAAAAAGTACGTTGGTAAATAAAATGACAGATTGGGATTGTTTTCGAAGCAACCTGGATAATATAATCGATCTTAAAGTTAGACTGAAAACCAGTACTGAATTAGAAGTGACATGTGATCAGTTTATAGAAGCAGTAAGTGCAGCTGCATCTGCTGCTACTCCTCCCCCGCTTAAAAATCAAACATGTCAATACATGCGTTACTCGGCGGAGATAAGACAGTTAATTAAGGACAGACGCGCCGCCTCAAGACGGGTATGGTATATTTCTCGTAATCCAAATGACAAAAGAGTATTTAATCGCATTAGTAATACACTAAATCGTACTATTAAAGGAATCAAGCAGAGAGCTATAGAAAATTACCTGAATAATCTAGGAGCAGATGCCGATAGAGATAATATACCTTATGGAAAGCGACCCATCGTCTTACGAGACCTATACAACGAATTCCTCCTTTAACGGATGAACAAGGAAATTGGCTTCGGAAGGAAGATGAAAAAGTTGAATGTTCTGCCAAGCATTTATCCAACGTTTTCACGCCGCTTGCCAACCAATCTAACTTCGAACCCTAGATTACTATCACTTCCCGATCAGCAAATCAAACCGTTCTCGCCCTATGAGATAGCGCTGTGTATTGACAAAATCAACCCTAAGAAATCAGCTGGGTTTGATAAGATTTCACCTGCAATCGTGCACGAACTTTCGCGCAAAGGTATTATATTGCTTACGTACCTGTTCAATGCGTGCCTACGTCTTCGATATGTACCTCTTAGTTTCAAAACCGCCGAAATTATTATGTTAAGGAAGGTCAATAAACCCGAAGAGGAAGTATCTTCTTATAGGCCTATATCTATATTACCTTCTATCTCCAATTGTTTGAAAAATTGCTCCTAACAAGACTTCGGCCATTTACCGATGTTATAATACCAAACGAGCAATTTGGTTTCCAGAATGAACATTCAACTACTCAGCAGGTATTTCGGCTCGCAATCAATAACGCTTTAGAAGATAAAAAGTACTGCTCAGTAGCATTCTTGGACGTGGCCCAAGCATTCGATAGAGTATGGCATAAAGGGTTGCTATCTAAATTAAGTAATTACTTACCAAGTATATTTCCTTGTTGCAGTCGTTCCTATCCAACAGGAAGTTCCGTGTTGTAATTAATGATACTAAATCAAAATTTTATGAGATTCGAGCAGGAGTACCTCAAGGAAGTGTCCTCGGTTCTCTGCTGTACCTAATTTTTACAGCAGACATTTCGAGGACAAATAGCACAACTTTAGCCATGTTTTGCCGACGACACTGCGGTCCTTGCAGTAGGTAGCACTCAGAACGAAGCAAATGCTAAATTACAAAATGCATTAGATTTAATCTCCCAGTGGACCTCAGAGTGGAGGATTAAATTAAACGAGGCGAAGTCAGTTCACGTGACCTTTGCTTTACGTCCATTAGACAATCGTTTGCGCGTTTATATAAATAATATCCAGGTACCAATATCCAGCTCGGCCAAATATCTTGGCATTCATTTGGACACTCGTCTCACTTGGCAGCCGCATATTAAGGCTAAAAAAGAGAAAATAATGTCAAAGGTTAGGCAACTTTATTGGTTATTGGGTCGGTATTCGAAGTTAAGCTTATATCATAAGTGCCTAATCTACAAAGTGATCATCAAGCCAATCTGGACATATACGATATTGAATTATGGGGATGTGCCAAAACGAGCAACCGCAATATCATACAGCGGGTTCAAAATAAAATTATACGGATGATAGCAAAAGCTGCATGGTTTCAAAGGAATGCAGACTTGCACAGAGATTTAGATCTGAAGTGTGTGGATGAGGTCATTCCAGAAATCGTAAGTGCGTACTATGAACGGCTTGGGTTCACATAGGAATCCACTAATTCAACAGTTGCTGACACGGAGGAACTCAAATCATGTAGGCTTAAACGCTGTAAACTTGTAAACCTCGTGTGAACTGTCCGCTGTATCCTTAAAAACTGGTCGCTGGGCTAAGTTTTTATTTCTCGTTCCTTTCTCAGTTGTTATATTTATTACTTATTTAAGATTTATTTTAAGATTGTAATAATTGCTCAAATAAAAAAAAAAAAAAAAAGAGATGACTAAGAGCAATGTTGAGTCTTCCTGTAGCTTTGTTTTTGCTCATTTTGACAAGAGCATCGGATTCAGGACGAGCTACACACTTTTCCTTCAAAGTCAAACTCTTCCCTTCCCCACTTATTTGAAACATTTCTCAGATGAAACTAACAAACGAACAAATGAACAAAATGACCATACGATGACAAACGAAAGACAAATATGACACTCATTGTAATTACTAAATTTAACAATGAAAACAAGGAAACACTTTATTTACCTTATGGGTATGCTAATTTTTATTGCGTATGTTGCAAATGTTCGTTGGAGTAACTGCTGTCGTGTGGTGTCAGTGAGAGTACCGAAGTGTGTGTAAAGGTCGCGCGGCATCTTCGCAAACACACGACCTGTCCAAAAACCACGGACCACAAAGATCGATTCTTGTACCATTTATCATATCCGCTCGGCTATTATTATCTTTAATTCCGATGATTTTTGTGGGAATGAACCGGTAATACAATTTTCTAATTCATTTTCTTCTATAACTTTTCGTAAATTAGTTGGCGTTTTAACTTGTATTCTTATTTCGCATTTCTTTGTGTTTAAACTTCTTTACTATCTAGCTAGCTCATAAAAAAAAAAAAAAAAATATTTCAGTACAATGTTATCAATCGCGACATCGATTCTTAAAAACGTTCGATTTCAGTGTAAAATACTGATCGATTTCGTGCTATGGGTTTTTATCGATATAAACCGCCGCTCATTTAGAAATTAACGCACACTATAAACGGAATTATAATATCTACTATTGAAAAACATGCCAAATTATTTCGTATTTGTAAATTTCTTTTTACTTTCCAGTTATGTCGAAGATAAAATGATGATCAAGTAGCCGACGGCAAACTTCACGAGCATTAAATTAATTGACGAAATAAACAAACAATGATTTTATAATTTTACATCTATATTCTAGCTAGAGGGGCCTTTCGACGTCAGTGCTAATAGTAATAAGCAAATTTTTGTATTGAAACAGTGAAACCCCAAAAAAAAAAATTGCAATTTAATTTGGCCCAACTGATTACGGCAACTAGAATTTATATAAAGGTATTATAATTTACACATATTATTTTTTCAGAATATAAAATTTAAAAAATATTTTTTTAAATATCCGCGTTATCTAATGTTATTTCATTAGGTCATACTTAAATTTCTATGCATTCGGTCGAACCGATGGAATTTGGATAAAAATGTGACTCGTTTTTTTTATATTTAACTTTAATTTAAAAAGTTTCTTCTTGCGTTTATTTTATTAATTTTATTAAAATATGTGTATTTTTAACAATATGTATAAAAAAAAAAAAAGGTAAAATAAATATTGAAGTGTTATAAAATTTGTTGTTTTATAATTTATCGTAACTTCGATAGTTGTGAGCGATTCTGTTTGACTGTTTAGATAATAACTTTACAATCAACACAAAGGCTAAATAATGTAATCCTTAAACAGTTCAAGATAACCTCTTTGAAAATTTTTTATTTTATCTCGCAAATTTAGATATCTTTTAAATCTCCTGAATCGACGAATCGACTTTGTTGACTGTATTTTTCTCTTTCTTTTTTACGTTTATAAGTAACTTCGTAAAAAACAATTTACTGTTTTGCTACACTCTACTGTTAATAATGTACACCAACCCAGACAACGTGCCTTCTGTTTTGAATTCCTATTAAACCGCCACATTTTTCATTATCAGATTTTTAAAAAATAGATCAACCCACCTTTCTACTTTTTCTCTTTCTGTTTCCACACATGTTTTTCATAGCCCCCTACAAAATTCTTGCCCAAGTCCAATTCCTTTAATATTTTTTTTTTTTTTTTTTTTTGGCCTAGCCTCTATATCGATTCCTTCATAAACACTGCTTTTTTTTTTCTGACAATATTTTTATTCCTGCTCTCCCAGTGTCAACACATATCAATGGTGAACTGAATTCCTCTCTTTAACATTCTTGAATCATTTCGCACCTTGCATATCTCCTATCAAAACCTACGTGCATATTCTTTATCTTTCATGCGTATAATCTCATTCTGTAATCAACATCTCTCTGAATCAGCTATCGATTCCATTAATCAACTTATTTTATTATCTTAGCGGCACCCTTGACAATTGACTTTCTATAAAATCATATTACTTATTTATATACATCTTGCCTCAGAAGAACCTGAAAGTTCTTTGTTTTTATAAATAGGGTAGTGATATTCAAGCATTCTTCTTATTCTTTATAAATTAATTATTCGTTCCAAAATTTCACTATTGACTCCTTTGTGTGTATGGAAATGCTCCTAAATATCTCCTTTGCAGACTCGACTGAAATCAGTACTGTCTTTGCCTATGTGTTAATGCTTTAAAGTCTTCTGCAATTCCTATAATGTTCTCCAAATCTAGCATACTTTCGCTTAAGTTATTTAAGACTCGAATAACTAACGAATTGCTGCAACAACAATCCCCGGTTCAGTAACCAAACTAGTTGAGTGCACTGAATCTGAAGGATCAAGTCAAATAATTGACGAATTAAATTTAAATAGAAATATATTTCTACATTACAAAGAAATATCTTCGTAGCCGAAAAAAGTAGAAATATCAATTCGTAATGAGCATTTAATGTACTACCACTATTAGTGCGCTCTATGCAAAGACCAGAGAAAGATGAATCTGCAGTAATAATGCTACCTAACAGGGAACTGGTACTTCAGCGGTTGGAAGCCAAACGCCGAGAAAGATCGATCTGCGGCGACGACGATGCTGCCAATCGAGAACTGCTGACCAAGTAACTGGAAGCCAAATGAAGATTAATTTGCAACAGTAATAATGCTGCCTGGTAGGAAACTAAACGACCAGAATGAACGGTAGTCGTTATACAGTACTTTCGTGCTGTCCGAAATGCTGATGATGCGTGGACCACAAAATGAGCACGGCAACTAATTGTAACTAGCAGACTATTGAGATGCGCGCTGGTTAGCAAGGAAATAGTGTTTATCATGCGCGTAACTCTGAAAAGGGCTAGAGGTAATTGGACTAACAGTTTACCGTCGATTCGGAAGACGCGAAAGTCTCATAGGAAATTCGGAATGTGAATGAATTTACCGTCGATTCGGAAGACGCGAAAGTCTCATAGGAAATTCGGAATGTGAATGAAATAAGGGACGAAAATCTAAGTACATAAATATCGACAGGCGTGTCACTCTAAAGCGTGATTGGGGTTATCAGTTGTACCGGAGTAGCCAAAAAAAACCGATCTGACTTTCACGGTTCGCGCATTTATTTATTTTTACAAAAATCGAAATAATGGAAATCGATATCGGTAAAATTGGCACGAGAAATCGCGACGCGAGTTGGATTTGAGTCATACTACAAAACTGAACTGAGTTGTTGAGAAAAAAGGTAAATAGCACTTTGATACCGCGTCAGAAAAATTAATTAAAGACGGTAATTATACACTTCCTTTGCATATCCGTAGAATTCTTCTTTCCTTATGAAGCGCCTTCCTTTCAACTTTTTCAAAAACTCATTTTATCCTATCTTTCCATTTTGGAAAATTGCTATTTCCCTTCCCAAAGGATTTCTCTATTCTTTTAAACGTCTTTTTCAGTATTTCCCCTTTATTTTTTTAGATAATAAACTCCCTTATTTCACATTTTTATCTCGAATTTATATTGTATCCATCAAATCTGTTTTTCTTTCTTTCACATGCTAAATCCCCTTACCTCCTTGAACTGTTGTTGACAAATTTAATCACATATTAAACTCTGCTTTTTAAAAAAACTCCGTATAAAAGTGCGACATAAAAACTAATTTTCTAAAAAAATTTTAAATTTTAGCGAAACTAGCCTTAATTTAATTTTTGCTAATATTCTGTGTTATGATTAGACGCAAAAATTTCAATCATCAACACAATTTGGCACAAAACTATTTCTATCTACAGATAAGTAAGTAAAGTGAATTAAGCCACATATCACTGTTAAGGTTTACAGTATACTAAGTACAACGGCGCTGATATCTCAGCTGTCTTTACTTCCCCGTATTTCTTTTGTACCCTATTACTTCAGGTTGAGTAAACCTGAGAGTGACTTAAATCTAGAATAAGACAAGTCCTGAACCTGTGATGTGGTAACTGAGCAAGCTAACTACTACTAGGCTACCACGCTACCGTCTGCGGATACGATCATTTTTTTAAATATCTTCAAATTCTAGGGAGCCTTCGTCGAGTTAGTGCTCCTGCTCAATGGTCGACGCCAAATTTTTAATTACTAACACAATTCGACACAAAACTATTTCCATCTATGAATAAAATCGTTTTTTTTAATTTATTAAATTTTGTTGAGGGTGCTATCATTAAGTTGGCAAACAGTTCAACTTTTGCTATTACTCAAATAATATTTTTCTAAATTTAACTAGAGTAAAAATTTCAAATAATTCTGTAATTTTTGTTTTTATTTTTTACGGATTTCAAATAAAAGAGGTTATACGTATGATAGTCGCATATATTGCTTTTTTAAGGTTGATCATGCATACCGATTTTAATGATTATTTGATCAATCGAAAGTACACTAGCCAGAGATGATCATCCTATACATGTATATCAAGCATCGGTGAATCTGACTGTTTCTTCGCTAATATGAACAGACAAAAATTATCTAAAAAATTTTCATTAAAATATAGGGAAAAAAATGGACGTAAATCCAAAATTCTAAAACTAAAAGGAAGATAAACGCGAATGGCTTAAAGTACCGTCATATGAAAATGTACATTCGAATAAAGATAATGAATTTGGAACACCCCACAGCATGATTTACAAACTCATCACTGACGGAAGTATTACAATTATATCCTAAACCAGTGCCCAGCTTTTTAGACTACAGAAGCAACATTTTTGGTTGTTCTACCTCTATTATCACTAAAATATTTAGACTAGAAATTGTAAAGTAAAACTATTTTTTAAAAAAAAAGTATTTACTTCAAAATTTACTCTAAAAATTGAATGAAAATTATCTAAAAAGTAAAAAATAATTATTTGACAAAAGTTAATAGATTTTCTAGTAAAATATATACCTATAAGTATATTATGATCACTCCATAAACAACATTAATACTGATTAACAGTTAGCAACAAATTCAAATTGCAAAAATAGTTAAAAACTGCATTAAACATTTTTGTTGTTTTCAATATTTGTGTTATAGAAAACGAGTGACTGTGTTGTTTTCATTAAAGACTTTCTAATAATAATACTGTGATCATGAACCTAACATTCCAAGTTAGTAAATGTTTTTAAATTGTATGTTTTATAATATTATAATGTATTTCGTGCGTAGATCAATGGCGGATCCACGGGAGGGGCATTTCCTCCTCCAAAGAACCAAAGCCTCCGTGAAAAAATTTTTTATAACAGAGAAACTTAATTTATACTATAAAAGATTTATATAAATGTGACACCTAGGGATTTAATTGTAATTAATATTTAATACTGTTTTCTAGTAAAACTATTAATGTTACGTTTTTATTTTATTTTAAACGCAACTGTCATCGATCTTTTGCCATTTTTATTTATTTTTAATTTTTATTTTGTAATTTTAATTAAAAATAGAGTTCAATGAAAAATATATGTATATTTGTTTTACTTGTCCACGAACAAAGAATTCAGATTGAATTACTCACAAAAATAAAAAAGAAGTAAAGTCTAATAAATATACAATCTTTCTTGCTATTCCTAAACTACCATTTTAGCTAGAATTTTATAATTTCGTTTTATTTTTCACCCCTAAATATAAGACGAAAGTTAAACTAAAAATTGTAATAATTATGTATTTTTAAAACATTTTTAAATTTCTAAAGAGGCCGCTATTTGATTTACTTTATGAAACAAGGTATTTGTCAAATCTACTGCCTACCGTAGAAGATATTTCGAATCCCCTCCCACATACAATGTCACACTGGATCCGCCCTTGGCATAGATTAACCTATATATAAATAGGTAAAGACAAAACAATTCAGTACCATTTTCTCCTCTGTTTATTAACCAATTTTCTTTTTTTTTTTTTTTTGTTTACTAGCTATTGACGATATTAGTAAAAAAAAATTTGGAAACAGTTATTTTTGTTCTTATTTAAATAAAAAATGAATACAAAAAATGAAAAAAGTTCCCCCTTTGTCACTCCTATCCCAGGATTCGCCATCCATCGCATCCCTCCTCGATTTTTTCAAATCAGTAAACCTATTTTATAAAATATAATAAACTTGCAGGCCGCGCTCCTAGTCTAGCTGCTGTACACAGCGCGGAAGAAAAAAAATAACTGAAATAAAAAAATCGCTATAGTCAGTAAATCTGTTCTTATTAAAATGTTTTAATTTTTCTTAATAATCATCATTATTGGCTTTTTACAGTGTACAAAGTCTTAAGGTGTGATTTAATAAATGTTTAATTAAAATTTGTTTAAATTAATAAATTATTATATGTCTGTAATAATTCGTCTATAAATAAATTATATTTTATCTTTATTGCATTTTTGTTAAATTTTTAAAGTAAATTTTGAAATGAGTATTTTTTTAAACAATTTTTTATTTATACAAATATATATATATATATATATATATTAATTACAACGTAATTCTTAGGCTACCCCCCATTCGAAAAAATGTCCCAATTTTATGTAACGCTAAATGTCCCAGAAAAATGTCCCAATTTTATGTAACGTTTGTTATATTTTGTAGGATTTTTGCTATTGTTATTTAAAAAACGTCACAATTTTATGTAATGAAATATGTAACGAAAAATGTAACGAAAAAATGTCTTAATTTTATATAACGGAAGGTAAATGTTAGAATAGGATTTTTGTGGTCATGTTATTTTTTGTGTGTGTTGATGCCAGTAAGAATTACGTTGTAAATTTTGATCATTTTATACAAAGTATAGAAGAGAAAGAGACAGGAATGAAAGCAGGAGGGGTCAAGGGGCACAGCCCCTTGCGAGGCCAAAGTAGCCGAGTTATATATATATATATATATATATATTATAACGTAATTCTTAAGCTACCCCCCATTAGAAAAAATGTCTTAAAAATATGTCCCAATTTTATGTAACGTTTGTTACATTTTAATTTTTACTGACTTTATATATGTCTCGCAAGGGGCTGTGCTCATTCACCCCTTCTGCTTTCATTTCTGTCTCTTTCTCTTCTATACTTTGTATAAAATGATCAAAATTTACAATGTAATTCTTACTGGCATCAACATAAAAATAACATAATCACAAAAATCCTATGCTAACATTTAACTTTCATTATATAAAATTAAAATATTTTTTCGTTACATTTTTCGTTACATAAAATTGTAACATTTTTTAAATAGAAATCATAAAAATTCTATAAAATATAACAAACGTTACATAAAATTGGGACATTTTTTCTAATGGGGTAGCCTATGAATTACGTTGTAATTAATATATTAATTACAACGTAATTCTTAGGCCGGCCCCTATTAGATTTTGTAATGAAAAGTATCACAATTTTATGTAACGAAAAAATATCCTAATTTTATGTAATGAAAGTTTAATGTTAGGATAGAATTTTTGTGATCATGTTATTATATTCTATGAACCGATTTAGAATTACATTGAACATTTTGATAATTTTATACAAATTATAGAAGAGAAAGAGACAGAAATGTAAGCAAGAAGGGTAAAGGAGTACAGCCCCTTTCGAGGCCAAAATAGCCGAGTTTATATATATATATATATACATGTACATATTTCTAAGTAAATTATACAATGAAATTGTATTATTTTAAATAGTAAAATAATCGAAGTTAAAAAAGAAAATATTGTAATTTCATTACTCACTTAGTTTTGTTTTTATACAATTTACATTACTTTTCCTGTTACTAAAGTCAAATCGATTTTTAATAAAATTATAGTTTTTTAATTGCAAAATTTTGCGCGGAAATAGAAAAAAAAAGTGTTTTAAACATTTGTACAAACTCTCCGCACCTCGTTAATCACAGCCGGGATAAACGTCATTTTCGGTGAAACTATTTAAATGACTTCTAAAAAACCGAAAAAATAAAAAAAACATACATCACAAAATAGATAAATAAATAAAACCAAATGCGGCGCTGTAGAATATTTACTGTCTAAAAAAACATGCCTTCTCCCAAAGACAAAACCCTATCGCGCTTCGAATATTACATTTTTCCGATCGGAAGTTTATTACTAAATAATGCTTCTTTAAAACTTTTATTGTCTTCAAACCGGCCGCGAAAACACTGGCCATTTTACTCGCAAGTGCGTTCGACATGCTTTGAATTTGTGAAGTCAATAAAGGATGTGAATGTTTTATAGCGCCATGCTATAAGAGACCCCTTCAACAATAATTTTTCGATCGACAATTTAAAGGTCGCATCAGGAATATTTCATTTCATAGTCTGTTTTATTCTTACCATTTGGAATATATATATATATATAACCTATATATATATATATATATATATAGCTTTATTCTTTAGACCTCGTCGAGGGGTAATCTCCTAGATTTCCAGTTGATAGTTCATCTATAATACTTCGAAGATAAATATTCTATTGAAACTTTCTTGATGATAATAACTGTTTTTTTTTAAAACTACAGCAGTCGCGCGGTCCACCTATGTAGTCCAGGTGTTACATTTATCGTTGTCGCATAAGAGCAGTTGAAGGTGAATTACAGTTTTTATTAGTTTTCACCCGTTCAGCACGCTTTTGTATGTTGTTTTTTTCTGATACCTTATGAAATTTGAAGGTTTAAACGCTGCAGTCTACGCGAGTAATGTATTTGTATTAATGTCAATAGCTGCTCAATGATAAGACAAAACCAAAAAATGTGACTAAACGAAATTCTGATAAAGAGGGTAGAAACATTAACATTGTAAAAAAAACTATTAAACGTTGCACATAAAAATAAAAAAAAAATTTTATAAATTCAGTGATAGTTTGTATATTTTGTATAAAATTAATTTTTTATTTAGTGAAAACTTTTCAGCTTAAAAAATTTCAATCTGATTACTTAGTTGTTCAAATTCAGCTTTTACTTCGGATTTGTGGATTTTGAAAAAACAGTTATTAAAAGCCCTCTTAAAAATTATCTATCAGTTAAATGATAAGTATTTCACGTTTTAACGGTTTTAGCAATCAATATTCTCTTATTCTCTTTTCGTTAGTAACGATAAGAACAGGGAAAGCATTTTCACTGATACTGGTGCTTTTGATAATTGCAATTTTCTTTCTAAACTTTAATATGTCAGTACAACGCCGTTTGTATGCTAATATAAGTTATAGCACTGTCCATCGAAGTCCTTAATTCACTTTTTTTCCTGTGTTCTAAATGGACAATTTTAGTGAGATTCTTGATTGGTTTTAAAGCAGAACCATCGTATGCATACATCTTGGTTAACTAACGATCCTTATCAGATTGCACATATAATATTAATAATTACAGTTAATGATTACATCAATGTTCCGTCCACGGTAATATGAAAAGAATGAAATTCCGAACCATAATTCTGAAAAGGCATTAAAAAAAATAAACAATGACTAAATAATAAAACATGTACGGATTTATGAGTAAATCAACTACTACAATTTGCAGCAATTTAATCAGCAATGGACACAATTACGACTAGAATACATGCATTTAAGTGAATTTCGATATTATATTAACTGACATATTCGCTGTAATTATTAAACATGTGCTTACAACTTATTACAATAAACATAAAATCTGCGCATTTCTTGTTTCTTATATAAATAATGTGCACATAACGAGCAAGCAATCCCAAATAACTAATCAATATAAATAGTTTCTCATTTAGCTTCTCCATCCTTAAACTCTGACACCGGCGTTTAAGGTTAATTCCACGTTTGTAAGATTCGGTTTTAATTGCGGTTTTTTATGTCTTCAAAATATAATGATGAGATTACTTTATTCTTCTTTACGTGAAATTCTTCTCAAGTCTTTCATTTGTTTTAAACACGCTTACAATTTAATTAAGATAACAAATTTTTAGAAACAGTTACGAATATTTGTCAAGTTTAATAAACTGTATGTAGCCTGAAGCACATACAAAACAGCGGTACATTTTGAAAAGTACTCCATCTATTTGCAATCAGATCATTCGATTAGCTACCGTAATTTCCATTTTGTTTCGACTCTTATTTCGTACCGTACAACGTGACTCTGATAATTTGCGAAAACATATACACTAACACAAAACTACAGTGGTATATATGTATGTTTAACATTTTATATAAATTCGTATATGTATTTCATGGTCCATATTATGTGTGTATATACATATATATATATATATATATATATATATATATATATATATTGCATATTTATATTGTCCTGCGCAGGGGTTTTTTCGAAGGCGACGTCCCCATACTTTTAGAATCTTCTGTCATTGTTCTTCCTTTTCCATTTTGTATATTGCAGAAAAGTTAATGGCAGAGCTAGATGCATCATAAAACGAGGCAAGAGAAAATCCTGGAAAAATGTTTGCTCCTCCTTCTTATGCGCATACTCAAATTTGGAGAACGGCTAAAGACTTTAAATCTCCGAATTCCAAATAACCCTTCTACTTCAACATCCCGTTCTAACACGCGTTCATCATTTATTGCTTTGCTAGCCCTAGTAGTATTCCTTCCTTCGATCAAGTAAAGCTCTCCTTCTCTCCCTCTCGAAGATAAATTCACTTCTTCACTTCTAATTTCTATTTTGATGAAATCCTCTTTTCATGACAATACCCTGCAACTCGTCGACCCTAGGAATCGATGGAATTTCTGTCCATGATCTTAAAAAAACCTTCTGTATTTTCACACTCAAAATTCTCCTTAAAGTTTTCAACTCCTTTCTTTTCTCTAATTTCAAAAAATTAATGTTCATTCGAAAATCTTCATTCTCGACGCAAATTACCGACTCGTTAAAACGTTGTCTAACTGCCGTCTTTAAAAATTTTTTATTCAACTAAAATAATGTCCTAATTCAAATCGACCTGTTCGGTCTTAAAAAATAAAATAGTAATTTTCTATGTAGCTTTCGTTTTTTGTTTTTTTTTTTTTTCTGTGGGCGCGCCAGCGGCATTGACCCAACAACAGGAAAACTAAGCTAAAAAACTAAATAACTAGGCGGTCCGAAATGGACGCAACAAAGGACAGCAGTGCTGACACCGCAGAAGATGAGGGAAAGGAGAGGATGAAGGAAGAGTTATAGGGAGTAGAGAGACCTAATGACATCAGCTTTCATTTCTTTACTCTGCGTTCTGTACTTTTTGTGTTTTTTTTTTTAATTAATCCGTCAACGAGGACATTAGCCCAAGAAATGGATGAACGATAACATAAAGTCGTATTCTTAAACGTTAAAGGATAGAGGATAAAAATAATTCGAGGGCAGGAATAACAGAAAAAAATTGAGAGAATATAAAAATCACTATAAGAGAAGTAAGGATTCTAAGTTTTAGTAGAGAAGATTAGAAGAACGATTGCTCGACAAAAAGGGTCGAACATTCAAACAAAATATGATCAATATCACAAGGAATATTGTGGAAGGGGGTAAAGAAGATAAAATGTAGTAGATGTAGAGGAAAATTGAGAAATTGATGCAGGAAAGAAACTATGATTAAATAGCAACTGAGATCGTGGAGTGTTTTAAGAAAAGGAAAGTCTAGGAAAGAGAGGTAAAAGGAGCCAGAATTAAGAAATTTAGAAGAGTAAGAGTTTTCCTGGAATGTCTCGTTTAAGGAAAGAAGAACAATATTAAGAGCTGAAAGTGTACATAAAAAATTTGCCACTTAAACCGGAAAAACTGGTTGATGAATTGCCCTCAATGGTTAAATGACAACGAATATACAGAAGATAAACCTCAATCAAGTGAAGAAAGAAAAGGTTTTGAATGAAAGAGCGTATGAGAAGTATTACGTAACCGGACGAAGAAGAAGAAGAAGGAGAAGGAGGCATGCTAGCTTTCAGAGAACTTTCAGAATTCGAGATTATGAGCACTTTATAGAAAATTACTGATGAGGGAACAAAAAAAAAAAAAAAGTACAGCGCATAGGTTATCAATAGATTCTACATAGAAAATTGAACAGTAGGAGGGAATTTAAACTATTCAAAATAATTCAAGACAGGACAAGAAAAAAAAAATGAAAAAACAGAAGCAACTCCATTAGGCTCTTTGGAACCATGAGTAGAGATAGTGACAGATGTTGAAAACGAAAGAGCTTAAAGCATTAGAAAAAAATGAATTTCGGCGACATTTTGATGAACAGATTTAGAACGAATCAGCAAAGACAGACATTTAATAGGATGAAGGCAACTGGAAAACCGAAAGAAAAGTAAGCAAGCTTATCTTGACTATAAACAGACGGTAAAAATTGAAAGAAACGAACCGAAATGAAGATAAAATTCGGGTAGTAAATCGCCATTTTTTATAAAGGATAGCGGAGTAAGAAGAAATAAATGAAAAAAAAAAAAAAAAGAGTAATAAGCAGTCGCTTAATCGAAAAATAATAACCCAAGTAGGAGATACGAATAAAGAAGGGAGTATGGATTCAGCAAAGATAGACGGAACCGCGGTAGATCTCAAGCGCTAAAGCAGAGACGAAAGCAGGTATTTTGAAGACGACCTAATTTTGAAAGAAGAGACCAGGAAGGATTGCCATAAATAAAGCGACAATAATCTAGGATAGAGCGGATAAAGGATTTATAGAATACGAGTAAAACACGCCTTCAAATCAGTATAAGAGGGAGAGAGAGCTTTCGACAGATTGAATTTTCCAAAAGAAGATAGATATAATGTCATTATGAAAGAAGAGAGACAGCTGTTTAAAAAAATTCTTAAATAAGAAAAAGAGTTTACAAAGGGAATTGGATCGCCATTTAAATTAAAACTAATCAAAGAAGGATCAAACGGACGAAGAATAAAGATAGAAAGATTTACGGAGATAAATAAAACGATAAATACTAAAAAGCGCTTTTTCTAGTGACAAAAAAAAGAATTTTGAAAGTACAAGTTAGCTAACCAGATATTACAATAGAAGGAGTGTAGATGAAGTACATCGTTGGCAAAGAAAAGTTAATAGTAAGAGAGGCGATTTCGGTAAAGTAAATAAATGAGAACATTATGTCGAAGAATGCGGAAAGGTGAACGTTATCAAATGCCGCTGTTACGTTAATATAGTAATATTACGTGCCCTTTGCGTCATTTTATGTACTTGTATAGCATGAACAACACCACCACGGTATCTAACGCAAATACATTAAAGTAATATTTTTGGAATATTTATTAAAGTAAAATTTTGAATATTACTTGAATATATATTTTTGTTAAATACTGGTCTTGTTCATGCTATTCAAGTATATAAAATGACGCAAAGGGCGCGTAATATTAATATTAACGTAACGGCGGCATTTGATAACGGTTCACCTTTCCATTCAAATATGCAGCTGTTATGTCAACGAAAGCAGCAATTAAGAATTTTTTATTGATATATGACAAATAAACATACGATAGAAACGTACTAGCATAATCTGGTAGAGACCATGTCCAGGACCGAAACGGAATATATGGTATTAGGTAAGTCTGTTACCGTGTTTAATCAATAAAACAATACTTTTATTGATTAAACTTTCGAAAATCTTTTTTAAAAAAAGACCGACTGAAATGAGAAAAAATAAGGTTTGCAGACGGGGAATATATTGAAAATGTTCCAAGACGGAGCAGTACAACCGGAGCCAAGAAAGGAGTCGAATATATTTAAAAGTATCCGGAAAGAAAAATCAAAAAGATTTTTAAGAAAACAAAAAAATGGATCCTATCTAAGCTCGGAGAGGAATTGGAGGAATCGATTAAAGATAAATAAAGTTCTGGTAAGATGAAAGGAAAGTTAAGAAAATATGGATAACTTAGAGAAGACGAAGGAAAGTAGCTAGAAGTGATCGACAAACGGGGTTAATTTTTTAGGAGGAAGACTATGATTGGAAGGACATTGAGAGAAGGATGATTTAAAAAGTCTTTATCCATTTTTTTCATATACGATAGAAATCAGTAAATCGAGAAAAAGAGGAACAGAAGCTTTTCCACGAGTTTATGTGGTTTTAAAAACAAATCTGTCTTTAGCCACCATTCGTATGAGCCAAAAAGGTGGAAGGATAAAGACAGGAGCGAAAAGTTCTATGAGTGGTCATACTTGAATCAAACGCCGTTTTTCCTTATTCCATCACAATGAGCACAGGACGTTCTGGGTTTTTCGGTTGGATAGGAGGGGAAAAATGAGTTAAGGCGGAGAAGATAGATTCAACGAAGAAGTCATATTGAAAGGATGGATTTTAACGAGGAACTGAAGGGAGCGAAACATGGTCCAGATTTGGAAAATTCAAGAGGTTTATAAAAAGCAAAAGAAGGAAAATCGCTAAAAGAAATTACGCTACAAATGTGATCGCTTCCAAAGATGCCGTTTAGAGTTGATCATCGATACTTGATATTAAGATTAGGAGAAGTGAATGACAGGTTAATTGGAGAACAAAGAACTTTAAGAGGGCGAACTGTCATTAAAGAGGATCAACATTCTTTTTATATGATAAAATTTTCAAGTCACCGGGCGATCGGAACTAATTAAAGAGAAACTACGAATATTGAGATAAATATTTTATCTAACTTTCTGCCTAGCAGCGCAACAATTATATTAATTTAACACAAGCTCTTAAAAGAAATTGTATTTCCTTTAAGGCTACGGAAATTTCACTGTAAAATTGACGATGAAGGTAAAAACAAGAAATATAATAAAAAATAAGGGAATAAAAAAAAAAAAAAAAAAACGATCATGAGCTCTAGCAGGATAATAAGAGAATAATGGAAAGCCCAAAAGGTGAAATTACGAAGAAGGAATCAGAAATACTATGATGTAACCGCATCCGCATAGTTCAACTTAAATACAAACCGCGTAAGGAGTAAGCAGAGAGAGAGAGAGAAGAAAAGTACGATTAACAGAGAATTTTTAAAAGTTCCCATTGTCTTAAGTAAATCATTGTGTACGGGCCGTGGTATGCTATAACTTAGTCATAGGCAGCAAGCAACACTAATGGGAAAGGATACAGAGTAAAATTTAATCGGGAACAGTGATACCCATCGGTGAAACAATTCATTGGGCACAGCGGTACGCTATCGATCGACTTAATTATGCGGGAGTAAGTAACACCGGAAGAAAGCGTTGAGAGACGTAGTGAAAACTTTTGTGGATCAACGTTGGTGGTGAAAAGATGAACTTTGTTAACCAGTCGTAATAACTTGTGTGTAACCATTATACGTAAAGACTTTTCGCAATTCATATTACTAGAATTAAAATTAAAATATGTATTTTTCGGTAGAATTGAAGATCAAACATAATTTATCTAAAGGGAATAATAAGAAACTGTTTTGCAATCAAAGTAAAAAGTTGGCAATTTCGAAAATTAGACCTAAGTGTGTTTCCCGAACTATCTAATATCCAGATAAATCACGAGACAAGATCTGGTATTGGAATTTTTTCCGACTTTCTTCGATCCGGATAAATAATAATTTCAATTATTTATCGGGAGAAATTCTATCGTGTATTCGTAATTAGCGACAGTTTTATTTCGAAAATAGCGATTTTATAATGTCGAATTTCATATGTGTCCTTGAAATAGCGCCACGTGATATTTCAATTTTTATCGGATATTTGCAGCCGGGAATTATATTTAATGATTTCGAGATGGAAATAGATAATATAATTTCATTTACTTTTATTATCGTCAATAGTAAAGTGGACAGAAAGTGTTCTGGTAGAGCTTCATGATTTATTTGAACTGGATTTAATTTCGTGCTTTCGTAAGTACCTTTTCTGATTCGGCTTTTTTTTTTTTGTTTATTGACTTCACTATAAAGTTAATCTTTTCCGTCGTATAAAATTTTATTTCCGGTACTATTCGATTTAAATGAACCACGAAAATCGGAAATTTCTAAGGGCAGGATATTTTTAATTCTTTAAACTTCTCGGCATTGAAAACCCTATAATAAACGTACTACATACATATACCCGCATAATGTACGTAAATAGAAAAATACAAAATTGAAAGGCTCTTTTTTTTCTTTTTTTTTTTTTTTTTTTTTTATTTATTTCATTTTAGCAATGTGTGTGTATGTGGTAATAAAATTCGGTTTTCGAATCGGAAAATCATTTCTCCGGGTTCTCATAATTCTACAATAGGCTTTGTGTATGGTCGAAAAGAAAAAAGCCATTCACAGCAGAGAAATGTTTACGTCTTCACTTTGGACTCAGTTTGCTCCTCTTATCGTTTTTCACTTGTATCTTTTTCATTTTGTCCTTTTCACCCTTCTTCTTCTGACATGCTAATCATATTCTTTTTCAAGCGCTCTTTCATCGAAGCTGAACGTTCCTCTTTATACCCGTTATTTTCGCTAATAGTCTATTCCTTACATCCTTCATCCTCTTCTTCGTATCCTTTCTGTCTCTCTTGTCTTTGATTGCGTAAGGATTTAGGCACACTTTCCTTTCCTAGTTCTTGGGCCAACAATAATATCGACAAATCCCCCAAAAAATTTAAAAAAACAAAGAAAAAAATGCTTAACGTTCTAAATCGAATCAATGAATTAATTGCGTAATATTTTTCGTTTAATTAAGAAATTAAAAACGAAAAAAAAAACAAAAAACGATTAAACAGATGAGCTATTGTTATTGATAATTATGTTATTATTATTATTATTTCGAATTAGCCACTGATGGACTACGTTGTCAACTGGTTCTGCCATTCTTCTTACTCTCTTTCCATACTGCTTTCATTCCTTTAACTGTGTCTCCCTTTTTTTCTTTCTTCGGTCCACAGAATGCCAGTTCTTCCTTTACGTTTCTCCGCGAATCTTTTACAGTCAAATAATTTCTTCTTTAACGTTGATCGCTGTTCTACATTTTCAGGCGTAATCTTCAGTTCATCCGGGTCTTTTTTGGTCTCTGTGTACCGTGTGACACTTATTTTTAGCTTTCGCATGTAATTAAGCAACTTTCCGGCGAGCCTGCTCGTCCCCATCCTTTGCATATGACCGTAGAACCGAATTCTTCTTTTCCGGATCTCGGTAGTGATGCTTTCCACATGTTGGCATATTTCCCGGTTGCTCCTTTTTATATATTTTCCATCTTGCTTCACTGGTCACAGTATTCTTCTTACGATCTTTCTTTCTGCGATTTCAAGTTGTTCATTTAATCCTTTTTTGTTCATTGTTAGGCCTTCCGCTGCATATAATGCTTCTGGTCTCATCAGAGTTTTATCTCAGCTCGGCATTTCTTGATAGATATATCTCTTATTATATATTTCTTTTGTTAAATAAAAACCCGCTTTCATTCCATCGATCCTATATTTGATTGCTTCTTTTTCTGACACACTCTGCTCGATTAATACTCCCAGGTACTTGAATTTATTAACTCTCTGCACTTGACCCGCATCAGTTTTTATTCTATTAGGAGCGGTTGTAATATTTGTGATAAATTTGGTTTTCTGCAAAGGAAATTTGCAGCCCTGCTCTATCCGCTTGCTCCTTTATATCTGCAGCTTTGCTGTCTCCCCATAGATTCCGCTATTATTGCCAGATCGTCTGCAAAAGCTAAGCAATCTCTGTTAATAAATTATCCTTCTTGTATCCTAGTTTAATTTTCCCAGTAATATTTTCTTCATTCATAGCTTTTCTCCATTCTCTTATAACTGTTTCAAGGATGAGGGTTAAAGAGTAAAGGTGACAGACCATCAGGTCTAACTCCTGTTTTTATTTCAACCTGTCTAGAGATATTTCGCCTCTAAATTTTACTTTAGCATATGTGTTTGTTAACGTTTTTATTATTATTATTGAGCTTGTGTTTTTTCTTTTTCTTTAACGACATTAAACGGCACTGTCCTATCTACGGAATCGTGTACGCTTTCTTAAAATCGACGAACGTTGTTACATATTTTTTAGATCTTCTCTTCAGATAAAGCATTATATATTGACTTGAGCCTGAAAACTTGTTCCACACATGATCTATGTTTCCTGAAACCACATTGATATTCGTCATATGCATTATATGTATTAAAACTACGAAGAACGTGCTTGCCAACGTCTGTTTCAAAAAAAGTGCATTCACTTATTATGCTGATAGAGGTTGTTCACAACATCCGAAGCTGGCCGGAATTTATTAATTAATTATCGAAGTTCTAGCTATTCTATGTTTATTAATTAACAATCGGAGTAGCGAAATTATCAGGAAAATATTATATTCATTATTAGGTAAAATAATTTCGTTGTTAACCTTTTTTTTTTTCCCCTTAGTTATATAATATTACAAACTGGTCATCTAGGCCATTTAGCAATTTATTTAAAAGGGGCAGTATTGAGCGTGAAGGGAAAAGAAGCCAATGGTGTCTGCAATAGTTGCAAGTAATTAAAAATAGTCACAGATCAATGCGGAAATTTTATAATTTGCACTTTTTACACCTATAAACTTGGCTGATTTCGCCCGCTATTTTCTTTCTTTAGTAAAACAAATGTCGCTCATTTTCGTTCCTTCGCTACAAAAGAAGACTTTTATTTTTCTTTTTTTTTTTTTTTTCCATTCGGTTCGTCAACATCAATAACCGCCAAAAAAAGAGGAGAAAGAGAATCAGATTTTTGTGAGATGTGAGATAGCCAACAAAAAAGTGTCATGACGGAAGGAGAAGGAAGGGAATAAATACACGGAGCATTATATGAAATGGGAAAAATGCTTGGCAACAGAAAGGAGTAGAAAGAAGATCGTTCCATTAAAAACGAAGAGCGAACATTAGATCTGCAATCCCTTGGCAAAGATTAGCTGGCACGATGTTGCTTCATATGCAACAACTTTAAATTTAAATTGAGTTTTTATGCTTCCCGATAGAAATGCGTCTAGGCGTATGTCTGGGGTTTTTCGTTTTTATTCTTATTAAAATATCAGTACTGGGGAAGTATTTTCGGCTAATAAATGCGCGTATATTAAAGAACATAAAGTGCCATTTTTGAATTGAAGACGCACATCCGCATTTTAGATTTCCACATATTTAAATGCTACATCAATATTAACCGGGTAAAGTTCAAAGCAAATAAAGTGCATGTTAATCCTATTCTTTTAATCGTTATTTTTGTAATTTTTTTAATCCTCATTTAAAAAATTTTTCTTACAGTACGGGATTTGTTCGTAAATATGTTTTTTTTTTTTTTTTACTAATATTTAATTATAAATTAGTTTTAATTTCTTCATAGCTGAAAGAGTGTAGATTAAAATGAGACGGTAACTATCGCAACTATCGCTCTTCAAGTATGTTCTCGGAATATCTCTTTATGTATAGAGGTGATTTGTATTTTTGAACAGCGACAATTATACATAGAGCCGAAGTAATGCTAAGAAACACTCAGTAGCAACTTTTGAAGAATGTGCGAGACAAAATATACTTCAAAGCCGAATAGGACACTTCTTCTGGTACGGGCAGCGGTGGCGCAGACGATGAACGAACTATATATGCTATACTCTTGTGAACCTTTATCGAACGACAAACCAACAATAGGCGTACACCTGATTAATCGATACAGGACTACCGAACAAACGGAAGAGAAGGGGAATATATTTAAATGTTAAAAATGCGCGCGTAAAGGACATCTTGAAAGAAAGATGATGACAGGCTTCTATCGAGAATATGACTCTGGACGCGATTGAAGTTGGAAAATCCGTTCCGTGGTCGCAATTGCGACAGTATTTCTTATAAACGCAACATGATTTTTGTTCGTTCACGAGAAATGTTACCGAGTATAACAACTCCGTAATGTTTCCAATTTCTTTACAAAATCGAGTTCTAGACGAGTCTTCGTATTTAGAAGCTTTTTATTTGAATTTTTTGAATAATTGTAATTTATTATATTTAGCCAGAAGAGTCTAGACAGTTCTTAAGCTCCAACGGAGCTAAACTCAAATTCTGCTACGCAGCGCGGAAAAATACTGAAAATCTTTTTATGATAATAAGGAAAATTACACTTAGAATTGAACGCACAAATTTTGAAATTTGGTTTTTGGAAAACAATCCTGGTAACGAGGGGGGGGGGGGGAAACGACGCAGAAAAAAAGTTATTTTCGCGAAATAGAAAATTAAAATATTCTTTCTTCGGAAAAATGAGGGCTGTTTTTTTGTCGTTTCTTCTGCGAAAAAACGTCTGTAAATCTTTGGTGCTTAAATTTCGACTGCGCAAACTAGTCCGCACTGAAAAATTTTGATAAGACGCTTATCTATCGGTGAAGAATAAATTGACAGTTGCTTCAAGTCAAATAATACGTGTTAGAAAATAAAATGGGAAATTTTTCCACATAAATGAAACCGAAAAAAAAAAAGAAAGTGGTATTTTATAATTCGTTCTCTACCCTTTTTACTATTTTTAAAAATACTATTTTTAAAAATACCATTTTAATGAGAAAAGTTAAATTTGAAAAGAATTATTCGCACATAAAGCAAATATCGCAATAACTAACCTGTTATTTTTCAGTCTCGAACTGATAGTGAACAGATAATGATTTAATTGTTTTCGTTGAAATTTTATAAAAATATTTTCCTTAACTCGCGTTGCGGGGAATGTTTTTTTTCTCTCGTTTTTTCTCCCTTTTAAATTTTAAATAAATTCTGTAGGTTTCTTACATGGTATTTAAGAAAAATCAATTAATACACATATATGTATATCGATACGGATTCGGTGTATTCGAATTAAAATCATTCTTCGGTTAAATCGTTATTTCTCGATCTCTTCATCTTCTTTTGTTCTCGTGGCCACTGTGTACGATCGCGTCAAAGAATTTGTTGGCCAAATAACCAAAAATCTCTTTGCACGAACGATCGCATCAAGGTAAAGACTGAGTTTGATGTCCCATAGTGATCGAAAACAAAAACATGGGCTCCTGGTGAAAGTGCATATTCGTACAATGTGTGCCGCGTAAAGCCGAGGAAAGTTCATAAAATCGGACGGAGCAACTAGTGCGCTAACGTTTTTAGATTATTCTAGAAACTTCTACATAGCCTTAACTATTTATTTCTAAGATATCACTAGTTAGTCGATCAAAAACCGCCCCCTCCTGAGGTACTAGTCGATGACGTTTTTTGAATAATGTCTGTTGTCGCGCCTATCTTTAGAAAGCCATTTTTCACTTAGTTCTGGTTATTTTATTTCAAAAAAAAAAAAAAAAAACACTTTTTGTCCCTTCCAGTCGTTCTATTTCTTTTTAATAGGCGTTCAAAATGTTGTTTGGTCCGTAAATCGATATCGAATAAAGGAGAAAATACCTTTTTACATTTAGGCTTAACTCACATACAATTTTGTCGCTGTGCTGTGGTTGTTATGCTGTAGTCGGACATTTTTGAACCACAATGTTAACAACAATACAACTATGGCGCGTTGAGTGGTTAGAAAGTGGCTGATAAGTGGCTCAATGTGTGTTAAACTCGACCACCGATGACCACTTTTTTCTGCTTGATACCAGCCATACGTTGCGACTGCTGTTAGAGAGCTGGCGACAGGAAGTAGTCCGGGTCTAAGTAGTATTGCGTTTTTTAATATTATTATTTCGATGTCAAAATAGTATTACCCACTACCGACCACTATTTTGTGGTTCTGCTATGGTCGAAAAGTTGTCCGTGTGAATTTAGCTTTAGTCTTCTCTCATATTGTCAAGTATTTTTCCTTCCCAGCAAAAGAACGATTTCCCGACCGAGAATCTGCGGCGGAGAGTTTTTAAAATAATAATAAAAAAAACCCAATGCTAATCTGAAAAATTAAAGAGACCGGATAAAGAGAAGTCATATTACTGGCTAATAGGGGCAGCACCTGCAAGTAAAGAGAAACCACATTAATACATGTGCCGCCCAGTGCGGAGGCCAGCCATGAAACGAATTGTATTTTTCGTCGCAATAATAATTGTAGACCGGACCATTTTTTAAAGGGCTATTTAAAGGGCTAACGATTTAAATTAGACATGGAATTTAAAACGGAACTATTTCGTGCAAGCATGTACACGTTACATGCAATACAGATCGTTTTTGACGAACTGGTTACTCTACTACCTCATTAATCATTTTCATTCTGCGAATAGAAATTAAAATGGCACCTACAATATCCTTTTCAGAGTTAAATACCTCTGAAATATCTAATAAAAGCGGATTTAATGATTCTCGCGTAGGAATTATATCGTTGCGCGTGACTTTTTTCATTTACTTTTTATCATATTTTTTAAAACATGCCGATTTTTGGTTCGCAGCCATTCAACCATCGAGAGAAACGATGAACTGATTCTCTTTTTAATTCGAGTTTCTGCAACCTTCCTTTCGTAAAAAAGACTTTTTGTATTTTAACCTTTTATGCGTTAATTAAAAATTCAACCGGACATGCAGGTGTGCTGTTAATTACGATATTAAGCTCATAATATATCACAGCGTTATTCAAACAACTTTTACAAGCACGGACATGTTAAACAATTTATTAAGCAGTCGGTGTAATGAATAAAAGTGTTCGATAACTCAGAGGAAGCTGCTCTCCCGAATCTTTATGCAAAACACTAGATCGACGACTTTAATTCCGTTATTAGAATATTCTGCCGTTTGATATTTAGCAGCAGAATATGCAATGTATTCGGATTATTTACTCACGATAGAATTGCAATGAGAAATACAAAGTTAGCCTAGCGCGTATAATAAACACAATTTTCAAGCTTATTAAAAACAATCGAAGTAATTATGTTCATTATTCGGCAAGAGAGAAAACAATATCAGAGTTAATTTATAAATTGTTATTCGATCTCGACGTAAAATTTAAATTAAAGGTGTATACATTTTTATGCCCGGATGTTATAGCGGTTCGGTAATTATTCTGTCGCTTCGTATTTAAGATTGCTTTTACTCCGAGGAGGAACGTTTGAAATAGTATTTAAATACGGTTTTATCAACGGCGATACAATTATTACTATTAATGATGTAAACGATCAGAAATGCAATTGTAAGGCAAACTTCGTTAACTAGGTTAATCATAGCACTGAGTGTAACGTATTTTTCTAAATAGTTGATTAAAGGTTGGCGTATTTATGTAAAACTAGGAATAAGACGATTTGTATTCCTTTCGTCTATATATATATATATATATATATATATGTGTATTCAGTAGTGTTTCGCACGCGGCTCCTTTAGGCGCGTTTTCGAAGGAAGTTAAGTTGGTTCTGTCATGTAACTCTGTTCTTAATTGTAAGTACAACGGATTTTATTTAAATGTATTACAGTTATTAGGAAAATGTTTTTACCGTAACTTAATTTTCAAATCTATTTTTCTATTAATACTCCATGAAACACATTATCAGATATTTTAATCAGATTACGCTATAGTGAGACAGGCGCAATTTTCATATTTCTCACTACATTATTTGCGACCTCCATAATTACTTTTTTAAATATATATATATATATAATAGATGCTCGTATATAAAATGTATCGTATATGATTATGAAAATAGTTAGGAAACAAATACAAATCAAGGATCGGTGCAGGTAATTTTATAGATTATATTAAATAATCGAAAACCGCGACATAAAATAACTTATTGAAACTACTTCAATTTTAAACGGAATGACACGCAAATATGTATAGGTTCAGATCTACAAGGACAAAAAATGCAGAAATCGAACGAAAACGAGATTTTTTAAAGATAGCCTAGTGATAAAGAAAAGTAAAAATGTTACAAAAACAAGCGAGTTGATTTATTAAATTTTGCATTTGTTCTTCTCCGACATTTATTCTTTGTCCTTTTCCAATAAACCTTTCACCTATCTGCTCAACCTTCTAAACCAGTGGTTTTATGATTTTCCTTTGGTTGAACGTTTTCCTATCATTTCTATTATTCCGTTGCGCCTTAATCATGTTCTATTATCGACTTCTCGCTTTCGTTTTAGGCATCTGAACGATAAAGTTTCAACCATGATCTTTCCTTTCTCAACGGAATGTTCGATTTTTTTTTTATTCTCAAGTACTCTAGCTCTTCGGTTTCACTTTATCATTTTCTTCCCTATCTGTCATTTCTTCTATTTAGCTGCTCTCCTTTACATACTTCACCTAGGCAAAGGTTCATGGTTAACGTGAATAATGAAAAGAAAAGCAAAATAATAAAATATCACGAATAATTGCGTAATAATTACAGATCCCCCCTGAGACGAAATCTCTGACGGAATAAATTTATTTTAAAATGTTAATCGAATAAAGTTAACATTACATTTTTCGTGTTTATTATACTAAAGCAAAACAATAACATCGCATGTAATCTCTGAAAGTGCGCATTGCATAGGAGCTAGGCGAGCGATTTTAGATTCTTTTTATTTACGTAATGGTCACATTTCATATAACAATTTCCGATACTTTTTTTCCTTTTTTCTTTATTAAGTATAATAATCGCGCGAACATAAATCTTTTCTACAAAACAGAATTGTCGGAGATTTTATCTTTAATTTTTAAAGAAGTCGAGAGTAAAACATTAAAGATCATCACAGAGAGAGAGAGAGAGAGAGAGCTGTACGAATAGGAATTAATAATAGAAAAACATTAAAAAATTGACGCCGACTTGGAGTCGAAATATTTGGCTTTTTTTTTTTCGGTAGCTGTCTTGCCGGTTTTGTCCAGCTGAATCATAACGGTGGCGAAGGTTTGCCGCGCCCGTTCTGACGGGAACTATTAAATAGACGCGTATGAATCAATTAAGAAATCGTCTGCAGTAAAAGTTTTGTAGCGTTCGATGATTTTCTCCAATTCGTAACAGACGTGTCAGAGAACTTATTACTTTATTCGGTAATCTTTAATGAATATTACGATATCGTCTGCAAATCATAGGCCTGCTATACCGACTGCAGCTGCGTTAACAGTGCAAATACCGCAATCCTGCCAGCATCGTTCGGATAAAAGACATAAATTATGAAAATAACGAATACTGTAAACGAAACTGGCCGTAAAACCGGATTGAAAATTATTTAAAGGAGAAGAACTGTCGATTTTCGAAGCGTGAAAAGTTAATTTTTTGATATTATTTGATATCGGTAAATTTCAAATACTGATCAGGGACGTTTCTTTTTGAGCAGAACAACGTGAAGTATGTAGAGAATAGTAATCATTTCAAGCGGATCCACAGTATAAAATGTTCATTTTGGACTGTGCGACCAAAACTGTGTTCAAATATTTACAGAGATTTTAGCTGCATTAAGCTTATATTTATTTCCACAATTTTTTAAAGAAACTTAAAAATTAACCATCAAATACTGTTACAAAAAATTTACTAAATATACACATATTTTAAAAGATTTTCTTTCGTTTGTGCCTCTGTATTTTTTTTTTTTAACGAAAAAATGCATTAATAATAACCCACACTTACTTAATAAATCTACACATATACACATATGTATATATATATATATATTGAAACGAATTTTACTTAGAGGTCTCCCTTCCAAGAGCCAATGAAAGGAATTTTCTTCTTTTGACGACAGGTCCATATATGGGGCATTTCACGTCAAATGTCCCAGCGCGGCGCTCGAACACCAAAACGCTTACTTTTCAACTCATGGTTGACTCGACTAAGAAGAATCATACACAAAAAATAACGAGACAACACGTTTTCGATAGAGATTTTTTCTTCAGTTTTCCCCAATGAAGTCATCAGTTTTTCGAAAATGTGCCTTTTTAACCTCGAAAAACCACAAAACGTGCTATATCATTAAAAAGTCATTTTTAATATTCTCTTTTAAATACTCTAGACCGAAAGAGGAGGGGTTTTTACGTCGATATACCAACTTTCGTCAGAGTGTGTTTTTTTCTCCTTTTACACGAGACGATATTGAATGCCAAAATAAAAACGGACCGCCGCTGCGGAACAGCGCGACATGCGGCACAGTGTGTTTTCCATCATTAATGTTTACTAAATAATTAATTCTACTACACGTAATAAGTTATGTATTATTTATTTATACACTGAAACATTCTTTGTACATTTTTGCAATATAATTACATGAATAAAAATGCTGCGAAAGTGTCGAAATACGTCTTTGGAGATGCGAAAACTGGCCATTCATCACTATGCAAACGGTGGTAAATCATTAAATGCAATAGCTCAGCTACTCGAACTACCTCGCAGTACCATTGACATTATCCGTCGGTATGAACAGGAGAATCGCATTGAGTCAATTCTATAAAAGGGCAGACCAAGGAAGCTTTCCGCGCCTAACGAACGGTATATTGTCGGTAAGGTTAGCCGAAATCCACGACTGAGTGCCCCAAAACTCGCGACGGAAGTAAGTGCTATGTGGAATAAAACAGTTTCTGCCGAAACAGTTCATAGATCGCTAAGGAAATATTCATGGGAGAACCGCTAGAAGGAAACCGTCCGTAAGTGAACAGAATAAGAAAAAGCGCTATCAGTTTCCGATGAAGTATCAGACAGTCCCCGACAGTTTCTGGAAAAAAGGTTATATTCAGCGATGAGTCTAAATTTAACCGTTTTGGTGGAAGTGGGCGACGGAAAATATGGCGCAAATCGAGGATGGAATTAAATCCGAAGAATCTTATATAGCAACTGTGAAATATGAAAGCGGAGGAGTAATGGTTTGGGGCTGTTTCTCATGATATGGGGTAGGTTCACTCGTCTTTATTGATGGCCGGATGAATAAGGAAATACGCGCGGACATTTTACGTAATAATTTACGCTCCGGTGCCGAAAAATTTGGAATTGCGAACTCATTTTATTTTTACCAGGATAATATAAGCATACCACACACTTTATACCTGTGAACGGATGCTTTATAATTGTTCCCATGTGATGCCTACCCTTGATCAGTTCCCAGTAGACCGTAACCCCATCGAACATGTGTGGGATTACCTTGACAAGAAACCTCGCGAATCACCAATTCAGAATGTCAATCAATTGAAAGAACGTCTCTTAGCCGAATGGAAGAAAATTCCCTTGGAATATTTCCAAAAATTGATGTCGTCCATGCCACGACGGTTCTATTCTTCGCGACGTTAGATCGTTGCTTAAGATAACGACTTATCGCTGCTGTCTGTCCATTGAGCATACGCCTGGCGAGTTTACACACGTGTAATACAGATGATCCTTTGCTAGAAAGCGGTATTTGCGATATCAGCCCTAGACCGCCTCACGCAACACTCTCAAGCTGTACGAAATAACAACAAGAGCTGACTGTTTTGGCCGGTGGTACACATCTTGCTACTAGCCCCGAGGACAACGTATAACGCGAACGAAATAAACGATTAGAACTAAACGTAGAACACCTTCAAACCGGTTTTTTCGCCGCTATTAGTCGACAGATAGCGCTACATAACCGCCGATTCGTTGCGACATTACATATATTTCGAATTGTTGACCGGAATGAATGCGCGTTATTATTTCAAATGGTACATTTATCTGCAAATAAGATAAAACAATAATAGTCATACATGCAAAATAGAAAGAGAAAAGGAAGTCCCCTTCGATTCACCGACGTGCATTCAATCTGGCAGCAACTCTAAATGTGCACTCATCAAAAAGTACATTTCTTAAAAATAAAAATGTACTGCACAACTAAATAAATGTATTCACTCGGAAGCGAACCGATAAAATGCCTTTAATGAAACTAATTTACAATTATCTAAAACAATCGTAAACAAACGCGCACAATCGATTTAAATTTTAAAATAACGCATTCGAAAAAATATCAGATTTTTTTTTTTTTTTAAATAAAATTTTCTAATTTAAATTTTATTCAACAGTGTTAGATTTTTTTTTTTTTTTCTGTTTTCACTCGTCAACTATGAAAATAATTCGGCGCAGAGAAATTCATCGATACTTTTAATTATTCAGAATCGAAATACCAATTGTCACCTAAACGAAACACGACTAATTCCGCGGCACGGTATGCCACGTGGTAGCCGGCTGGAGGGAATTAGGAATCGCTTATTAATTTCATTTTGGCGCGAAATTTTACACCCTAATCATTTGTTAGCCAGATATTCTCCTCCCAGAATGCGCTTGAACATGTGTTCGAATAGAAAACTGGCGGATTAGTTTTGTTTTCGGTGAAGGGTTCTATGGAAGTGTGCAGCGCTAATTTTGTTTTATCGGAAATTGGCTGGCGTGTGTGTACACACAGCACGAGAGACGACGGCAAAGTAAATAAATTTATAATGAAAACACATTTATGCTTTTACAGAAACGTCTTTATGTCGGTGGAAACAAAGGTAAGATTTTTCCTATATAGCTCAGCTCCGACGTGTAAGATATATTTACCGATGAATCGGTGTTAATTCGGTAAGAAAAAAATGTTTGTTTGCAAAAGAGCTTGTGCAAAAATGAAACGGCGCTTTTTAATTGGCTGCAGAACACTTAAGAAAGCTTCTGCTCCGCCCGAGAACAGGCAACAAGTGCTAGCTGAAGGCTGAAGAGGACAAAGCGCCCGCTTAAGTCAGATAGTTTCGATTGAAATTTATCGAACAGAAAAAACCGGTATCGCGATTATGAGATTTTCGAAGCCGTGTCACTAGTAAACCGTTCGTAATTAAAATGTTCACGATCCATTAATGAAAAGCCGCTTTTGGAGAAATACAAAAATTAACAGAATTGCCGGAGGAAAAGTAAAACAAGACGTAAAATGAGATATACAGGAATTTTTAAAGCTTCATTCGAGAGAAGGTGAGAGAAAGAACGAGAAAAATCATCATCAGCTGACCAAACTCGACGACTGTTGCGTAATTAGTGAAATTTATTACCGTCATTTCATTAAAGATTGAAATAAAAACGAAGAAGTAGTACATGCTTCCGCCCTGCGAAAAATTCGTAAGTAATTATAAAAGTCGATTTATTCGTAATCCGTGAAACATCGACTGACTCTGACCGAAAAACATGTTTGTCGTCAACGTCGCGAATTGTCAACTAGTAATCGACTTTGGTTAAACTAGCGAAAAAGGAGAGCGAATCGTTGAACAGGATATCGCATATCTGGCGAACGGTGCTCGATAAAGAAATACATTGTCGACCGCGGTTTAAACAAATACCGCGGTTTCGCCTTTAGCTGATCAATTGGCGGCTGTCTGTCCCACGCTGTCACATGTTCTACATTACGTTCGCTTATTATGTATACCTCTTTATTAACGCATCCGCTAATTTATTCATTGCTTACCGGCGTGTCTGGCCTTGCTGGAAATTCGGAGCCCGTCTTCGCCTGTCTACATACCCTGACCTACCCGAGACTGCTGCGGATTTTGACTTGCGCAGAATTTTCTGTTGCAGTTCATCGTGCTGATCAGGATCCTAGTTAGACTAGATCACCCGCTGCAAAACAAGCAATTCGCTAAACTGTGAATTTACCCTGTCTTCCTTCGAGCCAGCTTATCAGTTGTTTTGGTGGGTCGCTGTGATCTTGATGGATTTTTAGTTGCGCTATTTATTAGCGAGTACATCTAAAATCAGCATCAAGATTAATCAGCCGGTGAGTGGCCACTAACCTAGTAAAGCTGATTCTATATCACGCTATGCTCATTTCGATGGATGTCCTGGTAGGATTTCGAGCGACAATAATTATCTTTCCCTCGTGGTAAATGGCTAATAACAAATTCACTTTATCGAGAATCCCTTAAATGTACCAAATTCAGCGTACAGTAAACATTTATAATACGATTATTTAAGTGTATTCCCTAACGGTAAAATACGTATAATAACTAGATTCTTCAAACTCGACCCTCGCGGACAGTGAACTCCTAGGGCACAGCCTTTTAGTCTTTTACAATTCCTACGGTCGACTTTGACTGTGCCATTTTTAAACGTTATGCATATATTAAATGCAAAAATGCTATATAAAAACATTACACCACCACCTTATAAAAACCTTACACGATTTTTCATGTTACATCCGGCGTAAAAGTGATGTGTAGTCATTAATACACATACACCGTATATATATATATATATATATATATATATATATATATATATATACATATATATATATATCCTAGTTGCTAAAGCGCGCGACTTTTGTTAGGGAAGTCTCGGGTTCGATCCTAGACGACGACTGAAATTATCACGAAAAATTAAATTAGAAATACTCGCTCATTCACGTGGAAGACAATGGCAAACCACCACGTATATCATCATATGCGCGCTAATTAGTGCACAGGAGATGTATATATACATGCTAGGATAGCTGACTGTAGTAACACTGATTTAATTAAAAGTTTTCTCGTTAACATTTCTCATAAATATTCTGAGAAATTTTCCCGTTGAGATACATCGGGAATTATAATTTTGAACAACCGTACATTAAAACTACATTAAAAACATCGTCCACTGAACTTTTATACTCGTCCTTGTTTACCTTCGTATAAAAAGTTATTTACGTAGAGTTCTTCAGTCCTTTTAACACTGTGGAACAATATATGAAACGAGTTTGGTTTTATTCGTTTAAGGCTAGCAAGCACGATTTGTGAAGAGGTGTGTTTAATCGAGAAAAGGAGATCGGTTGATTTCAGTAATAATCCGACAAAGTGTTGATGACGCAGCGTGTTAGAAAGTAAAACTTATTATTCGTCTGAAGATTTTGACATAGCTATTAGCGTGATGTTGATGGCCGTTGGGTGTGTAGCCAGAATCTTCCTTAGCTACGGTATCAGCGGCATTATCGCAAATACCAGCGCGAAAGGGAACATGTGCAAGTATCGCATCGGAAGAAGACGATGGCAGGTTCCTCCTTCGGCGGGCGATGTTGATAGACGTAGCAGCTCTTTTGAGATATTGAAATTTGTTCAACCAGTTGGAGCAATTTAGCGATGAACCGGATAATCAGGCGCTAAATGAAAAATAATTTTCGCAGCCAACACAAGGCTACATGTTGAGATTTTAAATGAATAAGAGATGGTATTGTTAAAGGACGATAAGAAAATGTTAAAGCTGCTGATTTTTCTTAAAAGTCGAGAATGAAGTCAATTGATAGAGCAACAAAAGAGTTGATGTTTACGTATATAACTGCCCGGTAAATCTTAATTTTGGACTGGATAGGATATGATGAGTTTGGTTAATGAGCTGGCTAGTAAGGAATGGACAGAGTATAAAAAAAAACCAAAGATATAAAAGTATTTTACATTTCATACAAGGCAGTTAGTCACCGCCTGGCGCGAGTTGTTTAAAAGCTTAAGCGGACGTTCAGGTAAGGTTGTGTGTCCGATGTATTGAGTGCAGATAATGGAAAGGTTCTTTGTCGATTGAATATGACCACTTTGTAATTTATTATGAGGCATATCAGCGCGTAAAGTATTAATTACAAAATAAAGAAAATGCATGTCTCGGGGCGCAGGGCAGAAGTGAAACTTCAAAGGCGTTTTCCCCAACTTCGATTTAATATTATAATATTAGTACCAAATTTATCAAGAGTAAGAACCAAATAGGGAGATCTGTGGTTCTCATAAACACATGTCTATAAAGTTTAACAAAAAACAAAAACAAAAAAAAGTAGTGCATTTGTTTTATTAATGTTTTTCATTGCTTGTTGGATTCTATAAAAAAGATACAATAGGCTTATGGTAATTAAAATATGAAATATATGTAATTTTATCTGCACATGTCTAGAAAATACTGCGTCAATGGTAGTTCCGTTTTTTGAATTATTATTAATATTTAATTAAAGTTCGGTTTGAAGAAATTCTGTTAAAGGTAAAGATCGTCTGATGAAAAATTGACATTGAAGTCTCCAGCTAGTATCACTGGGAGTGTATGTAAATTTTCTTTTAATAACCTTGAAACATCGGAAGTGAAAAGGAGAGTAATCTTCTATGCATAAATTTAATTATATCATAGACCCTTTGATTTGGAACAATATAAATGGCAAATTTCTTTTCCATCTTCCGTCTTACATTGAACAGAACATATATTCCCAACATCTGTTTGACCAAAATCTAATTGCGTAATATTGTGTATTGACATATCAATGTTAGAAGTAACAATATTTGACTAAAAAGTTTCACTAGAAAAAAAAAAAAAAAGATAAGGTTAAAAGATCAGCGAAAATTATTGAATTATTCAAAACGGTTTAGGGCGGCTTTGCCAATAGTAAATCAACCCTAGTAATCGCATTCCATTGCAAAAGAAAAGAAAAAAAGCAATTCCCGACCGAAGACTAATTTTAATTTTCGCAAGTTTTAATTCGGTAGAAATAAAAGGAAATGGTAATGTAGTTCTCGACGTCGTAGTCAATCACATTTACATTACAAAAGAAAAATTATAATCTATACAACCGAAGTAAAAAGAAATACTTTCCTGATTGCATGATATTAAATTTTATGGAGGGAATAAACGCTTAGTAAACAAGTCTTCGAATAATTGTATTCAGTTTGATAGCGGAGTCAAGGAAACGAATCTGGGTGTTGCTTTCTTAAATTATCTTTCTTTTACCGCAGTAGCGCAGAGGAGGTGTGTTCATTCTGAGCAGTTCAACTATCATTTGCCGGATCAAATTGAATGTAATAAAAGTAACATACCAACACCTTCAGTTGTAGACTAAGAAATAGAAAGATCGAAGAAAAAGCGAATACCTGTTGTATTTTTCATCATATCAGGTAGTTGCTTATTTTAAACGTCCCTCGTATTTAACAGTTGAGTCATTCGATACTCTCTCCATTGTATGAGTACAATAAAAGGTTAAATAGTTGTTAATTTTAAATAAATATTTTATAGTTAAACGAGATTCTGAATTAACCACGCATCTGTAAAATTATTGCTTTAAGATTCAGCCGCGCGGCTTTTTAGGCTACCATACATAATAAATGAAAACATTAAAAATAAATAAATAAATAAATAAATAAACAGTAATGTAATTTAATCATTATTTACTTGCATAACGAACTCAGTTTAGTGAAGAGTCCAAAAAGAAACGCGTTTCGTATGTCACACTTCTCGTTCCAATTTTCAAACGAACCTAAGAATCCCTACTAGAACGAAAAGTATATTTGAAGTGAGGAATGTAAATATGTTTATTCGCTAAACGAACTTTAATCAAATTTCGAATAAGCTGTTTATTCTTTCTGTAAATTGTTTTTCTTTACCAGCGAATATACACACTATATATATATATATATAACTCGGCCATTTTTGCCTCGCAAGGGGCTGTGCCCCTTGACCCCTCTTGCTATCATTTCTGTCTCTTTCTCTTCTATAATTTATATAAAATTATCAAAATTTACAATGTAATTCTTACTGGCATCAACACACACACAAAAAAAAACATAATCACAAAAATCCTATTCTAACATTTAACTTTCATTATAGAAAAATTAAAACATTTTTTCGTTACATTTTTCGTTAATAAAATTGTGACATTTTTTTAAATAACAATAACAAAAATCCTATAAAATATAACAAACGTTACATAAAATTGGGACATTTTTTCTAATAGGGGGTAGCCTAAGAATTACGTTGTAATTAATATATATATATATATATATATATATATATATATATATATATATATATATATATATATATATATATGTGCTTATATACTATACATCAATGACGAATTTTGATTTTTTTCCATGGTACTTTTGTAAGACAGAAAAATTTTGAAATAAAATTAGTTCAATATACATTCGTACGTATTATCAAAAACAAATTTAAACCATTTTTTTTTTTTTTGTAATTTCAAAAAATAAAGCAAAAAATTAATCTAAGAGAAAAATATGTAGATAAAAAGGAAATTAATAGATTGGTAATAATAAATCGTCGTCGCGATAGCCTAGTTGTTAGAGCGCTTGACTTCCTTTACGGAGGTCACACGGGTTCGATCCCGAGCGACGACGGAACTTATTACAAGAATTAAATAAATAATCGCGTGGAAGGCAATGGCAACCACCGCGTACAACATCGTATGCGCGCTAGGTCAGTACACAGCCGACATAAATAGGACTGCACTTGTATAACGATGTAAATCAAACGATTACTAATTAGTTCCGAATGTAGTCTTGTGTGTGTACACCTGCGTTGCATATAAACAATTGCCTAGTACACTATGCCTGTGTCTGTACAGCTGAGATGTATGAATAGATAGTCGCCGACGCTCAGGAATTAAGTATGGCACTATGAAAAAAAATAATAATAAATCATTTTAAATTATTTCCAGTAAACGTCATTAGGAAAAAATAAAATCCGAAATCTAATATTTTAAAGTTTTAATACTGTTAAACTTCAAGTAATTTTAAATTATTTTATATTTTATTTTAAATTGTTTTACGCAAAATTAAATTATACCAGGGAGAATAAAATGTAATCGGAAAAGAAACAGAAAAGTAAAACGCCGAAAATCGAGGTAATTCTTTTACGCGCAGACAAATTACAAACGGCTGTGTAAATCTCAAATGCAGCCATCATTGTAGCAATATTACGCTTTGCCGCTGCACTAAATCGCTCAGTAGAACAACTATTAACACTTGTACTAGTCTGTTATATGTAGTGCCTTTTTTGGCACACTGTGATTGTGATCGAGTAGCAACATAAGCGCCGCCAGTAAGTATGACAAATCGAGTATATCCTTATAAAGAATGCTATTGCTCGAATCAAAAAACCAAAAAAATGTGCAATGTACAACACGCTAAAAACGCTCTGACAAAGTAAAGAAGCACTTGATTAGGTAAAAGCTCAATTTGATTAGATGTTTGTGCTGTTGTCGCATGAGTAAGCTTCTCAACGCGCTCTTAGCGACTCGCTAACGTCAGAAAAGTGTACTGATAGTCCGTGACGACACAATAGCAAAATCAGCTAATCATCAAATCAGAATTCAACCATTACTCAAATACGCATTAAGCAGTTCTCTTTGCTTGCTCAAATAGCGACTTCTCAGATTCCTACTGGAAAGTTAAAACCTGCCTCCCCTTTGATCATATTAATGTTTGCCACCTGGCAGATTTGTTTTTCGGTACTTCACCGTATGACTAAGAATACTGGAATAATTAAGAAATATTCACGATTTTACTAAAAAGTCGCATCTTATGTGTTTCTTTTTTAAATTATCAATATTTACACCGTTTATGTGTAAAATATTAATAAACGTTTTTTTTTTGTTTTTTTTTTTAATTTTAAAAATTTAGCAACGAAGGTAAAAATTTGGAAGAAACTCTAGAACAATAAGTAATTCACCAACCCGAGAAGCTGTTATGCATCTTCAAAATCATTACATATCGGTTACTGTGTTTTACTGCATGACCTAAATTATTTTTAATTCGCTATTCAGGTTGTGCCAAACCTTTCGACAAGCATCATTTCGAAAAACATTAACTTTCATGTGAGAAAATTACCTGATTCGAATATTTTCTGTCAGCGTTAATAAACTTGCGGGAAAAGTTTAACTGTTTTTCACGGTTCGCTTGATTTACGTCTGGTTTTTTCCTCAATGTTCTTCGGTTAACCGTACCTTTTAATACCATACTGTTTGCGGATTTACTTTTACCCGACAAAATGTGTTCACGAAGGTGGCTGGTAATCTTTGAAGCACCTTCTATCAGAGCTCTATACTATTCCGGTGACTGTAACTCAGATAGTGGCAGATCCAATGTCAACTTTAGCTGTACACTAGTTTATAAAAGCACCACACAAAATATAGAAATATGGGAATAAGAAATAAGAAAGTTTTATAAAATTCCATACGCAAAGGGTTAAGTAAAAGAAAAAAATTGCCAAATGGCGTAGGCCCTGAGCCAAAAAAAAAAAAAAAGAACACTAAACTCCGCTTGTTGTTTCTTCTAACATTTATTATTATATATATGTTATCGCAAAGAGTTAAAACTGACCGTCTGCTTTTTCGTTTCGAATCTATTTTCCAACTTGAATCATCGTACAATATCTGTGATGTTACTTTTGTCAAAATATAATTTAACCATATTTCGATACTATTAACCCTTCGAATAATACCAAATAACTGACATTGACATAAGTTAAATGAGGTATTTTCATATTTCTGTAGCATATTTTTGTTAAAGTGCTTGAAACTCTTCCCCCTGTAAGGTCCTAACATCAGAAATCAAATTTTTAATTATTTCGAAAAAATAAAATTTACGCTGCAAATCATCGTTATTGTAAAAAATTGGTAACGGGGTTTATGTTGTTTTTCTTTTTTCTTTTTTCTTTTTTTTTTTTTGAACTCATTAACAATGAACACTTACTCAGCGTACGTGTATTTTAAAATGTTTGCGAGGTAGCGGCTAAAATTGAAAGCCAGAATTCGGCTCAGACCAATCCAGTTGGTAAACAAATTAACCTCCTCCAAAAGAAAAACAAAAAAAAATTAAATTAAAAAACAAAAAAAAAAAAGATACTAATAGAATTGAATACATTTGACGAAAATAATAATCGTTTAAGAAAACGTTAACGGAAAAAAAGGAAAAGATATCTGAGTAAATAAGAAAAGTAATACTATTCGTTCGTAGAAAACCTTATGGTCTATGAAGTTAATTCACTTCTCTAAAACGCATTCTTCAACCAACTACACTGTATGGCGGAGTTGAATAGTTAATTGGTTTCGTTCGGATACTTTCAAAAATTTCACTTGCGCCGAGTTCAATATCTATAGATGGCGTGCTTCACAAAAAAAAAAACACATTTTTCATCATTTCTCATAATATTACAAACAACCCCGTGTATTCGGAAAATATTTCATCTCTAACTTAACAAGATGGTAGACGCTGTTTTTGCAGACGTCGCCATAATTATTAATCATAATTAAGAGTTATAAACTTTGCCTTATAGTGGTGGAGAAAGTCATTGAACTTTCGTATAACTCTTTATACACTAAGCGCTGTGTTCTGTATAGCTTCGGTGTTGGATGGCTCTAACTGCTTTTCAGACATTCCGTGTTTCTTCTTCCTTAATTATTGGCAGTCTGATTCCTTTGTCCGTTGGTACTGTGGGCTCTGTAATTGCAAATGTGGCCATGGTATGGGACAGCTAGCTCCTTTTGCTCGTACGTTCGGCAATGTCATTCCTTCTCTTTTCAGGATTCATATGTTTGGGCATTTATCGACGTTGATTGCTATTATTTCTCTATCCTTGGCATAGCGTTCTTTATCAGATTCCATTCCTTGTGACTCTTAATTGCTACTATTTACACGTGTTGATGGGCAATCGTCCATTGCTGACAAGCCCAGGGAAAGACCCAAACAAGGGGGGGAAAAATTTAGTCCGTCACGATAAAAAAAGGCAGTCACGAAATTTTATAATCTTTATTTATATTTACACTATGGTAAACGTTTCATTCAATTTTTGAGGAATAGTTTCAATTCATATTTTTATTAAAACGAAACACACTTTAAGACACTTTGATCTTAACAATTTACATAGAAACTACATAATAAAGAGATACTTAAAAATATTTTTATATAATACTTTTTTATGAATGATTTTCGTAAATTTATTCTTTCCAGGTAGCTCTCTACTCGTACGGTTAATATTAGCAAATTCTATACTTTATATTTATTTTAATAGACGCGCCTTCATCGGTCAACTTTCTGCCACAACACACACCCCGTCTGAGGCTGGGGCTTTCATTTCACTGAGAACGAGAATTTCTTCACTCATAAAGTAACCCCATCTAACTGTTTTCCTGTAAAAAAAAAACGTGGTCCACTCGTTTAAGAATGGGATTTTTCTATTCGATAAACCGTTGTAAATTGACTTAAACACTTTATAACTGAAACAGAGAATGTTTTTCACGTAAAAAATTTTAAGGCTTGTAAGTGAAAAAATTAGCATCCAGCCATGCTAATTAGTCACAACTATGATATATCCTATTCGATGAAATCAAAACAGCGACAGTGCCAAAGCTGTTTCGTATAAACTTAAATCTGTTATATTTTACAAAGGAAGCCATAAGGTAACAAGACAGGCGAAGATGACCGATGATAAATACTTAAGAGAAGGGATATCATTCGGGTTTAGTAGCGATATGTTATGTTAACAGGGTTTGAAGAATATCGAATATGTTCTACACTGACGCATTATTGGAAGATATAGAGTATTTCCCGGAATAAACTTCTGTGATACGAACAGGAGTCGATCCCAAACATTTCGCTCGCTGTATGTTGGTTCGTCACTTACTGCAGCAGTGTATTCAATGTTCAGGTGTTTAACTTATTTCAAAAAGCTATACCGGACAAAGATTAATTTTACCATGTCTCGCAGCATTGTTAAAACGGTACCCGGTATTAGACGGATAATAATAATAATCGCGAATACGAAACATTTAATAAGAAAATATGCATACATGCGCGCCAGTAGTAAGGGGTAGCCAACTCCTATTGAAATAGGTGACTTCACACTGCGACGTTAAGATGACCGATGAAAGGGTTCGAAGAGCGCTGGTAAAACAATTCGAAATTGAACCGAAAAGACTCTTCGGCACGATGGCGAGAAACGACATACACGGAGAATGGAATAATGGATTTTTGATGCGTAGCTAAAGGAAGACGATATTTTAAATTGGTGATAACGTTTGTTTCGAAAAACAGCGTAGTTTAAATAAGGATTATGTAACTACAATGGTAAAACTATTGCCGAGATACCGGAACATCTGATCGAAAGCAGTGATATCCCAAATGTGGATCGGAAAGATTAATGGATCGTACGATCTGACAGTGACAATTGAGAGACGGTAGATTTGATTTCGGGGAGCTATTGAATGGAATACTCTGCCAGTGACGATAAGCTAAATTGTTCCGAATCCCTATATTGTATAAAAACATCAAGGACCATCAGCCAAATACAGATATATAAACTACAACTAACACGTTGATATTACTTTAAATGATTAAACTGGCCATAGGACGAAGTTCGGACGAAAAGAAGAAAAACAAAAAGAAAAAGAACAGGGAGAAAAAAGGGAACCGTTTATAAGAATTAGTACCGCTTTAAAATATCAGTATAGAAAGCTATTAAAAAATTGTTGTTTTAATGTTTTTTAGTCGGTAATTCGAAAAGCAACCGGTAATATGATTATTTGCATTTTGTAGGCACTACAGCTTGGTATAGTGACCGATAACGATCCAGAACTAAAGCTATGTACGCTAAAAACGGTCATCATAGAATACTCTTTCGAACTGTCTACACTGTTATTCTTCGTTGTTCCTATGATTGTGATCAGCGTAATGTACAGTTTTATCGGTATAAAGCTGAAGCACAGTTCAAAACTGAATCGTAGATGCTCCAGTATTCGTAATGAAAGTAATGACACTTCATCCGTAACCAGTAATAACAAGCAAAGGCGTTGTAAAAAGATTCCACCATCTCAACGAGTGCTTAAAATGCTCGGTAAGACATGTCAATGTTTTTTTCTTTCGTTCCTTTTTTAATCGTCGCGCCATGCACCGAAAATGAAATTTCACGCCTTTTCGCAATCGGTTCAAACTCTTTAACGGAGAATATACACTATTTAAGAGATTACATTCCAGCTACGATGTTAACCGATAATTTAGGTGTTTTTTTTTTTTTTGCGTGTAAACTTTGCAATAATAAAAGACGTTTGACGAGAGAATGAGCAGCAGAGAAGGGACATATAAAGGGAGTACGGAAGAGGAGAAAGTCTAGATATATGTGACCGTGAACATGGTTCTCTCTAAGCCACGCGAGAGAAGATGATTTTGTAAAAAGTCGTATTAATCTGGAGAAGCTGTCATAAGCTCAGGACTAACTCGTCTTGTTGGGAGATCCAAAAAATTTTTTAGTTAATCTCGTTTTATAAAGAAAAGTTCGAAGATCCCCTATATATATATATATATATATTTTTTTTTTTTCAATAGTTTATTTTAGCAAAAATGTATATAAAGGTGCAAGGACTAAGTATGGAAATAGAAAATCGCAAATTAAAAAAGAAAAAAAATATAAATAGATAAAATAAACTACACTGAAGAAACGAAAAGTTGTGTGTAGATAGTCCTTGCAAGAGTACTTATACAATAGTAGAGGCAATGATCAGGATGACAACAACATAGTCCCAACCATAGCCAAAAGGTGATTATAAATTTAGTTGCATAATAAAGAAATATTTATCAACTATGATGCAGTAAAAATTAAAATAAAAACAATAAACAGTAATGGGTTCACGGTTGAATTAGTTTTACAAAAAAAAAAAAAAAAAAAAAAAAAAAAATATATTAATTACAACGTAATTCTTAGGCTACTCCCCATTCGAAAAAATGTCCCAGAAAAATGTCCCAATTTTATGTAACGTTTGTTATATTTTATAGGATTTTTGTTATTGTTATTTAAAAAATGTCACAATTTTATGTAATGAAATATGTAACGAAAAAATGTCTTAATTTAATATAATGAAAGTTAAATGTTAGAATAGGACTTTTGTGGTTATGTTATTTTTTTTTTTGTGTTGATGCCAGTAAGAATTACGTTGTAAATTTTGATCATTTTATACAAAGTATAGAAGGGATAGAGACAGAAATGAAAGCAAGGGGGGTCAAGGGGCACAGTCCCTTGCGAGGCCAAAATGGCCGAGTTTATATATATATATATATATTTAAAAATACGAATGGCCCCTCAGTACGTCTTGCAACATGGACACAAGAAACAAGATTGGCGCGATAGATTGTTCTCGAAATAGGATAGTGCCGTCATCCGACTAGTGCTTATTGTTCTCCATATATATATATATATATAACCAGCTGAGAGTCCGTCCAGTCTGAGACGTATTCAAAACGCGTATATTAAAACTAGAAATAAACCGCATGTGTGCTGAGGGTGGTGATAACAAATAAACAGGAACCCTGGATATAACGAAAGGGTGAATAATGCTGACAATCGACGGCGAATAGTTCAACTTTAGCCGGAGATATTGCCAGAGCCGTTATTGAATGAAATTGAACTAGACGACACTGGTCCTTAAACGCCTAGAATTATTCTCCTAATTTTGATACTCTGATGCGACGATCTGAAAGGAAATTTTGCGCTAACAGATGTAAACGACTGCGAAAATTTTATTGGGTTTTTCGCCTTTTAGGCGTTTTAAAAACTTTCATTAGGTAAAAGCGTAAAGATGATGGTTGTTTTGGCTGCAGCATAAGTTTATGTACAGAGATGTATCACTAATGTTGATCCGAGGCTACGAAAACAAAGGCAGAGATACTTCGCGACCTTTTTTCGACGGCTATTCCGAGAATTTTGGAAACTACCGTTATGATGGGAAACGATGGCGTATAGACGTCTACGATTGTCAGCACGATGTGCGGATTTTTCTTTTGTCTGAAAAGCGGAAGAATTTCTGGCAATTTCCAGCAGAAAGCAATTTGTAAAATTTTCCGGACGTTATTAAATACTGGAAGAATTTAGATTTACCGGACGAATTGCGTAGAATACATGAATGCTATGATGGCCTCCTCGGACGTGATAACGTCAACTACATACATCGCTTCTCTGAATTTTTTTTTATTTTTGTACAGAAGAAAAATTGATTGTAACGTTTAAGATTTCCAAGCCCGACAAATTCCGAGAGAAAGTGCCGGATGCGTTATACTTAGTCGCTGGAAGTGACGTCAGCAAGAAAGAAAAAAAACCGAAAACTTCAGAAACTATTAAACGAGCACAAATCTTAATATGCTGTTCGCAATGACTGTGTACAAAAACACGGAAGAACAACCTTCTGCTAATTCGAGATCTTGTTCCGAATAATGTTTTTTGGCGGCGCGCGGTAAAACCGAGCAAGAGTAAAATTAGTTTATGAATTTCCCCTTTGTTTTAAAACCAGCCCCCGGTTTTTACTCGTGACCTCGTCTCTGCACTCGATTAAATTTGATAAAGGACCCCTCTTGTATTTTCGAGATATCATTTAGGACGTTTCTTGGTGACCCTTGAATCACTATAGAGAACAACTCTATTGAGCGTTTTAAGACTCTACGTTGTTTAACGGTGAGCTGGATTTGTTTATCATACGTAAAAAAAAAACAAACAATTATCAAATTTATAATAGTTTTCAAAAACAGTTTCTTTTGTAAATTCTGATAAAATTCCCGCCGTAGGCTGTTTAATTTTTCTCAAAATTCTGTGCCAGCGACGTTTTCTTCACATTTTAATCGCAAGCATTCTGTCTCCGTTCGCACTAATTCAATGAGTTGCGATGGACTGACGGGTTTGTAATCGGACCTTCAATAAAATCTATTCGTTACCCGGCTGAATAGAGATTACAGTCGTAACGTATTTCCGTTCCGGCACAAATAGGCCCAAGACTGAAGTGATTATTTCGGCGCCGTTCGTTAGGAATTAGCCGACCTCCGCCTTTGTTCAAAATAAAAACGCGCATTCCATTAATTCACGAACAATAGATTTAAACAATTTCATTCCGTATTAGTCAATAATCTTTTTTATGCGCACCAAAAAAAAAAAAAAAAAATAATGTCGGTAATTTTTTTTTGTCGTCGTCGCAGCCCCGCCCATAGATAGCCGAACATCGGAAAGTCAATGTCGCCAAATTTTCTAATATTAAGATCAGTGCGTGCGTAACAAAAAATGCGTATTATTGTTTTTATTGTTTACCAAAAAAAAATTCTTGTTTTTTCAAACAAATTAACTGTTCCGTTCTTCGGCTCGGCTTATCGTTTTTATCAAGTTTCCGCTGCTAATTGCATTATTACTACCTTTTTTTTGTTGTTGTTTCCTTAACAATATGGGGTTGAATCGCATGTCAGTTGCCTTCAGTTCGTACTTCTTATTCTAGCCGGAAAAGTCCGATTAATTATAATTAAACGTCGCAATTGGACTCTTTTTAAGTAAAATAGTTCCGGAAAAGAAAAAAGATTCAATCATGTATCGGACTCTCATCTAAAAATAATTCAGTGGATTATAGAGATAAGAGAATTGTATAAGTTTTTCTTTTTTTTTTTTTTTTTTTGCTTTATTCTTTAGCAAATTTTTCGCTGCTCGGCGAATAATCCGAGGAAAGAGAAATCGCACTAAAAAATTAATTTTCCTATTCACAACGCAAGACGATCATTTATTATTTTTATGCTGATCGAACCAGACATCTCGGACAGGTTAAAGCATTTTAAAGTCAACGAAAAACTTTTCAACACTGGTGTTGTACATCATCAGGAACTTGATAATTTCAAAAATACATGCGCGCTTTTACATTCGACACCCTTCCTTGCTAGAGACACTAGAAAATCTAGTAGGGCCGAAATATCTTGTGATTAGCGGGTTTTCCGTTGCAATAACGAAGGTAATACAAATTAGGACTTGTGGCGCCATCTTTCGGAAAATCGGAATGTTAACTATTCTTTGTATTTAACTCGCTTCGATTTCACATTTTCTTCCTCATAATCTGAACCCACCCCGGAGGAGACAAGGCAAATTTACGATTTACGATTCGGCCCGATTATCTTTGTCGCTTTCCTCGTGTTCGTGTGTTTTTATTTGTTTTTTTTTTTTTGCATTTACTCTAAACTTCGCTACATATATCGGGGGGACCTTACCCACGCCATATCTTCACACTCACACACATTCAATGTTATCTTGTACGTGTGTGCGCGCTGGAGAGCACTCACCGATAACTGGGAGGGCATTTAAACAATTAACCAAAATGATGGTCGACCTTCCTCCAGTCGTCGCCTCTAATGAAGTTGAAATCTAAAATTATATTTTTCGTACATTTTCTAATAACTGATAAATTAATAAAATTATTATAAAACCTAATAAAAAATAAATAAATAAATAAATACTATACGTTGAATTAAAATTTTTACTTTAAAAACTTTCCCAGTAGTTTTGTGAGCCAAAGAATACACACAAGCATGTGCAATGTTGTTTTAAACCTTAATAGAAATTTACGATAATAATGGAATATTATACTAGCCAAAATATTTCCAAAATTAAATATTACACACTCTAGTTCATTATTATTAAGCTACAGTATTTATTAATTTCTAATTACTTTTTTTTTTTTTTGTTTTCGGAAAATTGTTGCACAATCTTCTCCTCTCGTTGTCCGTTGCTATTTGTTGCAATTTTCTTTCGTTCCCGAATTCTGAAGAATAAACTTAATACCGGAACATTATCTTAAATAAAAAGCCTTACAAATAATTACTTTCAAAAGTGCGTAAAAATAAAAACAACCTCAGCGACTACTCTAGTTGCATGTCAATATCGGGTATTGCATCGAGTAAACCGGTATTGATAAAATTGTTCGACTTAATAAACTGATGAGACGCGCTATTTACTTTTGTTTTAGCGGCTGTAGTGGTAGCATTTTTCATTTGTTGGGCACCATTTCATGCGCAACGGTTGGTGGCAATTTATGCAATGGACAGTCCCGGCCATACAGGATCGACGTTGTTTATTAAACTGTACGGCGTGGTTACCTATATATCCGCTATATTGTATTATGTATCAGCTACCATAAATCCGATTCTGTATCACACGATGTCGAGGAAGTTCCGAAATGCATTTAAGGTAAACGAAAAATAGAAAATAATTTATAATTCGTCAGTTATGATTTTTTATTTTGCGTATCTTTTTAAAACTTTAGAGCAAATCCAAAACTTCTACTGCAGTGATCGAGTTCCTATGGACATAATCGAACTGTTGTACAAAAACTAGCCCCATCGGAAATCAGGTGTCACAGTCAAAAATGTGGCAAATTGCCACGAATGTTGAATGCGCAGTAATCTCTAGGAATTCCTCTAGTCACCGAAGTAGTCAAAAGAAAACACCCCGCGCTAGTTCTTCGTGAAATCAAAAGATTATGAAAACGTATAAGAAGAAAAGTTGTAAACAATCAAAATACTACTTTCTCATTCAATTTAATTGCATGATTAACGCGTGCGCTTATTGCTCACAAAGTCGACAGATTGCTCATTTAAAACAAAAAAAAAATCCGATCACAGTGTGTCTAGAGTATATTTTAAAGGTATCTCTTGAACAGAATATCTCTTGAGGTTTATTTATTTATTTTTTTTTTTTTTAAAACGTATATTTCAATTGTAACATTTAACAATCTTATATTTACGTCCGTCAAGCGTGCGCTTGTCGACGGAGTTCTTATAATTTATCTTATTATAGGTTTTTAAAGTATATAAGCGCTCGATCATCCAGCATTTTTATCCATCCATCCACTTCATTTCCACATAGTTTTCTTTATTTAATTTTCCCTTTCGTTTATTTTATTATTTTGTTTATATTTTTTTCTATTTGTAACCACTTTCTAACACACCCTCTTTCAGCTTCCTCTCCATTTTTTCCTTTATTATTTCTTCCGGCATTTTATTTAGCATTTACGCCAACACATATTTATCCGTTTGCGCTCCATATTTTGTTCTGACTCTCGGGAGTTTATATCTGGGTCTATTTCTTAATTCGGTAGTTATCTCTATTCTTTTTTTCTATCTTTGCTCTACTGTCTGTTTTTAAGTGTTCCCAGAATTTTATACTTAAGTACAACCCTCTTACGCTTAATAAATTTTCTTTTTTTAAAGTCTCTTCTGTATTACGAACGGACATCGCCAATAGCACGTCTGAAACTCAAACAAACGTAAATAATATCTGTCAGTTTTCAATTGCATGTGGACGGATACATGAGTACCACTTTATGATTATTAAGGATTTCAAATTTTTCTCTGAAAAAATCATAGCAAACCAGCTGCGAATATTTAAATAGTTAATGCGAAAAAATTAAAATGGTAATTTAAATTAACATTAAAATAAACACACAGGTGTAGTACGCGAAATATTGAATACATTAATTGTACTCGTAATAACATTAATTGTAATAAAACAAACGAAATTTATGTCAGTTTGTTTTTATTATTAAAATTTGATGAACACATTATTTCAGGTACGTTTCGAAGAACTTCATGACCGCAATGTATATTACTAACGTTAAATTTTAACATGTTTATTTTATTACAAATCAAGCAGATTGTCGGTGAATTAAAACTTTATAACATAAACTAATTAATCATCAATTTCCAACTGGTTTCGGATTCTAAAAAATCCACAATCGCCATGATTATGGATTCTTTTAAAACACGAAAATTGGAGTCAGCAATTTATAATCAATCAGTTAATATATATTCCATACCTATATTATTATGTACTATATATGTCTACGTTTGTTTGTTGATTTTTACGTATTGAATGATACGAAAATGTAGTTTAACAAAGATTACAAACTTATTTATAAAATACAAATTCAAACTAAATTCTATTAAATTCCAAGTATTATCAGCAACAGGGGGTATACTTACATTGAATTAAAAACAATTTCTATCGCATTTTACCCCATTCTTCCTTTCCACCTTGATACAGGCGGCTAATTAAATACGAAATCATTTAAAACGGGAAAAAGCCAATAATGGCACCAGCTCTTAAAGCTCCAGATCAGTTAAAACACGTTAATGGAAAAAAAAGGTGTCCTGCCTGTTAGCATTGTTATATATCTTTATATTGCGACATAATTTCTCCCGTAATCGATAAAACGAAATAAAACGAATTAAAACAAAAATTATTACTTGTAGCAGTGATGTTTCTATATTTGATTACATTAATGTTTTTATTGCAATTTTTACTAACAATATTTTTAGAGGGGAGGGGGTCGTAAAATGTAGACATTAACTGGGCGCAATTGAAATTTTTGCATATATTCAGTGTGCGGCAACGGGATTCGAACCAGGTTCTACCAGAACGAAACACATTTAACTAATCAACTACGCCACATTATGCTTCAAGATTATTTCGCGATTTTCCCTGTACTGTTATATTAGATAGCAGGTGCGTATCTGAGTACCCGTCAGAATCTCATAAGCAGATTACAGTTTAAAAAAGAAAATTTTGACCCCTTTTAAAATTGTAGCGATGATTTTTTGTAACAAAGCAAGCGGTTGTAGAACTTAAAAATACATTCTTAAGTTATTAATAGTTGCAAATAAGACCGTAAGACCGTTGTATAGGTTTGACAATAGTTTTAAAAAACAAGCGGAAAATAACGGAAAATAACGGAAAACACAAATTATTCCTATAACAGTAGTTTTGTGTGGTTGGCAAGATACACACACACACAATTCTTAAAAGACATCATGATCATTAATCAATTTCACTGAAACATGAAAGGGCCTGTTCAAAGTAATGGTAATTGTAAAGCTTTTCTTCGTTTCTAAGCAAGAAATGAAGACAAAAATTTAAGAGCCCACATCGAGACAACCAACTTTAATACTACATATGTACACAAGTCCATTAAAAAATATATAATGAGATTATTGACTTCATTATAAACACATTGTGTATATAGATTAAACAGAATCATTCTGTTTCACAATATTGGTCAACGAAACAAGTAATATTTTTGGAATTGAACAAATGCCTGACCAACATAACATTAAGGATTTCCTTCTACTATTTTTGCCAATCTAAGACGCCACCGGAAATAGAATTAGCCGTCAAAGCGAACTAATTAATGAAAAAACTAGAATTTACTAAAATTATTTGGAAGGATAAGAATATGATGAAGACAGCGCAATGAATGGAAAACTTAATGGCATTCAGGCAGCTGTAAGACAAGTATACTCAATGAATATAATTGCAGCTCACATGTTTTCAATCTTGTTCTTATTCATGCATGCTCAGTTCAACCAATTAGAAATTATTTAGGAATTGGAATGAGTATTTATTCATTTTTCAGGTTCTCATAAGGTTAAATGAACTGAAAGAACCAATAGAACAGTGGTTCCTGAAAGTCAGAAAATCAAAACTCAAACATTGTGTTGTCCAACAAAGTGGATGGAAACTCACGATTCTATTGAAACTTTCTTGGAATTAATTTTGATGCTACCGTTAATGGTTTTGGAGACTTTACTCAATGGACTCTGATCACAAAGTCTGATACACAACAATTATCACATATTACACAGAATTCTTAATTTCTTATTTCTATATATGCTTTAAATAAAATTTTTAGTATTCCGCTTGGTAGATTTTTTCAAAATGAAACATCGGATATTATGAAAACGTTTGCATATGTATTAATGTAATGGTGGAACAAATTTTCAAAATCTGGCTAAATGTGGAAGAGAAATTTGAAAAAATATGCGCTAAAGCAAAAAAAAAAAATATTTACAAATGATCATTCATCGTTACGAGTGTTTTCCAATATCTGTATTTGTTCTTTTTTGAATAAATTTTTGTTAGAATTAAAAGAATCCTTAGGCCTCGTAAAATAATTTTACAGTCTTTTATACGCCTTTCACCATCAGCAGATAAGAAAACACCTACAAATGAGGACTTAGAAGTAACGAAAACCGTAATCCAAAAATATTTTGGAAAGTTTCAGTGCAGCACAGATAGAGTATTCTCTAAGAGAAATGCTGACCTTTGATATGGATTACTCTCATTAAAGGACAAACCCAAAAGTGTTTCATAAGCGTTTCAAATATGTCATAAGAATTTATTGAAAGTGTTTTCTGCTCTTTCTGTCATGAAAGATCATTTTCAACTTGACTAATAATTTACTTTAAAAGTACTACAGGTGAAATTAGATTCACTGGACCTTTTGAATATTCACGGAGACATTTGAAATCTGCAAAATTTAAAAAGAAATTTTGAATTCTAACTTTTAGATTATAAAATTAAATTGACAAAAAATTACATATAATTCTTTTGAAGCATTTATTATTCTTTAATATAAAATATGCTTTATTTATATAATTCAATGCATATGGTTGAAAATATTGTAATGACATAACAATTTTAAATTATACTATTAATCGCTTTTTTTTCTGTTTAATTTTTTTACTATATATTGTAATACGTCTATCATATGAAGAAAAAAAAATCAAAATAAAATAAGATAGATAAAAGTAAAATAAAATAAAAAATGAATTATAACGTAATGAGAGAGTGAGTGCGCGGGAACCTGTCCCTGACTGGGGAGAGACGGATTGATGTAGGTCGTTGATTGGTCAGCGAAGACACGATTGGTTTGTCAGTAATGGGGAAGGAGACAAATTTCGGAAGAAAGAAATATAAGTAAAGTGCTGAAAAAATGGAAAAGGCAGAAGCAGTTCTGTTTTCACCAAAGTACAATATATTGTCCCGTTCCTAGTAGAAGGTCCGTAGGGCTGACCCACCAACTACAGAAATTATAGAAAAAGTTAAATAGAGAGACTATTAGAAATAGAGCTTGGGAAAGATTGAAGCACAGGAATTATATCTGGAGATGGGAAGGATAGGACAAAGGAAGCATTATAAGGAGCACGAAGACCCAATGCTAAAATTTTGGAGTACAAAACAGAGCGTTCAGAATCAAAGCCTGGACATTCAAAGAAAAGAACTTCATTCGTTCAGGAGTAGACTCAGCCAGAGTGATACGTACCATTATTTTATATGTACATATGTCGTCGCGATAGCCTAGTTGCTAAAGCGCTTGACTTCCGTTACGGAAGTCACGGGTTCGATCCCGGACGACGACAGGACTTTATTATAAGAATTAAATTAAAATATTCGCCAATAATCACGTGGAAGGCAATGAACATCATATGCACGCTAGGTAGTACACAGCAGACATACTCGTACACGGGACTGCACTTGGAGCGCGATAATAAGCGGCTACTATCAGTTCCGAAAGTAGTCTTGCGTGTGTACACTTGCGTTGCATATAATAATTGCCTGGTACACAACCTATATTTGTACAGTTTAAAAAAAAAATGTACGAATAGGTTGTTCACCAGCCGAATGGTTGAGGAGATAATGATGATGAATATGTACATATGTGTACAGATATCTAGAAATTATTTTTATAGGTCGACTAATACTGAAAGATTTCTGTGATGAAGGCCATATAAGAATGGTAAATTTGCCCTGCAGAGCTATTGCATTCATATTTGGGTGGGAAGTGGGTACCAACAAGGAACATTCAGGACAGAAGTTTCAGATCTTTCACTTCCCGGGTTTTTGAGAAATTCCTTTTTGCTGAAATACAGTTCATTTTTTTTTTTTTCTCAAGAGAAAGTTAACTGATTTTCCTAATTTTTCAGTCTTTGCGTTATACATTCTCTCGATTACGAAAATTGGTGAATGTCCCGAAAAAAGAATATACGTTTTTATATAGTATTTTTTTCTCTTTATTTCCGGATTACGTCATCCGCGATTTCTTTCGTATTGTTTTTATTGTTGTTCCCCGGCAGGTAACCAAATATCTTGTTTGTCTGGTACTTCGCTGAGAGGTGTTCTCTGAGGTGCGACAAAATTTGATCGCGTGTTTTTTTTTTATTATTTTTTTCTCATCCAGGTGGATTTTATTAAATAAGAAAGAGTCTGAAAGAAAAGAAAATTTTATTTTCTGGTCATCTCAAAAATCCGGGATTTTATGTTTTTTCCTTGGCTCGTGCGATTTTTATTTTCAGTCATGAGCTCCAGACGAAATAAGGTAAAATTCATGTTCATCTTGTCGGATGAGGATGTAGCGACCCACAATAGACATAATTTATTATTTAGCATATGGCCGTTACCGGTCTAAAATTGTGAGACCAGCTGAAATAAATCTTTTAAACTATTTATATTTACAGTGAATACGACTCGAGGTATATCCATTTTGTATAAATTACACTATTGTTTTCCTCTATTTCTTCAATGCTGTCTAATGTGCCGCGCATTACTTTCCTGCAATCCTCCTTTTTCTAAGTATTGCTAACGCAGAGACGGTAATATTAATATTTTCTAATATTTCGATATTTAGAAAATTATCTTTAACGGTCTTTACATATTGTCCTGTTAGTTCGGCTGTACAAATGAGTATGTTTTTAGTAATCTCTAAATGATCATGCATTTACAATGTGTTACCGCTCGGTATATTCCTTTTGTTTCGTCTCTAAGTCCATCGGTGCATATTGGTTTGCATTCGTCACATTTTGATCATACGATCTGTTTATTTATAACGTTATTTTTCGTGTTAATACATAGTTTTAGTAATTTAGATTATGCTCAATTTAAAATTTTGCATTTGTTTATTCTATCATGATAATCATTATTCGTAGTCAATTTATAGTAACACAGGCTTTAAAAAGCTAAAACTTTTAACAAAACAGCTTTTTTTAGAGCTTATGATGTAAAATTATTACGTTAAGTATCACTAGCAACTTTCTTGCGAATAGGACCCCTTGTAACAGCAGACAAAATACGAATTCGTTACCGTTAAATAGTGAGTTTTTGACCAATATGCAACACGCTTGAAAGAATATTTTTAATTTTTTTTCAAATTTTGTAGTTTCCAGCGCTCTGAAGACTCAAAATTGAATTTGTAATATTGGTCATACTTTTCCTTTGCAGTTCCGCTCCACATAGATGCGCTCAAGCGATGGTTTTTTTTATATTCTATACTAGACTATTTATTAAAACCAACTTTTTTTACAATTTTTAGTATCTCCAGGGTAATTTCGGTTAAACTGGAAAAATTACATGTTTACTGAAAGAGCGTTTTAATTGCAATTTATGTACGCACAATTTCAAATTTATAAGTTAAAGCATTCCTAAATTGTCGCATATTTTGATATGCTTGGTGTCTGCAACCAGGTATTAGATTACGGGATTTGCTACATTATACATATTCTTAATAACACAATACCTATCTCAATTTTTCATTTCCAAAATCTACAATAAAGTAAGCCACTACTGCGAAATAAGAATTTAGGAAATCTTCGTGAAACAAAATGTTTCGGTTCTGAGTAAAAGGTGTTATACCAGCATTGGTTTTAGAAATAGTAATATTAAACTGCGGTATTTATTATAAATTTTTTGTTAAAAAAAAAGAAAAAGTCCCTAAACTCAATAAAAACAGCACACATCTACATTTATATTTCGTATTAACTGGATCAAAAAGATATTATTAAAAACTTCATCGGCCTGAACTTTGTAAAAAATTGTCTTAATACACGAACAACATTCCAATTTTACTTTCGTCTATATTGCACTTATTTCATACCGGAAATTTGTTACATTTTCGAATTTTAACTATTCATAAACTTAATCCGATACTCCCCATATTGAACTACATTAAAATGCTATAACGTATGCATTAACCGTAACTACATAAATAAATAAAATACAAATTAAATTAAAAAATACATGATACACATAATCATGGTGATGAATATATAAAATACATATATCTATATGTATACAGGGTTGTATCGGGGGAGGACCGCGTTCACCACTCCCCTTTTTCCATCGAAATAACGAATTTATTTCGTCACGCTAAATCATTAATTACGTGTGAAATAATGTTCTATTTTTAGGAGACATTGTCGAAAATGTGCTGTTGCGGACCGAGTAAAAGAAGTAAACCTTACCTGATGGTAAAAAACTGCTCGAACAGGAGCGGCAAAGGTGAAGAGGTTCAGTTGAATTTATTGCCATTTGAGAGCTCCGCCAGTAACAATTCGAAAACGGAAAGCAGCCAGAACCGGTCAACGTATTTGAAATTCATTGCAACGAGTACTCACGGGCAGAACGGTCGTCCTGTCGAAAGCGACAGTTACGTTTTCGATAACAATAACGAAACTGTCGTCATCGGTTCGACGGTAAATTCGATACTTGTCAACGCCGTCGGCAGCGACTCGACCGTCTCCAACAACATCGACTCCCGCTGTCGCAACCAAATCGAAACGATCCGAATATTACGTTACATCAGAAATTTATCCTGCATCAGATCCAGTCGTTTTCGTCGAAGAAATCATTCTCCAACTTATTATAAAAGGCAGAATCTGATCAAAATGCACCTGAACGATCGCAGCAACTCCAACATGGACAGTAACGTCGTCAGTAACAGCAGTTTAAAATCGGTCGACACAAGTGCCATTCAAGAGGAAATGTTCGCTTACAACTCCACTCGATGTCCTGACACTGTTTAATTTCGCAAGTAAAACAGCGAAACGGAAATGCGTCAGTGACTGTGAAAAATAATTTTTCACTGCATTCGGTAATACGCAGATCGTACATGCAAACGTAATCATTTACGTCAAGTGGCCGACTGGCAGACACAACGAATAGATAACAACGCGACTATATTGAGTGAAGTTGTACAAACGAACATGGCGCCATCTACCGAAATCATCTGAACACATTTCGGGCTGTAGCCTAAAGGAAGAAAAAAAGAAAAAAGTTATAGCAACGTGACAATTTTTGCTTTGGACGACTGTGTAAAGAAAGAAAAAAGTGCAATAACCATAATTAATCTGTATTCTTTTTAAATTCATTTCATAATGCAATCGACACAAAATTAATTCAGAATATATCGGTAACAGCGAGCTGTATTCTTAATTATACTTGCCTTACACTGCAAAACCGTTTCCATCCATTCTTTCTTTATTGAACATCTCACCACCACATAAAGTCTAAATAGCGCACTCATTGTTTCAGCCCATTACCGCGAATCAGCGAAGCAGACCGATTTAATTCCGTTTACGACAAAATGCTTTATTTTATAGAAAAAAATTATACGCACTCCACATTAGAGCAATTGTTCGAAAGTTAACCGCACACTTAGTCAACCGGAACTGCGGAGATTAACGTTAAATTCTGCTTTTTTTATACTCGTATTTCTGCCATATGTTACGTCGAACAGCTTATTTTTTGTCGTCATACAACCCGGCTGAAACAAAACTTGCACGATTAACGTTAAAAATCCTAACAGAATTTAACGACCTTTGCTAAACTCCTTTTATCCATATTTCTACCAGCAACAAAATACAAAAAACTCAAAAACTCAGACATAATTTTGCTCGTAATTTTAACTGATCGCCAAAGTCGTGTAAGTGCAAACTTTCGGAGATGAAAAGAGATAAATCGGTCTCCAAAATTATTTTCCCCTCACTAGCGACGTTTAGCGATATTAAAAACTACCTCTCACTTTATACTAAAAGTTTTAACAATAGGTACGCTTTTCTTTACGCAATTTACTCATATTTTTATTTTTTTTCCTTCTATTTCCGACTAAAATGTGTCCTCTTGCAAATTTGCCTCCTTCTTTTTTTTTTTCATTCCCCATAAATTCGCGGACTTAATGAAAAATGTTACAAAGAAAATAGTTTTTTTTTTTTTTTTTTTTTAAATTCGGCGCATTCCTATTCACTGTTAAAATACGTAACGGGAAATTACTATAATTTACAGTATTATCAAATGAACATAGACACACGCAAAAAAAAAAAAAAAAAACAAAAAACGATCGTACACTTTTAATTGTTCCGCAAAATCATACTCTGGCGGGTCGTATATATTATTCAAAGGCCTTATGATCAACGCTGATGGCGTCATCGGCAGACTGAAACAAATCTTCGCCGATACATTAAAGTCCACATATTTAAGAATATTTCGCTCGATTTTTAAGAATAAAGTTAAATATACACATCATCATTTTGAATTATCTTTTTCGAAGCGTCATCTTCCGTTAAGAATAATTAAAAAGAAAGGAACTGAGACAATTTTAAATATTCATTTCTGAGCCACAATATTTCGGGGGGGGGTGCAGGTTTAGTAGCTTTTCCTTCGGGTGTAATGATTTGACAGATTCCGGGAAGGTAGGTTAAATTTTACAGCTTCAAAATCAGAATCTCTAATTCGGGCTGAAATCAAAAACGGTGACCGGACAAAAGCGCACAAGACAAAAACGCACAGGACAAAAGCGCACATGATAAAAACGCATCGGACAAAAGCGCACAGGACAAAAGCGCACACGGATAAAAGCGCACACGAACAAAAACGCACATGGATAAAAGCGCACACGGATAAAAGCGCACATGGATAAAAGCGCGCACGGACAAAAGCGCACACGGATAAAACCGCACAGAATTTTTGTGGGTTTCTGGCAAATTGTCCATGATTACGCGCCTATGAATACTCATCATGGCCAGTTGAGTAAAAAGTTTCAAAGATCCAAGGGGAGGGGACAGCTGCCCTTCCTTGCTCCCCCGCTGGCGACGCCCATGGCAATGACTAGTATAAAATTTCAGTTTTCTGCTGAGCGCTCGAAATAATTAACAAAAATACACGTGCAATTTCAATCAGTGTTTCACATGTAAATACAAAAGCATATAAAAATTAAGCGATAAATCTAAAAACACGCGCATTGTTTCGAAAACGATGTGACGACTGATTTTTCTTTTTGGCGAATTTTTCATGGGCGGAAAAATTCGCTCGTAGCTTTCCGAAAGAACCGTTGCCTATGCTATGTTTTTGAGGTTCACGGACAAAAACGCACAGAGATAAAAGCGCACATCGATTTGCAGAACAGGAGCTAAATTATTAATTTTTCCGTTCTCGGCAATTGCATCATTTGTGAAAAGGAAAAACTGGACAGTTGCCCCGCAAAGAATTTAAAATTCAAAAAAATTATTGGTAATCAGCGAAAACAAAGTAAAAATAATACAATTTTTTGTATGATTCACTAGTCATTTTTCTGTTTTTTTTTGTTCTTATATGTGTATTTGTTTGTTAATAATCATAGTGTCTATTGACTATGACCGCTAGGAAGTTACCGTATATAAAAAATAAAATTTGTATCAATAATGTATTCAGGGGCGTCTCAAGCATGCCAAGTTGTGGGAGTGGTGCATTACCCAAAATACCGATTCATGAATTCATGTATTTTAAAAATAATTTTTTTTTATACTGTATAGCTTATATAACAAAATGTTATATGGTGTTTTTTAATGATTTTCTTTAAACATTTACAATGTGGGTCTTTTATTTTTTATTTCTGCAGTCAAAACTGATTTAGATCGAACTGTGAGGACTAAAATATTTTTAAAAAAAAATTTTATTAAAAGAAATCTCACCTTTTAATGCTAAGCCTATAAGACTTTGTAATAATGCTTTACTTTTTCAAACAGTGAGGGTAACTTTTATTTTACACTGTTATGTACTAACCGTTTCTTTATAAATTGTTTCAACTGGTCTGAATTTTCTTAATAATTTTTGCTTTTAAATTAGTATCGAAAAATCCGCAACTCTTTGTTAACTTGGTAAAAGTTTTCATTATATTTGACACTTCTATATCGTCAACCGTTTGTTTGCTTATTTCTTCTTCATCGTTTTCATCACTGTTGTTTATTTGACTCTTTGATCGCGGTTTCATTGCTGATTAAAACAACTGTTGCAATATTTTTGTCAACGTTTAATTATTCCTTTGATAATAAATTTTCCGATGATCATTCTAATATTGTGAAAAACTTGAACTCTGTTTTTATTCCGCAATACTTCAAACTTTTGTATTAAGGGAATTTTACTTACTTTCATTTTAATATGATCAGAATAAAATATATAAATATAATGATTGAATGACTTAAAACTGAACAGAATTCGCTGTTAATTAAGCGGCTTCTATTGTATAATTCTTTAAATTTCTACAAGTCTGTTGTAGTGACCTAAATTGTACGATTCTTGGCCGTTGTTAAGAAGTTCGCAATTCGACCATAGTTGCAGACAAATACATAAATTAAATATATTTGCACTTCCTTGTTACTAGGTTAAAATCTTGATGCAGAGGGACTAAAAACGTACACAAAAAAAAATCTAAAATTTATTTCAATGAAATAGTTCGGAAATTTAAATTATGGTGAAGTTGTGAAAGAGTTTCATGTAGAGTTGAGAAAAAAGACGTCAAGAACATTATGTTTGATTTACTTGTTACTTAAAATAATCAAATTTCGTACTTTCAGCTAAAATTCATCTGCTTTTAATTTTGTGTAACAAGGTCCGATTATATTTAATTATTATTTCTATTATTTTCGCCGCAATATTTATATTTTTGTTTTATTTGATAATTGTATGCCAGCGCCTAAATTTAAAAGGTTGCCATATTGTCAGGATAGCTTTGGTATGTATTTTTTTAAGGACAGTATGGCTGTCGCGGTCGGCATCAAGTAGTTTTTAGTTTTAGAGACGCGTATGTAGCTAATTGGTGTGGGTCATTGTGTGTTTTGTTTGCGGGAGAAAACGTGTCTCCTTTAGATGTTCGAATATATAAAGCATTCTTATCGATTTATATATGCATATATTTGTTGTTTGTAAAAGTTATGTTTTGTTAATTTGCGTGAAAAATTAATAAAGAGTAGAATTTAGTAGATTTGTTTGTTTTTTTTATTTTCGTCGATCATCTGTTGTGTTTTTTTTTGTGCAAACAATAAATTCGTTAGTTTAAAATTTCGGCCGACAACAGTGACTTTAATTCAAATTCTTTCCAATACTAGAAAACGTTATTTTCAAATGATAAAGTTCTTTATAATACAATGCTAAGGCTGAGAATTGTTTTAAAAAATTGAATTCGTATTTTAAAACAAATAAAGATTTTGACAGTAAAACACATGTTTATACCTTTAGTCCGCTTAAAAAAAGTTAATCTTTGATTTTATTTGTTCATTGTTTTTGCTAAAAGTATCATGCTTAAAATCAAAAATTTAATGGAATCATTGAACAGAGAACTCAGTAATAAGTTTGATGTTATACAACTAATTCGAAGTACGGTAAAAATGTTTCAAAAAATGAATAATGATAAACAAATTACTGCATTGATCAACTCTCTGGTTCTTTTTGTAAAAAATATTCATAATCCCAAACGTGATTTTTCAAATACAAAATGCGTTGTGCGCTAAAAAGTTGTGATGAAGCCCTGGGGAGACTACATGTGATGTAGATTTTATAACATTCGATTTTAAAAAAACAGAGCTGTTTTTGAAGTCTTTACTTCTTGTATTTATGACGACTTATTTAAAATTCTTTCAATTTTTTAACCTTTTCGAAAAATATTTACAATTCCAGTAAAAATAATAATTCTTGAATCAAATTAATAATAGATATAATAGATGTAACTTTAAATTTTTGAAGGAACATATAGAACGTTTACATATTGACGTGCAAATGCTTCTCAATTCTTGCGAAGATTTTACAAGTTTTTTAAGTATTTCAAAAATTGCATTTAAATCATGTAATCAAAGTTAAACTTTAAAAAATAAAAACGAAAATCGAAATTTACTTCACAATTAATTTCTATTATAAATTATAACATTTGCTTCATTTAATTCAATGCATATTGTCCTTTTTAGGGTCGATCAAAAGTAGAAAGAGTTTTTCAAGTTTAAATAAAATACATACTTTTAAAGTCGGACTCATTAAACTCGGAGATTTTATATTTTAATTAAAGATTTTATAATATGCTTATTGCTGTTTTCAAATTCGGCATATTTTAAAAATTTTTTATTAATTTCAATAAAATATATATTTCAAAATTAAGTACATTAAATCTCATATTTGAATTAAGAGTTTTATAACGAAAACATCATGATTTTGCCAAATGATTAATGTTTTTTTATCCACCGTAAAGTATTTTGCCCACAAAATTGTATTTCTGCTACAATACTTTTAATTTCTTTTCTTCTATGCATCTTTTTCCTACGTTTATGGGCCACTTATTGGCTCCCCGTTAACCACACTCACCACAAAACATAATAATAAATTTCTCCAACAACGAATGGCATTTCCAGATAATAATAAAGCAAATAACCGTTTCGTTTAGAATTCTTAGTAAAAATAATTTTAAATTATTAAAATCACAGAAGGTATCGGCCCCTGCTCATTTTATTTAAAAAAATTAAATTCTCCCATATTAGAAATTAAAAATTATGAATTTTAAAAGCAGATGAATTTTAGCTGAAAGTACGAAATTTGATTATTTTAAGTAACAAGTAAATCAAACATAATGTTCTTGACGTCTTTTTTCTCAACTCTACATGAAACTCTTTCACAACTTCACCATAATTTAAATTTCCGAACTATTTCATTGAAATAAATTTTAGATTTTTTTTTGTGTACGTTTTTAGTCCCTCTGCATCAAGATATTAACCTAGTAACAAGGAAGTGCAAATATATTTAATTTATGTATTTGTCTGCAACTATGGTCGAATTGCGAACTTCTTAACAACGGCCAAGAATCGTACAATTTAGGTCACTACAACAGACTTGTAGAAATTTAAAGAATTATACAATAGAAGCCGCTTAATTAACAGCGAATTCTGTTCAGTTTTAAGTCATTCAATCATTATATTTATATATTTTATTCTGATCATATTAAAATGAAAGTAAGTAAAATTCCCTTAATACAAAAGTTTGAAGTATTGCGGAATAAAAACAGAGTTCAAGTTTTTCACAATATTAGAATGATCATCGGAAAATTTATTATCAAAGGAATAATTAAACGTTGACAAAAATATTGCAACAGTTGTTTTAATCAGCAATGAAACCGCGATCAAAGAGTCAAATAAACAACAGTGATGAAAACGATGAAGAAGAAATAAGCAAACAAACGGTTGACGATATAGAAGTGTCAAATATAATGAAAACTTTTACCAAGTTAACAAAGAGTTGCGGATTTTTCGATACTAATTTAAAAGCAAAAATTATTAAGAAAATTCAGACCAGTTGAAACAATTTATAAAGAAACGGTTAGTACATAACAGTGTAAAATAAAAGTTACCCTCACTGTTTGAAAAAGTAAAGCATTATTACAAAGTCTTATAGGCTTAGCATTAAAAGGTGAGATTTCTTTTAATAAAATTTTTTTTTAAAAATATTTTAGTCCTCACAGTTCGATCTAAATCAGTTTTGACTGCAGAAATAAAAAATAAAAGACCCACATTGTAAATGTTTAAAGAAAATCATTAAAAAACACCATATAACATTTTGTTATATAAGCTATACAGTATAAAAAAAAATTATTTTTAAAATACATGAATTCATGAATCGGTATTTTGGGTAATGCACCACTCCCACAACTTGGCATGCTTGAGACGCCCCTGAATACATTATTGATACAAATTTTATTTTTTATATACGGTAACTTCCTAGCGGTCATAGTCAATAGACACTATGATTATTAACAAACAAATACACATATAAGAACAAAAAAAAACAGAAAAATGACTAGTGAATCATACAAAAAATTGTATTATTTTTACTTTGTTTTCGCTGATTACCAATAATTTTTTTGAATTTTAAATTCTTTGCGGGGCAACTGTCCAGTTTTTCCTTTTCACAAATGATGCAATTGCCGAGAACGGAAAAATTAATAATTTAGCTCCTGTTCTGCAAATCGATGTGCGCTTTTATCTCTGTGCGTTTTTGTCCGTGAACCTCAAAAACATAGCATAGGCAACGGTTCTTTCGGAAAGCTACGAGCGAATTTTTCCGCCCATGAAAAATTCGCCAAAAAGAAAAATCAGTCGTCACATCGTTTTCGAAACAATGCGCGTGTTTTTAGATTTATCGCTTAATTTTTATATGCTTTTGTATTTACATGTGAAACACTGATTGAAATTGCACGTGTATTTTTGTTAATTATTTCGAGCGCTCAGCAGAAAACTGAAATTTTATACTAGTCATTGCCATGGGCGTCGCCAGCGGGGGAGCAAGGAAGGGCAGCTATCCCCTCCCCTTGGATCTTTGAAACTTTTTACTCAACTGGCCATGATGAGTATTCATAGGCGCGTAATCATGGACAATTTGCCAGAAACCCACCAAAATTATGTTTTAATTAAGAGTTTATTCTTGTTTAATAAAATATTAAGCCTTTACAACTCATACATTTTGTTTTTCCTATAACTCATATCCTCTTTCTATCATCTTGACCCCCCCGCGGCTCATCGGCTGGCGATGCCCTTGATCATTGTTACTATTTCGTAAACATAAGATCAGTTCGGTAACTACAATAATTTAGTGTAATTTCCGGGAACTATTAACGTATTCCTTTTTATAGCAACTCATTAATGTTTTCGAGCAAAATACTGTTTCTCATTACGATTTTATTTAATTTAACAATGTTTATAATAATATAACCGAAAATGGATCACCGTGACTTGTCGAAATATGTTTAAAATGCAAAAATCCTCAATACTAGGTGCCAGACCTTAACAGTTAAAAGTTCATACAAAATTATTCATATACTATTTCGTATACATAAAAAAAAAAACCCTTATCATACGGTTCAAAACTTAAATTGCACCAAAAAGTTTCGAAAACTTCACAAGTCAAATTCAAAAGTTGCTCATTAGACGTTAAAAGTATTAACTACGGATAAAATTATTTAAAACATCATACTAAAATTTTGAATAATTCCTATACGAATCGTCTTTCGAATGAAGGAAAACGTTTACCCATGAAAAAACTTTAAAATAGCATTTGTATTCTTTTCAGAAAGTGGAAAAGTGCATAGTTCGCGTTCTTCTGTGTTCAGACTTCGTGACCGATCATGAACACAACAATTTTTTAAATTCCTCTCGATTTTGAACTGCTTCCACCAACTGTTGTGTTGATAGGCCTGTTGTGTTTTGAATGTTATCTATGAACCGGGTCGGAGGTCGTCCTCTACTCCTTTTACCTTCTGTTATTCCCTGTATGACAATTTTTTCCAATCCATCACAGCGTATCACATGGCCTACCTTTCTTTATATATATATAAACGCCAATAAGTGGAATCAAAACCTAATAATTTAAGTGTATAATTTCTTAAATTTTCATCAAAAACCGAGCAATAAATGCAACCGATATCCGATTCTAAATACGCCACTAAATCAGTGTTTCGGTGTAATTGTATATTGTTCAAAAAATAATCATTTGCTCAATACATTCGCTTTCCAGAAACGATTTTTTTTCTTTAAATAATTGTAATTATTAATAATAGACGTGTACTTTTATTCGACTTTTTTGAAAACTGTTTAATAATTATAATTTTATTAAAGTTAGAAATTAAAATTAAGAAAAATTCTGTAACGTTGTTATAAAATTTAAACTTAAAAAATAAACAGTTGTCAAGCAGGCGCATGAAACGCTTATTTCGTTCTATCTTATGAAGCTCAAAATTTAGGCTGAAAATTCATTTTTACTTATACGGAAATGAGATTGCAACGGAGCCGAACTGAATAAACTTGTATTCGACTAATAAGAAACTCCGACATTAAAGCACAATTTTTTTATCTAAAAAGACGTCAGTTTATATTATTAATTCGTATCTCTTCTCGTATAATCGCGTTAAATGATAGTTGCGAAAGCTCTAAAAAGGTAGCTTACAATTTACTATTACTCGCGTAATATAATCTTAATTTTAAACAATTCTAATATATTAAATATCTTACCGTATCCTTAAATTTTAAACCATTTCGGATAGATAAAATTGTAGCATAAAAAATAACCAATATAGCAAATAATACCGTAATAGCAGCCGATGTTTGTGACATTTAAATCGTACACACTCCTTTAAAAAATATCATAATTTTGTGATACTACAATGATCAATTTTGTACAGTTTATTTTACTCTTCGATGCATAATAATGCGCATTTTAAGATTTTATTGGGAAACAACAAAGTACACACATAATAATCGCAATCATTTCTTACGCTGCATTCAAATTAAAATTTTAGGCGAAAAAAAAAAAGTTGTTTTTTTCAATTTTGCAAATTTTGATATTTTTCTGCAATATCCTTTATATTGTATTCAAAATAGTAATACAAAAACGAATGTTTCGTTCGCAAATCCAAGAAATGGAAAGGATTCGGTCACTAAGTAACAGTGATTTGGAAAAAATATAAAAAACGGTAATTGTTGAAAATTCCGTTCAAATTTTTAAACATCAGCGAATATACGTCACACGGTTTTAATCGTACAAGTAATTAGGTGTCATTGTAATTTAGGAATAAAATTCAAACTTTGCACGCACCGAGGCCACTTTAAAATACTGTCACAAATGAAAAAAAAAAAAAAGTGAAGTTATTATTAATGCAAATCGATATCTACTTGGAATTACTTGAAATATGATAACCGCTAAAAATGCATAATGCTTAAAACACAGCAGATTCTTAGCCAAAATCGATTAATAGCTTTGAAAAGTATATCGTGATTATAATACAAACAAAAAAAAACACGAAATTATTCGTAATTTTATACATATATATGCGCGTGTTTGCTATTTTAAAAACAGCGATACAATAAAATTAACATTTATGCATTAAGCAAAAATATCCTTTTATATTAAAACACAATGCAGAAATATTTAAAATTATATAAACATTTTTTTCAGACACATCGAAATTTTTAATCTTACAATCTACAACATATAAGGTATTCTCTAAGGTTCATTTAATACATTTGTGGATTAAACATTTAATATATGTCTAAATGTTTTAAATTATTCAAGTTAGGTTTTCAATTAATCGTCATGACGCTTAAATTTTTTTTTTTTTTGTTGGTTGTATTCATGATTGAAAGATCAATGAACACTTCCCAGACGCAGTAAATTATAACAAACTTATCAAGCGAAAAAAGTAATTTTAAAGTGTCTTCTCTTAAATATGATAGTAAGCCACGTTAAACAAACGTATCTCTTCCTTTGTGTTAACATCACAACACCGATTTTTAAAATAGAGCTACAAGTTTTTTTTTTTTAAAAAACCCACTAGTAACCTGTTTATCACTGTAAAAATCTAGAAATTATTCATAAACAATTAAAAGAGCTGTACGATTTTACTCGATTAAAATTAACTATCTCCCTTTTAAATTAATTATTAAAAATAATTAATTTGAAATACAAGTTAAAAATACGAGAAAACTATATCTCAACTTTAAAAAGTCTTTCAAAATAATTCTCATAAATTCGTAAAACTTAAAACTGCTAAGCCTTTTATTTTATTTTATTTTTAAAGAAGAAAGTGGGGAAACAACTGATCAGATGGATAGACGATATACAAAAATTTATAAAATATAAACATTTCCACAGAATCGCAGCAGATAGACATGAATGGAGTCGACTTGAGGAAGCCTACGCCCAAAGTCGGGGTATTTTATAATAAATATAGTATATACTACGTAGCAATAAGGATCGTATTTTACTTATGTAGGCATAAATAAATAAATAAAACTGCTAAACAATTTTGTCCGAAAAAGTGTTAAAATAATGAAGACAAAAAGAAACTTTAAAGCGACATAATTTTATAAATTACAATTCAATTTTTGTCTTCTTTTTTAATGTTCTACGTACAATCAATCAATCGTTATCTGTAAACGAATGCACACATCAAGTGTACCTTCCCTAATAATTTGCTTAAAGATATTGTCTATCTACGTTGAATAATTTCTTTTGTAGAAACATATAAAAAAACTTAATTCGAAATAATACGACTCTAATCCAACGATACTTGAAAACGAATATAAAAATTATGTAATTATCATTCTTTTTCATTATGGGGCATGGGTTTATAGAAAGAAACAAACGTTAAAAACCAAAACGTAATGCGCATTTTAAAAATAAAATCTTAAATAACAGTATTTCAAACATTCGGGAAAAGTGCATGCATATATATATATATATATATATATGTATATTAATTACAACATAATTCTTAGGCTATTCCACATTCGAAAAAATGTCCCAATTTTATGTAACAATGTTAGGACAGGATTTTTGTGATTATGTTATTCTTTTTGTGTTGATGCCAGTAAGAATTACGTTGTAAATTTTGATAATTTTATACGAAGTATAGAAGAAAAAGAGACAGAAATGAAAGCAAGAGGGGACAAGGAGCATAGCCCCTTGTGAAGCCAAAATGGTCGAGTTATATATATATATATATATATATAAAAGAATAAATATATACATATGTAAATAAATAAATAAATAATATACACTCGATCTTTTGGTACTCGCATGGGAATACCATTTGGACCCCAGGTAATAGTTCTATAATACAGAAAAGTAAATTCCAACTGATTACACCATTCTTACAGAAAAAGTGATTAAATAATTTCTTTCTATCACAACTTCAATTACATATTTCATATCGGTTTTCATATTTTTTTTAAATGCTTTTTTTTTCATATTTCCTCTGCCGTAAAAATAGCATTCCCGTATGTACACACACACAAAAAATGTAGAAAAAGTCACTCATTAACCAAATAAAAGCTCCATTGTTTGCAACATTGAGCGTAACAGTCTGGTCTTTATAATATTTCACAACAAAACGACATCTCAAATACAAGATATCAGGCACTCTGGTGAACCTAATCCTCTTGGCGTGGCATCGATGATTGTGTTCCAAGGATGCGACATAATTTCAAAAACAGCACCATAATAAAATGTTTGCGAAGCAATTATTTCAATTGAAATTTAAGATAGAAAGAAGCCGAAAGTTAAATTTTCAAACAACTGTTTACAACAGACGCCTGCCACTAATATAGCTAAATAATTCGTCCGCGTATCGACAGCACATGGATTGAAAAAAATTCCGGGAACTATTTTAACTATCTTGAGTGCAAATGTTAGAAAATAAAATAAAATAAGCGAATTGGTTTAATATATTTCAGAGTTTGTTCTTTACTTTGTAACAGTTTTATCTATCTTTCTACTCCCATGTACCATGCATAACGATTTCAGTAACTTACTTCTCACTCTATATTTCACCTAGGCAAATAATGGAATTTTTTAAAATACGAAACCGTTTTTTGTTATTTCATACAATATTTAACAATACGACATTTTATGGAATTTTGATTCTTTATATTACCGGTAACATACACTTTTTAAAGATTGCGCAACCACAATTAAACAAACTTTTTAATTCATTAGGCAAAGACGCCCCAGGCTTCACTGATTCCAATCTGGTTTTTGCGATACTGTAAAACGTGACACATCGAAAATGGTAAATTGAAAGGAAAAAATAAACAATTTTCCTAATCAAAAATCCACTATTTCGACAGAAAATCACGGATACACTTTATAAGGAATTGAATAAATCGGAAATTATTTCTTCAGGCATACAATAACACGGATTGATTTCTCTAATCGATCTTTCTTTGATAAGTGATAACGCAGTTACTCCAAATAGCGTATGAAAAGGATCTGCCATATCTCCCGGCCGATCGCTTATTCCACCGGTTTCCATGTCTTGACAAGCGAAAATGAATGACTTCAAAGCGTCTGCATCAATCCAGTGGGATCTACCGATCATATGAAGGGAAGCCAACACCCACCAAGAGTAACAGACATCCGGTAGCTTCTCCGGACGACCGCTTAAACCGCCGGAGTGTAACTGTCGTTCACATAACCAGCGACCCAATCGATCTACGTTTATTTTATGAAGATTTCCAGTAATATACAAAAATCCTACGCAACAATATATCAATCCCGAATGACTCTCTGAATTTGGTTTGGAGCCGAATCCGCCATCAGCGTTATAGCATTCGATGACAAACTTGACCGCCTTGTCCAGATTGATGGCATTTAATTTCCCCAATAAAGAGAGGCATGCCACAGCGCAAAATGAGAATCGAGTATCTATTTCGCCCCATTTATCGCCGGCGAAACTACCATCTGGTTGCTGTAAATTTTTTACATAACTGACAATTTTATCAATAGGCAATTCATGCTGGCGACCGAATGTACAGGCAATCTGAACCGCATGTAATGTATACAATAAATGCGGATCGTGATTAATGTAAGGACTAACCCCGCCATCATCGCTGATACATTTTGAGATAAATTCCATTATTTTATTTTCTTCAGGTACATCCGAATTAAGCGCCTTCAATGTAACTAAGCACCAATATATTCCTGGTATCCGTAAATATTCCGTCATTACTTGCTCGTAAGAATTTTCATCGGCCATAACTTTTAAAATAAAATTTACATGTTTTTCCTTCTGAAAAACATCTATTAACTTCGTCAGTTGAATATCCCTGAAGATATTATTCATATTTAAAGCTGAAATTAAAACAAAATATTAATTACGATAATCGTTAAAATTTAAACATAAAATCATTAATTATTAAACGTTAGATGAAAATAACAGAAAGATTGACAAATTATTAAAAACATTAATAAGTAATCCACGCTACATGCTATATCGAATTGTTAACATCATTTCAATTACAACTCTAAAAATAAAAATGGAAATATATAAATAATTACTCCTAAGAACTTTATGAGGTATTGCGGACAGCATATGTGTATGTGCTTGTGTCTCAGTCCTCCCGAGGCTCCTCATACTAGTTCATCTATAATGCTTATAAACGACCTGTTTCAATTTACGATATTCGTAAAAAATATATTATGTTTTGATTAACAATTAAATTTCAAAACATTACATATTTCATATTCATTCTTTCAAAATAGTCCCGAACGGAAAAATAACAAATCGTTAATATTATATAGAAAAATAACATGTAATTAAACAAAAAAAAAAAAAAACTTCAAGCAACTATACATAACAATTTTAGAAAATCTCAACTACTATAGTGAACATCTTCTCTTTTACGTTGTAATTTATCGTTATCTTATGTCGCATTATCAAGGCCAAATTTATCACATTGATGACTAATAGCGCGAGCTTCTTGAGCACAAAAACTTTTTTTCTTAAACAATCTGTCTGTTAGTTCTACATCTTATTGACTTACAAACTGTGTTTCCAAAAATAATCATTTCCTTTTAAATTTACGATTCGTTCTCGCTTACCTGATAACATTTTCATTTGCTACCTTTACTGTCTACATATATTTGAAAGAATTTTCTCCTCCTTCACACCATAATTCAAAAGCTATCTCTTAATTCATCTTTCACGATTTTCCTGAACATTACATAAATTTTAGTGCTACGGATCAATGAACCAATCATACTATGTATCTAATCGTGGATCAGATCCATTAAATTCTATTAACAACCATTGTTATCATTAAGCATCTTTTGATCACGGCAATGTTTCTTAGGACTGTAAATTAAAGTTTTCATTCCCTTTATGCGTAAGTGCTGAAACGCGTTGTGCTAAAATTTACAACTACAACGGTATCATTTACAAGCTTCCGACCTAATATTTTTAAGCAAACAATTGATAAAATTCCATCAAAATTTATAGAAACTTTTTTTATGACGACTTACTTCCCTTTTCCTCGACAAGAATGTAAGAGGCAAGCAATAGTCAAATAACAATATGTTCAAACAAAAAGTGATAAATAAAATCGGTCGTTTTAAAATTAAAATTAATCTTACATATCGCAACAGACTCGAAAAGAAATACAAATTCAATAAAGACGAAGACCGAAGTTATAACGTTAAAATACATATATTAATTTGCATTACATACTTCCTTTTAAAAACTAATGCAATTTAGGGAAATTTCAGTTTAAGATTTTAGGGTATTACAAATAACTAAATAAAGTGTTATAAGAGAATACATTTTAGTTATAACGAAATTAAAGCATAAAATTTTCAATTACATATTAAAGTAATTTATCCAAATCTCACTTAAATTACATAAAAATTTCTGGGAACACAAAACCTTTTGTAATTATTTTAAAAATGTAATTGAATTTAAAAGAAAACGATAACAAAATAACGTCAGATCATAAATACTATGTATTTTTAAAAAGTTTTGATTCAAGAAAAACAATTTATTGTCTTGCTCTCGATCTGCATGTACAAATTTACCCAAAATGATTTACAGATTTAAAAGCGGCTTGCATGATGTTACAATTCAAACTTTATGATATTTTGCAGTAAACCTCTGTATCCTTTATAAAAAATTACACTAAGAACAATTAACACTGAAATTCTAGGTAAAGAAAAAAGCAGTGTGAGTGTAAGCAATTACATAGTTCGAGACTGACTTTCAGTAGTTTATTTATCTATCGATTCCTTTAAGTAAATCATCGTAAATATGCAAAAATCTCAAATGTTTAATGAATTTTAATTCAAACAATAAACGCATAAACTGTGAAATTCCACTTAATTATAAAATAAGACTGCCCTTACTGATTATAATATACGAATAAAACGAATTTCAAACATAACTTACTGTAAAATATAAATAAAGCAATAAAAGGAGATATTTCAAATGAGCAATATTAAGCTTGCGTGGGATACTTATCCGTTTAATTAATATAAAAATTCTTAACTGTAATAATTGTTTTTAATTGAATGAAATGCTGATCAAAAATTTACCAACCTTTCATAATCTATACTTTTAACTTTTACAAAACGTTGTTTCCTTAAAAAACTGTATTTTTATTGAATATTCAATCGATAAATTTTATTTGAAAATAAAACAGTAAAGAATATATTCTATTTAATAAACTACCTTTTTAATTTAAGGACCCTTTAAAACATAAATATACGAATAAATTAAAAATATTTCTCTTAATTATCAGTTTGCAAAAGCAACTGTTCAAACAAAATTTTAAAATGTTCTACCAAATTTTTGAATTATGTGCAATATTTATTTTGAAATCAATCAATATTTGTAATTGTAATAATGAAAATGGAATCGGACCGCTATTAATCTTAATAAATTATATTACCATAAACAATATCGAAAACATTAAAAGACGTAAGACATATTAAAGAGAAAAGAAGGTACAACAAAATTTTAAAAAAAAAACAAGTAATTTTCAATGAAACAATAAAAAAATTTAATGTTTCCAAAATAAAACACAAACATTATGATTTTGATAACCTTTATTATGTTTTTCTGTGCATAAGTTGGAATATATATTATTCTGCAAAAAATAAACTGACTAAAACTGATTTGGTCCTTAATAAAAAATTTAAGAACAGACTAAATTTTACTGAAACTTTTTTGTTTATTGAAAAAATGGTAATTTATAATTAGCAATTAAAAATCGCGGTCAAACAATAAAGAACCTTTCGACTGAAAAAATTCAATGTAAAACAAAAATATTCTGTAGATAAATTTCCTATTACACAAGATTTATCGCAAAAACAGTAATTATTTTTTTCCACATAGGACAGAAATCAATTGTCTTTTAACCGATTAAATTAAATAAAAATACCTTTTTTATTCTAAAGATTAATTAAAATGAATAAACAGGAAGCAGTCATCATTGATTTTCTCCATGTGGTATTAAAGGATATAATTTTTAAAAATATTTACTTATACAATAATCAATTGCACGATTATAATTATAATACTTTATGCAGCTCTCCGACTGTACCGAAAAATGAATTTCACGTATTTATTACGAATAGGGTAAAATATGGTAACTAATTAAATTATTGAATCAAATTTTAATTTAATGTTTCTCTTAAATTAACATAAAGTAAGTACCTGCTTCAGTATACTACTTTACTAAACCAATTTTCTCCTTTACACCGATTGATGTGCAAAAAAACTCAACTCGTATAAACCAAAATGGCAATAAATTATTAACCTCAAAAACATAAAACAGTTTTAATTTTAAATTTGTAAACACCACTACAGATATTGCCGTTATTAATGGAATGAAGAATTTTCGATTGAGGTCACAATTACAGCGTCATCTCATTAATAATTTTAAAAATTCTGTTTTTCTGGAAATGAATAACATTCACATAAATATATTATGTTATTAATAGCACTGTAATTCCAGTAACAATTAATAATGCATTTTTCAGTTAACAACATAGCATACACCAACTTTTAGTGATATTTACAGTGTGATCAAATCAATAGGTAATGATAACAGAATTATCGATAGCAAATTCGATTATCGAAAACGGAAGATAAGAAAATAGTATATGTATCCAAAATTTGGTAATCGAATAAATAATTTAAAAATACATTCATGAGTTCACCCCCAAAAGAAAATAGGTTAAAGAATATGATTTTAAATAGTTATATTTTACTAATTCTTATTTACAGTTACTAAACATAAACTTGAGCAAATGATATAATTAGACGAATAATGGTAGTACAAATATCGTTACAGATATTTAGGTGTAAGGTTAAGACATTTTTTTTTAAACTTTTCATACCCAAAAATTTAAAAACGTCAACAAATTTCTAGATTTAATTTTCGTAATGTTTGCAATAATTTCCACTATAAAGGAGTTAAGAATTTTTAAAAATATTTCCTGTTTCCAAAGTTTATTATATTAAATTAAACTTGTATGCAATTTTTTTCAGTATTTTCATTTTAATTGCTCAGCTCATTTAATGAAATTTTCTTTAGTTCATTTACAATGCCCAATATCTGTATAAACGGTTCACAAGTTTGATTACATAAAATTCTACCAATACTTTTAAACTGCATATTTTTCTAAGAATTTGAATAAATTATACTTTTTAATTATTCACATGAAAAATCAGTCTTATTAAGAATGAATTATTTAGATTCTATTATAATACGAATAAATATCATGCATTCCACTGTCGAAATTTCTTTTTCTCCACAATTAAATATGATCCTATACATAGGCGTCGCCAGCGGTGGAGAGGGGGCAGCTCCCCTCCCCTGGAGCCTTGAAACTTTTTAATCAAGTAGCCATGATGAGTATTCATAGGCGCGTAATCATGGACAATTTGCCAGAAACCCACGAAAATTATGTTTTAATTAAGAGATTTTGTTCTCGTTTAATAAAATATTAAGCCTTTACAACTCATAAATTTTATTTTTCCTATAAATCATATCCTCTGTCTATCTATCATCTTGTCCTCTACCCTGGCTCATCGGCTAGCGACGCTCTTGATCCTATACATTGAAGATTCTTAACTTATACAATTTACTGAAATGGCTTATAAATAATTTCGTGGTTATATTAAATTGCACTCTATCTAAATAAAAGAATTGAATGAAATTAGCTATACAATTTTTCCCTCTCATTCTTGCTAATTTGTACCTAGCCTAATTACCTATTAAATAAGTGGTTTCTTGCATGTTCACATGTGTGGGGAATACATCCATTGATGTATTTTTCCCTATTTTTTTCATACTAAATCCTGAATCTTAGTTGTTGTTAAATATTTCGTTCAATGCAACAGATATTAATTTTTTTAGTAGTTTGGCTAAAACAGGCAATAATGGGACGATATGACAAGGCCTTAGTGCTATCTTTTCCAGACTTTAATATCATTACTATTTGGGAGAACTTTTATTGAAGAGGGAAGTACGAGACTTTCAAGACAGCATTATATATATTGATTAGCAATGTTATCGATTTTTTGGTCATTCTTTCAACATTTTTGCTGTGACTATATCAAATCTCGGAGATTTTTTATTAATTATTTATATATTTTTTTACCCCCGCAGGGGAAAAAATTTTCATTTTAGTATTTTTTGTCTACTTTGCGGATCAGTTAACGCATTCACTGTATTATTCGCTTTGTAAATATTGGTCAAGTACTTAGCAAAAGCATCCGAAATCTGCTTTCTATTTTTGGCCCATTAGCCGTCTTTTTTGTTTTAATGGTTGCTTAGATCTGGTTGGTCTATTTATATACTTCGCTGCCTTCCACAAACTGGAGCCTGTTTCTTAACTTTGTGATAAATTAGCAATTTACTTATAAAAACTTTAATTTTTGAGTTCATTTAATGCATTCTTACTCTTTTTGTTAATATATTTAACTGTTGTTTGCTTTCAGGATTCCTGCCTCTTTGCCGCGCATTCATAATTTTCTTTTCTCTGCTATAAGTTTGTGAATATATTTGAAGTAGTTGTCTCTGTAACTGTAATTTTTATCTGAAGTAGAGTTCGAGGTTGTCATTTGCACTTGCTGATTTTAACTGGATCGACAAGTAAGTTTCTTCTAAAATTTTTTTATACCAGTGTCCGTCTATTACTTTAATATGTAGTATTTTTGTTTTCGCTTTATTTATGAATTCTGTACTTATGGTAGCTATTATTGGTGAGTGATCTGAAAAGTGAGGTCAAAACTAGATGTTAGACCCTCGGGACTCCAAAAGATAGAAAGTTTTGAAAAAAATATTTTTTTCTGGGCATATATCGTTGAAAAGATCGCTATTTGTTGAGAACGAACCCGTATTTCATTTCCTTAACGAAACTTTCAAAATTGGCGAAAAGTTCAAAAAAGCGCCAAAAACGACGTGTGTCCTCCCCCTTAGCGCCGCTAGTATTATAATTAAAAATTTTGAACAAGGTTAAAAATGTGCACATCTCCATATATTTCTCTGGTTTGTAATATCCGGGTTTCTAATCTCAAAATTTGACTCCCAAGAGGGGTGCCGAAAGCTCAAAATTTTTGAAAAAAATATTTTTTTTTCTGTGCTTGTGATATATTGATGGAAAAATCGGTATTTGTCGAGAACGAAACTACATTTCATTTCCTTAACGAAACTTTCGAAGTTGGCGAAATGTTCAAAAAAGTGCAATAAATGAAGTGTCCCTCCCCATAGCAATATTATAGTGAAACATTTTGATCAATGTTAAAAATATGCACATCTTCATATATTTCTCTAGTTTATAGCATCCGGGTGTCCAACTTTAAATGTGAACCCTCGGGGTCCCAAAAGCTCGAAATTTTTAATTTTTTTTTTTTCGGGCATGTGATATGTTGGTGTGAAGATCGCGCTTTTTGTCGGGAACAAAACCGGTATTTCATTTCCTTAACGAAACAACTTTCAATGTTGGCGAAAAGTTTCAAGAAATATGAAAAATGACATATCTCTTCCTCTTTGCAGCGCGAAAAATCTGATTTCTTTGTTTTGATTTAGTATTGTGTAAATGTAATTTATAGTTGTGTTCAACTTAACATACGGAATTCTCATCGCATGAAACATCATGCTTGACTGAACTTGTTATTTTACTTTCATATTAAAAAACGGGTGATCATTGTGGACGAAAGTGCGCGTTAGGTGTGTTGATCATAATTTTGAAAATAAAATATACATGATGATGATCGTAATAATTGAAAGCGAACAAATCTAGCTGCTGCAGTATCAGAACTAACCCAAAAATTTAATAAAAAGTTTCAAACTTTATTGTATTTAAATTCAAATACGACTATAATTGATTTGTTAGTAGTATTTTGAGTTTATTACTGTTTCAAAATGTATATACACCATCTTATGGTTTAAAAACTCCGAAGTTCTTTTGATGATCGGACAAGTTATATTTACAATATTTATTTATATTGTGGAAAAGAAAGTGATAATTTGGTGTACGCAATGAAAAAAAAAAATTAACATATCTACTCAAACCGTAATTAGATTATGTAAAACCATATATGATACTACTAATCGTAGTGATACTATTGATAAATGGTATACTTCGGTGGAGTTGCAAATATTTTAAAAACCCATGGTCTCACGATAGTTGGAACCATAAAAAAAAATTCTCTTTGAACTCATACCTTTTCGTAATAGGAAAGTAGAGTCTTCATCGTATGGTTTACGAACGCCTATACTCTCTTAAGCAGTTTGACTTGTTCATGTATACATCATTCAAATCAAACAGGTCAACTGAATAGAAAAGCGAAAATATTAAAATTCTACAAAACATAAAAGTTGAAGTCAATCTGTAGATCAAAAATGCAGTATACATTCGTCAATTAGTTGCTACTCGGTACTGAACCATGACTCTTTTTTACCCTATTCTGATACGAGTACAATGCAGTTACAGCGTGATTGACCACTTCTTACTAGAATCGAATTTATGAAAATTTTTGTAAGATAATTAACAGAGTCCAACAAGAGATTTCGTTTTTAAAATGGAAGACGCCCTCGAGAACTATAAATGTTTATTGGCCGTGCATTAAGGCAAAGAATAAATATACTACGCTGAAGATAACGAATGTAAATTAGCTCGCGAAGAAAGAACAATATGTAGCTCAGATCTAGAAAAAAAGAAAGAAGGAAAACAGCATATTTATGTTCTCTTGTAAAAGGCCTATATGTTTGGAATGTAGTAAAAAAGTACGTTTATGCAACGAAATATTTCATTTATTCAATTACAACCCTTACTATAAACAGCTACAAAAACCAGTGATAAGGGGATAGTTTAATTTATACATATAATAGAGAGTTGTAATTTCGAAGCTAAACCGACGTATTTTAAGAATTCGGAAAGAGTACGATGAGGAGTGTAGAGTTGAATGAATCGCAGTAATGGTGGAAAAAGTAAAAGATTTCAGAGCGAGAAAGATAAGGGGCATAATACAAGAAGAGTGTGCGAAATAGTACAGGGATAGTAGCAAAGAGAACTTATAGGGGAAGGTTCCTTAGACAATAAGTGTCGGTGAGTAACCGAGGTATGTACTGTAAGAAGACAAAGGAGTAGGATGTCGGCTTGCCAATCGCCGGTGGACATGCTAAATTAAGATAGGACTTCGAATATGGATCGAAGTTGGTTTGTGCTGGGGTATTCCTTTAATCGGCGGCATCATTCTGTAACCACTGCTTCTTCTATTACCCGATTGGAAAGTCCTATTTGGTTCAGTTTCATCGATAAAAATAACGGACGACAGCGGTCCTCTATGCACTTAATGGGGTACGGGCACAATGGTTTTATGCTTATAAGTGGATTTAGAAGCGTATGTTCTAGCGATTCGGCGCGCGCTAGGAATTGTAGAAGTCATGTTGCACAGTGTAGATCTAGTGGAAGTTCATTGCATACGAAATGTAAATTTGCCCAAGGTGTTGTGCGAAAAGCTCCACTCGCTAATTGTAAGGCAGCATGATGAGTCGCACTGAAAGACGAAAGTGCAGTGCTTGATGCCGAAGAATAAATTTTCGGTTATTTTTGTGTTTCCTTATGTTTAGATAAACAATATCCATAATATTTCATTAAAACTTCATTGCTGCCATGATAACTATAGTAAACTTATATTTTCAAGGTAAAATTTTTTTTATTTTTGTTTTATTCTTTTTGTTCATTAACTTGTATTTTTTTATTTGATATTATATATATATATATATATATATATTTGGTTAAATTACTCAATCACGCGTATATAAAATTTGTTTTTTAAAAATTAAAATGATTATTTTTTATTTATTCGCTTACGACTCTTGGGAAATCAACTCCATTTAGGTCTAAAATACCGCAACGCCGGTAAAGAGATATAACTCAATTTCAGTATTATAACGCTGCATTAGTTCATCGTATTATTAAATGAACTAAATTTATGTTGCTCCTCCTGCTTTATTAATCAACGATCATCTTAATCGTTTCACCAAAACGTTCCATTGAATCGGGTCATGTTTCTCTAGTAACCTAGAGTGTACATGATAACTGCGCGCTCTGTAAGATACACATTTAAAGTCTTAGGGTGTCAAAGTAAAGCTGAAACTTTTAGTCGAACTTTTAATAAAATGATAAAGCAAATTTGCCTTCTAGTAACTTTACCCGCTAACTGAGTTCGCCTTAACTACCTTCGAATAATTTAATATTTCGAAATGTTTTTAAATGTGTATCTTCCGTTAATACCGTAATTTCCCGAGCAGATTTGCTTTTTAAATACCTTTCTTATTAATCGGAAAGTGCGTATTATTGATATTTGGATTATTACTCAGTTTTTTAATTGTGTATATTTCAATAATTCGTAATTGCACATTTTTGAATGTAATTCTATGCAGAATAGTTATAAACATGACACACACACAAAAAAAAAGGAATACAGCTTTGCAGAAAATTCAACCAAGAACACAGACTTTTAAATATTTTTATTGGATTCAGAGAAATTTTCCAAGAGAATTTCATAGCTGTTTTAAGGAGACTAATTTAAAATGTTACCATACAACTAAACACATTCACATTCGTAACTTGCAGGATGTATTTTTTGAAAAACCACGACTATCACTGACACTACTCAATAAAGAACGGAATATTATTTTAATCAAATAGAATAAAATTCACAAGTTTGCAACATAAGAAAGATTCGTGGTAACAAACGATAATACAAAATCGGTGAATTTATTAAGAAATGTATAATCAAGAAAGTTAGAATAATGTTTGGAAAAAAAGATGCATTGCAAATTATTGGTTTATCAAAAAAAAAAACACGGTTCAACGTACTGAACAAATGAATTACGATTCTGTTGAATAACTAAAAAATAAAATCTATTCACACGTTAATGGAATAGGATCTCAACTTAAAAGTAGTCAATTACTTAAAGTTAAAAAAATATACGTGGTTGTTATATTTTAAATTGGAAAATAGTGTGTTCTTATTTGTTCCGATCAAAATACAAAATGATAGCTGGACCGTAGAAAATGGAAAAAAAAAACACTTGAACGCTTTAAGCAGTTAAGCAGCGAGAAATTTTGAATTACATTATACCACTTTATTAAAAAGTAATGAGAGGAAAATATTTTCGACTGCCCAAAATAAACGAGCAGAAAAACCTAAGAAAAATTTAATTTAAATTGAATATAATATCAGAGTTACACTCCTGAAAAATTATTTTGAAATACTTTTGGAGCAATTTATTATATAGGGTAGCGCATAAAAACCTGACATTTCTTTTCTTCGTAATACTGAGACTATCAAGAGGAGAAGTTTTACAAACTGGAATTGAAAAGTAGAAGGTTGTGAAGGTTTAGTTTGAAGTTAGCAGTTCGCCAATATGGATAAGTGGAGTGCGGAACAACGCATGTTTATGTTTAAGTACATTTTTCGAACCAACCCGTGTATTAGTTGTGTGCGTGCGTTTCGCGCGGAATTTAAATTGTGTCCAGAGGAACCCGTGCTTTCGGGAAACTCGGTGAAATTATGGATGGAAAATTTTGATTCCACAGGCTTGGTAATGAAAAAAAAACCAGGAGGTGTGCCATCATCTGTCAGAACTCCAGAAAACACAAAACGTGTGCGCGCAGCGCTACTGAGTCTATGCAGATCTGGAAGGAAACACGCCTTAGCTTTACTGGTCATTCATTTGGTCGAATGGTAAAAGATTTATCATTTCATCTGCATAAAGTAATGGTAACTTAACAATTAAAGGCTACCGTTTATCCAGTGCGGTTAGCCTTCACACACAGCGAATGACAAAGATGCTCGAAACTGGAGACATTCAGACTGCATAATGACGAACGACGAGGCGTACACTTCCATTTAGACGGGACGATTCACGAACCCGCAGGTGATATTGGAGAAACCGCTTCATTTCGAACGAGTAACGATGTGGGGCGTAGTTGCGGAGTAGGAAAAGTGTACACTAATTTCGAAAACAGACTAGAAAATCGTATTTTAAATAACGAGAACCATTTGAACGGTATTATTTTTAAAAAATAAAGAAATTTTTAGCTTCAACCTTCTACCTTTTCATTTCAACTTATATAAAACTTTTAAATCATTATTTTTGGCGCAATTGTCAGGTTTTTATGAGTAAGAGAAGAACTGGTTCAGAAAAAAAGGAATTGTTTACAATTTTATCTAACAAAATAACTAATATATCGTCAGTTGAATAATTTCATTTTACTGAATTATTTAAACTATCTTTATAATAACATCGTATGTGAAAATTTTTTTTTCTTTTTGGACGTGTTAAAAATACTACTAATCAGGGTTTAGCAAGTAAAATTTGATTATTATTACAGTAGTACAATATTAATCCATAGTGTAAGTGAACAATTCAAAGATTCCTCTCTATCGTATTTGTTTCGAACGTCCTGATGTTCGTACATTATTTTTATACAGATTTAGTGCTCATAACAATATTGTATATGCAATACGATTGTTTATGTAAAACTACATGGATTACGTATTTGTGAAATTAATTATAAATGTCTGATTTTCAATCGTTGCACAAGTTCAAATGCATTTATACGTCTGTGTGTCGATATGACATGATCGTATATGCATGTTTGTCATTTCCTTTCACGCGACTATCAGCGATTATTTTATGTATTAACAATTTTTACTTGTCGCCATTAGACCTCGATAACTCAAAACCCTGATCTACAACAGTCGTAGCAACCAGGTTACTGAGTCGACTAACATAATGCTCCACTAATAATACATGAAAAATATTCAACAGCTTATTGTGCACTAGATATAGTTTAAATCTTGCAATTTAAAATTTAATAGGAATTTGTGCCAATAGAGGGGTTTTTCGGTATTATTTGAAAGATATATGACTTTCCCTTTACACACCAAAATGTTAAGAATTTTTGAAAACTATTAAAATCATCGCAATAAAAGTTAAAAAACAAACTTAGCATGACAGCTTTACGTTGAGCAATATCGATCTTATGTCCCAAATCACTGATGCTCAATAGGTTTCATACAGTCGGCGGCAGAACATAGAAGAAAAAATACTGATATAAATTTTGGAAAAATTTTCAAAAAGTAAAAGAAATGACAGACAACATTTGAACTGACATCACATAAACCGGTAAGAAATAAAAAAAAAAAAACTGATTTAATTGACTTGCATACAAAACACTAAAGCGTATATTGTAAGTGTGTAACAAATTTACTATTAATCGATACTTTTTTAAATCGACATTTCTTCTTGGTAGTAATCGTAATCCTACAACATTAAAATATTCTGATTTGAAAATAAATTTTCGTACTATACTTTTAGTAGTCCATTTTCAGAAGAAAAAAAATACGTAGAACTATGTTTAAAAGAAGGTACTTACAAAAAAATATATTATCATTTCTCTACTCCGTTAAAACGCTCATTCCTTATTTACAATTTTAGTTTTACCTAAACTTCAAATATAATATTCAATTTAATATATATCTTTAATTACCACAAAGCTAAGCTAGTTTATTATTTTTTAGACTTAAGTTGATTTCATATTTGGAACTTATAAGAAAATAATTAACATCAATTATAACTTTTACATATAATAATAACTCTTAAATGTAAACTAGTTTCGTTACATAGGAATTAATCAGCTTTTAAATAAACAATATTCGGTTTTAAGAGAATTGATTTATCTAAAAGTAAAAATCTATACTAGTTTAAGTTTCAAGTGTGAAAAATTAACGCACGCGGAAGTGTGACGGAGCTTTAAAAGGTAAAAAAAAATAAAAATAAACGAAGCTCGTGTAATCTTGTTTATGCGTGAATTTAAATTACCGAATTTATCTTTTGGATATAAAACCGCATAATAATAAGTTTGAACGGATTAAAAGCAAGAGCATCTTATCAAAACGCAAAATAAAGAGTGTAACGTTGCTATCACTAAGAAGATAACTGTGATCGATCAAGAGACATTGAGCAACGAAAACACTTCGGACAGACTATCGAAAGCTGCATATGGACGTTATCTTAATAATGTTTCATTTTTAAATATAAATTGTACTTGGTGATCTTTCCTTGTACATAAATTAAATTCGTTAAAAGTACATAATAAAAAACTCCTTAAACTCTTGGATGATGCCAATTTTTCACATTTGAATAAGATAATTTAAATCGTCAAATAATCCATATGAAAAATATACGCTTTTTATTAAAATAATATTTAATTTATTACACAGTAATATGTTTCGACGCTGATAACTTCATGCAATAAATTAAATATATTATTTTATAAAAAGTGTATATTTTTTATATGGATTATTTGATAATTAACAGAAATAAAATTTTAAATTTAAATTGTATTTGTTATTCTTTGTTTCTATATCAATTAAATCCGCTTAAACCTCAAAATTACCAAATAAAACAGATCAATTCTTATATCCGTTTCCGCCCTATATTATAAAAGTTAGTCAAATTCGAGATACGACTTTTAATTTGTAAAGAAGAAAAGGTTAAAATTAAACATATTAAACGACAATTGAAATTAAATCGCTTCATTTATTTTCAACCCATTCTGTCTTCTTATAATAGCTTACTACCTGTCATGATTTGCCCTTTTTACTTCTATAGGAAATAAAAATTTCAATTTAACATATTTTGCATTATTGCTTTCAATTTTATTAATATTCGTTACCATCGAAAATGTACTTGCGATTTTCAAAATTTTCAACAAAATAACGCGTACTGTCACTGTCAGTTTATTAAATTAATCGTTATTTACTTATTTGCAGTACATATAAACACATACTTTAACACTTTTATTTGCAAGCTATTATCGTCTTATTTAAGTTAAGAGCCTACACTTTAAAACAACACTATATGGGGTCACATTAAGATTTAACGAATACTGCTCCTGTTGAAAAGTCGTTCCCATGAAAAATGAATATACCACACAGCTTCCAAGATTACTCGATGCTATTTATTTTTTATTTATAAAATTACGCATAATTACACTATTTTTTAATAATCGTTAGAATTTTTTAAACGTCAATAAAATCTTGGCAATGAAAGATGATTATTCTTAATTGTGGTTATTTCATTTTCGCTCAAAACTATAATTATGAATAGTTTTATAAATTACAATAATACTCATGGAATGTAAAATGGTAGCATAAAATTACAATTTTCAGGGGAAAAAATGTAAACTTTAAAATGGCGCGGACATAGCATTTTCGTAACAAAGTACGAAAAGATAATTTTAAAAAATATTCGTTCATTTTGTTTTTTTGTAACAGGGTGATTATACTTCACTGATTTCTACCAAACGTTTATATCTTATTTAAAACTGTCTAACCCCGTTCTAGTATAGTTATCTGAAGAACAAAGCTTTATGGGACGGCGACATTCGGTGATTAAACAGATGCGTTCAGTTCCTGAATCAGTTCCAAATTTTTTGATTTTCTCAGTGTGTAACGAGACACTTAGTGTAATGTGTATTTTGAACTCATTATAATATGACTGTTGGTGTATACGTAATGGTTTACTGTTACTATTATTAACGATTTTTTGTTTCAACAATTTGTATTTGTCGCCCTGTAGGCAAATCTCTTCCCATATGCAAAAAGCAAAAAAAAAAAAAAAAAGAAATAAAATAACGGTTAAACATTATAATTATTTCAGTGAGCAGTGTGTTTTTTATCTATAAAAATTCGTGACATTCACATAATGAAACTTGTGAAAGTATAGTTAAATTATTTAGCTTAAAAAATAAGTGATACATAATTAACTTTCGAGTTACTCGTGTTTAGTTAGCGATTTAAATTTTTATTATCGCATTATTGGAACTATATAAAATTATTCGATATTTGAACAATTAAATTAACATCGCCAGCTTATAATTGGGTAACAACAAAAACTTATTTATTATTGTATTCTTTATTTTTTGCGATTCATTAAATATGTAAAGTAATAAAAGTGGATAATGTGTTTGAAAAAATGAATGAAAGAAATGTGATGTGAATTTGTATGTGTTAAATACCAGTAATTTGAGAATTAATTATATATCACTGACTTTTTTAGGCCAAACAAATTGGTTAAACTTTTACAAGTTTTATTTTTGTGTTGATTTACATAATATTTGAGTTACTGATACTACATAACATAATCATTGAACAATTTCAGACATTTTTAACGTTGCACGTAGACTGGATGCTGGAAAGGTTTTTTCCAATTCGTGAAACAATTCTTACACGATTTTCAGCAACGCCTCACTCATTGCTTTAAGAAAAAATTGACTACACCGTTTTCATCGAACGGAATTCAAAATTCCAGTAAAACTGAATAATCATATTAATTACTAAAAAGCACATATTTGGATAAATGTGTACCGAGGTGTATGTTTTCATCATAACGAATTGGTTGTCGTTTAGATTCGAAATCGACATAAACATTTCATATTTGAGGATAACTTCGTTGAATATTGTAAATCTTGCCCGCTCAAAAGAATCTAAAAATGATGGCATATAGTTCCAGAATATTTATTACGCAGTCGAAGGAAGATGTATATATTTATAACGCACTTACACATCATCGATCAACTTGTTAGTTTTAAAATAATTTCTAAAATATGTTCATAGAAGTGATATACTATGCAGATTTTAGGGACAATGTTGCGATTTTTCATCTCATGACGACGCTGCGTATTAGAACGACAATCTTAAAATAGGAAAAATAATGATAATTGTTTTATAAGCTTTTAATTAAAATCATTTTGTCTGAAACAATAAAAATATTCTATATAACAATTTTAAAAAAAAAATAACATCTGCGCAATGGGAAAATTTTTCTCACAACTAATTTGAATTTTTTCAAGTGTAATGTAACTCACCTTATTCCTCCACTACATATCATACTCTTCCTTTCGTGACAAATACTCTGCGATTCGTCCACTTACTGTTCGTTTTCAACAATTAAAGTTAATATTCCGTTTTCTTTAAATTCGTTTGGCTTTCTCCTGTCTTCCTCACTCGTAATTAGTTGCTCTTTACTTATATTTATATAAATTCACTCAAGATAGACATTATTTAATAAATAAAATATATAAACATATATGGTAGTATATTAATATACTTGAACTTATAAGCATACGTAAGAAATACCTTACAAATATATACACACACACACACACATATATATATATATATATATATGTATCTACATAAAGGCAATTATCTATAGTGGGCAAATGGAATCCGAAAATGCGGTAAGCAAAAGAGGATACACAAATCATTTCCTAAACAGATCTTACCGAAATCAACACTTCTCAAGGAGTATTCAAACTTTGTTAACTATTTCTTATATTTTTCAGCGTGTTGATAATCAGTCATTCCACGTCCGGCCACTCCGCATGTACCAATACCGACTCGACCATTTATATTATCTGGCGACGCAAAAATGCTCTTCTTTTGAATTCCCTTTTTATTGGTCTGTAATAAAATGTTTCAAAAAGAAAAAAAGAAGCGGGATTAAGGTTAATTTCAATATATTTTGTAAAATCACAACTTAATTCATGAAATTAATCAAATTAACTTCATTACGTTATCGGTTACTATTATATTTCTGTCCGAAATCGTTGCTACATTTAATGACGTTGAACATTCTGCCTTTAAATCCGTTTATAAATCGACGTACAAGTGTTTTGTGATCCGATGCTATATAATAGCGTAATGTTAATGCCATCAGTGTTATTTATATAGTCAATTAGTCAATTCCAATTTTTTTAAAACTATATCTTTGCTAAATACAACTTCGAATACTTCATTAAAACATGAACTTAAAAATAAATATTATGTTCTCGTTTGGAATATCAGCGGCGACAAAAATTAGATGAATAATAATGACAATAAAACTGAAAATCGAATAATTTAAAATACTTATTGAATTCAGCAACAATTCATGATACAATTCTTAAACCCTAGCAATACTGAATCCTTGATTTTCTCTTTTTCTCTCTATTTTTTTTTTTGAGGAACATTTTAAAAATTTACCGTTAAAACCGATTCAATTCAAATTAAATATTTTCAAATTTTGAATTTGTAAAATTTTTCTTTTCTTTTTACTTACGTTGAAGATAGAATTTTATCAAAAAAGGACAAATTCTGAATTTTAGAATTTTCTAGGCTGAACGCGAATACCTTTTACTGAAAATAAATGCCTTTTTTTTTGCATAATATTCGTATTTTCATTTTGGAATCCATACACTTCTGTGCACAAAAGTCGTATACAATTAAATATTGTTGTAATAATTAATTAGGGTTTTAAATATGCGTTAACACAGTTAACGACAGATTCGTTTTTTAATACAGACAAATTTTTCCGGAATATCAAATATTGTTCACGAATATTAGCGGTTTTCCGCTTTTGATCATAACTAAATTCATTAGTTTTTAAGATTATACGACAAAATTAATCAACTATTTATGAATCGTCAAATTTGTCATAATTGTTCTTTTCTTTCAGAAATAGTTTCAACTATTTCAAAATTGCTGAAAATAAAAATAATAACATTTTTTTTTGGATTATTGCAATGTCTTTTTTTTAAAAAATAAGAAGAATCCTTTTTTTCTTCTTCAAATGCTTAATGTTCGTCTTCAACAATATTTGCGATAGCATTTAAAACTTAAATTATCGTTTAATTATTTTTGACAATAAAAGAATCCATTCTCTTTTCGTTTCACTGCAATCTAAACTTCTCGGTAGCTTCGTTTATCTTAGTTGCCTCGTTTTACTTTAATTGACACATATTTACCACCTTCTTGAATTCCTTTCGCTTTCGTCTTTTTTTTCACTTATTTCGACTATTTTTTTACCTTAATATTCACCCTGTTCGTTGTTGCGACCATGTGAAACGTTCTTCCGTTCTACATGGACATTTTTTATCCTTTATTTTATAATACAATGATTTTCTTTGCTTGCCAAAAACTCTAATATTTATTCATTTATTTTGTAGCCGTTTTAGGATGTATTAAAATTGTAAATTTTAATTTATAAAATTAAAACCCAGGATAATTTACTATCTATAACGTTTAAAAAGACTAGGCGAGATTTGCATCAAAGGTACGAAGAGCATTTATGAATGTAACAAAAAAGGACATAAAATTTAACAAAAGTATTCTGTAAATATCAACTACGTGATTATTACAGTATACATTATAGAAATCAACTATTTAAATAAAAATGATGGTTATTTTAATATCATAATCACAATTTAAAAATGTGCTACGAATTTTTATTCGTTTCAATCACTACAAATAAACAAATAAATCCCTCTAAATTTCATCAAAAGATGTTCGTATCTATAGCTGATACTTTTGCCGAATTTTATTAAATACGTTAAACTCGACTCGGTATAGTGTGTAACTCGCCGTTCGCTAGATTATTCCCACAGGTCGTGGATTTTATTTATTTCGATTTTATTTTTTAGTTATTATCAAATTATGCGGTTAAATTTTAAACAATATATTTTATTAAACTTGACACCTATCTTTCGGTACCGGTCGACCGCTGAAAAAAACACAATAATCATCTACGAAAATAACAACAAAATTCTACGTAATTATCGGTGGTGACATTCGTGGGTTGGCGGTTCGTAGCTCGGTCGGTATGGAGAAATTGGAGTCGATGTTATTCAGCTTTACTATTTTCGATATTTCACGAATTGGATCGGCGATAGATTGCGGAACAAAATTTTTTAAGACCACAACTGTTTTTCTTGAGGTTGATGTTGAACGTTTGACCTGCTTGCGAGAAGGCGAGTCTTTTTCAGCGAAGTTACAGAACGACCTTTTACTTGACTAAAGGTAGAATCTAACTGATTTTCGTAAAAAATCTTCTTTTTGTTTTTTCTCAATTTCTCCTGCCTTTCCCGACCGAATCAGCTCGATCCTTTTTTTCTTGGTCCTCGATGATTGACCGCTCCACCGACAATAGTTTCAGGCACGCGCGCATTCGCACTCGCACCAATTATTCCAAATTATGTTTATTTTATTACTTATACTTTTATTGGTTCCATGTAATGGACACATTACATATCCCCACATCCCGAAAAAATAAAAATTTTGATAAAAAAATTTTTTATTTAATATTTTACGTTAATTATACTTGTAATTGAATAATTTTGTTATAATTATAATTTATATACATTTATTTACACTTATTTACAACGGGATGGTCACTTTATTCGTCTTTCGTATTTTTATTCCACATGCCGACCTATTAGCTTCTTTGCGTCACCTGCTCGGGCCGTTGCCCTTAGGACGGACGTTATATATTGTTTACTAATATCTCCTTCATTTCGTTGCGGCGCTCGCCTTGGTGTTTTCCTGCGAATATCTGTCTGCTTTCTTTCTTTTGAGAGTATTCTGGTATTATTTTCGCGGACCTACACCACTATTTCACCTTAATGATGATGCATACAATAAGGTTTTCATATTTTTCTACAAAAAACTGGTCCTTTTCTTAATGGTTTTTTCGACATGACCGATCATTTCGGTCAACACGCCTAGCCGCATTTTGTTGACCTTTCTTGTTATTTTCAAGTCTTTTTATCTTTCGTCTCGGCATTTCGTAAACAACCCCCTTTGTTAATTACGGCCGAATTATTCTGGAAACTAGGTATTGTTCAGTCTTCGTCACCAAACCGCCTCTTTCTTTGTACCCGCACTCGGACAAAACTCGATGATGTTCCGGCTTTACCTGAACCCCGATTCTCTTTTCGTGCAAATATTCGGAACTATACCGGTTGTCGAGAGCTGTCGGTCGACCTTTTCATTTCCTTTCGGCTTAATTATGGACCGCGGATAATTCCGTTCCAATATATTAATGATTTCTTAAATTTCCGTTTCCTTTTATATTAGCAAAAACCATTTACGGGCTTGTAAACATTTCTTTATTAATACTATCATACAATGTTTTCGAAAAAATGCTCGGAAAAAATCCCGGCAAAACGAATCATAGTCATGCACATGGTAAACGGTCATTCCCACAGACATGTTTTCTATTGAAATCAAACTTTTTCGACGCTTTACTCATTTTGCAGTTTATAAACGTAAATGTTTACTTAAAGGGATATTATCAAAATACAACGAATATCGAAATACGAGATTTGTTAACTTTAATTCTAATTTTCTTTCTTACAAAATATGTACAGTAATGTAAACTATTTACAAATAATTGATCATCCTTTGGTCAGCCGTTAACCTACAAATTGTTATTTATACTATAACATGCATGTGTTACCAGTAATTGTGATATCACTCTATCTATACATATATATTTACATATTTACAGAACTCGCTATCACTTACCCTAAATCTGTCTTTAATTTTTATTTCGCGGGTCGGAGATTATTGTGATTATGGATGCCCCTAGAGACATCGTTCCCTTCATCCCAAATTTCATATGCATTATCGAAAATCTTTCGTCTAATTACATACGGTCCCTCATATAATAGATCCAATTTCTGGCACCGTTTTTTCGTTTTATTGGACAGGGTATGTTTTCTGACGTATACTTTTTCCCCGATCGTATATTCGGTACCGGCAAGTTTTTCGTTTCTAATTTTTCTCCTTAAGGCGGACCGTTTTATCCGATCGCCGGCTAGTTTAATTGGCAGATCGTAATTTTCTCTTCTTTCTTCCGGATACTCGATACTCCTTTGAGTAATCCGATCCGGTAATTTGCGTTTTAATAGGTAGTGCGGGCTAAAACCCGTGACCGTATTAGGGAGATAATTCAAAATATTTTCTATACGTTTTATATATTTTATCCGGGTATTGTGGCGTTTATGGGCGAATAAGCGGAGTAACTTAGTAATTTCGCGGTTTATCCTCTCAACTTGATTGCATTTTGGTGAGTATGTTGACGTATGCCTCAACTCGATATTTTCCGCCCGACAATAGGATTCCCATTCTTTACTTCTATATATAGTCGCGTTATCACAAATGATCGCTTTTGGTCGACCTACGTTTTTCATAAATTCCTTTAATTTTGTTATCATCACTCCGGTTGTCGCTCTCCCTATTGGATATATCGCGGTGTATTTAATGAACAAGTCATACATGACTACTAATTTTTCTACTCTCCCAACCTTGGGCAATGGCCCTTTTATATCGATCGATATCACCTCCAACAGACTCACGCTATTAATGCATTTCATTTTAGCTCTGTTTAACACATTCATCGGTTTTACTCTTTTGCATAATTTGCAATTTTTTAGTTGGTTTCTGACCTGTTTGTTTAAATTCTTTGCCGCACACTCCTCACCTATTAAGGCGGTAGTTCGTTTTATCCCCGGATGACCAAAGTAGTTATGTACCTCCCAAATGATGGGTATCATTAAATTCTCTGGTAGACATACTTTCGAATTTCCTTCTTGGTTCGATTTTACGAATAGTATGTTTTTATGAATTTTATAAAATCTTTTAAAAGTCTCTGTACAATCCAATCTCTCGTGTACCTTGTTCCACGAAGGATCATTTTTCTGTTCTTCCGTTATATCACTTAGTAGATTCTTCATACTCCGTTCGTTATTACAGGCGATATGGTTGATTCTGACCTGAAATTTCTCCTCCCGATCTATGGAATCGAATATTCTAGACAACCCATCCGCTACGGTGTTAGCCTCACTTTTGATACAATTGATATCTAGTTGAAATTGTTGTAGATATAACCCCCACCGAGTCAACCTGTCATTCGTCCATTTAGACTCATACAAAAATTTCAGGCACTGATCGTCCGTAACAACTATCGTTCTAAATCCTTGTATGATAATTTTAAATGTTTGGCATGCGTAAACTATGATCAACAATTCTTTTTCGGTAATGCCATATTTTTGTTCATATCTATTTAACACTCGGCTAATGAACATGATTGGTTTAGGGTGTCCATCCGCATATTGATACAATTGTGCCCCAATTGCTATCCCCGATGCATCACACGCAATATAAAATGGTTTTGAATGGTCTAGGGATTAGAGCTGAACATTGTCAGCGAATTTTTCTTTGAATAAATTTAAGGCTTTTTCCGCCGTTTCTCCCCATTCAAATTTCTCTGTAAGTTTCACCATCTTACTAACTGGTTCGAGGACATGTGCGTATTCTTTGATAAATTTCCTGTAAAAATTCGCCAAACCCATGAACCTTTGAATTTCTTTCCGATTTTTCGGGGATGGGAATTTTTTTATTTTTTCAATTTTCTCGGGAATCATGGATATCCCCTCCGCGGACAATCGATACCCTATAAAATCTACCTCTCTCCTCGTCAACTCGGTTTGTATCTAAATTTATCGTCATATTGGCGGCTTGTAATTTATCTAGAATGTGACATAGATGTATCACGTGCTCTTCCTCGGTTTTAGAAAATAATAATAAATCATCGACGTACGACAAAGTAAATCTGTCGCAGTCGTTTCCTAAAACTCTCCTGATGGCTCATATGAACGCAGCCCCGGAGTTTATTAACCCAAATGGGTTCCTAGTAAATTCATAACACCTTCCCTCGAAGGTAAATGCGGTATATATTTTCGTGATTCCGTCGATAATGGAATTTGTAAAAAACTTGACGCTAAGTCGATCGAGGTTATATAATATGCGTCCGTAAATCGCATTAACAATTGATCAATTGGTAGAGGCGCTTCATGTTCTTTTAATAGTATTTTATTTATGTATCTCGCGTCTAAATAGACGCGGATATCACCATTCTTTTTCGTAACCGCCACAATGGGGTTTCGATACGGCGAAGTAGAGGTAGTAATAATTCCTGAAGTTATCATCGAGCGTATCTCACCCTCAACACTCCGTTTTTTGCTTTCTGGAATGGGGTATGTTTTATTACAAAAAATGTTTTCCCCGGATTTTATTTTCATTTCGTATTCATATTTATTACACCGGCCTAACGTTTGTCCAAAAACATTTCGATAGTTGCCTAAGATACATTTTATTTCACTTTTTTCCTTAACACTTAATTTACTATTTTTTAATTTGGACTTTAAAATTTCAGTCAACGAATCCTGGTTATTATCGAACTCCCCCAAGGCCGTAACATCGAACTTCACCGTGCGCTCGCTTTCTTGAATCAAATTTATTTGCATAAGACTTTTTGTTTTTTGCTTAAATAGGACTTCGTCTATTTCTCCGTTCTCGCTTTCTCTTACCATTATATCATCCCGGAAACAAAGTTTTACGCGATATTTGTGTAAAAAGTCATTCCCGATCACAACTGGGATATTTAACTTGTTTATTACATAAGCATGTATCCAACATATTTCATTCTTAATTTGTAACGGCAGTTTAATTTGTATATTCGCCTTATAAACACTTTTATTACATGCCGTTACGATATTTAGTTTACTCACTGGCAAGCGTGGTAAATTTAATTTTTGGTATTTTTGCGCTATTTCCTGCCAAGTTTCCTGAGAAATAGCCGTAATGCCTGACCCCGAATCCAATAAAATATCATATTTCTTATTAAAAATTTTAGCTTCTATGATCGAGATTAGGATCTCTTCCATCTCCGGCTCATTTTTGTTCTTCTCTCTGTAGCTCCTGTTCTAATTCGCACCTAAAGATTCCTAATTTCATTTCGTTACGCCCTACATCGCCATTATCGAGGGACCCGGATCAAGTTACTCGTGGCGGTTCTGAAAATGGTTCTTAAGGACCCGGTCAAGTAGGAAGAAGCCTTTTCGGTTCAGGTGTAATTTATCCACTTTTCGGTTCTTCCCGATGAATTCCTCGTAGTGGTCCGCTTTAATTATTGGCAAAGGACCACCACTGTTCTCCTTAATTAATTGATCTCTAAAATTTACAATTTCGATATCATCCGTTTTTAGGGATTTAATGTAATTATTATATTCGTTTACCGTATCCCAGTGTTCCTGATCTTTTTCGTATTTATATATGGGTGGGATAGTCAATAAAATAATTCGCTTGAATCCTTTGTCCTTTAGCACCTCTATCAATTCCCGAAGATCCTTTTTCATCCTTTCGGCACGGGTGCCCATTCGGAGATCATTCGTTCCAATCATTATGATTAATTTTTCCGTTAAGACGTACTCATTAGATTTAATCGAGTTAGCCAATTCTTTATCGTCTGTCCACCCCGACAATAGCCGGTCGTGAACGCGCCATTTATTAATTTCGGGTAAATATTCATCGTTTCTCTGGGGAACCTGACCAGCTGCGAGTCACCAGCAGCTGATAGCCCTGAAACATCGGTTTCGCCTCTCTATTTATCGATATTTTAAATAATTGCTTTTTTCGGGGAGCATCATTATTAACATACTCTCATAATTATATCGTCTATTTCCTTTTGCTTCTTCAACGTGATCTCGTCTAACTCCGCCGCTTAGATTTTCTCCGAAATCTTCTTCTTTTATCTCTTCCTTTATTGCCGAGATCAGTTCGCTCTTAGTCCGGATATTCCTACATTTCAAAATCCATTTGATTGCTCGGGGCAGGCAATTTCGAAGAATATTTATAAATTTGCCCTCGCCGATTGGAGTATCTAAATATTCTAATTTATTGATCCAGTTTGTGATAAATTTTTCTATGTTCTCGATCCGACCTGTATATTTCGGCATCGAGAAGAATTCGTTGCGCAACCGACTTTGCTCCTCCTGGCTCTAAAACTTTTCTTTCAGAGTTGCTTTTAATTCGGCAAAACTAGCGCATTGCTTTAGAGAAGACTTTAACCAATTCCACTTTTTTATCGTGATTTTGATTTGTAAGTTTTCGACCACTTCCCATTCTTCAAACCCCGATTTCAAGCTTTTTTACGAATTCCACAAAATGTAGCCTGTCATTGATGCCGTCATAGGGGGTTATTTTCTTAATTTCGTTGAGTCCGAAGATCTCATTCATCATCTGCTCTTTCAGGGATATCGAACGATCGATACTCTCATTCTTATTATTCCAAATTTTCTCTAACTCGTCCAACTTTCGGCTTAACTCACCGATACGTAAATCTTTATTGTGGTCGACCTCCTCAATCTCAGTTAGACATTGGTCTTTTATCTCGAACCAACTTGGATTCTAATTCTCTCACTTTGCGATGGTCGGCGTAGTTACCTTCTCCCTATTCGGCTACCTCTCGTCAAGTTTCCTCTAGTCTTTCTATCGTGGTTTGCCATTCGGAGCGCAGCTTCTCCTCGCTCTCTTCAATACCTTTCTCAAGTTCCTTCAACTTCTTTCCATCCTCCGTACGTTCTTTCTTCCTAGCCGCGCTTTCCTTCTTTCTATCTTCCTTTTCTTTTTCTTCGACAACTTCTCCACTTCAGCGCGGTCCGCTTTTCTCTCCTTCTCATTATTCTTCCGTTCCTGCTCAACCTTCTTCCGTAAATCCGCTACCTTTTCCTCGACCTTCCGTTCCACTTCTTTTTTAAAGTTATTGAATTTTAAATTTATACTATAGCTAATTTCTTCTATTTTACTATTAAAATTATCATTCTGTTGCATGAATTTATTGTGTTAATATCGTCAAATTTTTGGTTTAATTTATCATTAAATTCCGATTTTATTTCGGATATTAATTCTTTATTTTTAGCTTTTTGTTCTTCGAACTTTTTATTAAAGTTGTTATTCATAGTTTCAAATTGTGATTTTAAGAATTCCTTAATATTAGAATTTTTCATGTTTTATTATATATTATTAGATTTACGAGTGAAATTAATATATCAATTTATTTTATATTATTTTATTTAACGCTTCGATCCACTAGAGAACAATTTTCTAAGATTGTTCCCCATCAGGGATGCCAAATGTAACGGTACTCGCCGTTCGCTAGATTATTCCCACAGGGATGCCAACCACGGGGTTCTATCCCCGTGGATTTTATTTATTTCGATTTCATTTTTAGTTTTATTGATTATGGTTATTATCAAATTATGCGGTTAAATTTTAAACAATATATTTTATTAAACTTGACACCTATCTTTCGGTACCGGTCGACCGCTGAAAAAAACACAATAATCATCTACGAAAATAACAACAAAATTCTACGTAATTATCGGTGGTGACATTCGTAGGTTGGCGGTTCGTAGCTCGGTCGGTATGGAGAAATTGGAGTCGATGTTATTCAGCTTTACTATTTTCAATATTTCACGAATTGGATTTATTGCCGGTAACAATACCGAATACTTTCGACGGCGATAGATTGCGGAACAAAATTTTTTAAGACCACAACTGTTTTTCTTGAGATTGATGTTAAACGTTTGACCTGCTTGCGAGAAGGCGAGTCTTTTTCAGCGAAGTTACAGAACGACCTTTTACTTTACCAAGGGTATAATCTAACTGATTTCCGTAAAAAATCTTCTTTTTGTTTTTTTCTCAATTTCTCCTGCCTTTCCCGACCGAATCAGCTCGATCCTTTTTTTCTTGGTCCTCGATGATTGACCGCTCCACCGACAATAGTTTCAGGCACGCGCGCATTCGCACTCGCACCAATTATTCCAAATTATGTTTATTTTATTTTAATTTTATTACTTATACTTTTATTGGTTCCATGTAATGGACACATTACAAGTGATGTGTAATTAGTCTGTTCCGTTTTATTTCTGAATTTCGACGCTTCAAAATTTAAATGTTTGTATCTCAATAAATATTTATCATAACTGACTGAAATCGACGTAGCTGCGTTTAAAAGTATTTTTCAAACAATATAATAAAAAAAAAATCATTTTTAAACTGTGATATCTTTAGTATGTGTTTAGTGAATATTCCTTTATTGTCAATTATCTTCACGTAGTTTTCAAAGTATTTATCATACTGCTTTTAATGGCATATAGTAATGTTATTTAATGTTATATCTTCAAAAAACCAACGAGTTCTAAGATTAGATATAATAATTTTTATTTTTAGCACTCTTACAAATCAATCTTGTGTTTTGATTTTGGCCCGAAATGTAAAAAATTATTTCTTATCGCGCCGAATTATGTAACATATTGTCAACTAAATTGTAAATTAAGTAATCTTTCCAGCGAAACAGATCACTTAACTTAGAGTCAAAACCGAAACTGAAGTTTTTATCGAAGTTTCAATCAAAGATAAGCCTTCGGAAATCAGGCACATGAAATTGATTTTCCCATTTTTACTATGTCATTCTGCATTTATTTCAGTTAGTCAGATTTTACATTTCTGTTAATGTTAGACGAGGATTAAGGAGAATGGTGATAATAATTCGTTAAATCATTAAAATATTACAGTGCACGCCTTTTAATAAATTTCCGCAATACCATCTTTAATATTTAATGTAGCTAAGTTGATATTCTTTTATACAGCATCCCCACTATTCATGATTTTTCCGTCTTTCTTTACCCTTTAAGTTCGTAAAAATGCTGTCATGTATAGGATTTGATAGAAATAGTTCCATCATCAAAACCTCATAAAAGAATTTTTGTTTTTAAATTTTACTACGAGCAAATATTAACTTGAACCTATTATGAACTAATATAAAAATAACCCCGTTCATAAGAAAAGTATGATGTATACGCTTAACCGTATAAAAAATTACTTAATAGATTCTTTCTACATTAGATAAAAGATATAGAATCACCTTGGAAGCAAATGACAACCACTTATTCTTTTCAATCTCTCGTTCTTCATCCAACTGTTTAAACCTTAATTGTTTTTTTAATTTCTTCTTTTTCTGATATTCACGGAATTTTGAAGGAGGCTGTTTTCTGAAATCAAAAACATCATCTACTCTTAGACGACAAATTTACTTAAAAAAACAAAAAAAAAAACATGAAATTGGTCCAATAAAATTTTAATCAACTTCAGAGGTCAAACTTAAGTAATTTTAATTAATTAAATAGCAATAAATGCACTGAAATATTTCAAATTTTCATAAATCTTTTATTAGCTAACAGAATATCTTCTAATATAGAATATATGTATGTGTATATATATGTGACCCCTGGTCTACGAAAACCGGGCTGCTGGTGTGCGAAAAATAGTTTTCGAGATAAACGCGTTTAAAGTTACGGATGGTAGCGCGGTGTTACGTGTTGCTACGACAACACTATTCTTCCGCTTCTTTTTTTTCAGCACATCTGGCAGATGTTTTCTGACCCCTTCTGTATGCAGTGATGCTTTTATAAGAAATATTACCACAGCTAAATCGACACAAATTTCCCTGTATGGTGTTGCTAATTTCTTTATCCGTGAAAGAGATATAACGATATTGTTCTTATTTCGTTAATAAATCATTTTGGAATCGCGATGAATTGCGCGAAATGGTTTTGTATCGTGAATAATTATTAACTGCCCTGATGAAGCTGATTTAATTTCAATAAAGTGGAAACTACGTTCGGAAGAAGTTGAAGAAGAGCTTAGTAATGCAAAGAAACTCTACTTTGACACCTTGGATGATCAACATCAACTTGCCCATAACAGTGATGAAGAAAATCCAGATAAAATTAGTACCCTCAAAAGAAAATGAAGAAAACCGATGAAAAATACGATAAACCCTATCCAGAAACCACAACACCGAAGATAAGAACTAGCAAGAAGTAGTTTGTATTAATTTGTTTTTCTATTGTAGTTTTTCATTTCTTGTATGTTTTTTTGAAGTTCTTGTTTTCTTTTTGTAATAAAGATAGAAATCTCGGATTTGTTTCATTGAATAGCCAAAAAAGTGAAAATTGATTTTTTGACATATTAGCCCAGTTTTCATAGACCAGGTCACACACACATTATAAAGCAAAAAAACAAACAGGTTATCGATTTATCAAGAAAAGAAGATTATTTATATTTTTTAACACACCTACATATTTTTCAAAAGCTTTAACTGATGGTAAATTATAAAAACTGAAGTTTGATTCCAAGATATTTTCATTACGCATGTTGGATACGTGAATAATTTCAAAATACAATAATTTGAAATTTTAATTATCAGATAAATATCATAAAGACATAAAGTAAACAACTTTACATTTCGATGTAAAAACATGTACATATTTGTATATAAATATATATATATATATATATATAATATACACGCATACACATATATGGAATTCACTCAAATAAGATTAGAGATTGGGATTTCAATAAAATAACAGAAATCTATGCGTTAAAATTATAAATATAAATTACCTGAGTTGCGTATTATGACTGCTCCTTGTGTTCTTATCAAATTGCGTTTGAATAACAAAAATGGTAACGGGAACCAACAATGTAACTCAACTGACCAAATATTATAAAACTTTTTTTATAGACCTGTTCTAACCTGGCATTAAGTCTAAAGCCAGCATTACTAAATGGATAAATTAACCGTACCAAAATAAAATTTAATACAATATATATTATGAAGAAGGATTTGTAGGTGTTTTTTAATACACACATTTTCATTCTTATTATTGTTTTTTACAAATGTAGAATTATAGTATATCATTTATCACGTATGTGTAACTATATTTTGGCATCCTTTAATGCGTTAATGCAATATACATGTACTCGCTTTTAATAAAATTTCTAATTTTTATTTTCTGATCATTTATGGAGAAAAATTGTAACAAGATGATAAGAACCAATATGGTAATTGTAAACTTCAATAAAAATATTTACGTTCTTCATACACTTTATGATAGGAAAATATTCTCGGGTCCCTGAGACTGTAAATATACTTTAATAAAGTGACAATAAAACATCTAATTTCTGATTTTCTAAGCAGTACTGTTGCGTAACCGTTTTTTTTTTTTTTTTTGCTAACGTCGGTCTTTTAACTTTTGTTAAAACTACATTTAGTGATCATATTAAATACCCGATTTTTCTCCTCCAGTAAATTAAAACAGAACTTGCTCAGAAAATAGTTGTATTGTAACAACCGTAAAAGTTACGTAAAATATAAGAATTCAAACAAAGAATGAAATAAAATACAATAAAAACAATATTGTTTATGCCGGACGCTACACCAAATTACAGAAGTTAAAAACATAAAATATATCATACAATGCTTTCATCTTTTCAATGTGATTTTTCAATAATTCAAAAAATAACAGCAAAATAAATTTGGACAAAAAATGAAATAAAAAATGTATAAGACTTAAAAAACATACTTATGAATACCAATGCAACGTTAAACAAAATTTCCACACAAACAGATTTGATTTTCCTAAAATAAACACAAATTCACGCAGATATTTATTCTAAATCATAGTTCAGGAAGTTATTTCCGCCTTTTATTAAAAATCTTGGTCCTTTTACTCTAATAATTCCACTAAACAATACACAGATTCTGCATTTCGACTTAATGATAGCCAAACTCAAAAGATTTAAACAAAATAATTGGACTTCAGTAAGAGATCGGATTAACCTCCACAGTTCACCTTCGTTATGATTTTAGTTCGTTAAATTTACTTACATTAAAAATCGAACAATGAATCTCACTCAAAAATTTTAAATTTAAGTATTTATAAACAATTTTAAATAGTCGTTAAAAATCTTGATTATTAGTAATTCAGTTTTTATAAGTCACATAATTCGCAAATCGATTGAACCGGATGTGAACATCGACACGAACGAAAGAATTAAAATCAGCGTCCGGAGTTAATGCAAATAATTACGATACTTACTATAAATACTGTTAAAAGGTAAATTTGTTTAAAACTAATTTGTAAAACATGAAGTAGAGAAACAAATAGTACAAACCTTATTTTGGATGTCTTTTCATGGCCTTTAGGAATTTCTTTTAAAAGTTCTACTGAAGTTACAACGGGATCATCATAATCATCAAATAAAACTGAAACTTCTTCTCCTTCTATCGATTCAATTAAGGCTTCGTAATACCTGAGGGAAAAATAAGAAAACGGACCGAATTATTCAACTAAACAACTTGGTAGTTACGTTTGAGACAGTATCTAAACTTTCCAAACGTTTAAATCACATTTTACTTATTCTTAATTTAACTATAGGAAACGTAATTTAACAGAAAAGTCTGAGTATGAACTGAATTTATTGCCAGGAGTTTGTTTTCTGTTACAAATTAAAAACATGCCATGACAATAAAAACAATTTTTTTGTAAAACAGAACATTTAGCCTTTTTAGTGAAAAAATGTTAGGGCTTTACATAATTTATTTATATTTATTTATATATATATATATATATATATATATATATATACTACATTTCAGATGATAAATACTAATGTACTACATAAAAAGACATATTTTTATATTATTAAAATATAAGTTCTAAAAAAAAAAATCTATATACGAAAATTAAAATCGACAAATTATAATAGTAAAATACATACTGTCCATCTTCTACCCAAAGTGCCAAACACCTGTCTCTAGGCTTCCAATCGCGTTTAACACTTTCCGAAGATTTAGATGCTTTATTAGTTTCAGCCGGTTGCGATAATATCGACAAATCTAACAGAAACCAAATTAATATTACAACTTTATTTTATTTAGTGTGAAATCAGTAGTACCTCTAATTTTTACTTTCCGTCAATATTATATATTTAAAAAAAGATCAGTAAATTAAATAGTAAAACACGAATGCAGTAGCTTTTTAGACGTTATATAAAACGCAGTACTTCATTAATAAAATTGTGTAGTAAACATCCATACTTAAATTTACTAAATTTAATTTATAAATGACTATTATATTAATGCTACATCACATAACAGCAAATTTTCACCTTCAACTTTTAGTTGTTCCGGAAACTGTGCCTTTATTAGGTCAGTCGTTAAGTCTATTACTTCTAGTAAATCTTGTTTTAATTTCAATAATTCTTTATCATCCGGGGCAGACATTAAAGCTGCATCCACCTACGATCATCGAATGAAATAGAAAAAAAAAGCTGTTTATAAATATTATATTAACAAACACCATTTTCACTTCAACACACACGTAAACCTCATGATACATTATGAATTATAAATATATAAAATTTAAGTAAAATGATATATCAAAAATAAATTCAACTATATGAACAACTGTTAGTAATTGTGTACTAAAAATTATTAATTAAATTACGTTACCTGCTGCAACTGCAGTTTATAATTTTCTAAATTAGTCTTTAAATCGTCCGCCATTATTGTATAACTTAAATTATATCACTATATAATAAGTACAAATCGTTCTAAATAAAAAATTTTAAGCATAAAACTAGAACACAAACTGTTCACATAATAAAACTTAGGTAAGCTACCATGTATGACCACCATAAACAATAGATGAGAATGATATAATTCTAAACTGCATGGAGTGGAACAATTTTATTTACCCGATTTTTACAGATAATGTAATTATAAAGAAAACTTGTATTCTCTATGGTATAATGGGGAAACAAATTGAAATCGAATGAACTAAAATTTAACAACAGTATATGTAACATGCAAATAATTTTTTTACAAAAACATGTATTTATTATTATTTGTAGATTTTAATTTTTAATGGACATAAATGAATAACTATTACAATTGAAATTAATATTTAGAGTAAATTATTAAAAAACAATAGCAATAAAGTAGACTTATATACTTTTTTCTACCAAAAATGAAATGATTATTAATAATTAATATATCTATTTTAATAAACAGAAAAATCTAGTAAAATTTTATATATATTTAAAATAAAAATACACAATTTTATTTCGAGATCGAAATGATAATTTTCGTTCAAAATTTACTATCCTACAGAAAACCAATAAAGATTATGATTATTTTTCATTTTGAGTTTTGTTATTTTGTTGTTTACGTTATGTAAAAATTGCTTTTCTAATTATAATTGTGTTAATTTTTATTAAATTTAATGGGAAATGGTAATAATAATTATCAGTTTGATAAAAAAGATACATCAAAAAACGATGAGTACGTATGTGACAAATGTAAATCACAGTTTGAGTCTGATTATGAATTAAAAAATCACGAAATATTTTCTTATATATCTTGTCCAATTTGTGATGCAGACGAAATATCATCCATGCGAAATCATTTTTTTGACCAACATTCTAGTTTATTAGAAAAAGATGGCTTCATTAAGAGGAAAATCATAAACGATATTATAAACAAATTTAATGCTCATTTAAAAGTGAATGAGAATTCAATTGAAATACGAACAAGTAGTAATTGTAATATAACTAAAAATAAAGAGGACAAAGATTTAATTAATACGCAACAAGTTACACAAAGACCAAAACTGAATTTAAATTTTGCAGATGAGATAAAAATGAAAATTGTGAACTGTATATTTTGCTCATTTGCAAATGAAGACGTGCGTATTGTTGAAGAACATATAAACAGTGAACATTTAGATTTAATTAGTCCTAATAATTGCGTTACATACTCGTGCCCAATATGTAATTGTGTATACTACGATGAAAATGAAATCGAATCTCACGTCAATGTTGTTCATAAGGATATAATAAGTCCTCAGAAGGTAATAAATTAGCTTATCTTTTTTAAAACCGTTATCAATTTATTTATCCTGTGCTGTTAATACAAAATTCACTGTGAAACTTTTTATTCTTTAAATCTGTTGGCTTAAGAAATATACTTGTATATTAGTCATATTTTATACTTTTGTTATTCATTTCAGTATATTGTGTTGTACATGCTTAAAATAAAAACGAAAAACATCGGTAAAGTGATTTTCGTTTTTACTTGCTTTGTCAAATATAATATATATATATATATATATATAAGTTCATATATTGATTTTATTTTTATTTAAAATACCTCATGATGACATTTTTGTTGGTTTTTGGCCAATAACTCGTAAAAATATATATATAAATTTTAACTACATTAAAATATGAAATTTAAAATATTTCTGGAATTATTCAGAATAAATTATTTCGTAAATTTTATTTATATATTAATAACTTTTCAAAAACTTTTCATTGTAAGATTCACTTTGTAATTATAGGTAAATTACATATATAACGTCCTTCAATGTCATAACAATCTTACTAGTATTTTATTAACATTTTTGATGCTCTGTAATTTAAAAAATTTTCATTTTTCCCGAATTTTTATTTTCTTCTGGTTTTTCCTTATTGGAAGATAATCATATTACTCATTTAATAAAGATTATCTATTGTTTTTCTTTCAAAGCCTGGTTTAACTAATACTTTTTTATTGATAATTTTTCTTTACCTTGCTTTTATTAAGTTCATTTTTTTAAGTTCACATTTACCAAGTTTACCGATTTTTTGACATGTATATGTTTATCGTATTTTAAAATTCTCTTGAGCGTTGTCTTTCTCAAGCGTATTAAATTCAGAATTTAAGTAATTTTAGAAATAACCAAAATATAAAACAAATGTTTTTTTTCTTATACTCTGAACAAAGTTGTAAGCCTGTTTTACTACTTTAATTACTTAAATTTTTTTCATTCGTTTAGTATGGATTACGAATAAAGCTATAAGTATTTAAAATTTTTTGGTATTTGAACTTGCTCGCTTCTAATTCTGATTTTTACAATTTCATTATTGAATAACTTTGGAAATTTTATCGCTTTAATGTTGTTTTTTTCGATTTTATTCAGTATTGCAATACTTTTTGTAGATTTAAGAGAAGAAAACTTTTTTTTTTATTCGCACGGTTAATTGAATCTGCTTTGTGACTGTGTTAAGGGAAATCAATGCCTCTCTCCTTAAGCTTTATTTTTACCGACTTCAAAAAGAAGAGGTTATATTTTTATCGCGCTCTTTTTATGTTTGTTTATGCATTACTTTTACCCATCTGGACCGATTTTAATGATTCTTTTTCCATTTGAAAGTTACTAACCAGTGTTGGAATCATATAAGTATAAATGAATATTGGTGAACACAGACCAACTAGAATACCGTGACAAAAGAAACAGGCTCTCTTTGGAGTAAGTTTTAGGAACATTACAAGTGCAATTAACTTAAAATGTTATCAGTGTTAATTACCATAGAAATGTAGATTCGAAAAAAAGAAAATTAAACTTCCATAGCGCCATTTACAAACTTATCATGGACGGAAATTTTAGGTCTACATTATTAATTTTTGACTATATGGTGTTTTTTATTAGAAATTGTACCGGTCAGTGGTGATCTCGTATGAGTGCAGATGAGTGTCAGTTTATTGATATAGGACTTTCTTCGTTTAATAATTATGAAATTTTTAAAGATGACATCGAATTCAAATTACAGTAATATTTAGAAATAATTAAATGAGTATAAAACAGCCCAAGAACTTGTTTTCTATAAGCTAAGAATTCGAAACATTGGGAATATTTAATGCAATTTTTAATTATTACAATTTAAATTTCTAAAACGTAAATGTTTAAGAATTATAGTTTAATTATATTACTCTAAAATGTATTATTTTTTAAGAAATAATTATTTTTTGCTTTTTATTGCACTTTTATGAAATTTTTAAAGTAAATCTTCAAGTCGGTTTTTGTAACTATTTTTATTTAAGTACTTTTCAGTTACTCTTTCATTGTTTTTTTCTTATATAGATTTTTAACTTTTGTGATCTTTTATTGATTTGTTAGGTGTTGCTAGTTTTTTTATCTTCAGTTTTGGATAGAATAATTATTTATTTAATTTCATATTTTGTGACGTACATATACTGCACTTCGCTAACGTTCGTGTTTTAATTGTTTAGTTTTAACTTTTCTAATTAAATTTCTTATTTCTGTTCAGTATTTTGCTCCGATTTGCAATCCAATTTTTTTAAGAATGCTTCCGAAGGTTAAATTTTGAAAATATTTTTGCGGTTCTTTTTGATTATGTTTTAGTTGTAAGTTTATAGTATTTTCAAAAGGGCTATTAGAAATAAATAAAAAAGTAATAATGTTAATTTAGGGCCTAAGACATTGACGATTTCGAGTAAAAGGATTTTTATAACTGTTTAATGGAAAATGATTGTTTATCAAAGGTTTTTTTTCCTTTTTTAGATACAAATTTCGGTATTTTTTAGAGAACTATTAATAATAATACGATATTTAACTGATATTTTACTTATCAATAATGTTACACGTTACAGGATGAGGAGTTATCAAAAGAATACAATGTTGAACAATATCTATGTCCTGTATGCGAGGTGGCTGTATGTGACAATACAGAAAAATTAGATGCACATCTAAGAACACATTACGATGAATCAGGTATTTAGATTCGTTGAGTAAAAGTGTAACAAATGTGAAATTAAATCAAATTTAATGATTATACGAAAAACATGTTTTACTTGCAGCTATTTCACCAGTTTCACCTATCGTGTCATCGGATGATTTTCTCGCCAAAGAAATCCAGAAAGAATATAAAGAAGCTTTAAAACAGATAGAGAAAAGAGATTTTGAAAATTTAAGGGTAATTATTTATTTAATTTTTTTTTTTTTTTTTTGAAAATTCCATGTAAAATACACATTAGTTTTCATAAATAGAAAAAATAAAATATAGTAAATGTTATTTGTAGCTTTGAGTCAGATTATAAAATATCTGTGGCCGTAAATACTGTTAAATGTGCATAAGATTAAGCAGTTTTTCGAATATATTTTATAATTTTTTACTTCTCGCTTAAAAAAAAGTTAAAAATTGACTTAGTAATAAGAAAAATTTTAACTTTTTTGTACGCAAGAATAAAAAATTAAGAATTTTTTTATTTTTGTAAGTGAAACTAAAAATAGAAACAATATCCGCGATGTTTTTTTAATAGTGTTCGTAGAAAAAGAACTGAGGAGCGCCATTTTAGTATGCAAAAAATATGATTAAAAAATTGTAACAAAAAGTTAGATAATGTTATTTATCATAAATGAGCATTATTTATTGATCGCATTTTTCTTGAATTGTAAAAATATTTTTATCAGTAAACACAACTGGTTTGTATCCAGCTTTTCGATATTTTCTTGTTATAACCAGTGGCGGCTCGTTCATGTGTTCACATTCGCACGTGAACACCCTGTATTCAACTTTAAAAAAGTAGAATCCAATATTTTTATTTATATATCACTATTAGTAAAATTAATGTTAAAAATAAATTGATTTTACATTTTTAAAAAGTAATTAAGTTTTGTCCGGAATTCTTTTAATGTGAAGGCTACTTGTAGCATGTGCGATCGAAAACCGTGTAAGTACAATGTAGTAGTGTGTCAGAAAGATAAAAATGATGTTGTGTTAGTGCATGTGTTATATCGGCTTGATGGAGCACACTCGAAGTGTGAACCAAACGATAAGCGTTGTTCTTGCAAGATTATATTTTGTAGGTGGGCAGTACTTTAATGAAGTGAATTTGATTATAAACAGAATTAATCGATAAATTTTTATAAAACGATTATATGTTTACATTTTTTTACTGTTTATAACCATATTTGAATTTTGAAGGAAATAGTTTGATTGGAGCATATTTATGTGCTTATTTTTACTTTTATTTTATAAGAAAACTGTATAATTGCATCTATATTATATCGATTGTGTTATTGTGTTGCATACATATACAAGTTAGTACAATATTGTGCATTTAAAAACAGTTATGTGTTTAAAATTACCGTGATTCTATTTTTCAACATTATAATTTCCAAATATTGAAATACAGTAAAAATTGGTTATAACGGCATACCAATTAGTTTTTAGCTTTCAAAGATTTATGCAGATGAATTTAACAAAAACATCATCCTTAATCTTTTTCAATGAAATGAAATTTATATAAACAGAACAGATATACCGTTATTTTTTGTTCTGTTTATTTTGTTAGTGTCAACATGTAAAATGCTTATTATAAATATAACATTGATGAAAACCTGTGGTAAGACCATTGCAAAAAATATTAGAAAAAGATTACTATGGTTATTTTATTATAATAAAAAATCGAAAAATTACAAATTTCTTCAAAAGTAAGAAAATATCAAACCACTTCCATTTTGGTAGTTTCTTTTCTCTTACTCTTGCTTTATGCTGATTTAAGTTTTTTTATTATCATACTTTTATGTACAAAAAAGAAAGTATGTTGTTTGTGTTTTTGACTAAGAAGTATGTGTAGTTATAATTATAAATAAATGATTGCTTATTCAGCATAATTTATGCCATAAAATATTTCGTGTCATTTTCGTAACGAACTGTTCATTAGTAGTAAATTTTGAATATTAAAAAATTATAATGCTTTATTTGATATGGGATATAACGACCAGATTATTCAGCTTTTTGAATGTTTTTATAACTAATTTCTACTGTATCTTATAATTTGTCATTTTATTATACTCTTGTTGGTGAGACATGCATTATGTAAAACTGATACTGTTCAAAATATTGGCTGAATATTTTAGCATAAAAATTTAATTGTTTTTCTTTTTAAGCAAATTCAAAATAATGATAAAATATAAATATTACACAGACTTAAAAAACAATAACAACCAACATTTTGCAAAATTTTAACTTTTGTTTGTTTTTTATGTACTTAAATAAAAATATGTAACGAGTTTTCACAGTTCATATTATTAAAATTAAAATTAAAATATTTGGTAGAAACCACATCAGTTTTAAAAATACTAATAACGTTTTGAATATGTATACACAATCGATCATTGGGAACACAGTTTAGTTTTTAATGATGGACCGCATATATTCATTCGAATATTTTCAATAGTGACGTAGTTTCTACCTAAAATTGTAATTTTACTTAAGGATAAAAAGTGCTAATTATATTCTCACTGAGTTTTTCGACACTAAAACGAATTAAAACATTTTTATGTAGCACAATATGTGAAGACAGGTTAAATGCTTTAGCTATGTTATCAATTGAAAAACAAATGTTCCACAATATTCCTAACTTTCATGAAACTGTTATAGATTTTTTTTCTTTAAAGAAAGATAAAAGAATAGATTTAGTTTACAAGACTTTTAACTGAAAATTATTAATATGCGCGCGCACAAACAGACACATATATACATACATATATATTAATTACAACATAATTCTTAGGCTACCCCCCATTCGAAAAAATGTCCCAATTTTATGTAACATTTGTTATATTTTATAGCATTTTTGTTATTGTTATTTAAAAAATGTCACAATTTTATGTAATGAAATATGTAACGAAAAAGTGTCTTAATTCTATATAACGGAAGTTAAATGTTAGAATATGATTTTTGTGGTTATGTTATTTTTTGTGTGTGTTGATGCCAGTAAGAATTACGTTGTAAATTTTGATCATTTTATACAAAGTATAGAAGAGAAAGAGACAGAAATGAAAGCAAGGGGGGTCAAGGGGCATAGCCCCTTGCGAGGCCAAAATGGCCGAGTTTATATATATATATATATAGTTTTTGATAAATTGTTTTCAATAAATATTTGTGTAATATTTGATATATTTAATAGTGAACCTCCACTTCTGTTACTCACGAGCCGCCATTGGTTATAACTCTAACGAATATAGCATATGACCTTCTTGTAAGCATTCACTGATAAGCCGTCTTTGATAATTCGAGACATTGGTCACATCATTCCATATGAAATCATTTTTTGTTTTTTGAACGAATCTCGACTGGTGCAGATTCGTCTCTTTGTGTGCTGAATCATTCTCTTTCTTCAATTAACCTTTCTATCTCTCCTACTAAATCTTGTTATGTCGTATTTACTCTGCGACCTTATAATCCTGCTTCTGTCTATCTATCCCTAGCAAATACACTTCTTTCTAGTGTTAATTGTTTTTGTTATCTTGGTATCTTCCTTGACAGTCGGTTATCCTTCTCCTATCACATCAAATATCTTTCCTCTTCAGCAATCAAAAGGCTAAACCTGCTAAAAGCCTTATCTTCAACCAAATAGGTTGGTGATCTTTATGTCCTTATTTCTCAAAATTTGATTACTGTTCGTTTCGCTATGGTTGTATCTCTAAGTCCAGACTCTTTAAATTAGATATAATCCAAAATTTTTGCCTTCGTCTGTACCTTGATACTCTTAAATCCTCTCCAGTTCCAGCAGTCCTTGCCGAATCTAATACACCACCCCTTTCGATTTGCAAATCTTATTTGGGCCACCGTTTTCTTGCTAAGCGTTTTCCACTCACGTCCTCTATATCCATTCTTATTTTTCTATTTCTAGAAACTGGCATTCCGCACTTAGAGGAAAATCCCTATTTTATCCCTCATCTCCCTTCGGCTCAGTTCGTTTTGTCCTTACATAATGTCCTTTGTCAATCTCCCTTATTTCTCTTTTAATTTCGTCAATCTTTGTCATCCTTCAAATATGTTTACCGTACCTGCGCTCTCCAAGTTTCTTGCGCAGGCCCTCAATTCCCAATTTCCTTCGCACGCAATCGAGTTTACAGATGATTCAAAGAGGCCGGGTGGTGTCGGTGCCTCTTTTATTCTCCCAGATTTTGACTTTTCAGAATCTTTTCACCTGCTTCCTTTCTATTTTACATTCATAAACGCATTGATGACTATCCTACGTTCCATTATTTTCATTTCCTCCAATCATCTTTTCTCTAAATCCTTCATTATATCTGACTTCATGAATGCCCTCTAATTCATTCTTCCCTACCTGATCATTCCTGTGATTTTAATATACTCTTTATACGCTCACTTATCTACGTTCTTCCTTCCCTTCAATCCATTAAAATTGATTTGCTGGGGGTTCCTAGTCATTTGGGCATCTTCGGTAATGAAGCGGCGGACTTCTTGACTCGGGTTGCTGCCTATTCTCACTTCTTCGTTTAAAAAGTCCCATCGTCTAATCTCCTTCTGCCGTACAAAGGTTTTCATCTTAGGTTTTGGTCGGATATGTACGTTTCCTCTTTCTTTAACAATAGTTCTTTTTATTTGTCTGTTCAACCTAGTCTTCCTGCCAATTCGTGGTTCTCTTTGTTTCCTTCACTTCGTCGTTCTGTTGTTGTCTCCGTTATTTGTCTGCGCTCTTAAGTCATACTTCATTATCTTCCTCCCGTTTTCGTTTTTCGTTGGTTGCCTTTCCATATTGTCCTCTCCACTCAAACGAGGAGCATGTTTGCGATGCTGATCATGTGTTTATTAAGTGTTGATTTCTTTCTGCTGAGTGTCCTGCATTCTATTCCATTTTATTGATACTCGGTCTTCCTACTCCATATTGCGCCTCTTATATCCTATCTTTTCCCTCTCCGCAGATTGTTCCTATTATTTGTTCCTTCCGCCTAACAATATCTGACCGTATCAAAATATAATTGACTCCTTTCCTTTCTAATTGTTTGTGGGTAAAGGTCCCCGGTTGACGAGCCAAAAAAAAAAAAGCGCCACTTTGTCAACATTTTTTGTTTTGTGCAAAACAATATTATGTGTTTCTTTACATCGTGAAATAGTGCGATGTACAAAATGTTGGATCACTAATAACGTTTTTACTAACGAGAAAGTCTAGTTTGCATTTAACTGCTGCTTCACCGAATTCTCCATCCCTGTGTGTTTGCATGTACATAGCAATAGATCAACACATCTGTAATGTTACTATCAATTTTGCAAGTAAACTTCTCGACTACGCTATGAAATAACAGTATTTATGGTTTGGTAATGTATACTACGGCATGTAGTATACATTAAACTTTATTTGTAAGTTTCGCATTGTGTTTATCACTGTTTTGGCAGAAAGATTTCTTCCATATCTAGTGGCCGAAGTAATTGAAAAGTTTCTATTGCCACATTTTCAAATTACCCACACTGCTGGCGCGGTTATTTTTAACGTATTTTCTAATAATCTTTCTAAAATATTCCGAATTTTTTTTTGTAATATATTGGTTTGTTCGAATAAAATTGTAATGTTGTTTATTTTTTTATAATCTGATTTTTAACGTCTTTATTCGATACATTCGTGGATAATATTTGTTTTCATGCTTAGCCGGAAATTATTTCAGGAGGAAATTTTACTGGTTGCTGTGGAATAATTTAATTTGGAAAGGAAGTGGAGATAACCACAAAATTTTATTACGTCTTTCAAAACTACTTTGTTATTAATAAAAATAATAATAATAATAATAATAATAATAAAGCGATTCAAAAAGAAGTATTTCTTCGATGTTTTCACATAAATAATTATTTTTTAAATTTTCACAATAAACTTAAAATGTTTAAAAAATAGTGTATCCTCAAAACTTACCTCTTAGCTGTGCTATTGCGTTCTGGAGTAGACGCGTTTTTAGTATTCTATACACATATAATGTACGGAGACTCCTAATGAGATGGTTCAGAAACGACAAAAATATCAAATAAAATTTAATAGCTCAGGAACGGTTTGACTTATAAACTTCGAAATTGGAACACAAATCATAATTAAAATTTTTCTCAAGACAATCTGTAACTTTAAGATGTACGATTACCCCGAGCGGCAAAAAACTCAAAATACCGTCAAGATTTAAAATGGCCTTAAAAATCACTTAGAGATTCATAATTCATCACTAGATAACCGTTTAAAAGTAAAATTAAAAATATAAAACAAAATGTAGAAATACTTTCATAAAATAAAAAAACACCGATAAAAAATGATTTAATCTCCTTCCCATTTGGGCAAAAAAAATTCAAATAAAAGGAATGTTCGTATAAATGATAGCTTGAGTAATAAAGTTCAAGAAACTAAAATATATCTCCAACATACGCATAAAAAGGTGCTTTACAGGAAAAATATAGCCCTAGCTTACAATTTTACATTTATGTCTTCGAGGCTCTGAAACCTCAAATTTGGCGGAAATTTTTTTTTTCGTGCGTATGGTATATCGATGGAAAGATTGCTATTTGACGGAAGCGAAACCATACTTCGTCTCATTAAAGAAACTTTTGAAGTGTGCGAAAAAATCAGAAGAGCATGAAAATGACGTTAACATGCGGAATCTTCAGCGCATGAAACATGCTTTACTGATCTTGTTTAATATTCAAATCGATTATTTTAATACGTAGTATAGTGTAAAGTGGTTTACAACATTTCATTCTAAATGGAATTCGTATATCGATAATTAAGCATTAGTTTTCGAACATCGTTGTTGTTAATAATTTTATTTAGTTAGTTTTACCATCAAAGTTGTAACTTTTATATTTCCATGTTTAAATTTTTGTTTTGCTAGGCTCAGTACGGTATGGATAACGATGGTAATTTTAAAGAACAAAGTATCGCAAATATGGAGAAAGCTGTTCGTGAAGGTAAATTGTCTCTCAATGATTTCTACGAAAAACAAGCGGAATTGAAAATGGCTGAAAGTATTGGTATGGATGATGGAAGTTCGTGTATAAAAGGTAATGAACCCACATTATTGTAACGAACCTAAATGGTCAGTTGTGAAATCATTTAAGTTATTACACGTTTAAAACTAGCGTGGTGTTTGACATTAAAAATGAAATTTTCGATAGAGGTCATCTCGAACGAAATTGAATAAGACATTTTTAAAATGCCTACACCTTCCGTCATCAGTAACATGTATTGATCACAGTTAACTTTGCATTCACGCTAAACATTATCTAGCTGAAGGAAGAGACTGCTTCATCAGCTGGGCCAGAGAATTAAAAAAGTTCAGCTAGAATTATCAGAAATATGAGTACAGTACAAAATTTTAAATTTAAAAAGGTTGCTTAATAGTGAGCACTGCTAATTATTCGATTTTATAACGAACCTTTCAACCTTCGGACGGAGTAAGACAAATTAAGAAATTCCTTAAACTTCAACAAAGAAATCTGATAATTCGGGCCACTAAAATACTACCGACAAGCAAATTGCACTCAGTCTTGCTGATTCGCTATTGAACGATAATGCGTTGAAAGTTTTGAAGAACCGTCTAAACTTTGTTATAAGCTCCACGAAAGATGCCTTTGGGAAATAAATCGTTAGCAGCATTGAAACAGGCCTTAGAACGTTACAAAGAATGAGTCGGAAGTTGTTATGCAAGACAAAAACTTCAAAGCTAACAAAACTGAATCATTTAAAATTTTTGTACTCGACTTTAATTTTGACGAAGAAAGACAAAAATAAACATTCTAGTTACAAAAGCCGTTGTCAGTATGTTTCTGATAATGAAAAGTGTATGCGTTTCAAAAACTTCAAATTCTATTCCATTGGACATAGTGCAAATCAACTATTCTTTTGCGTAATTTTTGTTCATTGTTGTAGATATTATGCCGTATGTGCTGAATCAAAGCAAAAACTCTTACAACGTTGAAAACATTTATGTATGCGGTGGTGTAGATTATTATTTATCAACATACGGCGATAAAGGTTGGGGTTGTGGATTTAGGTAAATGTTTATCTTGGGTTATAATTCAAAAATATAAGTTATTTTAAATTTATCGGATAGTTAATTATTAAGCGCTGTTCGTATAGTTACATCTAATTATGAACTGAAAAAATGGGTTAAACCGTTAAATAATATTTGTAAAACTGTAAAAGGTAGTATATTTTAAAAATTAATTTTTTTACTAAAACATTTAACAAGCATGCTTTGTTTATGTGTATACTTTTAATATGCACGACTTTGACGAATAAACCCCTAAAATGATTACCAATGCATAAATATGTTAATGACTCTTTTTTTACGCATTTATTTATGCTGTGGTCTGATTATTTTTCACGAGCTCAGTATTCAGATTAATTATAAACCTTGTAAATTTAATATCGTGATACCTGATATCTTCGGTATTGTTATGTAACAGTTATTTTAAATTATTTGTTGCCCTTTCCAAATATCACAGACATTAAATATTAGTATGTTATTTAAACCAACAAATTTCTTCATATTGGTTGGATAATTTTTCTGAAACAGCAAACAAATGAAATGGTAAAAAAAATTTAACTTCTAGATTACGGTATTAGTGCATTTAAATATAGATGAAAAAAAAAAAAAAACTTTAATCTGTAAATTTGAAAATAAACAAGTGGTTTTCGGTTTTATTTATTTACATACGTTTAGTCTAGCCTTTATCCGTCGATAAATTTATTTTTCGCTCAAACTCTTAGAGGTGCTAACCTAGCTTAAACTCCTTTTATATACAGTGAGTCACAAAAATGTTTGCACTTCTTCAATTTCTCATTACAACGGACCCGAAAATAATGTAAAAAGAAGTAGTAAGAAAATTGCGAAGGGCATTTGATAAAGTGGGGTGTGATGAGGAAATATGCGTACACATAGACAGCAAAGGAAGAAGAAGAGGAAAATAAAAAAAGAATAACGTAGGATAAACCCAAATTTGCAGCTCACAAAAATGTTTGCACTTTCTGGATTAATACGTTTTGTAATCACAGAATGAGTCATCCCTGAATGCTAGGTAGTGAGTAATACGTTCCGAGATAACTGTACGTATGAATCTGCTTACAAGAAAACCTCATTGTATGCATCGTACGCATGAAAAAGTCAGACGTACAACTTTGGAGGAAAGTGTGATTGAAATTGGAAGGATGCCCGATAAACGAACGTCCCCGGACAAGATATAACTCGTGGTTTGGCGCCGAAAGAATGGGAAGTCGTACAAGAAAATATGCGAGATGCTTCAAATGAAGGAGAGGACGGTAAAATACATCGTCGAACGATTCAAAAGGGAAAATCGAATTGATCTCTGTAATAGGCTCGGTCATCCACAGATTTTCAATGTGCATGAAGAACGTCGAATTCTGAGGAAAGTGAATAAAAATCCACACCTAAGCGCTCCCAAACTAACAACTGAAATAACAAGTGAATACGAGAGTATTAATCCAGAAAGTGCAAACATTTTTGTGAGCTGCAAATTTGGGTTTATCCTACGTTATCCTTTTTTATTTTCCTCTTCTTCTTCCTTTGCTGTCTATGTGTACGCATATTTCCTCATCACACCCCACTTTATCAAATGCCCTTCGCAATTTTCTTACTACTTCTTTTTACATTATTTTTGGGTCCGTTGTAATATGAAATTGACAAAAGTGCAAACATTTTTGTGACCCACTGTATATATATATATATATATATATATATATATATATATATATATATATTAATAAAGACCCATTTTTTATTGATATAGTTTATATTGCTTTTTTTTAATTTTATTGTTCCCTTTAAGTTTTTCGGGTCAGCTAAGTAGTATTGTAATTGAATATGTCAATGATATAACTGTAATCTTTTTTCCTTTTCACCTTTTTTTACCTTAATAGAAATTTACAGATGCTGTTGTCATCACTCATGCGGAACAACGTATATTTCGAAAAATTGCAAGAACTTCGGAAAATTACTAGCAGTGTAGAAAAAAATACAAAAATAACTATGCCTTCAATATCACGATTACAGTTAGCAATTGAATGGGCTTGGAGTCAAGGCTTTGATCCGCAAGGTTGTGAACAGCTGGAAGGTAAACTGTGTAATACTAGAAAATGGATAGGAGCTACAGAAGTGGTAACCTTACTGTCAGCGTTAAGATTACGGTAATCTGATACGATTTATTTATATTTAAAAAAATGATATTTCCATATGTTTAATAACAAAAAGTAATAAAAAATTGATTTTTTGAAGAAAAAAAATCATTAACAACAAAACTTTATTTTTACAATTTTTAAAGTAGTGTAGAAAAAAGATTCTGATTATTCAGTTTTTATACAGATGTTTTGCACGTTGTTTTAAAATGAGAAATAAAGATGAAATTATTAATATTGTCGTAATGTTTGCTGATTTTGTACTTCTATATTGTTTTAAACTGTCGTAATATTTATCGGTTAATTATCATTATAATGAAAGTTCCAAATGTCATCTCATTGTGCGAATAAATTCGTTCTATGATTTTATATATATATGTGTGTGTGTGTGTGTGTATATATATATGTATATGTGTGTGTATATATATGTACTAGCTGTGCCCCATGGCTTCGCCCGTGTATTAATGCCCGTTTAAATCTATACTTGGAAATTCATTAAAAAATTTGTGTTTTATCTGGAATTGTATTTACATAAAGATTCTTTCTTTCTTTGGGAAACATGTTTATCACCGTCTAACAAAAAATAGTCTTCATGTTTCACGTTTAGCTGAAGATTGTCGATTTTTCTATAACCTGTCCGTCGTAATCTAACAAAAAGTTTTGCTCAACTAAACAACACACACAGCCATCGTTTTGAAGAGGCCGAGTTATTCACACGGTGATCTCCCATAATTACACGTTTAAGAGAACATCTTCACTCATATCTTTCAACCACTCTACCTCGAGCGTTTTATTATAATTAATTTATTATCATAAAATCAAAATAACAGTGTTGAGTAAAGATTTTAATATTTCTGGTAGCAAATTATTAAAAAAAAAGTTAAACGGTTAATTTAAAAAATGTATACGGCGGTTTTGGCCTAAAAGTTCGAATATTTGACATATCAGTTAAATACTCTATTTTATTTTCATATGTTCCCCATTAAGTCCAATAGTATATTGCTTAAATCTCTTCCAGTTTTTACAAACATATTGTACGATACATTTTCTTCTACTCCTAATAATTCATTATTATATAATAAATAAGATAAAGACGAAAACAAAGATGCACCATCCTTATCTATGTATTTTACATAATGGGGAACTATTGCATCATCAACACACATATTAATTCTACATTTATAATTACATATAACACGAACTTTTTTGTAAACAACAGCGAAAACGTTTATTTTATCATTCATCGATAATAACGCCATGCGCCAGCGATAAACATGGTTGCATTTCGATTAACATCGCACGATACACAAAAAATCGCCACGAAAAGTAGTTGGTGCTCAAAAAATAATAAAATTGTCAAATTTGTTTTTTTTAAATTGATTAATTAAATTATTTAATATAACAAATATTTATGTAAATAATTAAAACAAAAAGTATCCTATCTGTTAAGTTGGACCAAATTGCATGTACTTTCAAAATTTTATAAAAATCGGTTAAGTAAATTCCGAGTTTATCCTGTACAAACATAAAGACACGGGATTTTTATATATATAGATTGAGATGGATTCTGTACTTACAGCGCTATCTTTTGACAGTATTTGAGCTAGAAAATATTCTCTGGTATTTCATTTATTTGTGATCTCTCGAACATCGTTCTAATTGTCATTTCTATGTGGTCGCGTCAACGATGCTTACTCAGCCAAAACCAAAATGCTGCGTGCACGTGTGTAAAAACATTTGTTTTTCCAAATGTTGAGGTATTTTTTATCAAGTACATCACTTCATGTAGTTTTTAATAATTTTATTGAAATTCATTCATTCATATTATCCATTTTGTTATTGACTCGTTTGGGATGTACACATTTCATTAAACTTTCTGGTTTATTGATGCCTTTTCCTTGTTAGTGATTTTTTTATGCTAATCGCAAATCATGTTGCTACCATGTCATTTTCCTTCTCCCAAAGTTAATAGATTCGCAACTATTTTGGATAATGTAAAATTTTCTTAATATAGGATTTTGTTTTTCCTTGGTGTTAATTTCGGTTCGGGAGCCACCGTTAATTAAGGATGGAAGAGGTTAGTAACGAAGTATCGTAAACAGGAATAATAAAAAATCAAAAATAAAATTCTCGGACGGAGCTCTCGAAGGAACTTATGAGTACGTTCCTTGTGGTTATTTTTTTTAACCGTTGGGCTATAGAGTCACCAAAACCTACCGCGCAGACAGTGTCCACCAAAAATTGTGATACTTGTAATAAAATTACTGTAAATGAACATAATATAATTTCATACAAAAAAGCAGGTTCACACAAATTGATAAATGCATTTGAAGAATCGTGTAAAAGGTGAAATAAATAAGCAAAATAATAACACTTTCTGAACTGACTTTAGATGTGGTTACATTCAATGGATTGAATTATAAACACACAAAATTGACTATATATGTTGTCATAATTCGCGGCGTTCTATCAGAAAACCGACATCGTTTCGGTTTATACAATACATCGACTACCAACTAACTTAATCTTCGGCAATTGATATGCTATTTTGTAAATCATAGTGCTCATTCGTGGGCACAATTTGCGGTCATTCTACATTGAATTACGTAGAACAGAGCAACTACCACTCACACACCATTATGACAACTTACGAAAGCGGGTCTCAACTACTGCATCAGTGTAACGTATCTCGGTAGCTAGACTATAAATAAATCCATTCCTGTTTGTGAATATTTATAAATATAAAATAAATATCGTATTTTAGAAAAGTTTGGAGCATAGTCCGTTATCAGCTAACAATAGAGAGTATACTTAAATAAAACTAAAATAAGGTATAAATTGTTTTATATTTATTTTCGTCTGTTAACGAGGTAATTGTTTATTTTATATTTATAGTTAAACTGCACTTTATAAGATTCTTAGATTCAATAGATTAAATAATATTTTGACAATTTCGAAACTGCCTCTCGACCAGTGGCGGCTCGTGAGTAACAGAAGTGGAGGTTCACAATTAAATATATTAAATATTACACAAATATTTATTGAAAACAGTTTATCAAAAACTATATATATATATATACATGTATGTATGTGTCTATGTGTGTGTGCGCATATTAATAATTTTCAGTTAAAAGTCTTGTAAATTAAATCTATTCTTCTATCTGTCTTTAAAGAAAAAAAATCTATAACAGTTTCATGAAAGTTAGGAATATTATGGAACATTTGTTTTTCAATTGACAACATAGCTAAAGCATTTAACCTGTATTCCCACATTGTGCTACATAAAAATGTTTTAATTCGTTTTAGTGTCGAAAAACTCAGTGAGAATATAATTAGCACTTTTTATCCTTAAGTAAAATTACAATTTTAGGTAGAAACTACGTCACTATTGAAAATATTCGAAAAAAACTAAACTGTGTTCCCAATGATCGACTGTGTATACATATTCAAAACGTTATTAGTATTTTTAAAACTGATGTGGTTTCTACCAAATATTTTAATTTTAATTTTAATAATATGAACTGTGAAAACTCGTTACATATTTTTATTTAAGTACATAAAAAACAAACAAAAGTTAAAATTTTGCAAAATGTTGGTTGTTATTGTTTTTTAAGTCTGTGTAATATTTATATTTTATCATTATTTTGAATTTGCTTAAAAAGAAAAACAATTAAATTTTTATGCTAAAATATTCAGCCAATATTTTGAACAGTATCAGTTTTACATAATGCATGTCTCACCAACAAGAGTATAATAAAATGACAAATTATAAGATACAGTAGAAATTAGTTATAAAAACATGCAAAAAGCTGAATAATCTGGTCGTTATATCCCATATCAAATAAAGCATTATAATTTTTTAATATTCAAAATTTACTACTAATGAACAGTTCGTTACGAAAATGACACGAAATATTTTATGGCATAAATTATGCTGAATAAGCAATCATTTATTTATAATTATAACTACACATACTTCTTAGTCAAAAACACAAACAACATACTTTCTTTTTTGTACATAAAAGTATGATAATAAAAAAACTTAAATCAGCATAAAGCAAGAGTAAGAGAAAAGAAACTACCAAAATGGAAGTGGTTTGATATTTTCTTACTTTTGAAGAAATTTGTAATTTTTCGATTTTTTATTATAATAAAATAACCATAGTAATCTTTTTCTAATATTTTTTGCAATGGTCTTACCACAGGTTTTCATCAATGTTATATTTATAATAAGCATTTTACATGTTGACACTAACAAAATAAACAGAACAAAAAATAACGGTATATCTGTTCTGTTTATATAAATTTCATTTCATTGAAAAAGATTAAGGATGATGTTTTTGTTAAATTCATCTGCATAAATCTTTGAAAGCTAAAAACTAATTGGTATGCCGTTATAACCAATTTTTACTGTATTTCAATATTTGGAAATTATAATGTTGAAAAATAGAATCACGGTAATTTTAAACACATAACTGTTTTTAAATGCACAATATTGTACTAACTTGTATATGTATGCAACACAATAACACAATCGATATAATATAGATGCAATTATACAGTTTTCTTATAAAATAAAAGTAAAAATAAGCACATAAATATGCTCCAATCAAACTATTTCCTTCAAAATTCAAATATGGTTATAAACAGTAAAAAAATGTAAACATATAATCGTTTTATAAAAATTTATCGATTAATTCTGTTTATAATCAAATTCACTTCATTAAAGTACTGCCCACCTACAAAATATAATCTTGCAAGAACAACGCTTATCGTTTGGTTCACACTTCGAGTGTGCTCCATCAAGCCGATATAACACATGCACTAACACAACATCATTTTTATCTTTCTGACACACTACTACATTGTACTTACACGGTTTTCGATCGCACATGCTACAAGTAGCCTTCACACTAAAAGAATTCCGGACAAAACTTAATTACTTTTTAAAAATGTAAAATCAATTTATTTTTAACATTAATTTTACTAATAGTGATATATAAATAATAAATATAAATAAAAATATTGGATTCTACTTTTTTAAAGTTGAATACAGGGTATTCACGTATGAATGTGAACATATGCACGAGCCGCCACTGCTCTCGACGATGTTCGTATCAATATTAATGTTATTTTATTTATTTCACCGAGTGACAACTATCGCATTATTTAATTTTATCATTAATTGAGAGTGATAAAGTGATAAAAATGGAGGATGAGGTTGAAAAAATGAATAAAATAAATTGAAAATTGGTATGAATGTTTTAAGAACAAGTAACTTGATCATTAAATTATATATCAGATAAATTTTTTAACTATTGAATTTGGCCACAAATTCTTGTTTAGTCGCAAATCTTTTTTGTATGTGAATTTAGATTTTTTTTCGTATGTTTAGAAAAAAAAATATGATTTCGGCGTTTTCGTGTTCTATTTTTGAGATTAATTTATATGATAGCTTAAATGTTATCTTTTTTGTCAACAAATTAACTCAATAGGAAACAAAATTGTAACCTTTCGTTAAATAAGTGATTATTGTTTTTCAAAAATCATAACTGATATTTATGTTGCATTCCTTTAAAAGCTGTTTTAAAAAGAAATTTAACATTAAAAATAATCAATAAATAATGTTTTACTAATAGTATAATATAATAATAGTTGATGTTTCTTAAACAAAAACTTGAATAAGAAAACATTTTATAAATTATTAAAATTCTCACAGTTAATATTTGTGTTTTGTTACTTTTTTTTTTTATTATTTTTGTATATGCCTGTATTGAAACATTATTGGCATCTTCTTTTCTTCTTCGCTGCTTCTGTTAATTGTGCTTAATGTTCGTTGCGTCTTATAATAACTATTATGTCTTATTTTTTCACAAATTCGGCTAAACTTTTAAACTTTTTGATTAATTTGTAAGAGTGGCGTATAGTTAGTCTTTAGACAATAATTAACACGTGATATAATTTACGAATTATTATTTTTCTACCTGAAATTATTTCAGTTTTTCATTATTCCTCCTATTAAGTTTTTACTTTTAGTATGCTTCTTGTTATTAATGTTCGTATAGTGCCCCAACTGGTGTCGGTTTTAAGCAGCCGGTGATTATTCTGTATACTACTTTAAGAGCAGTATCAACCCTTTTTGCATGAACAGATCGACTCTAAACTGGGCGCGCGTATTCCCCAACAGAACAGCAGAGTGCAAAGGATGACATTCTTAATACATTTGGTTTGGCTCCCCAGCTGTAATTTACTAGTTTCCGAATGATACTTGTTCTTAACATAATTTTCACTTTTGTGGTCTCGCAATGGTGTTTAAAGATAAGAGACCTGTCAAATATAACACCCAGATACTTAGGGTAGTCAGTGTGGCTCAGTTTAGCTCCATTCCATAATATATCAGATTACCTAAATAAAATAAAATCGTCTTGGAAGAGTAACATTAATATCAAAAGCTGTGCATGCAGGTTAGTAATATGTCTATTGTAATATAAAATATTAAACTAATGTACAGGCTGTAATAGATTGAAATATTTAAAGAAAAATTTAATCTGAATTTAAAAATATATTAAACATACTTTTGTTTTAAGAAAATAAGCACTTACACGCATACATAACATATATATATATACACACACATACATATTTATTTATTATTGTTGTAGTTGCGAATTGTTAGATTTTCACGCTGTACCCGATAAAAAGTATCATTCTAATTTATCAGATTGGATAATAAATCATTTCAAAGAAAATAAAGTTCAACACCCTTTATATTTACAGCATCAAGGTAATACATTCATGTTTTTTTACCATTTTTTTTTATATATATATATGGGTGTGTGTATATATATGTATGTATTGTATCAGATTAAGATTTATGCATATAATCTTTTTAAAATTTTTAAGAAGTATTTTTTTTTTTTTTTTTTTTTTTTTTTATGGCCTGGCGGCTAAGTAGCTTACCATTTGGCCACTTCCATATCAAAATAAGTTTAAATTATTCCACTTCTCTTCTCTTCTCCTCTTCTTTTTCTCTCTTTTTTTTCTTTTCTTTTCTTTTTTTTTCTCTTTTTCTTTTCTTTTTTCCCTTTTTTTTTCCTCTTTTTTTTTTTTTTTTTTTTTTTTTTTATATGAATAAAGAAAAACGTATTGGAAAAATGAGCAAATGAAAATCTAATGACAAGGACAATTCACCAGCCATCTATCCGGACCAACTGAGCAAGATAAATATATTTTCTTTTGAATTTCCGGACAACTATGGCCGTAAATGAATTAACATTACCCACAGCCTGTCTGCCTGGAATCATTTATCAATAACCTGACTGTTCTGGTCAGTACCCGGGAACTTGAAATTCCAGACTCAACTGAACAGCCATAATATTTTGCTCGTTAGATTAAGATGGTACAAATTGCACCATATCTTCGTGGTCGGCGATGATCATATCTTCTGGTTGAATTCAATTAATATAGGGCGCACTTGACAGAACTATTATTATAAATACTTGTGAATAGTAAGGATAAACAAACTCCGGGAGCGAAGGAAAAAATAAATAAATAAATAAATAAAAAAAAAAAAAATAGTCCTCCATACAAATAAGTTAAATAACAATCTTGTTTTGAAAAATAAACTTAAAAATCAAAAATTGAGCCTTCTCTCCGCATCCTAGCAAATGATGCAAGGAATACGGTGGATACCTTCCGAGGGATATCAATTTATTAAAAAAAGTATGTCTACTGCCTTCAAATTTCTCGCAATTAAACAAAAGATGATTTATGTCCTCCAAAAAGTTAACAGGCGAATGGTTATTGCATTGTCGCTGGTTATCAGCATGCATAAAATTATGTGACACACGAGAATGCCCCATACGCAGTCTACACAATATAGTAACATATCTGCGGAGGAGATGAGGAGGCATTGAAATTGACACGTGGAGATACCATGGGTGTGTCGGAATAAAAGGTTGAACGATATTAAAGTATGAACCCTTCCTGGCCAATCGCCAATGCTTATTCCAGGATGTATAATGATTGCGGTTAATTACAGAATTTAAATCACCAGCTGGAATAAAAGGAAATTCAATGCCCATTGAGGGCGCATCCTTGGCGGCCCTATCGGCCACCTCATTTAGTGCTATCCCCGCATGACTTGGAACCCAACAAAACTCCACAACACCGCCCTGTAAAATGATAATCGAACATTTCTCTCTTATCTCCCAAACAGTGGGATGATAGTTGGGTTTAAAGAGGCAATTTTGTAGCGCTAAAAGGGAGCTAAGGCTGTCGCTGCATATAACATATGTGCCCCTGCTACCAAGTACATTAAGTATATAGTCGCAGGCTTTGGCAATTGCCAACAGCTCGGCTGAGAAGATAGATGCCAAAGGTGGGAGTTTGAATTTTTGTACAGTAACTTCGTCAACAACAAAGGCAGCACCAACAGGATCGGAATTCCGACCGGATTTGGAGCCATCAGTGAAGATTTTGGAATATCCAGAAAATGCTGTCTCTAATGCGGTAGTAAGATCTGCTTCCCGACCGAGAAGAGTATTCTGATTATGTCTAATATTGTCAAATAATGTTGTATTAATGTTTAAGTTAATAAGGTTAATTTCGTATGGAATTCTGAAATATTTAGATGGATATTTAGGAATTAGGGCCGGACAATATTTATAGTATTGAGGAATTCTGGCTGATAATAACGGTAGTTTAGAGGAAAGAAATCTCCAGTTATTACTAATACTATAAGTAATATTAAGCAGATGCGGATAACTATAATTACAGTACTTTAATAAAAATCTATCCGCCAACATATTTCTTCTTAACTGTAGTGGGGCAATCTTCGTCTACGCTTCAAGACCCGCTACTGGAGCGGATCGAACATTTCCTGTTATAAGTCTAAGTCCGATATTCTGTAGAGTATCTAGTTTCCTAAGGTTCGATTTGGAGGCTGAGCCATAAAATATCGAGCCGTAATCAATTCTGGAAAGTATCAGTGATTTATATAACAAGGCTATAATTACAGGGTCGGATCCCCATGAAGCGTTTCCAATAGCCTTCAGGGGGTTCAGTGTTTTCAAGATTTGACTTTGAAGTATTTGGATGTGACGAGCCCAAGTAAGCCTTGAATCCAAATACAATCCCAAGTACTTCACATAAGATTTATGCGCGATATTAATCCCATTTATTTTTATCTTAATACATTCTGCGTTGTAGGGTCTTAATGTGAATATCACAACAGTGGACTTAGCAGGGGAAATTTCCAGTTTAATTTCCTGAAAGAATTTGCCACATAAGTAGACTGACTGATTGCTCTCTACTGTACATTCCTTTATCTCTTTATTTCTATTCAGTATGATAAAATCATCAGCATAGGAGAAAATTTGTGAGTTATGTGGCAACCGTATGCTGAAGACTGAATGTACATAGATATTAAACAAAACCGGGCTTAAAATTGATCCCTGTGCCAAACCCGTGTAAGCAACTCTACCAACCATTTCCTTGGTGACCGGGTTCAAAAATTTAAGTTTTCTGTTGAGAAACAAGTTGCTGATGTACTTAGCCAAGACTGTTGGAACTCCTATACTTACTAGCTGCTGATGTAATGTCAGAATACTAACATTATCAAATGCCCCCTTGATATCCAGAAAAATGGCCGAAAGGAATTCCTTTCTCAAAAAAGAAGCATAGATTTCGTTCACTAAATGAGCAGTGCAATCTAACGTTCCAAGGCCCGGTCTAAATCCGAACATTCCGGCTGGGAAGATTTTTTTATTCTCTATCCACCAAACAAGCCTATTATTAATGACTATTTCGAATGTTTTTCTAACACAAAAAGCCAGTGAGATCGGTCTGTAAGACGTAGCTTCTAACGGAGATTTACCGGATTTTAAAATAGGAATTATTATGAATTGTGTCCATTCAAGAGGAGTGACTGAGTTGAATAACAATTCATTAAATATGTGTACCAGAACGCTTTTCGCCTTGTTCCCTAAATTTTTCAGAATCGAATAAGTAATACCGTCTATCCCCGGCGAAGAATCTTTACCTTTATTCTTTAATGCCAATCCTAGTTCCTCGACTGATATGGGATTGGACAGAATATGAGATTGTTGATAATTGTTTTCAAGCTCGATTCCATATACTTCCGAGATGCAAGGAACATAACACGGGGCTACAGAGCAAGTAAACTGGTCGAACCAACAATCACTTTTTAGAGATGTGGAGTGGAAATTCTTATTCTTGAATCGTTTAGCTAAAGACCAGATAACTTTGAGCGGAGTGTTTCGATTAAACGATGAGCAAAATCTCCTCCAAGAGGCTCTTTTGGTGCTTTTGAGAAGTCTACGTGTTTCCGCATTAATCCTTTTATATTCAAGGTAAGCTTGCATCGTACCACTTCTTCGAAAAACGTTTAGTGCCTGATTCCGTTCTTTGATCTTTTCCCCGCATTCCCTGTTCCACCAGGGAGAAGCCGGTTTGTTACCTAAATATGGAGATGGTTTTGGAAAAGATTGATCCAAGGCAGAGCTTAACATTTTTAGAAAAAGATTATACTGTCCCAATGGGGTAGTTTCCATCTGGATTTTACCTACCTCCTGTTCCATAATATTTCTAAATTTTCCCCAATCACCATCTAAGAGTTTCCAGCGCTTCCTTTGGTCGACTTCCTTGATTTCAGGGAATGATGAAGGATTTCTATGTGTGTTATTGATTTCAAATAATATGGGAAGATGGTCGCTACCAAGAGAATCGGGAAATACTGACCATGAACAATCGAGATAAATATCGGGCGACACCATCGTCAAATCAACCGGATTCATAAACCGAGATGGATGAGGAATTTTAGTCGGTGTACCGTCATTTAAAAGGCACAGATTAGATTCAGAGAGAATTTCTATGACTGCTGCTCCCTTACTATCATTGCAATTGCAGCCCCACATCCTATTCAAAGCATTAAAATCTCCACTGAAAATTATAGGCCACGAACTTAAACTGGCAAGAGTAGCTGAAACAGATGTTGGATTGATAAGATGTCCCGGGGGAGAATAATATGATATAAAATAAAATGAAGAATTACAAACATTTACCCTGATGGAAACTGCATTAGATTCCGAATTGTTACTAAATGATTTTAAATTAGTTTGAATCAGATCATGATCAATGTCATTTCTCACTAGTATGGCGACGCCGCCGTACCCGTCGGCTCTGTCATCACGATAACAGCTGTAATTTCTTAAGTGGAACTGTTTATCGGGGGATAACCAAGTTTCACATAATAATATTATATCAAAGTTATTATTAAATACAAAAACCTCAAACTCGCACAAATTACACAAGATGCTACGGGCATTCCATTGAACTACCCTAAGCAATGTGGAATAAGGAAGAATAAAAATAGAATAGAATTAAAAAAGGTTAGGTTCGAGGCTGATTAGTGTATACAATTACCATAAGTAGCTATTTTACTAAACTTAAATGAATATCCCAGTTATTTTATCTTGTAGGAAAAAATCTATTTAAATAATACTAATTAATTATGGTATAATACTGTGAATGAACGGAATTTAAAATTATTATAATTTAAAATTAGTTGTATTATCACGATAATTATGAATGTTTATTATATAACTAATGGAAAAATAGAATAAAATAAAATAAAATTCCCATTATACAATATTAACGGTATATAATATTTACTTTTTATTAGAGATCATAGGATTTTTCCGAATACTCTGTTTATTACCCTTCGGGTCTACGATATTACTTTTAATCGAACTAGTTTTAGATCCAGACGGACCTGGTTTGATCGTTTTATCTAGATCAGATTTCTCCATTATTTTAACAGTTTGGCTTTTCGGAATTGTTACCCTTGCCGTATTCGTTCTTTTCGTTGCTTTCCCGTCTTCATCAGAAGAGAAGAATGAAACAGACCGTTTTAAATTTGAGTCTACTAATTGATTGGAATCGTGAAATCCTGTGCGTTTAGAAATCGGTTTTGGCTTAAAGACAGGGACGCCTGCTGGATGATCCTGTGTAGGCTGATCATGAACAAGAGCGGGGAAGCTGTCATCATGCGGCAGCAATGAAAATCTATTATAACTTAATTTATTAGATTAAAGATGTTGCTGTTTATACGTTTGGGGTATTTCAATAGCTGCTTCATGATAACCTAGATTGTGATTGGCCATTAATTCGTTAATTAAAGATTGTCGCTTTTTTTCGGGGCAATTATTATCCGACGATTTGTGACTACTTCTGCAATGAACGCATGATACAAATTCATTTTTGCACGTATCTGCCGTATGATTATTTAAAATTGTCACAAGTAATGGATGTTGTAGCTATACAAGGTGCGACAACTATAACGGGCGATTTTTAAAATACTAGAGTACTATCAAAAAAAAAAGGAGAGGGGATAATCCAGACATTTCCGAGTAGAGGAAGTTGTCAAGTTTCGATTCAGTAGCATTTGTTCATCACAGCGGAGTGGTCGGCTGAAACCACACATTTGCGGTCAAAACGCATGTTAAAAGTACGATTAAAAATCTTTGTCATAGAAAAGCAAATGGATATGATGAAATTTCGAATAAAATTATTGATTATCTACAGAATCAATCCTATATTACTCATAAACATTTTTGAAAAGTATCTTAATTTTAACATCTTCCCTTCAATTTGGAAAATAGGTGAAATTAAATTACTAAATAAACCAGGGACGATGCATATCGACTAATAACTCTATTCCCTTCATTAGGTAAAGTTTGTGAAAAAATTATCAAACACTAGAATTAGAAATACAATATAATTTAGTATTAAATGAAAACCAATTTGGTTTCAGGAAAGATAAATCTACTGAACTAGCAGTTAAAAGTTGATGGATAAAATTAAAATTTCCGGTAAAAAATATTATATTATTTTAATTAGTTTTGATATCACTAGTGCCGTTGATAAAATTCAATGGTCCAGCTTGGTGAAAATTCTTGGAAATAATCAATTAAACGTAGTTCTACTAAAGATAGTCAAAGGCTTTCTTGAAAACAGAACTGTACGACTATTTGATAGAGATAATAAAAAATTAGTCGAATTCGTCTTAACGTCTGGTGTTCCTCAAAATTCTGCTTTATTACTCAGTCTTTTCAATATTGCCCTGTCCTCTATGCGCAAAAATATTTAGTCAAATAGTGAACTTGGTCTCAACTTAAACGCAAAAATAAAAGTCAAATAATATCAAAAATATAAAAAAAAACAAAAAAAAAAACATGAATTTAGATAATAAATTAAAAATGGTGTAAAAGTAGAACTATTATCAGGTAATTTTAAAAAAGAGATAAAATATTTGGGTATGATCATAAACGAAAATCTAGAATTTAATAAACATAATCAATACGTAATAAATAAAAATTAAATAGTACTATTATTGTAAAACGTCATCACTTTATAAGAATTCTTTGGGCTATGACTTCGGAGGCAGAAAAATACTGTATGTTTTATTTTGACAAATTATTGAATACGGTTCACTAATATATTCTGACAGAAAGGGAGAAGTTCAGAAAGCAAGGAATACATGGATGAATTTCCAATAGTTCAAATTATTAAAAAATTAAGTAATAGAAAACCAAATGATAGTGACCGAATTTAAAATAAAATGATTAAAATCTTACGCAAATATCACAACACTTTGATACCTACTATATTAAACGCTTACTTAAAAATCTCAGCTTTTCCCGACATCTGAAAAGTTGGCGAAATCATTCTAATCAATAAACCCAACAAAGATCCAATCTCACCAAAGGCTTATAGATCGATATCATTACTTTCAAATATCGGGAAAATATCTGAAAGAATAATTCTCAATTCGGAATAAATAAAAATAATCAAGGATAAAAACACATTACAAGAAAATCAGTGTGGCTGTATCAAAAATAAATCAACAGAAAAAGCAACAGCCAAATGTATTGAAATAATCAATAACTACAAAATGAACTACCAACTAATATTACTCATCGGTTTTGACATAAGTGGAGCTTTTGACAGTACTAAGTGGTTAGCAATTATCAACTGTTTACAAAAAAATCAAAAATCAATAACAGCTTAATTGAATTAGCGCAAAATTTTCTTACTAACAGAAGAATAGAATTTTACAATAACAATAAACAGTTACTATTTGAAAAGAAATTAACAGCAGGTGTTCTTCAAGGGTCTGCTCTCTCGCCTACATTATTCAACATCATAATGGCTAATGTACATAAAAATATAATACAGCAAGATAATATAGAGTTAATAAGTAACGCCGACGATATACTGCTTATACCAGGTATGAATGAAGTAGCAGAAACAGAACGGATAAACAACAAAATAGGTAAGATAAACATGAAAAAAAACATAGAAAAGAGTAAATTAGAAGGAACATAGAAAATATACTTGGACTCAACAATAACGGGCCGAAACTAAGTAAGGAAATGAAATATTTAGGACTGTACGTTGACGAGAATTTAAATTTTATCAAAAAAAAAATTACATCACAGAAAAAATTAAGAAATGTTACGTGAAATTAATCGCCTTGTACGGAAATAATTTTGGACTAAGATTTAAGGAAAAGAAGATGTTATATACAGCAATCTTCAGATCACTAATAAAATATTGCTCTCTTACATACTTTCCTTATATTACGGGGGGGAAAAAAACAAAAAAAAAATGACAATAAAAATCATACGGACACCTATAGAACAGATTCTTATACAGCTGCGTACATTATCGCAGGGATAATGCCGGCAGACTTACACACTTATATATGATAAATGAAATAAAAGTGGTAAAATTCCGGATCATTGAGCGAACAAATTTCAAGTCAAAAATTAATTAAATAAAATGTAAATATCAAAAATATGAATTGGAGCAAGCAGGATGATAGACATTTAGAATGTTACCAAACATAAGAAATAGACTAGAAAATAATTATTTGATTCCAAATTTTTACATTTCTCAGTTCTTATCAGGACACGGGAATTTTGTTGGCACACATCTGAAGACTATGAAGATAACGAGGAACGAAACATGCAGGGAATATAAAGAAGAAACTGATTCACCACAGCACACGTTTTTGAAGTGCCCGAAATCTGAACAAATAAGGGCGGATTTCAATATCAGCGATGAAAAAACCAACTCAAATTACCATAGAGTATATACAGATTATATTCAAAACGAAACACAAATTAGAGGATTAGTACTTATAAAATAGTTGAAAGTAAATTATATATTGTATTTTAAGATTATTTTGAAATGCGATGTGAAGAGGGGTACAGAAAAACTTATGATAAAATGTCTCCTCCTCGCAAATAATCACTTGTAATTTTATTAATAATATATGAAATAAAAAAAAAAAAAATATATATATATATATTATGAAAAAATTAACAGAGCGATGTTAAATAATTAACTTCGCTACAAAGAAAAATGGCTTGGGATATTATTTCAGGTTGTAGAATTATTTCATATATTTCGGTTTTTGTTATTGGCGGCGGTATTTTACTCATTACATTACCACTAAAACAGACTAATAATATTACAAAAAAATTAAAAATGGAAACGAAGTACTCTCAAAAGAGATGTTAAAAAGGAAATACGCAGAATTAAAAATGAAACTATTCTGGTAAGATCAGTAACGATATTACGGATAAGAGGACATATTTTCTCATTCTTATCATTTATACAAGATTTAAAAAAGACAAAAATCTAGAAACAAATTTCTTACAGGTCACATGAGAGCTTCGCTGAATATTTCTATAAATTTAAAATAACTGAAAATGATATTTGTAGAAAGTGTAAAAGGCGACACACTGGAACATATGAAAACTGGAAACAATTCCGATTTGTTAGAAAAAAATACAATGATAAAGACTTCAATTTCACGGAATGTTAAATCGGTAAATAGTATGACACAGTAAAAAAATATATTTCAGAAATTTTACAAGTTAAAAAGAGCATTCATTAATAAACCTAGTTACTATAATTTTCTTCCCTTCATTGCTATCCCAATCCCTGATCCCAGTTCTCCCACACTTCGTCCAATTCCATTTGCTTCCTGCGCTGGGAAGCTATTCGAAAGTTTAATTAACAAACGTCTTGTTTAGTGGCTCGAAAACAATAATCTGTTACCTAATAATATGTTTCGTTTTATCCCCGGATGGACACCTCTCAACTGTATTAGTACATTTTCGGCAGAGGTTTACTCGTTACTTATCGACTAAAAATTCCTTATGGCTTCTTTTCTTGATATCTCTATAGCCTTCGATAATGTCTACCTTCCCTCTATCTTTGGTGTAATGCTTTATTTTAACATCCCAGTTTACTTTTCTTCTCTTGTTAATCATTTTTTACAATGTAAAACAATCGTTCTTTTCTCTTCCCTTTAAAATACCATTAGTCTAATCTTTCATGGATTACTGCAGGGTTTCTGCTTTACCCTTACTTTGTTCAAAATCTGCTTTATCAAAATCGTTGTGCATCCTTACTTATTCCTCTCATCACAATATCTCGCTGGCTGGCTCTCAACTTCAAAACTCATTGATATCATTAGAAAACGTTTTATTATCCAATATCCATCTTTTTATCAACTCTACTAAATTTCCTACCGCCGTTTTTATAATGCGTCCTTTTTACCCTTTCTTTAATTACCCTCGTGTTAAATATAATTCCTTCTTATTTTCTCTTTTCGTTTTTCGATGTCTTTCTAGATAGTCGTGTCTATTATTCCTTAACCACATCAACCATTTATACTTGTCATCCTTCGAACGGTTCAACCTTATCAAGTCCCTTTCCGATGCTAATGGAGTAGGCGCAAGATCTTTCTCATGTTTTATAAACTTTATTACTTTGATTTATGGAAATTCTTCTAAGCCCTTTCTGCCGAAGTTCGATCGTATCCAAAACATGTGTCTCTCTGCCTCTGTCTTAGAGCCCGAACATCCACTCCGATTTTATATGCCGCCTCTTTTCATTCGAAGATCTAGTCTGAGCTATGGTTTTCTTATTAAACGTATATTTATATTCTCGTCTGCTCTTGCCCCTTCTTACTCCTCTTGGCGTTTTACCGCCAACAATATTCCAATACTACCTCTCACCTCGCTCCGCATCCTTCAGTTTTCTGCATAAATACTTTCACTCATGATAAGCCGCTATACTTCTTCAATTTTTCTTCGTTTCTTTTATCCTATTAATTTTCCTTTTTTACAACCATCACATCTGAATCTACTGCCCAGTGTATATTGTTAAATCAAAATTTTTAAATACTTTATTCTCCCGTTTCCTCGCCTATTTTCTCTAAAGGACTCAACGTAGTTGATTTAGCCTTTTCGTGTCCTAAAAACTATTTTGAATCCTTTAAACTCTCTTCTTTCTGTTCAGTTTTTTACGTTGAATCTGAAGGCCATTCTCTTTCTCTTTTTCTCGCTGACCTCTCAAAATGTCCGTATTATATCAAATTCCGAAATGTCTTACAGGACATCTCATCTCTTCTTCCCTACCGCTCTATTGACTACGTAATTCTTTTCATACGTTCTTCAGTTCATAATCTTTTCCTTCGTCGCTCTATATCCAAATTGATTTTATATGGATAACTCTATTTGCAATCGGAAGTAATGACAGTCACAATCTGCTATCTCGTTTAGTTTCTTCCACCGGGAGATTTCATAGCGTTTTTGAATCCCACATTACATTTCTCTCTGCAGCTGCCCATTGTAACTTTTATTCTTATTTATTTTCAAATCCTGACTCCTATCTCTCTATCTCTCTGTTTAACCGGATCTTTCGCCTCACTCTTGGTTTCTCAACTTCCCATCTTTGTAGCGTTCACTTCTCTCGGCAATCTGCGGTCTACACTTTAAATACAGTTTGCTACCTCCATCGCGTTTTCGTTTCTCACTAAAAACCTTCTCCATTTTGTTTTCCCCGCCATTCTACTCCTGCTTTTACATGTGATGCTGATCATATCTTTTTTTTGAATGCTCCTCCATCACCACTGAACATTCCTCTTTTTATTCCTTACTTTTACTAATGGATCTTCTCGTTCTCTTTATTGCGCGGCCATGGAATCTTATAATTTTAAAAGAAAATACATTAAATAAGCCATGATACGGTTGTTAAAAAATACGACAGAATAAAAATATTTCAAAAACTACTAAGATAATTATGGTAATTTTTTTTTTTTTTATTATTATTAAATTATACTATTTTAAATGATTTCTCTTTTTTAAAATTTTAGGACACAGTCGAACAGTCATAGGAGTTGAACAGTTGAAAAATGGAAATTTTACACTACTTATATTAGATCCGAGTTGTAATTATAATCAGATGCGCGTTATCAAAAATAATCCGAGATCCGATGTACCCATAGGTTTAATACGCAAAACCAGTTTTAATATGAAGAATGTCCAGTATCAGGTAGTCAGTGTGACCGGTGTTATGGAATCTGAAACTGAATTCCAGGTAATCTTATTACGACTTCCTTAAAATCGGTTTTAATAATACAGAATTAGATGGGTAATTAACGTTAATAGATTAATTCTTGTTTCCAGAAGTAGTCACTTGACTTAAAATTATTTATTTTTTTATATTTTTGTCTAGGTTAGCAAAATTATCAAGTCAACAAAAATCTGTTAATCGAAATGCAGAGAACTCTACTAATTATAACATGCTCAAAATTTATAGTTAATTACTCTGAAGAATTGCAATATTTCCAATTTTAAAATGGTCTTTTTTTTTCTTTTCTTTTTTTTAACTTTTATTTGTGAATAGCAATCTTATTGAAATATAACATTAAGGAAGACCAATGCAAAGATATTGTGATACATACAGTTGATTATTTTAAACGAACGTGTATATTCACTTTATCGTCTTTTTTCAGTCATTTATTATAGTGCGCATATTAAAACTGTTATTAGTATCTATTCATTCTAAACATAATCAGATTTATCACTTTCATATTTTATTCGTGTATGCTTAATTATTTAAAATGTAACGCTGATTTAAGAATTTAACTTCGTTATTTTACCATTGTACATTTACATATTTTTGCAGTCAGTGGAAATATTCTACACTATATTATTATATTTTATTCCTATGTGCACGTGAGCGCATACTTAGTAATCAAAAATAACTTAGCGCACGTAAACAAGTAGCTTTATAACAATACATGTATGTGTATGTATATACATACATACATATATATATATATATATATATATATATATATATATATATATATGTGTATATATATTTTTTTGCAGTTCCTTATAATAACGTTTACGTACACTAGATTATTCAAGTGAATCTTATTATTTTTAAATTTTCTGTAAAGTTTTACTAAATTTAATTTTATGAAATAAAATTATTCGTTTTAATTTCAAAAATGTAAAACCAATCTTACTTTCATAAACTTAATGTCTAAATTTTAATTTACATAGAACAAAGACTATAAAAATTTCCTTATAATTAATTAAAAATAATTCCGGTTAATAAATTCATTTGTAATATTTTTTATTATTAAACATAATTTATTCTAAATGTTCGGTTTCCTATTGACTATTAGTATTCTTTTATTTTACAAATAAAACGTATAGGATAAATATTTATGAAAAAGTACAATATTAACCGGAGATTTTAAATAATTCTATGAATCAAAGATTATAGTGATGTAAGTGATTCTTTCGTCCTAGCGACTTGTATTTAGTGCGTGTAATTTGCAAAATACTACATAATAAAAGTAGCTATAACCATCCTCTGTGACGACAGCTTGTTGTTTTGTCATTAGAAATAATCGTTATTTTTATTTATCATTTTTTTTTGTTCAATGCGCTGAAATTCAATAGAAACGACAAATTTAAAATTCACTAACAGATATTTAGTTTCAACGGGTTTTTTGGACATTTTTGAAAGTTAAACTTAGTTGTTTAAAATCATTTTCCCTCTTTTTGCTTTATGAATTCTGTTTAGAGATAATTTTTTTTCGGATTTTTTCAGATGCTATGAATAGCTTTTTGTTCACTTTAAATGAAAGATATTGATGGCATAGTAGTCGCGTAGGCGGTACTGTTTAATTTGAAAAGTATGGTCATAATTAAATAGGATTCCATTAGTGTTGTTTAGAGAAAACTAACTGGTGCTCGTATAGAGAATATATTATATATGTTGTAGTAATTGCGTTCTCGAAAATTGGACGATATAGCGCAGATTTAGTCATTTCTACATATTTATTTGGAATGTAAAAAAATTTTGAAATTAAAAAGAAGCTAATAATCAATACCGAAACGGGAAGATTATCAACAATTGAAATTAACATTTCAATTGTTGATAATTTTTAAATTAACTCGAAAGTACTTTGCTAAACAAAAGTTTAAACTCTCCCAAAAAGGAGGAACAATTTGCCTTTAACAGCTGATCGTGTTTTTATTCCAAAAGATTCTCTAAAGAATAACAGAAATGTATGTGAATTTCGGATTTTTATTTTTGTGAAATGAAAAGTTTTCAATGAAAGAAAATAATTACTCCGACCGCATCTTAATAGCGAGGAAAATTAATAATTTCACCGGTCTTTTTGATAATTTTACGGAATGTGATAAATTTATATAGCCCCTTTTATGTTTTATATTTTAGTATTTACGCTAAATTTTCTATGTCTCGTTTGTTTTTTTATCCTTTTTAAAAGTAAGGTAGTAGTGTTTTTCCGAGAATTTTCCTGACTTGTAGCCTTAAATAGCTTTATGGAGTTTTTTAGATACCGCCGGTAAAATGGCAAACCTCGAATGGTATCATATATTTTCACGACTATGTTATGAATTAAAGTGCAGTCGGCGAGTTGAGTGGCATTTATCTATAGTTTTAAAGTTGACTGAACCGTTGTGTGCGAACGGTTCTCACTAAATGTTTTCGTTCGTCGAAATGATGAACTTACATCACTGTAAAGCAACTCCATACTTTTGTTCCAGTTAGAATCCCCTCTTATAAAGCTACTAAAAAAGTAATCTTCGTTTCTTCCTCAGTGCATGCATATCGCAGTGTACCAGTTATATATATTAAGTACTACTATTTTACACTTTTTTAAAATTATTTCTTTATGTTAAATGTTCCTTCTTTCGAATTTAACGTGTCGATAATTCGCGTAAAAAATGTCAAGCGTTAATCGATTATGTAACACAATTTAAAAGATTGGCAATACGGCCGTAATTTAGATTACACTTTGGCTTAATTTAACATTCGATAATGAACTGTCATTGATTTATTTTTACTGATTGAATTTTAATAGCAGCCCGAAGCAATTGCTTTATTCTTAATCGTGTGCGATTTGTCATTGTTGTTTCTATTTTTAATGTTTCCTAACGGTCACCTGTAGTTACTACATATTATTTGTGATACATATACTATTGCGACGTAATCATGTTTTACACGTTAATATACACTTTCTTAATATGTTACAATTTGTTTGACTTTTTTGCTCCGATCAAATGTAAAATCCATCAGACAACAAGGTAAAATTGAGACGTATCGAATATAAATATAATTTTAATCCATAATTGTATGTATGTAATAAGTGTAACACCATTTTGCGATATCTAAATTTTATGCAGTAACTCGATTATAGCGTTTCGGAATTTTTTCCATTATTATATGAAACATTTTTAACTGACAAACAACAATGCGATTTGCTATTATTATTTTTCGTTTTGTAATGCCTGTTTTACTTGTGTTCACGTTAATTTTGCCGGTGTTGTTCGAACTTCAACAAAACATGGTCTTAGAGCAGATTATCCGATAAAATTTATTGTTGGAAAGTGTTCGTTGCTTGATTTGAATTATGGAGCATTAATAATTTTTGAAATAAATTAATAGAGATGCTGTAGGGACAGGTTTATGATAAATAACTTGAGTCAAAAAAAGAAAAGAAAAATAGATAAATATAAGTTGAAGGAACAAGAGATTGCTGGGAAAAAAACTTGAAGCGATAGTGCAAAAAGGCTAATTCCCGATTGTACGATTTAGATATTAGTAGCAAAAAAGATTATTATTCCAATCGTATCAAGTTTTTTTGTAAGTTTGAAAATGCGGTTAGTTATTTTAATTTTTTGTCAGACGAATCGATATCATTGTCGGGAATAAACTTGGTAATCTGCTACTACTCATCGGTTAACAAAATATCGAAAAAAAGAGAACAGCAAGAAACAAAATTGTCGAAATAATATACCTGCGATGACATTTTCACGGATACCGAGACGTGAGACACGTAAAAAAATCAATTTAATTATTACCACTTTTACTATTAAGTATTATAAAAGAAAATATTTCGAAAACACCTTTATCATTTATGAGTACTTTAACATGCTGTACTTATCGAACGCTGGAATACGAGACGTACACATTTTTATGGCTAAAAATCGGAAAAAAACGCAGGTAAAACTAATACATCTGAATTTCGTTATGGGTATATCTTATACCGGCCTTCGCGTGTCGCTGCATTCGATGTATAATAAGTTTTTTCCAGCAAGATGACATGCCACTCGGTCGATCGCGCAGAGTTTAGCTGGTTTAAATAGTTGTATATAGGAAATTAATCGATCATCTATCCAGTTATTTGCGTAGTGACAAAAAAAAAAAAAAAAAAAAAATATATATATGTATATTTATATGTATAGCATGCGCCCGAAAACCAAAGGGACGACCAACATTTAACAACTCCATGTTAATGAATTTCAACGATACAACATAATGCCCGTTCAATATGATGCACTGCTGAGAATGCTCATACAACCCCGCCACTGGGTTTAATTCCTTTGTTACATTGGCTTTTATGATTCCACGTCCTGAAAACGAGTCCTTTTCATGAAATAAAAAGAGTCGAGTAGTGCTCAAAATACGGAGGGCGAGTGCTCGTGTGTAGTGGTTGTTGCAGTATTACAACTTTTTCATAGCCAAAAAGTACGTATAAGCGCATTCTCGTAGAGCATCCTTCCGTGCACTTCAGATTTCATTATACAGGCGCTCCATCAGCTCGCAGTAATACCTGTCACCGTACGACTTGCAAGAGTGATTTCTGAATACGCAAGATCGTCCGTATCGAAGAAGGCGATTAGTATGAGTTTTGTTTTCGATTTTGTTAGGGAATTGGCTCTTGGTGAATGCGAACCAACTGATTCCGTGCGTTGTCAGTTTGTGGTTGGTTCATATTGATAGCGCCGAGTTTTCTTTCCAGTGGTTATTTTCTTGAGGATTGACTGATCATTTTGCACCAACTCTACGAAATTTTGACAGGATTCTTGTCGCTACTGTCTTCTGTCGGTGAATGTGAAACTAATTTTGCACGTAGTTTTCTTTTCTTCGTGACGTTGTACGTATTATTATGAATCATTGACTTACCGTGATTTCATTCATCGGCTATCAAATAACAAGAATAATTTCAAAATTCATGCAGCGATATGAATTCGCTTGAAATTTGCATCATTTGAAATCCAGGCCGCTGGCGTCATTTTGAAGTAATCCTCGTCCTCTTCGAAACAGCTTGTGCTACTTAAATACGTTCGATCGAGCTAATCATGTCTGTACGTGAACTTTTTGCATCGATTTCAGCATTTTTGTAGGAGCTGTGCTAAGTTATGAAATTCTATTCATAGCCCGCTGCTCACATTTATTATCCATTGTAAAACTCATGAAAACGCGTACTATAATACACACCTTACACAGTCAATTATAACAGCTCGCTGATTGCAGCCGAAAGATGTAGTATCGACGATACGATATACTCGTATTACAACGTGATTTAGTCTGCTAGATTAAGCTGCGTGCATTACTTACAGAGCATCAGTTCCTTTATTTTTCTGACACACGGTGTATGGAGGAAGGCTATCGAGAAATGTATACATGAAAATACGTGTTTCAATTTACATTTAAGTGTTTTAAATAAAGTTACAATGATTAATATAATATAAATATATATGTATATATATATATATATATATATATATATATATAATCGTACATGTAAAGTCACACAAACGAAAAATGATAAATAAAAATTATATACCAGCCGAGAAATCACCCTGTGGATAATGCAAGAATAATCGTGAAGTGATTATTAGAATCAGTATTATTCTCAAATGTAACATTTGCGGGAATTTTGAATTTAAACGTAACAAATCTGCGTCAATATATTTTCTGCATTTTATTTAGTAATGTGATCTGGAATGAATCGGGGGAACTGGAAGAAGTTCGAGTGCGATTTACAACAGTCGAGCAGAATTGAGAGAGTGATAGCAACTAAAATACTCGCATCATAAATTTATAATCCACCACCGACACTGGTGCTGATGCCTTTACGTGAGCGATCTGATATTGATGGATACATCATTCGTTCGATATTGCTAACAACCAACCCCGCATTAAATTTCTTAATTTTCCCCTGATATTAGAAATGACAATCCGGTTGAATTTTAGATTATTTTTCAGAATTGTTAATTATCGTTATTAGTTTCTGTTTTTTAATATTTAAAATTTTAGTTAAAGCCTTGTTCGAGTTTCCCAAAAAAAAAAAAAGGTTAATCGTTTTATTTTCTCGGTGACCTTTGCAAAACGGGAAAAAAATTAAGGAACAAAACCGAACTCTTACCAAGATTAACCCCTATGTACATATTTGTGTATTACACTGATTTCTGCTCGGCTCAGAGCGCCGTCTCGGTTTTGTTGTTAGATATTAAACATATTACATATATATGTATAAAATAACAATTTGAAAACAGCCGGATGATGCAAAAACTTGTTCAGGTCATTGTTTGGGCGTCAGTTTGAGCGTTTAGCAGATGATTTCGCCGGCGAACTAAATGAAAATTTGGAAGAGCTTCGATTAGAAAATCGAAAATTAAACGATCGCTTTGCCGTTTCCGATCGTGCGATTGAAGGGGGAAAAATGCGAAAGCGACGAAGCGTAGAGGGGCCATCTGAGGAGGAAGGCGGTTGCAGTGACATTTCGCCGTACGATGGTTTAACGTCGATTTTTACAAAAGCGGTCCAGCAGTCGTACCCGGATATGCCGCTGTCTTTTGTTTCAATTATTCCGTGCAACCCGATTTTCGGCGATTATCAGTGCAATGCCGCCATGCTGATATGTAAGGCGTTAAAATCGTCCGGCAAAAAGTTATCGCCGCAAAATGTAGCGAGAGATATTATCGCAAACGTATCGAGAAACGACATTATCGAAAAAATCGACGTGGCCGGACCCGGCTTCATTAATATTCGCTTAAGTCGCCGTTATCTTTCTGGGCGAGTTCTCGATATATTTGTGAACGGTTTGAAAGCGCCGGCCAATGCGAACAGATTACGCGTTGCCGTGGACTTTTCCTCGCCTAACGTTGCCAAGGAGATGCACGTTGGTCATTTGAGGTCGACCGTAATCGGTGACAGTATTTGTAATCTGTTGGAAACTTTGGGTCACGAAGTGTTGCGATTAAATCACGTAGGCGATTGGGGCACGCAGTTCGGAATGTTGATCGCCCACCTGCAAGATACGTTTCCGAACTATCTGACGGAATCTCCATCTGTGGACAATCTGCAGCGGTTCTACAAGGAATCGAAGCTTCGATTTGACAGCGACGAAACTTTCAAGAAGCGCGCTTACGAATGCGTAGTCAGACTGCAGAAATTCGACGAACGTTACATTAAAGCGTGGGAGTTGATTTGCAATGCTTCGCGAAAAGAATTTCAAAAGATGTACGATCGTTTGGGCGTTCGTCTTACCGAACGGGGGGAATCGTTTTATCAGAGAATGATGAATGATTTAGTGAAAGAACTTGAAGACAAACGGTTGCTGGAGGACGATGAGGGAAGAAAGTTAATGTGGTCAGCGAAGCGAACGGTACCGTTGACGATAGTGAAGTCGGACGGAGGATTTACGTACGACACGTCCGACTTGGCCGCTATGAAGCATCGCATTGAAGAGGAACGAGCTGACTGGCTCATTTACGTGGTTGACGAGGGGCAGGCGGGTCACTTCGAAACCGTTATCGGTTGCGCCGAACGAGCCGGTTTCCTCGATCCGGCTCGAACGCGAGTAGATTTCGTCGGTTTCGGCGTGGTGCTCGGAGAGGACAAGAAGAAGTTCAAAACACGATCCGGCGACGTAGTCAAACTGGTCGAATTGCTGGACGAAGGATTGAAGCGGTCGCTGGAAAAACTGAAGCAGAAGAAACGCGACCAAGTTTTGACGGTGAAAGAACTGAAAGAAGTTCAAAAGGCGATTGCTTACGGTTGCATCAAGTATGCCGATTTGTCCCACAATCGTAAACACTCTTACGTATTTTCGTTCGACAAGATATTGGACGATAAGGGCAATACGGCCGTTTATCTGCTGTACACGTACACTCGGATCGCTTCGATTGCCCGGAACGCGAACATTACCCGACAACAAATGGTAGACCGAATTCGAAAATCGCCGCTCTCTTTTGAACACGACAAGGAGATCAAGCTGGCCAAGACGGTAATTCAGTTCTACGATGTGATTCAAATAACGGCTAATGATCTCTGTATGCATCGTCTGTGCGACTATTTATACGATCTATCCGCTGCGTATTCGGAATTTTACGACAGTTGTTACGTCATAGAAAATCGAACAAACGATAAAGTACAGAAAATTCACATGCATCGGTTAGTTCTGTGCGAAGTTACCGCCTTGGTCATGAAGAAATGTTTCGACATTCTTGGTTTGAAGACGGTGGAGCGCATGTAGTTTTAGCCGCAGCGCTGTGATTTTGTTGTTGGCGTATTATCGATATCATCATCGATATTTGGTTGACGGATTTTTTTAGCTTCTATTTGCGTTTTATGGATGTTATGCGTATATTTAGTAATATTCACGATTACGTTGGCGTTGTAGCCTGTCTAGAGTGTCAAAGCACGAATTACATATATGTCAATTTAGACAATTGACAACTTCAGCTACATAAACACATGTACGAGTTTGGATTGATACGACTATCGCTAGTGAACCTAATAAAGCATTCGAAAGAAACGTATCACTACTAGGAATAGGATTATTAAATATCTTTTTCGAGTTCTTACCAGTATTTCTTTTATCCGGGCCAAAAAAAAAAAAAAAAATCTTTATCGTTTTTTAATTAATCCTTCGACAGAGAGTTATATTATCTAATACAAAAGTGATTAGATGATACCGATGGAGATTATACATTTCAAATACACGCACAATATTCTTTGAATAAAAATAACAGTTTAATAAAAAATGGAAACCGTTTTGTCTGGAAGTGGTATCGCGATCAGGTTGAACGCTGAATTTGACTATTAATGTTATACTAATGTGTAAGAATATTCGACGAATGAGAGCGAATTAAATTTAAGTTGAAATATTTTAGTCATATAAGTTTCTATTTAAATTCTCTTTAAAAAGTTCAAATTTCAAAACTGTTCTTAATAAGCGTCGACCTCGTAAAACATGCTTCGCGTTATAAATTTTTAATAATAGCGCGAATTTTTTTCCAATTCCAAGTTTGAAAAATACTTCACATCATATTTGAAAACGACATAATGCGCGCAGTGACTAACCGATATTTTCACACTATGGTGTTCCCGATGATTCGCCAACTATTTAAAAATTTGAAGATGTTGATTATTGGATTTTTTTTTTTTTTTTTTTTTTAATTTAACGTGACTGGTGGAGGAAAAAAAAAGTTCTTACGTACTTTGTAAATAGGCATTTAGTCAGTGGAAGATTTTGTAACACGTATATATTTATAATATTGATAATTAGTAATAATCGATGTCGAGTATTTTTTTCGTTTTAAAGAATAGAGTTTAGTTAAAAGAGTTTTGTAAAGTGAAAAGAACAAACCTGTCATGTCATTGGAAAGAAAAGACTCGCAATTCTGGCAGTGTGCTAGTGTGTTAGGCGAAGAGTTTACTGTAAGCTGGAGGTCGCCGGTACGATAAAAGCGCGTTAAATATTCGTTCCCGTTCGACTTTCAGAGTTAACAAACGAGATAATAATAGTAGAATAGGTGACCTCCTTGGGGAAGCTTGCGTGATTATCAATTTTATTAATTTTCACTTACGTAAATAATTCATTTTCGAATAATTTTCAATCGTATTTCGTATAAAAAAAATTTAACGGCACACTAAACAAATAAAAATTTTTTGCATAATAAAAATGTATATATGAGAAATACCGCGCAGAACTTCTTATAATAGAGTCTGAACAGTCTAAAAGTTGTTCGGCTGATTTAATCCTACACCAAGGCGGCGCCGTAATTTCTAATTATATAATAAATTAAGGGAAAAAAAGTAAAATTAATTTTTTAAGTTGTTTTTCAGTTTTTTAATTATATATTATTCGGTAATTATTAATCTTATTTATTTTTAAATATGCGTACATGTATATATATATATATATATTTGTTATAACTGGAATTTGGCTGATTAAAATAAATTAGTAAATTTTAAATTTAAAAAAAAGACGTATTTTTCGAAAAATTTTTATTTCTATTTTAAAAAATTATAAAAAAAACGAAAATTGTTTTCTTTTAAAAGCAGCGATATTTGTTTTTACTGCTCTACTGTCGCTACCTCGGCTCCGATGTTTTCTACAAGCCTCAATTTACCTAATTGCTCAGATTGACTTCAATGCTGCCGAACACGCTCTATTTTAATGTTCCTCTGTCCACATTTTCAAGAACACGGTCTGCTTTAAAGATGAATATATATATATATATATATGTACAGAAAAACAAGGCTTTTCATATATATCACATATATGACGTAGTCAGCTAAAATAATCGTAATATCGCGTAATTTGAGAAGAAAAAAAATGATATTAATCGATCGAAAAATCGGCTTTAACGAGAAAAATATTCGAATGAAATCGTGATCCGAGCTGTGCTACTAGTGTTGAATTCGAATTATCGGCGACGCGTAAATTTCGACACATTGAAACGTAGAAAAGTTTCACAAGGATTGCCACTGCTTTAACAAAAAGTTTTTGTAATTGGTATTATTATTCGACTTAGGATCGCATTGTGCAAATTTATTAATCTTAAAACCGCTTCGTACGCGGAAGAATTTTTTGTCATTTAAAGTATGATAAGGGATTTTTTATATAAAGTTGAAAATTTAGAATAAGTTACGATACGGATTTTTACGAAACCTGTAACTATTACATAAATGTATGCGCGTTACTTACCAGCCGCGACTTAGAGTTATGATAAAGCACATTTCCCATCTATTTTGAATTATTGGAGATTATTTTATATTAATATACTCGTACAATGAAAATCGGTTTTGTCGGCAAATTCCGATGAAAATTTAAAAAAAAGTTGTCGCTTACAATGATATTAGGACGAAACATTTAGCTCTTCAAAAGTTTTTGTAGATAAATTTAAGAAAAAGCGTTTTTATCGAGGAAAAAGTGTTTGTATGGAACCAAAAGAAAATCTGCTGTTCTGTAACGATCAGTGTCAGCGTACAAGCAAAAATTTCGATGTTAATTTAATGCTGTTCCATTGTGTATACACTAATGCTCGATATTTTTTTCGATACTCTTGCTTTGCTGCATTATTGTTGGCAACTCTATTTTTTCACAAGGTTAACCAAAGATTGAAAACTGATATGCTATTGTCGTTTAAGTCTTTATTCGGTAATTTTTTTTCTTTTTCCTTCAAATAAGTTGTGGGTCTGCCGTTGAACAATACTGCTCCCGTAGTGCAGGTGTCTGACACACGCTTGTCTACATTTATTGCCAACGATTAAATTCATTTTAATCTTATACTGTATCGTTTGTAAGTTCGCTATTAGTTCCGTTGGTAATAACGCGCCACCTCGAATTATTCGATTTGTAAATAAAAATAAGAAAATAATTATATGAAACTTTTCTTTTTTCTTTTTTTTTTTTTATAATTAGACCACCTCTTAAGGGAGTGATCTAAGCTATTGAAATCTTAAGTTTCTACTTAAATAATCAATACTTATAAACTATTAATATATAGCATGTTGTGGAACTAGTCCAATGACTACTTTTCACTAATATTTAGCAAAAATATTGCTATTAATTAGGTGATTCACAAATAATTGCATAACTATATCTAGAGGATATCTTGAGGCGCCTAATATCATTATTATTGGTGTTAAGTAGTTGAATGGCCTCTATATTTATGTGAGCGTGTTTTCGTGTTGAATGCGAAGTCATGACATTGTCAACCAGCTTCACATCGAGATCATGACGGATATCTTCGTTACGCTGAAACCAACAAGCGTTCGTTATTGTACGAAGAGCAATATTTTGTCGACGTTGGATGATATTTCTGTTCGATCGAAAAGTACATCCCCATAACTGGACTCCATATGTCCAAATTGGAGACGCAGGATCGCTTGATATAGAAAATACGTTTATTACATAGACTAAGTGGTGATTTTCTGCCAATTAGTACATATGACTAAGCTCGTGCTTCAGTTGTAACTTTTTGTGCTCGATATTATGTGTCTTCCACGTGAGTCGCGAATCGAGATTCAATCCAAGATGCTTCGTTGGTCTATAGTGAGATACTTGAATGCCATTAATAGTAATCTGATGCTGTAAATCGACTGGGCGAAGTGTATATATATATATAACGTAGACTGCTTTCTGCTCATTGAGCTTTATCTTCCAATGTTACATGCACAGCACAACTCGGTCAAGATGATGTTAGAGAGCCATTATCGCTTCGGTTTGTGTTTGTCCTGTTGATATGATGACAGTATCATCAGCATAGGTGGCTGTAAAGATATCGTCTAAGAGCGGAATATCAGAAGTATAGAGAGTATACAAAAACACTGCCCTGTGGTACACTAGCTTGTATAGCCTGAACTGCAGACTTTGCATCTCTTCATTCACAACACGGAATGTGCGGTTTTTTAGGTATGACTGAAGAAATTGGCAGAATTTCTCGGGTAAGATTGTGCATAATTTATAAATTAAGCTTTCATGCCAGACTCGATCGAATGTCTGAGCAACATCTAAGAATACAGCGACACAACAGTATAGCTTTTTTTCAAATGTTTGCATAATGTATCTTGTTACACGATGTTCCTGATCAATCGTTGAGTAGTAACTAGGGAACCCAAATTGATGATGTGGAAGCTTATCCGATATATGTGGTTTAAGTAAGAGCAGCTTTTCATATAATTCGGTCAGAGATGGTAACAGCGAATCTGGTTTGTAAGGCGTTACCGATTCTGGTGGCTTGTCTGGGGTTTTCAGCATGACAACTGTGTCGTTTTAAATATTGTAGAAACATGTTGAAGACTCAAGCTACTGTTAAACAAATATGTGATGAACAGTACAGCTCTTTAAGTATTGCAGGAGCAATTTCATCAATTCTTGCCGCTTTCTTAGGATTTACGCTTCTATCAATCATTTTAGCAACCTCTGTAGGAGACATGAACTTTATAGGTTGTTGTGGTAAACAATTCTTTTTCATTTCGACGCATCCATTTTCCATCTTCATTTTTAAGTGGCGGTATCTGGACCATGGGTCGTTTGAAGCGCCGCGTTACTCGCCACAATGAATAATCTTTATCAGCACTAGAACTTAAGTTCTTCAAGACATCTTCAAATTTTGTCCTATCGATTGCTGCAGTTAACCGGACTCACGTTCTTGTCTTCTGGTCGTCTTGTTCGATGTCAAATGTGTCGTGCTTTTCATCGTTGCTTGACTAGCAGTCTAACCTGCAATGGGTAACATTTTTCTTGAACTGCTGTGGAATTGAAAACTGGTGTAGCAGTTTTAGCAGCATTATGAATTGCTTAGATGAATTTCTGGCTTTGCATTTCCAGTTCTTCTGTTGTTTTTAGTCGGACTTTCAAGTTTATATAAGAAATAATATATTTCACAGTGAAGTATATACTTCAAGGGATACACGTAAGATTAACTTTTTGGAGTCGACACCAAATTCAAATTGCAACGATAATTAACGGCATTAAATACTTCTTGTATTTCCAACACGCCTATAGAAAACGAATTATTGCGCGGCTTCTTCTTCTTCTTTTTCTTGCGTTACATCATTGATTCAATGTAGGCTTCCCTTAATTTACTCCGTCGATACCTATCTTGCGCTACACGAAGCCATTGTCTCCCTACTGTTGCCACAATATCATCCGTCTACCTTCTGAGTGGTCTTCCTTGTGCGCCTTTTCCCGTATACGGTCTCCATCGGATGAGTTCCTTTGTCCACCTTTCATCTGCTTGCCTACCAACATGGCCAATCCAGGCCCATTTGTTCAGGGCTACCCTTGTTCCGACGTCTTCAAATTTTGTCTTATTCAGTTTTTTAATTCTGTGATTCCAGTTTGGTATCGACTCTGATAAGTATTAATGTTGTTTGAACATATCTTTATGTATATTACTTTCGAACGTGTTATCTTTTATTAGATAATCATTTTTTTCTTCCTAGTGCATTTCTATCATATTTTTAAAGTAAATCGTAAAGGCAGTATGTTTTTTCTATGCAATATTTTTTTTCTAAAATTTTTAGGTGATTAACGGTTGATAAATACGATTTGTTCTTACCAGAAATCGAATAGCATTCGTTTCAGTTCGGCTTTTTAACGGTTTTAAATTTAATACGATAGGGTTCTTTTTGTTGTCATTTTTCCGAAAAGGAAGGCTAAAATTTATCTCGCCGGTATATATTTAATTTCCAGTGCATGTATTATTACATGCTATAGAAAGTTAAGTGAATGAAACAGTTAAACGACAGAAAAATAATAAAAATGAATATATGAATCTGGATAAACTATATAACTGATGTTAGGACGATTTATTTGGTGACGTAGCCGAGTTGAAAGATGAGGTACTTACCGGATCAGTCCAAAAAATTACAAATTATAAAATTTATTTTTAAAAATTTTGTTGAAGTAAAGTGGGTAATGCCGCCGGCTGGCGATCCCAAAGAAGAAAAAAAAAGAATATAGCGGGATTCTGAGTGGCCGGGCCTCCTTAGTGTTAATGGAAAATGTTTTTTTCTCTACAAAAACACTAACACACTGTATTCATTAGAAGAACGGACAAATTTCAGTCATACTGTGAGAAAAGAATTTTATATGGTTGAGTAGGGAAAGGTTTGTAGAGGAAATTGTACACCGGCGTGATTGAAATACCTCATCATAGGTGTTGATTTGGGAGAGAAACTTTTATGAAAGCAAAATATTTTTTACAGTGTTTTTTATATAGTTGGCGCGGTAGCCTCTGATATATACATATATATAGTGAGCAACGAAAATATTCGGACACTAGGTAATTTTTTCATTTTTTGATTAAAAAGTTGTATTTATGCAAACTTTTTGAAAAAAAAATGAAATGGTATGTTAGAATAGAGCGTAAGGTAATAAATTCAACAAAAAAAAAACAAAAATCATCAATAAAACCACCAAAAAAATGAATAACGTAACGTAATAGGCTTTTAAGCGGCAACAAAAATATTCGGACACGTACGTACGTTGAGCAGTGTTGGGTTTTTCAATGAGACAACGATGCGCGTTCACCGGGGGGTGAGTCATTTCATACTAAAGGCAACCTGTTAATGAACCGCTGATCGACATTTGACATTTTACATTCATGTTTACGTTCGGTTTAAAATTTATTTAAAAAAATGCTTCGTAAAGGCAATAACTCCTCTTTTGAGCAACGACAGTTGGTGATTCGTAATCATAGTAAAGGATTTTCTGTTCGTAAAATTTCGATGTTATTAAATATGAGAAAAAGCACTGTCGGCAACATCATTAAATGTTTTGAAAAAGAAGATCGGATAGACTCAGTTCCACAAACAGGTCGGTCATAGAAATTGTCAACACGTGATCAGCAGTTCATAACGAGTGGCAGGTAAAGAAAAATCCAGCAATTAGTGCGCCTAAATTATCCTACGAAACTACACGAAAAAGATTTGATATTGAAGTTCACCCACAAACGATCCGTCAAATAATTAAAAAGAACGGTTACAATTCGAAAGTCGCGGGAACGAAACCTTTAGTCAGCGAAACAAATCGAAAAAAAAGCGTTTCAACTTTGCAAAGGAACATGCGCTAATCGTGATGTAAATTTTTGGAAAACTGTAATTTTTACTGACGAAAGTAAATTAAATGATTTCGGAAGTGACGGGCGCCTAAAAATTTGGAGGAAACCGAATACAGAGCTTAAAAAATACAACCTGAACGCGACAGTCAAACATGGTGGAGGAAGTCTTATGGTATGGGGATGTTTCGTCGCGTCTGGGGTCGGTAACTTGGGAGTTTATGGAAGGTAATATGAATGCGGATACATACGTCGACCTTCTGAAAAGAAATTTGAAATGTAGTGCCGAAAAATTAGGTCTGGAAAACAATTTCAAGTTCTACCAAGATAATGACCCTAAGCATAAATCGTACAACGCGCAGTCGTGGCTATTGTACAACTGTCCGAACGTCATGGAAACAGCACCCCAATCACTAGGACATCAATCCCATCGAAAATTTGTGGGTCCACTTGGATCGAAAAATTCCGGAAACGAATATTAGAAGTAAAACACAGCTAAAAATAATTATCGAGCAAGAGTGACGAAAAATTTCACCCGAATTTACAGAAAAATTAGTTGAATCGATGCCCAGGAGGATGAATATTCAACAGAAAGGGTTACCGACAAAATATTAAAGGTGATTTTAAAATTGAATTTTTGAGTTTTATCGAAGCTGTCCGAATATTTATGTTGCGCCTTAAATAGACTATTTTTATTTAGTTTCAAATTTCCGCTTGTTATTATTATTATTATGCATCGAAAGTTTTTACTGTCTCTATTACCTAATGCTCTGTTCTAACATGCCCTTACATTTTTTTTTTTCAAAAAGATTGCATAAATACAACTTTTTAATCAAAAAATGAAAAAAATACCTAGTGTCCGAATATTTTCGTTGCTCACTGTATATAACAACTAAATGTTCAATAAAGTGAATTTCATATTCAGTTAAGGTTTCTGAATGTACTGAAGGATTCGCCTTTATCTCCTTAAATCACTTCTCTGGTATACGTAATATTCGATTTCAGATATATAGGTGTATATACATATATACACCTATATATCAACCCCTGGAAACAGCGATTTGACAAGTTTCGTACCTATGGCACCCCTGTTGTGGTAGTCAAGCGCATCTTATATATATACATATATATAAAAATATATATACATATATATTCATTAAATAATTATTTAATAAAATAACATATAATGCTATTGTAGAAAACGAAAAACATGAGCTACTCCGTAATTAGAAAAAATAGTTACACAGCTGAAAATACGTACAATTAATAAAAGCATATATAATCAGTGATTGTATTAAAGTTAATTTTAAGCATTTTTATAGTAATAAGTGATTCATTTTTCCCGAGAGGAAAGTTTGAAATGAAGATTTAAAACACTGAGGATGTGCGATTAATTAATACTGGCGGGAAAGAGTTATTCCAATGGCAAAGTCAGGCCTATTGTTTCGTTTAATACTGCATTTTCATTCGGGTAATACTTGAACGGAAAAAGCGGGCATTTTACGTAAATGTTCGTATTTACTTCGCGCTAAAAGGCTAAGCAGTGGTTTTTAACGTGTTCGCCTAAAACTATCACGCATACATTAACTGTCCGTGAAATGATAAAACTCAAACACCGTATAATTTATTTTTATAAATTATTCTGTAAAAATACGCGATATTTTATCACACTATTTTCCTTAAAAATTAATCGGGTTTTTCCAGTTCTATTAAATAATTCCGGCTAAATGCCAGGGCGGTTGACATAAAAAAAAAAAAAATTCAACGCACATCAATTTAAACGTGTTATTAAATAAAATTATTTCCCGTCCTGGTCTACAACAACACTTGGTCGTCACGGTTCATCCTTGGGAAGACTTAATGGTTCTGCACCGGTAGTGAGTCTAAAAATGGGAAACCGGTTGCAGCATCGAGCAAATAATCTGCTCGAAGAACACATTAAACGCCATTAGTGGTTGTGACAGTGAGCAAATGTGATAATGTTGAACGCAAAAAATTTCTGCAGATTAAAATTGATTTTCGTTAACGCGATCATCTGCTTGCTTCTTATGAGATGCTCCGACGAGAGCTTTGGGTAATTATTCGCAATACGTAAAATTTTATCTTACATTACATTTAGCGAATAATTCATATAGACACCAGTTAACAATTTGCATCTTCACTAGTCTAATTATTAACTAGCGCAAACTTAATAGGTATATAAATGTACGCGCGTATGTTAACTTCTCACCGGATAATAATTAGACTAATGAAGATGTAAATTGTTGAACGCATTCGCGCGTAATGTATGAAAATGAAATATCGTTAGAGGCATAACGGAATCTAGAGCCTAGAGACCATATTATACTCATGCACGGTGATCCTACATGTTCTTCCGTATGTATGTTATTGTTTTGCCGTGCGCTAACGGTGAGTTTTTTTTTGTTCATGAAAATGTCGTTCCGTGAATGCCTACGCAGAGAATGAGAAACTAGACGCGTCCTACCTGAAAATCGTTTCTTTCCGTTTCTATCTCCCGTCTTAAACTGTTAAAAATGGCGATTTTTTTTTTTTTTTTTTTTTTTCGTTATTTTTTAAATCATCCTTTTACATAAAAATTACGAATTTCTCAATTTCACATATACGTATACAACACCGTAAAATATCCCAAAATGCGGGGAATATCCTACTTATAAAAACGTCGATGGCAGTGCACTGATGAAAAAATCACTCGAGTTCCTTTTTGTATCATGAAGCTTTCGGCTACATGAATGAGAAAAACTTTAAAATCAAAAAAATTAAATTTCCCTGGTACACGGATATTCAGAGCAGTTACATTGTATAGAGATTACTTTTGAAATCGTACATTTTCAAGACCGCGAAATATTTGATACTATTGCAATTTTCCCTTAAAAATAACAGTTAATATAAGCATGTATTTAGCTTCACTTTTTCGTACCTATCTACCTTGAAATGGTTTTCCCGTACACACTGTTTACAATCAATTTTTTTATCTATTTTTTTTTTCTTCTCTTTTTGTAATTATTATCGAGTATTATTTATAATTTTTTGACGCCAGTTAGAAAAATTACATTTAGAATCTTACCCCTGCCGTCGACGTACATTCTCACGTTGGAGGTTTTAATAAACATAAATATGGGAAAACACGCTTCAGTATCGAGCTAGAGGCGAAAAAAAAAAAAGAAAAAATTGCATCATAACGGGTTTATTTAACATTTAGTTGATGCGATTAGTTTCATTTTTGCATTATTATGTGATACAAAAAAAGTTGTTTTTTTTTTTTTACATATTGTTCTTTGACCACAGTTCTCTACCGGAAATATATGCAGAAGCATTCCTATACGGGAATTTCATTTTTATCATGAAATTTCTTATTAATACCTACAATTTGGGAACCAGCTCCCCCAGGCACCTCAAATAAGTAAGGGAAAATGAAAAGAAAAAAGGGAGAAGACAATATGAATTCAGATGATCATCGGCAAGTAGGTGGCAGCAGTACAATTGAACGGAATGTAAAGCCTGGAAATTTTCGAGATAGAGGATGGCCAGTTCTGCGTAGGGGCGCGAAACATGAAATAATTTCGGAAATTAATTTTAATAAAGAAAAATCTTAAGACCTGAATCGGGCATTTCGTTGGAACTGTCAGGTTAATATTCGTTTCCTTTTTCTTTTCTATTCATTCCACTTTTTCCCAATTTTTCCCCCCTTTCCTTATGTTCTTATATCACCATTGTTTATGGCAGACTGCTGCCGGTACAATGAAAAAAAAAAAAGAAAAGACAATACGTTATTATTTTTAGCAGTTACGGTTTTGCTCAGTGTACAGTATATACAATTACGCGTGGTTTACTCTAACTGCGCATTGAAATTATCTCCTAAAAGTATTCAGCAAAATTTTTTTAAACAACTCGATAATTTTTAATTTTTTGAAAATTTTTGAACCGAATTAATTTGGTCAATATCAGGTGTGTTTCTATTATGAACCTGTTTATGGAAGAGATAAATTAAGTCGCTATGGGATATTAGAAAACAAAAATACTAGGCAATGTAATAAAAAATTCTGCTATTTACTTTAGGTATAACCGAACGCGTAGAAGAGTCTAAAATAACGAATTTCCCGGTATTTTCAAGTCGAGCCCTCTCATTAAATAATCGAATGTTGTCTACATTTTCTACCTTTTTTAAACAGGTAATTGAACGAGATTGCGTTTTTACAGAGGGCAGACTCGCTTTACTCAGGAGCAGCCTGTAAATAAGAGGAGTTACCTTGAAAAATAGGTTTTATTTGAAGACAAGTGTTTTATACGTTACAATTCTAAGAGCGTGGTTGGGAGTGGCAGATCGAGAGTCTGAAATTATCTCTTAGAGATTATGTTGCTGTGTAAATTATAGTTTCAAGAGGCTACCCAAAGACTGTATATACATATACATATACATATATATATATATATATATATATAATTTATTTAATTTAAATTCCCAATTTTCAAGAAGAAATTCGGACTTTTTCTTCAACTTTAAAAATTACAAAACTGTCTTCATTAAATAAACCGTTTGTTTACATTAAATTATTTATTTACTTGGTAACAACTTTATTAAATTGAGTAGGTCGTGTTTTGTCTTTTTGTTTGTTTTTCGTTTAAAACCCGTTACTTTAAAAAGAAGTAATGCCGCCGGATTTTTGAAGTTCGTTTTACAGGTGTTTTTTTCTTTTATATTCTCAGTTTACTTGAAGGATGGAGTTTTATACATACATATATATATACATACATATATATATATATATATATGTATATATATATATATATATATATATGTATATATATATATATATATGTATATAATACGTTCGAGCGGTAAAATGAAAAGCTGATGCGCAAAGTATAATTATATTAACTATAAAATAATTAGTATTCAGATATGTCTTTTTTTTTTTGTTAGGGGAAGCAAAAAAAAAAAAGAATTATCAAGAATTTAAAAGAGGGGCCTTTTTTTTAGTTACATCGGAATTTCCGCGGGCACTGCTTTAATACGCTAGTTCGTTTCCATTGAAAATTCTTTTTCTTACGTTAAAAGATTTTTGCTATCTTTAGCCGCGAAAAGCAATTGCTCGACTTAAGTTAAAAACCTTGTGTGGGTGACGAGGGTTTACCGCCGTTTTTCTTTGAAATGTGCTTTGATAGCCTAGAGAAATTTTTAATTTTTTTGTTCAACTTAACCGTTGACACTATAGCATGTGGCGCAATTTATTCAGGTCGTCGCGAATAGCACTGATACTTAAATCTACGAATGGGGACTTAATTGATAATTACCCTTCTCCAGCTGAAATCGGTGCTTGCGGTAGATAAAGTATTTAGGCGTCATGAAAATTCCTCAATAAAATGGAGTAGTCACACGGGAGAAATCAACTCTAAATAAGTTTATTACACACAAGATAACGGAAGAGATGAAGAATCGGCATCGGGTCATTAGACTTTTCTAAGACATTCGGTATAATGTAAATTATTCTTCGTTGTCGAGTAAACTTCATAAGTACGAGTTTGTACAGAATTGATTTTGACTTTTTCACTCGTAAAGACTTTTTTTTAGTTTAATCGCGATATTAAAATCGTTAAATTTTGTTTTCGTGGCAAATGTTTAAACCAATCACACTTAAAATCCTAGAAAAAATCTAAATGATCATTTTTTTGTTAAAAAAGAGGTCATTTACCCGGAAACAATTAAAATAGGAAAGAGTCAATTATATCTTCGTACGATATCAAATGTTGTTAGGAGAAAGGAACAAATAATAGAAATAATCTGTGGAGAGGAAAAAGATAGGATATAAGAGGCGCAATATGGAGTAGGAAGACCGAATATCAATAAAATGGAATAGAATGCAGAATGCTTAATAGAAAGAAATCAACACTTAATAAACACATGATCAGCATCGCGCAAATATGCTCTTCGTTTGAGTGGAGAAGACAATATGGAGAGGCAACCAACGAAAAACGAAAACGGGATTATGATAATAAAGTACGGCTTAAGAGCGCAGACGAATAGCGGAGACAACAACAGAACGACGAAGTGAAGGAAACAAAGAATACCTATGGGTTAACAGAAAGACACTAGGTTGAACAGACAGATGAAATTAATAATTATTAGAGAAAGAGGAAGCGTAAATATTCGATACCATAATCTAAGATGAGGCACAACGAAAGGGGATTAGAGGATGGGACTTTTCTTAAGGAAGGGAGTAAGAAGAGACAGCAACCCGAGCCAAGGAGTCCGCCGCTTCATTACCGGAGATGCCCGAATGACTAGGAACCCGCAGCAAATCAATTTGAATGGAATGAAAACTGAGCGTATGCGGAGTGTGATCTTATAACCCATTAAGGGTCTTCATTATTACTCTCCGTTGCCTTCTTCTCGTTTTGGTTAGTTTCTTCTCCAGATTGTCCTCTCAAACGAACTTTTGCGATTCTGATCATATGTTTATTAAGTGTCCATCTCTTTCTATTAAGCGTTCTACTTTCTATTCCAATTTGCTTCGAATTCCTACTCCGTATTGCGCCTCCTATATCCTGTCTTTTCTTTCTCCCCATATCGTTCGTTCCCATTGTTTGTTTCTTCCTACTAGTAATGTTCGACCGCATCAAAATATAACTGATTCATTTCCTTTTTCTGAATAAAGTAGTTGACGAGCTTAAAAAAAAACAAAAAAAAACAAAACATAGTAGTAAAAATTAAAAATAATTTGGGGGGGGGATAGAAGTTGAAAAAAATGAAAGAGGGCGTAGGAAGTACTAATGTAAGGTAAATAGAAATTATAACATAGAGGAATGATTGTTTGGCAAAAAGAGTTGAAAATAATGCAATCAGCGCCACGAAGAAAGTAAGTGCAAGAATACAGTAAAGAGGACAAAATGTTGTAGGTTGCACGTAAGGAAGATGCTACAGGCACGAAAGGTGACAAATAACGGAGGTTGTAGAACATCTTGGGGAAAAAGAAAGCATCTAGGGGTTTCCAAGAACAAGGGGTGGTGTTGAATAGAAAGAGGTTAAATAGCGCGAGAATTGTGATGAGGAATAGGAGTTGAGCCATAGGGTTTGTAGAGAAGGGAATGAAGAGCTATTATACCCGGCTAAACACGCGCCGCCTATCCGCATTTAGAAACGGATATATTCACCGATATTCTTTAGAGGTCAGTTGTTGTCGTGGATGATACTTTTTTTCTTTCGCAAGAGAAAAACGAACAGTTTTTTTTACCATTGGCCGATAGATGGGCGCACTAGATTTACGCTGAGCAGTAAAGAGTCCTGTCTTTCTACATGTGTGTCAAGCCTCGATCTTTGAAGAGAAATTAAAAAAAAAGAAAAAAATCCCGGGCGTTAGGCTTGCGAGAAAAGTAATGTAACCTACTCGGTACGTGTGAAAGTGTGACAACTTCATTGAAATGATAATAATAATAAAAAATGAATAAAACAGGACGAATATTTTTATCGTTCACAACTGTAGCGAGGTCATAAATTATTCCGGATGGAAGGTCAGAATAAGTAGTCGTGTGCGCCTTGGTACAATTTGACAATATGGGGGAGCGATCTATTTGTTTTTGAAGACAAATTGCCAATAATTCCGAGCCCGCTGGCGAATGTGTTGGTTCAATGCGCTTTGAGGTAAATTACCGACAAAACCGAGAGAGCCTTTAGGCGAATAAGGTGCAGCAGCGCACGGGGTTGTGAAATATTTAAAACGCTAGAAGGTTAAAACTTGAACGTAATGACTGGAATGAGTCATTAGCATTCACAGAGTAAATACAGACGTGATGGAGAATCAGTTACTATGACGAATTGTGTTGGACAGGAGAATGTAACGAACACAGTTTTTGTTCGGTATTGCCAGCGAACGCAGCTCCGCTTTAACTCATAGCTGTAATATGGGAAATACGGTTGCGGTAGCCTCAAATCGTTCACCGTCCAACTCATCCGACATTGTTGGCCAATCGAATAACAGGTAATTAACGCACTCGCTGGTAAATGTTGTAAAATGCGCTATTTAATCGAATAATGAACGGACAACAATTCGTATGTAATTAATTAAATCGATTTATTTCATCGTACTAATCTCGCTTTTTTTCTATCAGTACCACCCGGATTTACCAAAGTAGACAGTGTTTCAGTAATCTTTAATCGGTAAAGTTCTGACAAAGTGTTTTGTTTTTTGTTTTTTTTTTATTTTCGTGTATTTCGAAAATATTTTATACACCGAGAGAGATAATATCAATAATGATAAAAAATCATGAACATTTATTTTTTTTATAATTTCATATATGATTTTATCCCAGAGGCGTCCTAAGAGGTTTTGAGAAGGTATAAACATTTTAGAAATATTGATTTTTTTTTATTTTTTCCCCTATTAAGCCAACTTCGTATTGTGTAACAACTTGTACTATTTACAATTATTTTCATGTTTCAACTGAAACTGTAATTGACGTTTTGTATTTTTACTATTTTGGCCAAAGCTGAAATTTCGCCAGATGCCGAAAATAACTAAACCCGAACAAACAAAAATTTCAATCAAAAGAACTAAATTTTTGATTTCGAGATATTCTAAATAAAAACATCACTCCGGGGGACGGGTATAGCCTCTGATGATTAGTGTGTTTCTGATTAATCCCCAGTAAGATAGCCCTCTTCTCTTTGATCTTATGTGGAATAATTAAAATGTCTATTTTATTATATAAATAACTTATTAATATTAATCGCGAAAAGTATGAAAATTTTTACTGCGTTTGGTAAGTTTAGAACTCGCAACCACAATCGTATGTAAAGAGAAAAAGGCATTTTTTAAACGCGCATTATTAAACTTTCAAAAATCAACGATATGATAAGTATTCGCAAGTGTAGTAGTATACGTAGCGAATCTCAAAATTGAACAAAATTGAAATGAAAAAAGAAAAATTCGAAATTTTATTATGTAAAAGAAATCAAAACATACATTAAACATTATTATTATATTTGAGGATTTTTCTTTCCTCTTGGCTGAACTATATTTGCCCGAATATTTACGGTGAATAGACGTTGGATCGTTCTTCTAGTCTGTCTTACGCCTGATTCTTTCGGCGAGAGTAAATCTTCTTTCCGCAGTAATATGTATGACACAATACCTCAAGAGAAGAGTCCCAGTTCATATTGGCGAACTGTTTGTCCGCATATACATATATCCCGACCACCCTGCGAATTTTATTTGGCCGATGAGCAGATGAAAAGTGGCCGTTTTGATTATCTGCGTAGCTATTGAATGCAATATTTTTTCTTTTTTTTTTCCCCCCCTTTGAAAACATTTTATAGGCGTTTTTCGCTTGGGAAGTGACAATTTTCGAGCGTTTAGCAACATAATAAACGTGTTTAACTTAAAATCACCTGTATGACGAAAAGAGAAAAAATGAAAAATTTAAACGGATATTAATAAACAGGCAAAAGCTAGCGGGTAGGTAAATGGGCCGTTTATAGGATAAATGAATTTGATATAATAAAAGTGGTAAATAAGGGGTAAGAAACAAATCATTACAATGATAAAGCTTTGGGACCTCCAGAAATGGCATTCGATTGGCAAGACTGGAAACCGTATTTTTAATATTTGCTACCACCACCGGGAATGTTATTTATAGTCAAATTTGAAACGCTTACTCAACTATACTGTAGTTTGTTGTACGTGAAACGTGAAAACAACTTTTTCCTGATGCAAAATTGTATTTATCATCGCGCATTTAAGAAATGGAAGAGCGAATAAATTCTTCGGTTCGAAGTTATTCCTTCTCCAATTTTAATATCAATCCCCCCCACCCGATTTTTTTTTTCTTCATCATATTCGGCATATATATATATAATTCTATTTTATATTTAATACGAGTAAACAAACTTTCTTGCATTGAGCCGGTGTTATTTTGCAGAAATTATCTAGTCTTAAAATTACGAAACTGGAATTAATTTAGTCGAGTCGGACTTACGTGTTTTAATTATACCGTTGCGTACTGCATCAAGCGTTTACTGTCTTTTTCAAAGAACTCCTATGCGAGTCTTATTCAGACTATATTGCATGATGCTCTTTAATCGTCTCGTTGCTATCACTTTTCAGTCCGGTGCGCTCGTCATCTATTAAGAGGTTCAGAGCTGCCGCATTACTTTGATCGTCGTCTCACGCTTTGGAACTGCCACTGGTTTACTCTATCCATCGCAGATGTTCAGTCGTTGCAGAGCTGGAATTCTAAGAACGTCTCAATTAAATAGAAATACCGCTATTTCACCAACGATACGAACACTTTGAAATGCAAATAACCGATGATTACTGTGTTTGGCCTTTTTCACGGATGTGTGCATAAGTTAAATAGAATTTTCTGACCTAATCATCGTTGAAATTTTTCAAGTCGATCGATATCATGAAGAATGACAAGTTCCAGTTGTAGCACCGAAATAGAAATCGTCATTCGTTTAGAAGAAGAGAGAGAGATGTAGGTAAACACATTTAAATAAAACATTGACTGAAATTGCAGATATAATAGAGTAACAAATAGGCAAATAAATAAGAAAATGTTGCTGCCAAAGTTCATCACGACGTGAGCATATAAATGAAAATTTATCGAAACGAAATAAAAAAAGCGAAGTTGAAATAGGATTTTTTTAATTATTCTTACAAAAGTTCATTTTGTCCCCAAATGTGCAGTACTAGAGTCAGGATCCACAAGAGGGAAATAGGGGACATCCCCCTTACCCAAAAAAAAAAAACCAAAGCCTCTATGAAAAAATTTGTTATAACAGAGAAACTTAATTTATGCTATAAAAGATTTGTATGAATTTTACCTACGGATTTTAATAATTAATATTTAATACTATTTTCTAGTAAAACTATTAATGTTACGTTTTTATTCTATTTTAAATGTAATTAGCATCGATCTTTTGCCAGTTTTATTTATTTTGAAATTTTAATTAAAAATAGTAGTTCAATGAGAAATATATACATATATTTAAACTTGCTCATGGACAAAGAGAATTCGGATCGGATTACTGACAAAAATAAAAAAGAAGTAAAGTGTCTAATAAGAAATACTATCTTTCTTACTAATTTTTAAACTACCATATTTAAGGTAGAATTTTATAATTTCGGTTTATTTTTCACTCCCCTAAATATAAGACAAAAGTTAAATTAAAAACTGTAATAATTATGTATTTTTAAAACATTTTTAAATTTCTAAAGTGGTGGTCGCTACTTGATTTTCTTTATGAAACAAGGGATATTTCTCGAATCTACTGCTTGCCGTAGAAGATTTTACATAATTATATAATTTACAAAAAATGTCCTTCTGGATCCGCCCTTGACTAGAGTATATTTTCATTTGTCCTATCGATTTTTGCCTTTTGCTCGTCGTCGTCTTAGATTCCTCCCCTTATTCTACACCATCCCCAGTTGTTATTCTATAATTGTAATCAATTTATTAAAGCTCGAGCTTTTTATTATCTCGTATGCCGGATCTTCCTGCAATTAATTCCATTTTGAACTAAACATTATCCTCTATCTAATCTAATTGACTAGCGTTCCTTTCTGTCGTTTCTAAGCGGAGGTACTTAACTAATAAAAAAGAGAATGTCCACGGCAATGTTGAAAAACGAAAGCCGATGAGTTCACGTTAATACATGTCAAAAATGTTGTAGATGAATTTTTTCCTCTTATTTTTATAGATTGCGGTGAAAAAAAATCTGATTAAACGTCTCTATAACTTATCGCTTAATTTAATTAAATTAAAAAAAAAAAAGATATATAAAATTTTAAAAATTAAAAAGAAAATGACTGTTTTTAGAAAACAGGTATAACCTTTTTAAAGCGTTCATTACAATAAATCGACGGTTCTTGTTTTCACAGAAAAATTCGTGTGAATTGTCTAATCGTTGTTAGGGTTTAATTTTGGCACATTTTTACGGTAAAAGCGTAGTACTATTCCCCGTATGTTTGAAGAGCACATTGAAAATTTCGGTTGAAAATATTATTCCGTAAACTTTTCATTTGTCGGACATCATTTAGCGCTTAGCAGAAAAGACTTGTTTAAAACCTTTTTTTAGAAATTACGCATATAAAATACCGGATTCTTTTTCTACAGATTCCTCCGAGTATTCATTAATAAGGTCGCCGACTACTAGCGCGCTAGTAAGAAATTTGGTTTGATTGAGTACAGAAAGGTATTGCTTACTTTGAGAAAACGATAAAATTTTTTTTAACTCTGTTCTACGAAGAAAAACAAAAAAAAGTAATTGTATATTCGCGTCAGAAGTTATATATTTTTAATGAAACGAAGTGAATCGGGTTATAATAGTTGTATTTGTTCAAATAAATGCAACATTCTTTTTCTCCGAATTTTCAAATTTTTCTCCTATTAAAATTTATTATATCTATTTAGAACATAAAAATCCTTTTAAATTTTCACTATCATTTAAAACAAACGTAATGAATAATTTTAATGATTTAACATGTACACTCTTGAAAGTTAGAACAAATGAACTTTTAAAAACTTATTAACACAACTTTCGATGACACGCGTACTTTCCAAAGAACAAAAATCACCGCGGCGACATTGATGTACACATAGTTTTTGCAATTACGAGAAATTTATAATATATGTAAGCAAAAATTTTATATTACATATCATACGTGTAACTAGGCTTTCGGGAATGGTTCTAACGATTTTGATGAAATCCACGAATTCGGGATCGATTAATTAAAGTCTTATCATCGAGAAAATTCTACGAATGGAGTAATTTTAAAAGGGAGGCGATTACTGTTTGAATGATCATGGGATTTGTAAGGTTTTATTTACAATGGCAATTGAAAGTAGATAAAGTCTCATCTTTATTAGTATTTCACGATGGAGAATATATTATAGTATACGTTTAACGAATTTAAATATTACACCAATTCCAATATACTTAGCTCGTCATTATAGAGTTGTACGTATGATGATGATAACTTTTAAAAATGACAACTTCTAGCTTAAGGAATATATTTGTTTTTATTAAGTTGATAATAAACTTTAACGTGGAAGCGAAGATAATGCAATGTATACTAAATAGTAATTTGTACGAATATTACTGCCAAATGTTTGACCGCTTGTGCAACTTCATTGAGGCCCACATTGATATGGAAGTTCAGATCCGAGTGTTAATGTCATGTTATTGAACGAGCAATTCTTCTACTAATTCTGGAAATAGCTCTAACGATTTTTAATCAAATTTACGTGTGAAATTGTACCTTTTTCATGTTGCACGGGTAACTCGTGATTATTTCGATTGATCTGCGAATTCGGAATAAAGCCGAGCAAAATTGCTGCTTCTAGTTCCGTTGAAACTGCGTTAACTTCATTTTTCTCGTTGACAATTTGACCGTGAAACTTCATAATGAAATTCGTTCTTTCAAATGTAACATTGTAAATTAAACGACGGATTACGATTATTCGTACGATTCTTCTTCTTCTTATCACCCTGCCCTAGTTTGCCATCATTAGAAGTGTTATTGCGTTCTTTACATATTCAATGTTTTAATCGGCGTAGTCATTTTATTTATTTTGGCGCGGCCGGTGAATTGCTTTTTGGCAGTTATTCCGTCAAAAAAAGTTAGTCGCGTGAAGTTTATTTTAATGTTTTAATTTTTTCTGTATTTATACGCCAGAGTCTCGTCTGTAAATATACACTTTTTAATGTAAACTTTAACACAAACAATTTAAATAGAAAGTATATTATAAAAAACAAAAAACAAAAAAAAAAAAAAAAACAACAAGAGAAATAAAAAAAAACCGAATTAATCAGTTCAATGAATTTTAATATTTAAATTTTTTTAGTTTTATTAGTAAAGTGAGTAATTTTAACTTCTGTTTGATTTTCTGCCGTTGTATTCTTTGATTTTTTTAACTAAGACTCACACTTTGATTTAAAGTTTTACGTTTATTTTCATTACTGTTGTTATTTTGCGACGTACCAGTCGTTGAATTTTTAATCTGTAGTTTCTAGCGCAGTGGAAATTAAATGTTTCAGCTTTTGATTTTATTCGCCCCGTTTCGAAAAGATCGGTTTTTTAACCCTTTTTGTTTTAAAATGTGTTTTCCTTTTTTTTTTTTTTTCGTTTAACGTGAAATCACAGAATTTACCTTCTAAATAGTCCCGTGTTCTGGAATCTTCTTTAGCGTTTTATTTAAATTTCGAGCGATAATTGTTCGAAATATTCGTGTCTCGCATTATTACTGTAATTGGTAGGCGCAAAAATTTGATTATACTTTAAGAAATTTCGATTTCACCTTTATCAGTGATAATTAAAGTTGTTACAATTTACATCAGTCACTGTTTACGGCGGAAGCGGATAAACAATCGGCCATTCTGGATTTCGTCCAAGCAAAAGCGTAGAGCCGCTTCCGATCAATTAAATATGTTCAGGGTCATGATTGGGTTTTTCCCTTCGATGTAAAATATTTTAGGCTACCTTTGCGCGATAAATTTACCAAAAAAAAAACAAAACACGTGGACACATTTGTCCCGTCCTGCTAGTAGACCTTTATTTCCGTTCTCAATTTTTAAAGTTTCATCTTTCGCTAAAAGTCCGCCGGAAAGGATATATTAAAACGGAGGAATGTTGAGAAGATAATATACGATGAAAAGTTTGAGATGTGAAAAAAAAGAGGCATTTTTTTATCGTTTCTTTCATATTTCCTTTTTCTCTTTTTCCACCGGCAAATGAATGGCTTTTTTTTACGTTCAAAAATAACGCTACCGGGAGAATTATGAACATTAATTAAGCGACTGCTTTCAGAACCACATTTTCCGGGTAGCTTTCATTGGAGTTTAACCTTTTTCTCATCGCGCACACTTCTTGCGCTACATTCTTCCCATCGTTTAAATTTAATAGGAAGCGATTTTTTTTAATGGGCATCGTTTCGAGAATATTAATGGGGTTCTCTTTGTTTGTCTGTTTGAGATTTTAAAGGTTTTTTTTTTTTTCTTTTTTTAAATTGCGCTATTACCGAATAAATCAATTACGTTTTTATAAGGAAAGAGCCAGTTACATCTCCACAGTTTTTAACGACAGGTGAATATATACATTGAAGTTTAGAAAAAGAATCTAAGAGTGGTATGATTTTTATGTAAGTGTACCCGGAATACTATTAAGATTTTTGCCGAATGTGACCATCTTTCGAAATCGAATTAATCATATATTCGCTTTTTTTTTTTCTCCAGGTTCTCCTCACCTACAACAGAATCCAGAGCAATATAATCTCATTCGCTCTGACCCTTTGCTGTCACCTTAGTTGCACAGCAAATGGATATTAGATCGAGTTTCAGGCTTTCATTCGTAAAATTATTTATTGCACGGTTTATGGGCATCGTGCGATTTAATAGTCCTGTTAGTTATTAATAGTACGCAATTCTTCAAAAAAAAAGTAAATAAATAAACTTTCCTAAAAGCAATGTTATAAGAACAAAAAATCATTGGAATACCTTCAGCATTCGATAAGATTATTTCTTCTTTTTACTCCTTTTCGTTACGGGGTAGGCTTTGATTTAGTCATCCGCAGAATCGGCTATTTATGTATATCCGACTATTTCTAATATTCCGTTTGTTTTAAACGGAATTCCGAAATTTCTCTTAATGCGCAAATAAAACTACACTGGATACAAAATCGTTAGGGAAACAATTTTCTACACGTTGAATTTTCTAGACGAAGCAAAGTTTCTGTTAAAGCGAAAAATTAAAAAATAATCGCCTAATTAATTAACCCTTACCATGTGCCCTATTTAGTATGAAAGACAAAATGCATAAATGTTTTTCGGCAGGACGATGTACCGTTCTTAAATACTAAAAATTTACATCGATTAAATTAAGAAATGCGAACAGCTTTTGATACGATTTCCACGGAATACTTTTACTAACGATGTTGATCATTAAAACATTGCGCGAGAATTTCTTTTGAGGCGGCATAGTGAAAGTAATCGCCACCAAACGGTACCATTAGACCTCGATTTTTATTTTACATCAAGTTCGGATATTTTAATTGTTTTATTGGTAGTGGTTGGTTCCTTTTGTTTGGTTTTTTTTTTTTTTTTTTTTTTTTTTGAAGTGAATCACTGTCGTAAATGCTGTAATATAGACTTTGTCCTTCGTTTTAAAAACATTCATTTAAACCGTCAATAAAATAAAACCTCCGGGCCAGCGAAGAAGGTCAGAATACCATAAAGCGTCGAGCGTGTTGTCACTCTAAAAATCAGTCCGCGAAGATCGGAAGCACGCTAACAATCCAAGCGACAGAGAATTCTCCACGAAGACCTACACTTTCATCCGCATAAATATTGTTTATGACTCCAGAACTGCTGGCTTCACTCTTGATTAAGAGTTTTGTGAACGTACGCTCCGCAAAATCGAAGATACGCTTCTAGACCGCGATTCGTTTACAGGCGAGGCATATTTTTTTCTGTACGATAACGTTATATTAACGAAAATATGAGTTACATCATCGGAGAGAATCCTCCGTGCGTTATTCATGAAAACCCACTTCGCTCTTCGAAATATAGCAGCCTGGATGGGATAGTGTCTTACGGGACGTAATCGCACCTTATTTCTTCGAAAAGACGATAACCGGCGAGCGGTAATGCAATTGCTGCGAAAACATTTATAGAGCCGATCTAGTCGGATTGCCGGATTTGTCATGTTGTGACTATTTTTTTCAGAGTAGTATCTGAAGTCGAAGATGTCTATGTCAATAAACTACCAAAACCTGGCAGAACGGAGAGAAAACATATAAAACGAGAAACCCCCCAAAATGTTTAAAAATATGACCATAATGGGTATAGCTGGATAAGTATATAAAATCAGCCCTTCCCCTGTCAATTTGCCTAAAAATTTGACCCTTATGTTTGCTTAGCCGAAAAATTACCATCATGGAAGTTTTGAGCCTCGGGGCTCAAATTTCAGCCTCTGATATCAAAAAACGTGTTTTTCACTTTTTTAAACCATATATGTATTTACGAATTATGAACAGATTTTGACAAAAACTCGAGTCGAGGTTGAATAAAGTTGGAAGAGGTAAACTGAAAGTCTGATAGGGAACTTATGGAGTCGGAAATTGCTACATTGTCGGAGAAGTTATGATTAGGGTTAAAATGTAAAAAAGGGACAAAAACGATATTTTCAGAACAATAGGTTTTAAATTATAATATTGCACGAAGAGAAATGTACGAAATTTCTTTTTAAATCCTCTAAATTAATCCGTCGAAGAAGTGTTTGCTACGCTGTAACGGACAACGCTAAAAATTAAGGCTATAGTATGTCAGAGTTGCTCATTAATGCGAATATATACACTGAAAATATGAAAAATGGAAACTTTTTAAAAATTTCCAGCTTCAACAAATAAAAAATATAATTTACCTTCTTAATTCAGCATATTAAAAAAAATTTGCAAAAATTACTTTTTCTTTTACATACAGAATTTCTTTCCTTTTTGTACAGGAACTCCGGTCCAGCTGCAGTGTACACATTTCTGATTTCATGCTCGTTTATCTCGCCTTGCTGCAAGCGTCCGGTTCGCGATCTTTCTTTATATATCACACAAAAGCCATCCAAGTAAAATCGAAACCTAGAGGTAGCATGTGCGTAAAAAAGTTTGGCAGTGAAGTTTTCAAAATTATCGTGCAACAAAATTTTTATACAATACACAAACAAATTCGAAAACATAAATACACACGAACAAATTGATTGCTTAATTGTGAGGTTGAATAGGCAAAATTCAGCCTTTTAGTTAACGTTTAAGCCTGTCTTCAACACAAATAGTTCTAGCCTCAACTGACCAAACAGCAACTTTTGCGTTCTACGTACTACGTTGTCACCGGTCTTCTTATTTCCAAATTAATTTAATAATTAATTGAAATTCCTGATAATGGCATGATTTTAAACACAAAAGTTATGCCATTAAAAAAAAAAAAATACTGATTTTTTTTTTTGTTTTTTAATAAACTAAAAATTAGTAAATTAAGATTCTACCGAATGCTTAAATTTCATACACTGTGCTGTGTAGAGAAAATGCAGATTAGATTATACGTAAAATACCATTTACATGAAAAACAACGTAAAGTTGATTTTAATAGATACATAAGTTAAAATACGTTAGTTGCCAAGATGACTTGTGAACTTTACCTGTAGGCCACGGGTATCAATATTTCGGCGTCATTTTTGTACATAAATGACGTAACCTACATAGTATGTTTTAATCGAGATATTTTCGGTTATTAAAAGATGCACGTGTAATGTTTAAATAATAAAACATGTGTAATTACAAATGCTGATTAGCAAATTTAAACACGACAATCTTTTATATTCTTCCTGTAAGTACCTACAAGATGTGTGTATATTTTTGTAAGAGCTTTCATGCTAAATTGTAAGTAGTTAAAAGTTCTCTACAATGTTCTGTCCTCATTTAGTAGTCCTTCACACCACTGTAAGCAAACATTTTTAATCAAAAAATTCAAAACTAACAAAGTATGGTGTATATTGGAGTTGGTGTATTCAGCAAAACTTTGATCACGCTATTGTCTTCGAATTGCCGTTTAATTAGTTAACGCTCTAAAGACACTTCGGTTTCCTCAAGGGCCGTTTTTCCGGAAAGTTAGATAAGTAAAGAAAAAAACAATATTTTACATACGAAAACCTCTATACATATACCGCATATATAAAATAATTCGCATCTGTCTGTATATGCATACTAATATCAGGATCTACTGAATCGATTTTGTTTCGGTTTCACTAGTAGACAGACTGTATTTCCCGAGAAAGGTTTTAGCGCATAATTTATATATTCTTAGTGTAATTTAGCCGACCATCTATGAGGATTTTTGTTAATGAAGTGATGAAAATGGGGGATAAAATACACTCGATAAAATAACTTTTTTTCCCTTTTATATAAAATGTTTATTGGGAGATTTAAACGGGTATACGGGCGAAGCCGTGAACGACAGCTACTATATAATAAAATAAAAACTGTTATTACCGATTAATCCGTCTGAACTGACACGAATTTAAAAATAAACAATGAAAACTAGTAAAGACAATATTGTAAATTGGGTTCTTCCGACGTCATTGGTCGCATGATGTGAAGAACAGAGTTTAGGCTCAACAAATGGGCAAAACACAAAAAACTCCGTGACGTCATAAGTTATGGAATTGACGAATTTTCGCGTCATCGAGGTGATCTGTAAATTAGGTACACAACACCGGTCTAGAAATAATATTCCAACTTCATCGAAATTACACAACGCTATCAGTTGATAATTTGGTAATGTTTTTTTTTTTCATTGTCTATATTTAAATTAGATTTCGATTAAATATTTCGGGGATGACGTAATGCAAAGGAAAATAAAATGGTCTTTTACGTTACAATCTCGTTTATTTTTAAACAAAATAGCGATCTACAATTTAAAAATAATTAATTTTTCGATTTAAAAGCTCAAAATGTTTTAGGCGTAGAATCCTTTTCGATGCCATGCGTGTAGAATATAAAAATATCAAAGCGAAATGGATATTTAAACGATTATATTACACAAGCTGTTGCTTTAAGGTTTTAAGTATTTTAGTATTTAAGATAAAATGAATAATACAAACAGAACGTGTAATAGTGTTAAAATTGTATTAGAAAATACTTTTCAATATATGCTACGTCAGGTTTAGTTTTCCTTTTAGTTGTTTCAAACTATACTTTCTCATAAATATTCAGTGCAATTTTTGTTATTTTATTTATTTTATTTAATTTATTAGCCTTAGTGATATAACGTTACACAATATACATTGAAGTAAATAAACTATTGTATAATTTAATTTAGCCCTGAAAACGAGCAAAGGCCTCCCTCAACCGAGCCCACTCTAGTCTGTCATAAGCCACCTGATGGTATTGTTTGTGCTTTAACATTTTAGCGAAACTATCTTCCCACCTGTTTTCCGGTCTTCCTCTTTTTCTCTTTGCGTATATCGTCCAATCTGTTATTTTTTTAGTCCATCTTGTGGAATCCATTCTTGCAATATGTCCTGCCCAGTCCCATATTTTCCTTCTTATTGCCCATGTGTGAAATTGTCTTTAACTTTTAATTTGTTTTTGATTTTTTTTGAGTTTATTTTGTCTCTTAATTCAACTCCAATCATAGATCTCTCCAAAGCGTTTTGACATATTTCAATTTTATTCATGATATTATTTGTTATTGTCCATGTCTGACCTCCATAAAGGTAGGCAGGACGCACGCGTTTAGAATTTCCCTTTTTAGTTCATTTCTGTAAGGTCCCTTAAAAATATGTTTCAGCGACCAGTATTTTTTCCAAGTGAGTGTTGTTATAACACACTTTCATTAACTTGTTATATTATTTATTCTTATAATTAGTTCGCGATTACTTTGAAATTTACTAGTATATTATTTAATTTAAAAGACTACTTTTTTTTTAAATTGTTTTCTGTGCTTCCTTTTTGTTTTTGAAATACATGAAAAAACAAAAGCGATGAAAAATTCAACTTATTTTTACACGCACATACACACACACACACACACACACACACACACACACACACACATATATATATACCCACAAATGGAAATTGATTATAACAATTTTGAATATGAATGATTTGTTATAACTGGTTTTGTCGTCAAATCCGATATCAGGTGAAGTACTTTGATTTTAAGGATATTCGTTATCAGTGATAAAAGTCGTGTTCTATTGTGTTCGGATTTTATCTCCACCAGAGCGGTGAGTTCGTTCCATTTATTACTCGTAACTCTTGTTGCGGGATTTTCGACTTATTTTCGTTCGCTCGTAATTTTAGATTCGTGTGTATTTTTCCGTCTCTCTTTTTTTTTTTTTTTTTCCTCGCTTGTTTATTTTATTTACTTTCAATTGTTCTTTTTCGATCACCTTTTCGCTTGAGCGTAAATGAGCGTTTCCAAAGGGGGCCGCTCAGCGGCCTCCCCCAATAAACTTTCAAACAATAATTTATCGCTTAACGTAATGGATATAGATCCTTCAACTAAGCGAAAGCCCTCTAGTCCTTTAACCCCTCCTCCGTCTTCATCTACTAAGGAATTACGCCTGACACAACCGGATACTCCTATCTCCGATATTCCTTTAGGTAATAATAACAACACATCCAGTACCACTAACCAAAATAGTAACAATACTAATATCACTAATAATACCGCTATCAACTGCAGTAATGATAATAACAATTTCAATAAAAATAATAACAGCATTAACAATAATAATTCCAACACTGAAACCACCACTGAGGCCATCTTCCCTTCCAACCATCCCGGTCCTTTCACAGTTTTTGTCGAAAATTGTACCTCCGACGAGAATATTGGCAACCTTCACCCGCTAGCTTTGGCTAAGCTCATTAGCAAAGTCTCCACTTCTTTTACTGACATCAAATCCCAAGGTAGGGGACGCATTTCGGTCTTCTTCCCCAATGCTTCTTCCGCTAACTCCTTTCTCAACAACTCCTCTTATTTCACCGCCAACAAAATCAAGGCCTTTATTCCTCTTAATACCTTATATAGAATCGGTGTTATTACCGGAGTTCATCCCTCCTTTTCAGTCGAAGATATCAAAGAAGGGCTTGAATTTCCAAACTCTGTTATCTCTATTCGACGTATTTTCCGTTCCTCCGAGGGTTCCAAAGTACCCACCAAAAGTGTCGAGTTAAAATTCCACAAATCTTCCCTTCCCGAATATATTTCCATCTTCAAACTTCGCTTCCCGGTCTCTCCAAGTATTCGCTCTCCCACGCAATGTGCAAAATGTTTTCTTTTTGGGCATATTGCACGACATTGCAGGAGTTCTCACTCGATCTGTTCCCATTGTTCTTCCCAGCACCTCTTCTCTGAATGTGATAGTCTCCAGGAGCCTCCTCTCTGTCGCAACTGCAAAGGTTGTCACAGTTCGTCCGATCGTCGCTGTCCTGAATGGCAAAGACAGAAGGACATCAAAAAAATCATGGCCTTTGAAAACATATCCTTCCATGAAGCCTCCAAATTAAAAGCTTCCAGCATAGTTTCTCAAGCGTTTTCTTATGCTAACCGAGCCGCCGCTCCTGTTCCCTCTCTAAGCACTTCTACCCTTCCACGCAAAGTAACGCCTCTTCCTAGCCCAAAGTCCCCTACTTTTCATAAATCTCCCAAGTCCAAGTCGCATCCCAAACCCCTTCCCCACTTTTCTCCTATCCCTTCTCTGTATTCCCCTGCGCCATCAGCCGGATGGGCTCTGAATAGAGTTGGATCCTCTTCCTTCAACTCGTCTCCACCTGAAAGTCATCTCCCTCTTGTTCAAAATAGTGCTCCTATCCACCACATCGATACCTCTTCTAATATTTGTAATTTATCCACTGCCATCATCCAACTCCTTTCATCTTTCAACATAGCCGCCTCCCCTTCATTCGGGGACAACCTTTCATCTTTCCTAGCCAATAATGTTCAGTTCAACTAACTTTTCTTCTATTCTCCATTTTTTATATTTCCTACATCTTAGTCGTTCTTCCATCTCCTGCCACATCAGATCAATTGCAAAGTTGAAACCTACTTACATGAGAAACTCCACCACTAGGCTACGATACATTACTGCCGCAATAGGAAGCCTACAAACTTGCATTAAACCAAGTTCGTGCAGGCATTCCTCAGATTTAAGAATGATCCTTCCATCAAATCTTCTATACGCTACGTACACTGTAGAAAGTCTACAAACTTGCATAAATCCAAGTTCGTGCAGACATTCTTCAGAACTATCACTGATGCTTCCAACAGTAAAAAGCTATTTTCATAAGAGGCCATGTCATATTTTGAATAGGCCTCCCTTCTGCTCCTCTACTTTGGAAGTGAGCCTATGCGGCACTTCCTTTAAGGCATTTTACTCCCTCTTTGTATCCTACTTTACTGCTCTCGTCTTTCCTTTCCCTTTTGTCATTATCCTACTATGTTGCAGCTTCCGTCCTTAAACATTATACAATGGAATTGTCGTAGCCTACGAGCTAACGAAACAAGCTTTAGAGGGTCTACTTGACCGCTATAACATTCATGTCGCTTTGCTGTCTGAAACGTGGCTGAAATCATCCTCCTCCATCCATTTCAGAGGTTTTTCCATAGTTCGAGCTGATCGTGTGGACGGGTATGGTGGAGCTGCCATCCTAATCAGGAGCGACTTATCATACCAATCGCACACTATCCCTTTCCTTCCACCTCCCTATCCTAACTCCCCCAATATGATCCATATTTCTCTTCTAAATCTGTCCCTAAAGCCTATCCATATCGCTCGTGTCTACAACCCTCCCGCCTCTAGCCTCTTCAAATTCCGCTTTCCTCATTCCTTACAACCCTATCAGAACCATACGTCATTGGTGGAGATTGGAACGCTCATTCTCCGCTTTGGGGCTGCACTCGTTACAACTCCAACGGCTCTGTGCTGGAAGACTTTATCCTGAATCATAACCTCTTCCTCCTCAACGATCATTCTCCCACCTACTTTAAAAACGCTTTCTCCTCAAGTTCGGTGGACCTCTCCTTTACCTCTCCCAATATATCTCCTAAATGCTCCTGGAGAACACTTGATGGCACTTTTGGTAGTTACCATGTTCCCATTCTCCTATCCCTTAATGACGTCTCTCCTCCTACCCAATCCAAGCCTCTCCATTCCTCTCGATGGATTCTTTCCAAAACTGATTGGACCAAATTTCGTTCATTGATGGACGATTCTCTCCCTCATATCCTGGCGAATTCTGATCCTATAGCCCAATACAACTTGTTCACTCAATCCCTTCATTCGTCCCTTTCTTCATCCTCTCCGCTTGTTCCCAATAATCATCACCGAAAAGCGCCCTCTGCCTCCTCACTCTGGTGGAACGAAGAGTGTAAACAGGCTTTCAAACAAAGTACTGTTAGATTCAAATCATTTCGTGCGCGGTCCTCAATGTCCAACTTTCTTGCTCACAAAGAAGCCAATGCGAGGGCTCGCTTTGTTCTTAAAGCGGCTAAGAGAAATTCTTGGAAACAATTTTGTTCCGCTTTTTCTAAAGACACGCCCTTTTCGCAGATTTGGAAGATGGCTAAGGCTTTTACTTCTCCCCTTTCCAAGCGCCCGGTACATCCCTCTCCCGCACTGGAACATCTCCTTTCCTTTCTAGATTCTATCGCGCCCGCCTACGCTCCTTCTCTTGAGGAAATCTCGCTTCCTGTTCTTACACCCAACTCAGAGTCTCACTTCTTATCTCTTCCTTTCCGTTATGATGAGCTACTATCTATCCTTAATAAATCCTCCAACTCCTCACCAGGTTTAGATGGTATATCGTTCCTTATACTTAAAAACCTTTCCACGCTTTCTTTGCATTTTCTTCTGAATATCTTTAACTCCTTCCTACTCTCCGGATCTACACCTAAATCCTGGAATGACTTTGTTATCATCCCTATACCTAAAAAAAATCAATCAACGTTCCATCCTATTTCTTTAGCCTCCTGTCTTCGTAAACTGTTTGAAGGTATGGTGAACAATCGACTCGTCTGGTGGCTGGAACACAATGATCTAATTCCTTACAATATGTTTGGCTTTCGCCCGGGGTTGGGCCCGGTCGACTGCATCAGTCTTTTCCTATCAGACGTCTACAAAGCTTTCATAGAAAGAAAATTCACTGTTGCTACATTTGTTGACGTCTCCTCTGCGTTTGATAATGTCCACCTTCCTACTCTATGCGCCAAGCTTCTTGGGCTTAACGTTCCATCTAATTTCATCTTTCTGATCCTAAACTTGTTCCAAAATAGATCCCTCTTCCTCTCTACTCCCTCCCGTGTCATTTCCAGATGCATCCACCGGGGACTTCCTCAGGGATCATGTCTTAGCCCCACTCTTTTCAATATCTATCTCCTTAATATTGCTTCCCTCCCTACAATTTCCTCCTCTCTCCTTTTCGCAGACGATATCCTCATCTACTCCAGTTGTAATGATGTGGCCGCCGCCAACGAAGAGATCAATAACTCTTTATCTATCCTTAGTATCTCCCTCGCCTCAATTCACCTCTCTCTCTCTCTCTCCTTCTAAGTCCTCTTCTATGGTGTTCTCCCTCCGCCCCTACAATCAAGCTTTGGTAAATATTATTTCATCTAACATTCCGATTCCGCTCGTCAGCTCCTTCTGCTATCTTGGTGTTATTCTCAACAGCCGACTCACTTTCTATGAACACATCAACTATCTCTACAATTCTTCCCTCAAAAGACTCAATCTCCTGAAAGCCCTTTCGCCATCCAAATGGGGTGGTGACCCTGCCATTTTCCTAATCCTTTACAAAGCTATAATTCGTTCCAGAATCGATTACTGCTCCTTCATCTATGGAAACTCCTCTAAATCTCTCCTCACCAAACTGGACAAAGTTCAAAACTGCTGCCTTCGGTTGTGCATTGGAGCGCTAAAATCTTCTCCCATTCCTGCTATCCTCTCTGAATCTGCTATGCAACCACTGTTTATCCGCAGATCGCAGCTTGGTTATAATTTTCTAATTAAACGGCTTTCTGTGTCCTCATCTAATCTTATCTCTTCCTATCTTAGTATTAAAAACCAATGGCGATTTGCTCCTCACAAAATCCCAATCCTTTCTCTCGTAGCAGCTCGAGTCTCCAATTTTTCGCCTTATGTCTTTTCTTATTCCAAGCTTTCTCATGACTTTTCCAGCATTTGGCAGACTATTAATCTCTTCTCTCTCCCTCTCCAAACCAGCTCCACCGCACATTCTTCAATCCAAGCCGAATTCTTCCACATGCTGGACACATCTTTCCCTTCTCATCTAACATTCTTCACTGACGGTTCTAAAAACGAAAATGGGGTGGGCGGCGCGTTTACCTCCTTCTCACTTAATCACTCTGAGTCCTTCAAGCTCCCTTCCTTCTGTTCTATCTTCACGGCGGAGTCTATCGCCATTTTAAGCGCAGTCTCGTTCATTCCAGCCATAAGAGAGATCAGTAAATGTCTGATTGTCTCCGATTCCAAAAGTGTTCTTCAAGCCATCTCTTCTCCTCCTTCTCATTCCTCCAATTCTATCATTCTTTTAATTCGTTTTCTTATATCCAATTTACTTTCATCCCGTTCCATTACTATTGACCTTTTGTGGGTACCTAGTCACTCTGGCATCGAGGGCAACGAGTTAGCGGACTTTTTAGCCCGTTCGGCCGCCCGCGATGGTCCTTTATTCTGCAAAATTCCTACCTCGGACATCCTCCTTCTTTCCTCAGCTAATCATTCCCGACTATGGTCGGACATCTATCCTTCCCTATTTTCTAATCCCGCCTCTCACTATCTTCAAATTCAACCGGTTCCCTCTTGTGGTTTCAATCCTATTCTTATCAACGCTCCGCGATCATTTCCTTAATCAGACTGCGTATTAATCACTCACTTCTGCCCTTTTCACGTTTTCGTTTTTCCCTGTCCCCTTCTCCCGATTGTCCCCTTCATAATTCCATCTCTCCTCTCATATGTGATGCAAACCACATCTTCTTTGAATGCCCTGCCCTTGATTCCGAGCGCTCTGTTTTGTACTCGAAAATCTTGGCACTGGGTCTTCCTGCTCCGTATAATTCTTCTTTTGTCCTTTCCTTTCCATCTCCAGATATAATCCCTGTACTCCAATCTTTCCTAAGCTCTATTTCTAATCGTCTTTTTATTTAACCCCTTCCTTAATTTCTGTTGTTGTTGGGTCAATGCCGCTGGCGCGCCCAAAAAAAAAAAAAAAAAAAAAAAAAGAAAAGATTTTTCAATGATTAAGATATAGTGTTGCGGAAGAGTTACTCTGTTATAAAATTTTCATAAAATATTTCACAGAATAACTTTTTTCACTGATTAAACAAATAATCGCGCATTTGTAATCAGCGGCGGGAAAAGACCTAAATTTTATGTGGGCGAGGTACATTTTGCGAGGCCCTCTGGTGGCGTAAGAAGACGGATTTTATAAAATAGAAAACTATTGCAACTGTCTAATTTTCATTTATAAAAATGCAAAATATTTGACAAAAAATAAAAGAAATGAATTAAAGAAACAGAAATTTCCTACTTTTAGCCTTACTAAATAATTCCTTAATAATAGTATCGTAATTCAGCTTAAATAATAATGTACCTATTTCAATAGATAAAACTGCCAAAGCTGGAAGTCTTTCCTTATCTGATGTATATCTTAAATAATTTTTAATTCGTTACAATTTTGAAAAGCTCCTTTCAGTTGGCGCTTTACCAGTATTGTTAGCGAAATTCGAACTACTATGTAAATATTTAGGTAAATTTCTTTCAAGCTATTTTCTGTTATATATTGGAGCGGATGTTTCACATTTTGAATGAAGTTGAGTAAATTTCGGGGAGCATTGTTATTAATTCTTCATACAATTCGTAACATTAGAAGTCGCTGCTCTCACCGACTTGCAGGACAGTGTGTAAATCTTGACGGTTTTTTAATAATTGCTCTTTGGGAATATACTTTTCAACTTGTTTAGATCATAGAGAAAACCAAAATTTTAAAAACGTTGATTAAAAGAAATAAATTTTGAATCCATATTGCTTCTGTAAAAGCTTTCATATCCGATTTCGGCTGGACACCTTTGTTTCCTCCTTTTCTAATAATTATTCATTTCATCTGTCAGTTCAGCCTACTCTTCCTGCATATTCGTGGTTTCTTTTGCATCCCTCCCTTCTTCGATATTCTGATATTGTTTCCATTGTTCGTATGCGCTTTGGCCATTCTTTGCTGCCCTCCTTCAGATTTCGTTTTTGCTTGATTTCTTCTCCATTCGGATGATGCAGTTATTTGCGACCCCGATGATGTGTTTTTCCAGTGTTCATCTCTCTCCGTGGAGCTTTCTGCCTTGTATTCTTATTTGCTGAAGCTTGGACTTCCTACCTCTTATTGTGCTTCCTATACCCTGTCCTTTCCTTCCCCACTAATTATTCCTGCTATATTGATTGCTTTTTAGATAAAATTTCTGATCGGATTAAAATATAACCGACTTCTTTCCTTACCTTTTGTTTCTAGGTAAAGGTCCTTGGTTGACGAGCCCAAAAAAAGAAAAAAAAAAAAAAAACGGAATCCATATTGCTTATTATAGAATCAATCATGGTATTCAAAAAAAAATCTCATTCATACCGGCTTTTGGGAGACTGTACAGGTTGATCGCCGTCTTCATGATCGAACATCCTTTTCTTCTTTTTGGCTACCCTTTTATTTTTAAAGTCTTTTGGTAGATCATGACTGCTTTCCTCAATAAATTGACGATCATCGGGCAAGCATTTTTCGAATCCAGTTTGTCGGTATTCTTTGACCCAGTCACAAAATGTACGCAAATATTTAAGAGCAATGCTTAAATGGACCATGTACAAATTGCCATAATTTTCATATGGCATTAACTCGCAATAATATCTCAACATGTAATGATATGGTATAAATTCTGAATTAAACATTTCGTTGAAAATCAAATCACAATGACTGAGTGTGTCAGATTGTTCAGTTTGTTATTTTAAGCTTTCGATGCGTTCAACATCATCAAATTGCAATAATACGGCCTCTAATGCTTCGATTGTGCTTTCCAACCTTGTGTCTGATAAAGGCTTCATAGTAAGCTTTAATTTGCCTTTTTCATTAATTTCCAGCGTTTGCTGGAACTTGAAAATAGCAAATAAATTTTCTGAATAAAACCAAAAGGTTTTTAATGCCACAGAAGAAGAATTTTGAACGTCTACCAACAGCAGCAGATTCCAGCTATGACAACCGCAGCGTGTAAAAAATGCCCCGGAATCAATGTTTAATATTCGAATTTTAACTCCACCACTTACGCCTGTCATATTTGCACCATTATCGTATCCTTGGCCATGACAGTTTTGAATATTTAAGCCAATTTTTTCAAGCTCTCTCAATATTGCATTGGTTAAATATTCTCCAATCGTTTCAGTTACACCAAAAAATACGATAAAGTTTTCTTCTATTGTGATCTATATGATTGATTAGTTTACTCTGGCAGCCCAAAACGATCATAAATCGACGACTGACAGAGCAACACTCAAATTCGACATGTCGCAACATCTATCTCTATTGTATTTTATTAAAATTGAACTAAAAAAAAAAAAATTTGACAGTTCGGAGAGTTGCTAATTACATTTATCGTTTCATGACGAGTAAAATTTTTTCGTTGTCGTCATGGCTTTTAAGTGGCTAATGCATAAACTTTTGAGGCGCCGGGCTCCTTAGACCGCGAGGCTGTAGGCGATCGCCCACATCGCCCACTCCTTACGCCGCCTCTGTTTATAAAATTATAGCTGCACATACTTTTTTGATATATCGCAAAGCACAAACGCCGAATTTTTTCTTTATCTATGAAAGTACAATCGTGCGAAAATAAGAATAAAATAAATATGAAAAGAAGAAAAAAACTACTATTCATCGGTAGTTCAATTTTTCCCCCGGTTTTTGAAGAAACTCGTAACTTTAACTTTCGATTTATTATTACAAGTATAACGAGACGAGTTGAACTATAGTTCATTTCTAATGTTTTTTGTAATGACACCGGAACGTTTTCATCAGTTTTACAATAAGCATTTAACATGTTAATTAGCAATACAGGTAGAGCAAAGAATAACAATAAATCTGTTCCATTCTGAACAAATTTTACTTTTTCGTGTCTTACTTTTTCTTAGTTAAATTTATCTGTAAAAACATTTCAAAGTTAAATTTTGTGTTGTCAGGTATAACCAACCCCGATTATTATTTATATGTGTACCAAAATTTTTATCATAATAATACCCAAATGGTCGTCATTATTGCTGTTGTATCCGATAGAGATTGCGCATAGTTTTAGGAAATTCTATCGATTCCAACAATAATAATATATGGATATATTATTATTTCTGAAACCGACATAATTCTCTTGTATTTTAATATTTACGACTTCAAAAAATATTTAAAAACTATTTTGTTTGAGTCTCTTTATAAAATTTTGTACGATTAGGAAAACCAAAATTATTCCAAACGCATTAATATGGCGCTGTGTTAATTAAATTATAGTAATAAAAAATTAAAGTTTTGCCGGTAATACTGATAGAATTTAAGCATTAACAATAATGACGGCAGTAATGAGTAGGACCACGAATGTTTGCAACTGGAAGGACACGTACCTAGCGTTTGCGTAGTTTTTCTCTTTTTTATTTATGTTATTAGTCGATGACTTTGGCAATTTTTAAAACTGCCATTACATTCCTAATGACACAGTCACTTTTCAAAATAATATGTGCCAAAAAAAAATTAAAATCTAGAGAACGATGGTTTTGAAATATTTTTTATATTCCTCCCATAATTACTTTAAGCTGTAAAAATCTAATAAAAAGTATTGTACATCTAATATTTATCTACTTTCTCTATTTTCCTATATATAGGGATAAAAGATTTCTGATGGATCTTGTACACAAATTTTTCTCTTGTAGCCGTTTATTTTGTGACCTATTTTCATTTTATACTTTCGCTCAGATATAACCTGCAGGTAATATTAGTTGCGTCGCCGCAAAAGTGATCTAGTAAACTGACCACGAGAAAAAAATAGTGCAAATCTTTGCAATACTCAAAACAGACACTTTCGTTTAATAATCTTCTAACGTTAATTATCAGCTGTTTACGTACTTTTAAAACTCGATTTATTTTAAACGTTTCAAGCGGCATACATTTCTACACACCTGTTCGTTAAATTAAATATTTAAAAAAATATGTAATAGAAAATATTAAAAACGCTAGAATCTTTTATGTTTCAAACGTTTCTAGATTATTTATGTTCCATCTAAGCGTTTGCTGCTATTTTTTATGAACTCTTTAATATGTAGTAAGAAAAAAGAAATTGCTTATCGCGGTGATCTTTTGCGTCTCGCGATTCGCTTGACTTCCGAAATATGGGACTTTTTACAATCGGTTAGAACAAAAATTACACGATCGAGGCGGAATCGCGCGCATACTAACGATTAATTAAAGGAAACCGGTTCCGCTGCAGTTCTAGCGTAGCAGGAAGGAGAAAGTTTGAAAGTTTTCATCGAGATTTTTGGAAACTTTTTAATTAGCAGCAGCGCGTTCGTCGCCTCGCATAATAGTAGATTATCTCGATTTTAGCCATCATCGTTTGTTATTAACGACATTTGCATTCATTTCGTGCTTTGCTACGCGTCACAGAAGAGGAAGCAGAGAAGTGAAGTGATAAAGTTCGACCGGTACACAGTGGCGAAGGTAGATGAACAGCCTTTTTAGTTTGCTCATAGTGAATTGTGTTTATCAGGAATCAGTTGTTAGTGGAATTTGGAATTTGACGAATGTATTGTCCGTTATAGTTATTTACGTTTTCCAATGGCCTTGCGACGCTTGTAAGTGACTATGAACAACATTTTACATATATACATGCATACATAATATATACATATGTATATATATATATATATATATATATATACGTATGTATTCTAATTATATTACATTTATTTATTATAATTTATACGTAAATCTGTATTAACGGTTTAAATATTTTTGCAAATGTATTCGGCAACTTGTTTTACTTTAACGTCCAAACCGGTACCTAAAAAAATTATTTTTGCTTCGTTATCGTTTGGTCGCCCATGTTTCGCCAAGGTTATCCGCTGAAAAAATATCTATTTGCGGTCTAATCATGCGATTAGTTGTAATTATTAGTTTAAAGATTTCTTATTTTCTCGAGCTGTACGCTTTGTTGCATAGCCGTCAAAATCATACAGCGGTTAAATCACGTTGCATTTGAGGGGTCGCGAGGTCAGGGTCGCCGACGGTCTCAGAAACGAGCATGACTGAAAAAAACAAAAAAAAAATTTTTCCCCTACATTTTCGGCAGTTAAAGCCGGATTCTCCGAGAGACTGGACTATAAATTAGAACGTTCCCGTGTCGTATGGGTGTGTTTGAAAACGTGTTAAATTTTAAAAACGCTATAATGAGGGAAAAAATAATGAACTTTAAAAAAACCATTGAATCGAATCTTGAGAAATTCTGAAAATTCGTATGAACTTCGAATTTAGGCAATAGAAAAGCTGTCGGCGCAAAGAATTTCCAGCCGATGTAGGCAAATAATTCGTAAATGTCACGGTATTCTGTGGCAAGTCCTCTAAAAGCCACCTCTCGTTTTCCATCCTCATTTGATGGGTACAGACGCATATCTAATTCTATCGTAATTTTACTTCCTGCCGAATCCCGCATTCTAACTTTTCTTCTCGGTGCCTCGGCTTAAGCCAATACCTCTCTACCCTCCTTATTGCGACTATTTAATCCATTACCCGCATTCCGAAAGCTTTTATAGCTCTGCTAATGTTCTTTTTTCCCGGAAATGTTCAATACACTACTACTACGTGTATAGGATTTTGTCACCGGTGTCGATTCGAAGAATTCTTCCGAATTCCAGAAAAACGCGCCAAATTTTTCAGATAATTCCCCGGAGTAGAGTCACCTTAGGCGATAACGAAAAAATTTTTTTGAGAAATTCAAGTAAAAAGGCAAACGAAGAGAATTTACAGTTTTCGTATTTATTTCTTTTTTGCGTTTAAACTTATTAATTGGAGAGGAATTATTTGCGAAATTACGAGCGTATATCGTTATTTGGCATCTGTAGCGAACACATCTTTATCATAATAACAGAGTGCGTATGCCATTTTAAGTGAGGTGAATGACGTCTGGTTGTTATCGAAAAGTGATAAGAAAAGCGGGAGTGGGCCGAGAAAATAATAATAAACACCGTCGTGAACACCTCCGTAGCGACGTCGGTGAAAGTGTTTCAAACGGATGTAATAGCGAACGTTAATAAAAAAAAAGCGGAAAATTTTTTTACCGCAAAAATGGAATTATTACTTTTGAGTAGAACGAAAAAAAAAAAAAAGAGACATTCTTTTAAATTAAAAAAGAAAAGACAAACATCTTACTGCGTAATTTCGAAGACTAAGTTAAATAAATAAATAAATATGAATTTGAAATTTTTTTATAACAGAGTCAATCGAAACAAAATTTATTTAAAATAAAATAGAATAACGAATGATTACGATGGATAAAATTCGTAATAAATATTAAATAAAAAATAAGGCGGAAACGATTTCAGCGATTTCAGCGATTTCAACGATTCCGTCTGGAATATGAGTATCGCATCTTCTTGTAAAAAAAAGAAGAAAAAATCGTTAATAAAGATTTCTTTTCAAACTCGCTTAATGGCCATCATTGTCATCGTAATTACAATAATATCGGGGACACACACGGGATAATTTGAAAACAGATTATTTATAAACGTTACGTACTATGATGTAGTGTTTATACAGATAGTTTTATTCGCGCTATGCGTTGTTTCACTTAAATTATAATTTCATTTTGCATTCATTTTCATAGAATTATAATTAATGTGATTCGTTTATCGTCTCTTTCGATTTCTCGAGTCTTTTGCAATAGAATCTTTAGAAAATTTTATCGAAAAAAAAACATTCAGACGAGTGTATAAGTAAAGTAAAGTAAGTCCCTTGCCCTTGTCAGGGTGTCGGGGATTGCGAAGTTCAGGTTCACAATATAGTAAGCCGAACAGCACGAATGAGCCTTTCTTTCCACCGCCTCTACTTTTCGAGATTTCCCTGGTATCCAATTATTTCTGGCTAGGTGTAAACCTGGGTGCGACTTGGATCCGGAACGAGACAAGTCTCGAAAAACCCGTGACTTGGCAGTCAAACACCTTAATCACTAGGCTATCACGCTGTCTCAGACGGGTATAGAACAGAGCAGTGAAACTGTGGAAAAACCGAACAAAGAATTTTTTTCAAAAGGCCAAATATACCATGCACCGTGGTATCAAGAAAACATCTCGACTTAAAAATAATTGCAATGTTTAAAGATGGTTACAAAAATCTTTAGCTATAATTGTCCAAATAAAGTTGAAGATAGAAATAGCCTAAACTGTGTTCAATCGAAATATTCGTCTATGCACATAGAAGGAACTTGTTCAGAGAATTGTAACTGTTTGAAATACTAATGTGTTCGTTGTAAACTTTTTAGAAAGATAGATGATTACCGGAGTCAAGAAATGTATCGCTACCGTTTTAAAGATAGAGTACTGTCAGATTTTATTGAGAAAAGCGAAGTAACATTGAAAAACACACGCATTTAGAACAGTCGAGTTTTGTTGTTTAATTCTACAAATTTGAATCTTGTTACTGAGTACATTTCTCCGTAACCCTTTCCATTACTAAAAATACTTGGTAAGGGCTCTTTTTAAAATATTCTTCTTTATAGTGCCATACTGGCGACTACCTATTATCTCAGCTGTACAGATATATACGCATAGTGTTCATAGCGATTGTTTTATATGCAATACGAATGTGTACACGCCCAAGACTTCATTCGTAACTGATTGTAGTCGCTAGGCTATCGCGACGACTTTTAAAATATACACAAACCAATATAAATGTAATATTCATTTACAGTTTTCCAACTATGTTAGGCTGTATCGATATATTAAGATGGAAGTATCCAAATAAAGCTGATAATCCCAAGAACGAAACGCATTCTCAATAGGTTTCTAGATGCATATATATCGTACATCCTCCATGGCTTAAAGCTTTTTAGCCGAGTCAGCGCTATCTTTTAATATTGTTCCTACACATTTGGCGCGCTTTCATTTCATTACACTAACTGATGTTGTCACAAAAATTATATGTTTTACAAATGTTAGCGCTGCGTGTGTCCCATTATTAAATGGTCGAAGGAAAATAGTCTCATACTCCATAGTATATATTAAGAAAATTTTTTTTCCCCGAAGTATAATTTTTTTTCAGTTTCTTGAATGTTGCGACCAGCAAGAGCTAAACTTACAATATCGTACCGATTTTCAAAGTTTTTTTTTTTTTTGTGGTGGGGTTCACTGACGAAGAATCAACTAAGGAATCTAAATAATCGCTCAAAAGGAGCGTAACATAATTTTAATCTAGTGCGAGATAGAATGAGAATGAAAGAAGCTAGAATAGGAACAACTGACAAGAAAGGAAATGAGAAGAGTCATTGTATGGAGTAGGAAGACCAAAATCCAAAAGAAGCTGAGAATAGAAGAGAGAACGTACTGAAGAAAGTGATGAACATTCGAAGAAAACATGATTGACATCACACAGAAAAAAGAAATCTTCCGAGTGAAGAAGACATTATAGACGAGGGAAAACGAAAAAGGGACGAAGAGACCACAACTGAAACGAAGACGACATATAGTAGTGATCGGGGGACGACGACAAAGAGAAGGAAACTTGTCAAACCAACTGGTGGTGAGAGAAGGAAAAGAAGCTGGACGGAAAGGTAAAAGAAATTCGGATTGGAGAAAAGGGAAAAATAAATATCATTCCATAATGTAATATTGTCCGGATATACGATTAATATTGTTAGCAGAAAATTTATGAAGAGGATGTCCATTGGAAGCCCCTAGATGAGCCAAAGAATCAACCGCGTCGAAGAAATCAGAATAGATCTTTTTTGATAGAACTAAACAGGAATATAATTCGTGAATTGGATTGCCAATAAGAACAACGAAAGGTTCAAAAGAGAGCACATTATTACTAGTACTTTTGAAATTTTTACATTTTTAGTTGCTACTTAATTATTTTTAGGCGGGCAGATAAAACGTTTTTAGGCAACAGGTTGTATTGAAGAGTTGTTTCGATCTCCACCTCTTTCTCTCGGTTCTTCTATTTTTCCCTTCATGTCGGTGGAAATTTGTTTCATCATTGTCCATCACCTGGTCCTCGGTGATTTTTTGCTGCGCGCTATGAAATGTTTTCTAACGCAGCAACATCATCCGGATCACATTGATCGTCGCTAATCGCCTGAAACTTTTCAAATTTTTTCGGCAGCCTTCTTCGTTGGGGCAATTATTGCGCTTCCATTTTTCAGGAACTAAAATGTTTAGAGAAAAATAATAAAAACCTCCCATGATTTTACTACAGTAAGGGAGAAAAATCACACCAACTAGTTTAAAAAAAAATCCAGAAAACCAGTAAACGACAAAATAATCAACCCAGTCCCATCATTTTCAGAGGATTAGGCTGACGGCTTTTACCGCTATGCATAGAAGGGCCATTGTTTTTTTAATTTCTGCATAAATCATTGGTGCAATCTTCATTGAATATTTATTAAAACGACATCTTTAAAATCTTACAAAAATAAATAAATTAGCGAAAAGTCGTTTAAAAACATGACGTGAGGAAACCAATAAAACAAGTAATTCCTTAATCAATTCAAATGTTTCTCCTTCTTTTATTCCTCTTCTTCTTCTTATTTCGGACGAGAGCTCTCTCCCTTTTTACTATCGGTTTTTAACTCTTCCATGCTACGGTTCCGTTAATTTAGATTTTCGATAACGAAATCCGAATTCCATGCCTGACAGAGCTACTGGAAAACTCAGGATAGGAGATAGTTGCCCACACTGAGCGATGAGCGGCTCAAGACGCATCTAAAATATTCACCTTTCGTTCACAGTGTAAATTTCAAATTTCATCGATACATTATTAAAATCGGTTAATGATTTATAAAGAAATATTTAGAAGAACAAGAAAAAAAGAATCACTATTTTAGGAGTGCCGGAGAGAACGAAGGAACCGTAAGAAAAAAAGCTCTCGGCGTATCTGATATCTATAGAGACCATTACTCAATAGGAAGGTAAGCTCAGAAGACCGAAGCGGTGTTGCAGAGTTACCTACAGGTAGATTAATGGAGCGTTTATAATATCGAATTGAATGTAATTTTGAAAAGTGTACGTTTATGATAAGGAATGCTACTGCGACGATGAAGAAAAAGACATTTACAGCGACCTCCAGTCATCTAAGACCGGTTAATCGTTAAGCATTTGTCGAGTTACCGCGTTACGCTCGACTCTATCTTTTAACGCCTATAGCTAGAATTTTCCACCAGTATTGATCCGTGGCTGCTTACTCACTGAAATTCGTGACTAACCTTCACTTTTAAAGGTCGTTTCGCAATCCGCCTCTTGATATGTCCTTTTTTCTAAGCTGAAGATCACTCGTTATATCAAAATATATCTCGGCCCATAAATAACATTGACGATAAAACATGTCGCGGCTTGTGTTACACCACCAGTCGAAGCATTATCGCGTTGATAGATAGCCCCACTTGTTGGCAGTGCGAATTTTTTCAATTATCATCATGACAATTTTGTTGTTTTTTTTCGAAAATTAAAACGTATATATATGCGTATATATGGTTTTTCTTGCGACGCGTACCAAAAGTAATGCGTGCACCGTGCCACCTTGATAGGAACACAATGAATGTTTCAAAACTTGCGTTGGAATTTTGCCGTATAAATTGATTAATTTCGTTAATTATGGCCGATCGTGATGTCAATGACCATTGCATGTTCACGGACACGGGGAAACTTGATGCAGTAACATACCGCTACAAAAATTCGTCAGGTGTTTAAAGAAATTAGTATCGATGCTACAGTGGATCGTTTAACAATTTCTGGTTATTGCGAAAAACTTCCAGACGCGGTCTCAGGTGTCAACAGGAAAATAGTCCAAAGTCAGGTCTCGATCAGCTGTTGAAGCGGCGAACATATGCATTGTCGCAAAAGTAGTCAATCAATAAAGCAAAATGGCGCGAAAAAGAAATAGCGCACTAGTCAGCCGTGTGTCTACATCACATACTGAACCAAATATTGAGCAAGGAACGCGCTATAGTGGATTATTCCACATTACTTCTCAGCTGATCAACAAGCGTGACCCATTGAAGTCGCTACGCAAAGACGAAACTTTCATACGACGCATTGTGTCTATTGACGGAAATACGTGATTTTGAACCTCCGAATCATCAAACATAGGTGTATTTGCGTGCGTAACAAAATCCCAAAGTAAAGCAACCTAGGTTAAACAAATGTTAATAATGGTGTACGACTAGGAAGATGTTTGTCTTGTTATCGCTTTTTCCAGTTGACATTACAGTGCCTAATGAGTAACCTTTCTTTGCGGTCAAATACGGCGATCAAAAATTTAAAAATTGCGACTACAGAATTAAACTAAAATGTGCGCTTTCACTTCTACAAGGTGGTAAGTGTTATTTTGTAACAAAAAAAAGGGTGGGGGGAATTCTATATCTGATATCAGTCCACCAGATTTCGATCTATATATTTTCTAAGCCCAAAAAGAACCCTCCGGAGGATATCGTTATTTGCCAAGCTGAATTTGGCCACAACCATCTAACGCTTCCGAGGGATGGACCCCAAAGGCGAATTTAAAGAAGATTCAAAGACTTCCAAACTAGGAGCGAACTCGTCATAGGATTAGAAGAGAACTGTATGGACATATGCAAAATATTTTAATTTCAACTGATAATGCACATTACTTTCGGTACGAACCGAAGTTGCAATAGACATATTTACGCAAACTGTAAATTAATTTTGTTTTAGCATGACATAGTCAATTTACTCTCTTCCGTAAGTATTATGGAGAGAACTAATTGAGAATCCGGAGAGTGACCTCATGGTGAGGTTGATCGAGTTGGATGTATACACATGTATACATGCAAATATTAATGAGTGAAGTTCGGGCCGGAGAAATATAACGACGCTATGGACAATCAGTTAAGTTGTAGTGACAATGAATGGTGTACGAAAAGTGACCCGTCTACTCCTTTAGTACAGTGATTCTCAACGATTTTGTACCGGTGATCTCCTTTGATTTTTGCCGACCATCTACGCTAAAGGTGAACCTATAATTTTGTAATTACATTTTATTATCAAAAATTCGTACAAAGTTCTTTTATTAAGTGTTCTTAAAGAAACGCTCTGTACTACGGAAATACAAAACATGTTTGAGGAATAAATGAAAATAAAAAAGAATATGAAATATAATTTTCGATTTGAACCTTTTAATTGACGGAATTTGGGAATTTCTTTAATTTTAAGTTCAAATGAAGTTTTAGCGTATTAACGTCAAATATTTTTTTTATTATAGCATCTTCCTTTCTTTTTTTTTTTTTTTGATTAATAAAGTAAGAGATGTTTTAATAAAATCACGGTTAATCGAATACGATGTCGGAGAAAAATAATTGAATCTGTTCACAAAGTTTCGAATATTAGTAATCATGAGTTTAGAACTTGAATCAGTATCTTTATTATTTTTAAATATGACGTCAATTTTTAATAACGTTATTATAACATTAGCATTTCTGTCGCTATCCGCGGCTGATCTGGGTTTTTATTTTCCTTTTTGACTTTTCTGCCGTTATTTATTTAGTTTTTGTTCTTTTTCCATTTCAAAAGCAAGTACGACTAACGTAAGATATAGCCGAATAAAATGTGTGTTCAATTCATTGCGATTAGGTGCCGTTGTAGAGTTTATCGATTCTGTGAGATCTTTCTTCCCTTTATCTGATGAGATTTTACGTTTCCACTAATTTTACTGCGGTCGTTGTTATCGCGTACGATACTTTTTTCTGTAGATTGCACAGCGCTATTAAGTTTAACGTATTTATTTATTATTTTCATTTTTCTTTTCAGCTCATTTCACCTAAATAGAGGTACGTCATTCAAAACTTCGGTCTTCGTTAATCCCATCTCCTCTAAGAATTCAACTCTTTGCTTTCCAAAAGAACGATTTGACGTTAAGTTTAAAGAAAATGATTCTAATGCGAAACGCAAAACTTTTGGCCCGCTCTCTCCTCCCCAGTCTTTACAAAACCTAAAGAGATGAAACTAACACATTCGAATTCTTCCTCTTACGTTAACAATTGTTCTCCGCCCAGCCCTATGACTTTCGACTGCGTTCTTTTTCCTGCGCAAAGTTTAAAGGCTCAGTACATATTATCCTCTTTTCCAATTTCATCAAATCTCCCCCTAAAGAAGAAAAAAGAAAAAAAGGATCGTAGTCATTATGTCAAAAACAGCGAATGATGAACACAGAGAAAAAGGTAAATACTCAGAACGTTGTAGGGATTTTAATTAGAACCATCTGTCTCTTCGATAATTTTACGATTGTTTTTTTTGTTGTTTTTTTTATTGTATTATATTTTTCGCGGCTTTTTATTTTTCAAATTTCTCGGCTTATAGAAAACGAGTGTGATTGTGTTGTTTACTCATTTAATATGGCTTCTAAATAATGCTGTAATCTGAATTTGGTGTGCGAAACTCTAATTAAGGCACCGGTGTTGTTTAAAATGAATTATAACTTTCACTTTTAAGGGTGTATTTACTGTATATGTTATCGAATGTAATTTTTTTTTACTTTTTAGTGAATTTTTATTAAATTTTTGGAGTAAATCGTTTAAAATATCAGGTATTTAGAAGGGAAGGCAAAAAAATATTTTAATTTTCAATCCTTCGCGGTTTCATTAAAAAAATTCCGCCGTCCAACTCCACTCTAGTATACAAATTCACAAAATCATAAATTGATTTTTCAAAGTCACAGCACTTGCGAGCAATTGAATTAGTAACAGAATGGAGACAAGATCGTTCAGGTGAGATAGCCAATGGGTAAGAAAGCTTAAAAGCGGCTATTAGACAATACAGAACAGACAAAAAACATGCTCGTTTGGTGAAATTCTTATAAGCGGGACACCTTGGTCTTAAAAATTTAGCTAAAAATCAGTCGAATGCAACCATAAAATGGTGGGCATCTGGGAGGTGCGAAACCATTGTTTATATCGCGATTTTTTTTTTAAAAAAAGTGTTTTTTTTTAGTTTTTTGCGATTATCTAGGTAAATGAGTCCCAAATCGACATGAGGTACACTTTTCGATTTTGTTCCTGAGTAAATTTTACAAACGAATATGCTATTGCGAAAATTCGCAAAAATTATTTAACGTTGCAAAATTAGTGATGAAAATAAAAACAAGCAAAAAGAAGTTCAAATTGTTGCCATTCCGTTAATTTTCCTCAAACCTCAATGATACTTTCGGGAAATGTAGCTCTTATAGTGCTTAAAATAGGTACCCAAGTCGAACTCTCAATAACAATATGGCGGCCTATTGCAAAATAATAAAGTTGAAAACGCGATTGCGTATAACTTCGGCCCAAACATGATAGCTAGCGATATGAAACAAATCGAAAGGTAACTGCAGTACCTACGTTCTCTTCAAATATCAGATTTTTAACTAACAATTGGCTAATTTGCACGATTTTTTCATTAAGTTGAAATATTTTTTAAATTCCAGAAAGAAAGGAAAAAAATACTCAAAATTACAAAAAAAAAACCGTTTCCGTAGCGTAAATTTAGGGTTGCATTCCGCTGATTTTTAGCTAAATTTTAAGCCCAAGAAGTTCCGGTTATAAGAATTTCCAAATTCAAATGCTATTTTGCCCGTACTATATTAGACAATACAGAATGAGATTAAATTTTGAACGTTTCAGTTAAGTGACAATAACAAATAAAGAAAAAGCCGAAAAAATTAACTTTTTGCGTAATTTTTAATCGGTTCGTTTAAGTGCAAAATGAATTTAGAACAAAATATTAAGTACGTAAAATTACGATAGTGCCGACATTTTCCTAATCTGATTAGCCGAATAATTTAGAAGAACCTAGAATTTAAGTTTTTCTCCGCTTCAGACACGCGTGAAGAAGATGAGCAAGCTTTTAAAAATTTATTTTAGTTTTTGAAACATGCTTCGACAATTAATTTCATTATTATTTTTTCTTTAATAACGAGATTAATAAACGATTTTTGACAAATTCTTTCCTCTTATCAAGATCAGACTTCTATAGAGAGCGCCGTCGCTTAATTTGAAGAAAAATTGTCGACAAAATATAAAACTGATCACGTTGTTACTGAAACTGCTCGCTTCAGTACGAATGTGAACCTTGTAACGATTGACGCAATGGCTAGCGAAGTGGAATGACCGATGAACTAATATTTATTTATTTATTTATTTATTTATTTATTTATTTATTTATTTATTTATTTATTTATTTATTTATTTATTTATTTATTTATTTATTTATTTATTTATTTATTTATTTATTTATTTATTTATTTATTTATTTATTTATTTATTTAGATTTTTTTCATTTTGGGCGCGTCACCGCAATGGACATTAACCCAGTGCAAATGACATTTCACGAGACACCACTGCTTTATGCCCGGCGGTAGCTAGCTGACTTGAAGCAGAATTTTCTCAATAAATATATAAAGAGCTTTCACAGTGAATACTCGTAATAAATAATTTTCGGATACAGCCGTGGTTTAAAAAAAAATTTATTTCACTTAACGTGAAGAAAGCACAATATTTATTTATTGAAAATAGAAAATTTCATATTCCCGTATTTGTCATGGTAAACGGAAATCAGTTTAAAAAAACGTTCACGCAGACTCGGGCTTCTGATGATGACCAGAATAATCAGTTTAAAAAAACGTTTCACGCAGACTTGGGCTTCTGATGATGACCAGAGAAACGTTTTTTTTTAAATTGATTTCCGTTTACCATGACAAATACGAGAATATGAAATTTTCTATTTTCAATAAATATTTATACTGCTTTCTTCACGTTAAGTGAAATAAATTTCTTTTTAAACCACGCTTGTATCCGAAAATTATTTATTATCAGAATTTTCTCGTTTCTGAAATTAATTTAAACAAACTAACGGCGAATATCCGCTTAATTTTTCATATACCTTTAAAGTTGAAATTTCGCCTATTCTTTCAAAAAGAAAAAATAACAGCCGGTTATGCGCAGTGAGAAAATTAATAAAAATCAATACTTTTAAAGGCGATCCTTTAACGGTTTCGTATGATATCCGCGGTAAGTCGTAAAACTGAGAACCAGTTAAAACTGTTCTAGTGTAGGGTCGAAAATGAAATAATAATTTTTCGACAAAAGTAATCTTATCAATGCAGAACATTTATACAATAAACTGCACTCTGTAAGTGCCCGTTCAAATAGCTACTGTACTTTTCGACCTTTGCTGTTGTTTCTTCTATTCCGCGTAAAATTCCCCTCTGCATTGATATATATTTCCTGCCCTACTACACTTTACGTGGGTCTATATTTTCACTAATAGAGGCAGTTCTTTGTTCATTGTTTTTACATTTTCCTTCTGTTCGACGTTAGAATTAATTTATTAATAAATCGACTGTTACGTCAACGGTACCGCGAACGTTCCGCCTAACGTGAACCTGCTACTGCTGCCGCTGCTGGTTAATATTGTAAGATAATAACGCAGTAATAACAATTTCAAGCGACCTCGTTTTTATTTCTCGTTGAATATTGAACAATATTGTAAACAGCGATGGTTGCAATTCGTCCTTCCACGCTGTAACTTTTTATTAAAGTATCGGTATTTATCGTTGTGCAGTTCGCTCCCTTTTCAGCGGTTGAGTAATTTTTCACCTTTTTCCGAATGTCGCAAGACACTCGATTATGTAGAATAACGAATACGCAAAACTAATTGTGATTCGGATATTATGCGGGGGGGGGCAATAAAATCATAGGTGCTCCTCCGAATAGAGTTATTAAGCCGGTATCCTTTCTCGAACAAATTCAGTCAATCTCCTTTGAATTGATTTCAGCGATTTGTTCTATCGAATTTTTATCCCCCCGCGCGGCCTTCTTTACCCGCTACTATATGTACTTCTCTTCTATCGAACGATTATCTATCATATTTTTTCTCTCTGTTTTGTTAATTTCACATTTTTCGCTGTTCTTGAGATAAGAACGGATAATACTACACATCTCATCATTTCAACAATTGTGGCAGTCCCGTTGTTATTTTCATCGGGGATGATGGTCTTTTGACCGTGTACTAAAACTACTCTCCTTCAATTCTGCCGAATTGTTTAGCTAATGATGATAGTGGAAATATTTAGAATTTCACCGAAAAGAAGAAAAGAAAAGAAAAAATTTGAAGCAGTTTCAAAAATATTCCGTCAATATTATTTTTTTATTTTTTTATTTATTTGAAAGATGCTCGACTGCATGGTCATTTGCATCTTTTATGTAATTACATATGCTAATTATTATAAAGTATTATAAAGATTTGTTATTATTATTTTATATAGGTAAAATGTTTGTAAAATAACTTAGCAAATGAAAAATAAGTTTATATTTCTCCGAAAGACAGTATAGAGAGTATGCGAAATGTTAATAATTGCCGAGTAAACTCACAGATAAATTCGTTAATTAGTTGGATCAAGCTGCATTTTAACTTATTTATCTGTAAGGCAATCAACGAAAATATCTCGTTTGTGAACTACTATTTCGGTACTCTTTTTATAATCAAGTTCATTTCGAATGATGTGGCCGCTAATTTTTTTTTTTTGAAACATTTTATGTTTTTACCTATCTCCCGTTTTTATTAGCCTACCTCGCTAATATTTTACAAGTTTTTACTCTAATTTTATTATATTTCTGTTATTATCGACTTTCTACGACTAGTGGAACCCCTTTAAGTAATTAATTTATTCTTTTATTTTCACATCTACTGCAACATCGAGTGCACAGATTATTCCTGCAATGATTCACATTTACCGAATAGGAATTCAACTGTCGACAAAATGTCTCATCGATGTCTATCCTTTTATTCTTCTGTTCTTCGTTATGTAATCTCTTTCCGCACAATCGACCCCATTTACCTAATAAGCACTGTGTGACCCTCCTGCCGTTCCCTAATTTATTTATTATTTATTTTTATTGAAATTAAAGCAGAATAATTTGATAACGTCTAAGAGCAAGGCCCGAAAAAAGATGCAGGAAGATCTGAAGGCTTTCTTGACCTAATGACATGGCATAAATCCGAACGATTTGAAATAGTGTAAAATTTGTTGAACTAATGACATGGCATAAATCCGAACGATTTGAAATAGTGTAAAATTTGTTGACCTAATGACATGGCATAAATCCAAACGATTTGAAATAGTGTAAAATTTGTTGACCTAATGGCATGGCATAAATCCGAACGATTTGAAATAGTATAAAATTTGTTGACCTAATGACATGGCATAAATCCGAACGATTTGAAATAGTGTAAAATTTGTTGACCTAATGACATGGCATAAATCCGAACGATTTGAAATAGTGTAAAATTTGAACCATCGTTTATGAAACTCGTGTTGAAACTGACTACTTTTACAAAAAGACGTTTTTATAGCTGAATTCAAACTACCCGTTTAACTATAGTACTCGTAATGAGTTCAATCTGAAATTGCCGTCCTTTTCGCCAGTCAATTTCGGCCACCTCAGAGATAAGTTTTTCTGTAAAATGTACGCATCACAGTTTGATATCGCAAAATCTTTCGTATTTATTAAAAGATAACCGAATATTTAGTTCTTAGAAACGTTCTATTTTCACTTTGAGCTTAGTTGATTAGCTAACTGTGTTTCGTTCGGGTAGAATATCCCTGCTTAAAAATTTCACTTGTACTGGATTATAAAGTTGACACGCCTAAAATAAAAAGAAAAAGGTAACTTTGGAACCTTCGCATATACCAATTTAACTATATGTTGAATTCCGTATTTCCTACAGATTTCTACAGAAATTTCGGTATACGAATTTATTTACTACCCGCAACCTCTAACGGTCTTTAAATAGAAAATGCTAGCCCGACTACGACGATATATTTTCCACAGGTGTGAGAATTAAGAATCGGTCTATTCATCTTTACCGGCGCGGTTTTCGTTTCCTTCTTATTTCGCGATTTAAACATGTATAAAAAAATTCCGGTCGACGGTTTATTTTAGAATTACTCCGTATTAAATAAATTGTTTAAACTAGCTTATTTGATTTGAGCAGTAATTCAGTAATCTCATATGTTCGCTTTTTAATGAAAATTAATTCTTTAAGGATATTTTTTTTCTCTTTTTAATCCGAGAAAAATCGATCGGGTTCGACTAGTTTTTACTCTAACTCGGGCTACCCTGAGCTATACATAATAAAAGGAAGCTTTCCATAGTCTCCCTTGTGTCTCTTCCATCCTCCTATCTTAAATTTGACCTGTGATGTAAATCACCTTCCATTATTCGAATGATCATCTATCTCCTCAGAACGCGCAGTTCTTTATTCTAATTTGCTTGGCCTTGGCCTCCCGACCCCTTACTGTGCCCACTACATTCTTGCTCTTTCTTCTTCTTCTGTTGTTCCTGTATTGGCTACCTTAATTTCTTCTATTTCTAATCGCTTCCTGATATAACTTTCAAATCCCTACGTTTCATTATTTGTTAGTCCTCTGTGTCGGATAAATGTCCTGTGTTGACGCGCCCAAAGGGGAAAAAAAATATATATTTTGTATTACTGCGCAGATTACGGTGTTTTTAATACAGCATTCTTTTTTGTTCTTACCCTTTAAGTAACTGAATAGAGCCTCGATGTTAATTTATGTTCTTTTTCCCCGCAGTAATTTATATCCTTTCCAACTATTTTTTTACATTAGCTCATAAATGTACAGCAAATGGCACACCGTCCTCGTAACTCAACCGTTTGTGCAAATGCTGCAATATAAATCTCATTTCAATATATTTTTTTTTTTTTTTTGGGCGCGTCAACACAGGACATTTACCCAACACAAAAGACTAACAAATAATGAAACGTAGGAATTTAAAAGTTATATCAGGAAGCGATTAGAAACAGAAGAAATGAAGGTAGCCAATACAGGAACAACAGAAGAAGAAGGAAGAGCAAGAATGTAGTGGGCACAGTAAGGGGTCGGGAGGCCAAGGCCGAGCAAATTAGAATAAAGAACTGCGCGTTCTGAGGAGATAGATGATCATTCGAATAATGGAAGGTGATTTACATCACAGGTCAAATTTAAAATAGGAGAATGGAAGGGACACAAGGGAGACTGAACAATATTAAAATGAAAGAGGGAGGTAGGAAGCAGACTGTGATTAAAACGAATTATGGAAGAAATAACAGAATGGCTGATGCAGGGAAAATTATTAAACCAGGAAGAAGGAGATGAAGAGGGTTGCACAGCAAGGTAAGAGGAGTGTTGGGATTGAAGAAAAGAGACGGATAATGATCAGTCCAAAAGTCGAAAGCGATAAGAGAGAGGACAGAGACATTGGGAGGGGAATCTGCCTATGAAACGGCCATTTACTGCAGCTAGATATGCCAATGAATTGGCAAGATCATTACCAACGATACCGCAGTGAATCCAGAACAGGTGAATTAGGATAAATCTGGATGTTAATAAATTATAAATTAAAGAACGAATATAAAGAATAATAGGATCTGACGATGGTTTAGGGAGGGGAGTTTCAATATATTTACTTAAACGGAATCCGGCCGATAATCACTAATAATAATAATAATAATAATAACATAACATTACTTTTTGACGAGAAGTTCAGATTTCTACATAATGTGCAAATTAAGTCTGATACTTGTACAATGTGAATAAAAACGATTAAGGAAACGCATATGATGTTAGAAGTACATTCAAGAAACGTATTTCTGAGAGTTGTTACTGTGGTCGAGCACTCCGCGGTGGCAACCTGTTTTGGTACGATTTAAAACACATATCGGTTTTATTTACGTTTACTATTCATTAATATCTTTAAAAAGAATTAGCGAATAGTAGCGCCAATACTAACTTCTATATCGCGTGACCGTTACACATTACGTATCGTCAACGGTGAGTTCTGTTCCATTTAAAATTTGGAGCTATAGCACCGTTTTAGACGCTCCTTCTAGAACATCTGTTCTCACTGACTCCTGCGTGAATGGATTTTTGTAAATTTCAAGCGAAATAGCTGACGCGTTAAAAAAAAAAAAAACATAAAAATATAATCACAGTGTCCGACACTATTGCCCCGATCGATTTTCTATCGCGCGTCAATTCCTAACACCTATTGCATGTATTGCGCAAACGGCCGATGATGCGCCGAGGGGACAACGGAATTATTTATTTAGGAAGTAAAACTGTTAAAACCGCCGTTAGCAATGGGCGCACGTAGATAACAAACGGAAACAATAATCGCGCCGATTCGCCGTTGATAACGGACAATTGAAGCAGTCGCCTTGGTTAACAGAAAACCATAAAACGACGCGGACTGACATAATATCGTCTTTAACTGATAAAATCTCCGTTCAACATTCAGATTAATTACTTAAAACCGCATCGCGTACGCTTCTTAGAATAATGCGCGACACATTACTTCCGCAATTTTTTTTATGACTTCTATTTGCAACCAAAACCGCACGCATTTTGCATTTCTTAAACTAACGTTGACCGAGAAATTACACCGGTGTGTCTATTGAGTAATTTCTCCGAAAGGTTTGGAAAACAAATTTATATTAAAAATTCCGTTAAATTAAAATTTTTGGTTATCGAAGGTTGTTGTAATCATAATCAACTTTGATGCGGTTATATTTCTATGTATTGCTAGAGTGATTCTCGGAGTGAAGTAGTTGGAACGCAACGATTATAAGGATTTTTCACCTACTTGAGAATGACTGGTTTTTGTTTTTTTCTTCTTTTTTTGCTTTTCTTTGACAATCTGTCGGCAGACGTCACATTATCAACGCGGGCGATTTCAGTCGAAAAATAATAAATATTAATTCTCTTTTGAGAACAATGAAAATATCGCATGGATGCAGAAACTGACGAACGATGAGAAGTATTGCAGAGAGCAAAAGCCGAGAAGCAAACATTAGTCATAATTAAGAAAAGGAAGTCGAAATATTTGGGCCATGTTATGCAGGAAATACGAATTACTACGAATAATTATAGAAGGGAAAATCAATGAAAAAAGAGCACGAGGAAGAACATCGTGGTCCAAGAATATAAAAAACGGGGGACCACTGGAAAAACAACAATAAAAAATCTAATTAAAGCAGCGAACAACCGGGAAATTTAGTCAAATAGTGATCGTCCACGCGCACATGTCTGCGTATGACACCAGCAAGAAGAAGAAGAATTCCCTTTTAATTGAGGAGAGTAATGGCTTCCACATTTTCTTATGTACGTATATATATTTTTTACCCGGGAGTTATTATAAATTAGGTGTCCGGATATTTGTCGATAAACCATATTGCAGAATTAGGTTTTTTAATAATAGTGCAGTATTAAGACGGTCTAGTGGATCTGAAGAGAATATTAGGAGAGGGACGACCTCTTTCTTCTTTCAGGATTATCCGCTTTTACCTTTCACTCAGGTGATCACTTGTTCCGGTACTCTCGATTTCAGATATATCTAGACGAGACGAGTTTTAAAGTCGTAACTTTTAATAGCCGAGACCTCCGGAGCGAGTTTCTAATTATCGTATATAGGATAATATCGTTAATTGCAATCATCGCGCCCTTTATTTAAAGATTTTTAACTTCTGCCGTGTACGTACAAATCAAAATCAAAATCAAATACAAGATAGTGGGGTAATTTCCTTTTTTTTTGTTCATCCGATTTGTTTCGACAATGAGAAAATACGAAAATATGAAAATACTATCAACATTTTTTAAATTCTCGATTAATTAAATATTACCTTTTATCTTTAATTTCGTAATTCCGCTGAAATATTACAAATGAAATTTGCGTCACTTCTGATAAAATAGGTTACTACTTTTTTTTGTTTGACATTAGAAATTTCTTTGTTACGGGGAAGATACGGTATAACAAAAAAAGCGTTTCGTTGGTTGAATTTATTACATTTTTAATGTGACTTGTACTCGGTTCCTCAAGTCTGCGTGAAACGTTTTTTTAAACTGATTTCCGTTTACCATGATCAATACGAGAATATGACATTTTCTATTTTCAATAAATAAATACTGCTTTCTTCCCATTTTTTATGATAGTGACTGTATTTTCAGTTTACACCGATAGATAGCGCACGATGAAAGTGCTGTATATCATCTGTTCATTATAGCGTGTCGCGTATGTTTAAAGTAAACGCAAGCGTTTAACTTTTTACAATGAACAGTAATACCGGCAAGTAGGAAATGATGTTTTTTTTTTCTTTTTTAAATAAATGTTTAATTACGGTTTAAGTAAAAATTGCGAGTTTTTTTTTTTCGCAAATAAATGAATACTACAATTTTTTTAAAAATTAAAACGTTTCTCTTTTTTTTAACAATTCGAAGAGAGTTAGTTATTGGACGAGCTCAATTTTACTATTTAAAAGTGACTCTGTGTTTAATAGTACAACCGAACAAGTTAAATGTGTGTGTGTTACGAGTACGTAGTTATTTGTGAAACTACAAACATACTAAACGTATTTGCAATTTATTTACAAGTTAAATGGCTTTCTGAGGAAGATAAAACACGGTATTGACCCCTGGTTCCCGACCTTCCTAGAACTCATTTTGTCGTCATGACAAGGCTCCGCATCGGACATATTTCTCTGACGCCCGACCATCTTTGTACTTGATCGCGAGCCTCTTTTTTGAATGCCTCTTTTGTTCCCTTTTGTTCCCTTCTCCCTGCTCCTTCAATAAAACATTTGCTCCCGGAGTGCCCTTCATCTCCGCATAGTGCCTCTGCAGTCATCTCTGGCTAACTCGTCCTTGAATATCGCAGACATTATTCAGTTTCTTTATACAACTGGTTTTTTTCGAGTCATTTAGCGTTCCCGGCGTGAAGTGTTGTAATAGCCCCGGCAGGTGCACACAGCACTCAAAAAAAAAAAGTATATATATCTGTTGTTGGTCTTTATTGCGCTAAGGTGTGCCCAATATCTCAGTATCGACGAGCTGAATTGGCTATACATTAACATACTGGTGTAATCGCTTCTCCTGTTTGTTAAGCAAAGTGTCTCGGACGCGAGATTTTTTCCCTTGAGAACACCTTAATCAGTGTTATCATTATCTGGGTACCAATGTAAGTGACACGCAAGATGTAATACCTTATCGTGCTCGAATGTTTTCATCATTCTATTTTTCGGCGAAGGCGCAAAGCTAGAGGCCGTAAGTACAGATTGATTTTATAATCTGGTGGTAAGAACAAGAAGTATTTTCAATATTACCATTTTGTCCTCGCATTATGAACTTTGGTTTAACTCTTACGCTTCCTCATTCTCTAACCCGGATTCCTTTTATTTGTCTATTCAACCTTCCCCCTTATTCGCTTCCCCTGATTTCTTAATTTTCCTTCTATGCATCGTTCTAATCTCTGTACAATTTGCCGCCCGCATTTTGGGCTCACTTTGCTCCCTTCATCGTTTTTCCGTTTTTCTCTCATGCCATTTCCTTATTGTTCATTGCATCCCTCCAACAGCCACTTTATTTGTGACCCCGGTCACATAATATTTCATTGTTTGTCACTATTAACCGAACAAACTTCTTTCTACTCCCTTCTCCTTTATCAAATGGTGTTTCCACATCGTTCATCTCTCTTCCTTCTCCTTCTGTTATCTAAGCTCTTCTTGGTTCCTTTTTGTCGGCTATCTCTGGTCATGTAAAGTTCTGGGTCTCCTTTCTTCCGCTGTTCTTGGGCCAATGTTCATGTAGATGAACCCATAAAAAAACACAAACAAAAAACGTATCTAGCGGTGATGATCTTCCAGTTCGCCAGTATTATAGCTGAGCGAATTTCTTTTCACTTTGTTCGTATTTCAGCTCAGCATTTATTTTCCATCTATCTGGCGCCTTGTCACGCGATCTGCGGGTCACCGATTTTGATGAAATTTTGCAGATCGACAGAAGACCATGAGTATATGTAAAATACTATTAGAATGAAACTTTGTGATTTACACGAGATATTTCAATAGTTAGCGGCTGCATTTAATGGACAATATACATATAGTCATTTAGACAAAAATATTCAACAAATTCCAGATTATGTTTATTTGCCTTGTACAAATGGTTTCGAAGACTGATTATTCTAAAATGAAGTATATTAAACAAAAAAATGATTAAAAAACAATTAAAAATAGTTTTTAAAAAATCAATTTTTAATTTAATAAAAATGTAACGCGTCATTTATTACGTTTATACAGTATAAAAATGTCAAGTTATGATAAACTTGTTTTGTGATGTAGTGGTAAAAGTGACGCCTTACTTTATACAGATTCAAAAAAAAAGGTTGTACGCTCGAATCCCCTCATGTCATGTAATAAAATTGTTAATCTTATATTTTTAATTATTAATTATTATTTAATTATTTAATTATTTTAATTCTTTATAAATAACTGTATAAATATAATAAGGCGAAAGTCAGGTCAATAAAATTTAAAAAAAACATATAAATACAAAAAATATTTTCAATTTTCTATCATTTACATTTCTATAAATGATAAACATGTTTTATACGCAACGAATTCATTAGGAAATGTGAATGGTAAAAAATTGAAAATATTTATTGTATTTATGTATATATATATATATATTTTTTTTTTTTTTATTGACCTGACTTTTGCCATATTATATTTATACAGTTATGTATAAAGAATTAAAATAATTAGATAATAAGAATTAATAATTAAAAATATAAGATCAAAAATTTTATGAGACATCGGGGGATTCGAGCGTACCTTTTTTTTAATCTGTATCAAGTAAGACGTCACTTTTTGATTTGACATTTTTATACTACATAAATGTAATAAATAACGTGTTAAATTTTTATTATATTAAAAATTGTTTTTTTTTTTTTAAATTATTTTATTGTTTTTTAATAATTATATACTTCATTTTAGGGAATAATCAGTCTTCCGAACCATTTGCACAAGATAAATAAACATAGCCTGGAATTTTTTACATATTTTTATCTAAACGGCTATATGTACGAGTATATTACGCGTTAAATGCGGCTACTAAAAATTGAAATTTTTCGCCTAAATCAAAAACTTGCATTCTAATATTTTACACAGTTCATATACTCATGATCATCTGTCGGTCTGCAAAATTTCATCAAAATCGGTGACCCATAGATCCTTGTTAGTGCCTAACAAAAGTGTTTCTTGAAAAATGTGTAAACTATTTTTTTTTGCTCTCTTTTTGACTTGAACTTATTATTTTGCGTTGGAAAAACTTTCTGAAAATGTCTAGAAGCATTGCCATCTCTTTCCATTTCTTCTAATCATTACGATCGTAGAGTTCTTCTTTCGAAATATTGGACCATGTAATCTTCCCGGTCGTATTGCTCGATTTTGAATGTCGTGACTACCTACTTGTATATTCTAGCTGTACAGATTAGTGCTCATGGCAATTGTTTATATGCGTTACGAATGTGTACTCACAAAAGACTACACTCAGAACTGATATTGTGATTCATTTGTCGATATAGAAATGCAGTCCTCCGTGTGTGTCTGCTCTCTACTAACTAGCACGCATAATATGATGGTATGCATGTTTGCCATTGCCTTCCATATGACTGAGTATTTTTATTTAATTTTCCGTATTAATTTCTGTAGTCGCCCGTTATCAAATCTGAGATTTCTGTAACGGAAGCCAACTAGCAACTAGGTTACCGTGTAATGAACAGTAAAATTACGGGTCAAAAGCATCAGCCCACTGTTAGAGAAAGGTTAACAGTTTTTTTTGTTTTTTTTTTGATTTTTTGGTAGGATAATATGGAATAACAAAGAGAATGAGAGGCATTTTTGAAGGCGAAAAAATAAGAAATGAGAAACGGTAACGTTTTCGTTGACAACATTAGGCAAAAAATCCAAATCGGAAGTGGGCTATTTACGGACTGAGCTCCGAGCAGGCTGTTAGCAAGAAAATAAGTACCGCAAAAAAGGTCTAAATTATCTTTTAGTTTTTTCTTTCCCGCCCGTGAATAATTATTTGGTAGGCTCAAAACCGCGAAAGCGGCAAATTTTTCTTCATCAGTATTACGCGTGATAACTGTCTCTAGAAGGATGCAAATTGCTCGAAGGATATCACAGTAAATGGAGCGCTAGTAAATGACTTCATTAGCTGATTTCACCACTTTGAGTCATTATCGGTGTGAAAAAAAATTTATTAGAACTTTTCGCACTCCTCAACGTGGAGGGTCCAATCAAAATGACTTTTTGTTCTTAAAGATGTAAAGACATCTCGTTCAGCTATATTTCGATGCATAGGAAGATCGAGGGGAAATTTCAATTGTTACTAAGACTCTACAAAACGAAGCAAGTGGATTACATCAGCCAATCGAGAACCTGTGTTTTAAATGGTCGAGATTAATGCGCTGAAGAAACCGGTAATCGGTCATTATGCAACGGTGATTTTCAAAAGAAAAAACTAAACGCACAATAAGTTTCGTTCTTAGTTTAATTAAGCAAGCAATTATAAAATTTAATTTGAACCGCCGTTAAACGTGCAATTGCCGTTGTTAAAAAAAGTGCAACGTTGTGTAGCTGCTATCGGTGATAGCTCAAAAAGAGCACACAGAAACTGATTATGAAGAAATGTGGAATGTATGCAAATTAGCAAATTAACGAAAATGGTACGACAGTTTTTTCGAGTTCAGGATTTTTAGAAGACTTTAATGATAAAGCTAACGATAATTACATTTGGAGTTACAGCGAAGAAAAAACAACACAAAAAGAAAACAAACGAATAAATGACTATTTATAAAATTGATAAATAGATTTTCATTTACTTCCGCAAATTTCAATTAACCGGGGTTAAATTTCTCGTCATTAACGGGAGAACCTGATAAGAAAAAAACGAAAAACGAGAAAAAATAAAAAATAAAACTACTGTGTTTGTAGCGAGCGTGGAAATTATGAGATTTTTGTGTTCCGAAAAAACTCGATACAATTAAATTTTTTCATCCGTTTCGTAATTGAAATTTAGGATTTTTCAAAATTTTCGATTATTGTTTTGTTACCTTTTCAACACGAAAAAATAACAAGAAAGTATTTTTAGGGTGCCGAGAGGCATGACCAAAAAGCACACTATCGTACAGAACTCGGATATAAATTTTTTAAAAGAAATACGCGCGCGCAGTCGTTACGATAAACATAGATAAGTAAGAATAGTAAAGAATAGCTTCGTCGTTGTTCGGCTAGAATGTTAAAAAAGGTAGATAAAAGCGTTACGTAACAAACTGTATCGTTGCTGCGTATAGAAAAGAGAAATCTTTATTAGGAATAAGATTGCAGTTTAATTGTTTTTCCGACGCATTTTGTATATTATTTCACCGTTTGTTAGTTATAGCGAATAGCGAGCCAACAATACCTATATACAGATAGAGAATATCGTAGGTAACAACAACGAAGTTCATTAGGGAGAACAGGTACTGCACGATGTAATTACAGAACCAGCATAAGAGCGAGTGAGTGAAAGTTACTGAATGAAAGATAGTCATGTCTCCGGTATATTTCGCGTTGCGAACAACGATCAAACAGAAAAATAACTTTTTACAAATGCGGAAAAGTTTTGAATAATCTTAAATTTTTTGACCCCCCCCCCCCAAAAAAAAAGAAGAAAAAAAAATTATAAAAATAAAATAAAAACGACCGAATTGAAATTGTTCGGTTATTTCCTTCAAACGACCTCTGGTTGTTAAAACGGAAAAAAGGCAAATAGCATTATCCTACTGTTTAGTTACCTTAACTAATGATTGAAATTCAAAACGTAGCGTATTTAAAGGGCTGATTTAGAAGACTATCATCCGCTGTAGGCGATTATGATATGTAAAAAGTATCGAAATTAAATACGGTAGAACGGAAACATCGATCGAATCGATGCGTATTTCCTTGAATAATAGTTTTCGCGACTTAGAAACACAAAGAGCGTTTTAACTTTTCCGAGTAAAACTTGGAACTTACAAGAAAGTTAAAACAATTTTGAAACTAAATGCTGGTAATAAATGCATCTTTTTAGAGGTCGTAAAATGTTGAACCTTCATTTTTGAATTTTCTGCCAACATCGCAGCACTCGTATTACCTACTGAGATAATATTTCCGATTTTAATTTTTTCCAAAGTCTAGAGGTTTGTGTGAAAATCTGATATAATCTTTCCCGTACAGATTCGAATTCTACACTAAAAGTTTAGGTGTAAACTTGTTAAAAAAATATCTTTCCAGCTATCAAGGTTTTGTGCCGTAATCACTTTGAAAATTACCGCGAAATGCTGATAATTTGATACTTTTCTCTGCGTTGTCGTAAGTTTATAAAAAAAAAAAAAAAAAATCGGATACCTTCCTCTAATGAAATTTTTCTAAACAATAAAACATCCTAGATTTAAAGGGAATGTTTTTCGTTTTATTTAAATTCTGTCTTTAGTTCGAGACACCAGTGAAAAAAAGGGGACAAAAGTTTTTATCCCCACCGATTAAATTGATCTAAAGGAGGGCTCTATTTTTTTATTTATATTTCTCGGTTACATCGCTTTTTAAACAAAAAAATGTAGTGAAAAAAAGGTGCTTCCATTATCACGGAAATTTCAGTTTAATACTTGGCGCAGACGACAGAAAAATCGGAGAGAATATTTTTTATCGTGGAAAATTAATAATTACTTCGAAGTACATTTTTCGTTGATTAACCAAATTTGGAACTGTTACGTATTTTTAGCTTCTTGAGATTTTCGAAGCTTTAAAAATACTTTCGTACATGAAACTTCCAATAAATACGTAGCGCATACACGCAAAAAATAAATTTATTTACGATTAAGTTTATAACAGTCTCAGGGGCGGTGGAAAGATTTTTCTCGAAAAAAGAAAACAAAAAATCTTCGCAACATCATTTACAAAGGCAGCAATATTGTTTTTAGTTTTTGGAGCAAAATATAATTATAGGCCAGCCGATGAGCCAGGATATGAGTTATAGGAAAAATAAAAACTTTATAATTTGTAAAGGCTTAATATTTTATTTAATAAACAAGAATAAAATTTTAATTAAAACATAATTTTTGTGGGTTTAAATTATTCTACTACGTAATTATAAAAGTCTTCCAAATTGTCCATGATTACGCGCCTGTGAATACTCATCATGGCCAGTTGATTAAAAAGTCTCGAGGCTTCAAGGTAGGAGGCAACGGTCCTCTCCTGCCCCCCTTGGCGACGCCCATAATTATAAACAAACATTAACATCATTTATATATTCTTATAATTCCACGCGTATATGTATATCGAATTTTATTATCGCCACTAACTTCTCAATTAGTCGATTTTGTGTTCGCTATTACTTTACGGTAAAGGAAAAAAAATTATTAAAACTATTATCAATCGAAATTATTTACGAGGGAAATGTGTCGTTATTTTTATTTTTATTTTTATTTTATTTTATTTGGTTCCAAGCCAAGAATAATAATAATAATAATAATTTTTTATTTTATAAAACGAGAATTGTAAAATTAAAGGAAAAAACAAAAGATACGAGATAAATACAAGAAAAGGCTATATTTTAATTCAGAGTAATCTATTCTGTTCGCTAAAATTATAAACCGTAAAAAGAAATGAAATTACACGTACAGAAAAAATATATGCGTGAAAAATAATGTTATCGTTAGACACGTTATCAGGCTCAGCCTATTAAAAACACACGATAAAAGCCCCTCGTTAGCGAACTTATAAAATATGTGGGCGGGTAGAGAATTTTTTTTTTAAGAGAACAAAATTGAAAAAGACATTTTATTTGTAGAAAACAAACAAAACTATTGAAACTGGAAAATTAAACTTTTAATTTTAATTTGGGATTTCTTTTTGGCGTAAAATTATAATAAAAATCATATTAGTAATGTTATAATTTGCGTGAAATTAGTTACGTATTTTATTTTATAAAGGAACTATGAAAACAGAAAGTAGCAGGTTTTCTTTAAATTTCTTCGTTGTACAGATTTTATTACTCAATGAAACCGATCTTATTTTTCGTCGGTTTTGAATTTTTTTTTAATTTTCAGAATTTGCTCAGAAAAGTCTCTCTCCAGCCTGCTTTCTTCGCTTAAATAGCTCTCTACGTGACGCTTTATAATATGGCAAATTTTTTTCTTAACGCGGAATTAATTAAATTTTTTACAAAATTGATTGAAAAATAAATTTTGAGAAACAATTTATTATTTAAAGTCAGACAAAGAAGAATAGACACTACAATTCTAATAAACAGAAAACCGTAAACAGCTGTCATGGGAGACCTACTTTACACTTTAAACAGAAAATTATCCATTTTCTGTTTTTACCTTTTTTTATTAATTAAAATTGCGCTTACTACGAAAATGAAAAAGGTTTTGCGAAAATTAAAACAGTTTTAATGCATTTCTGTTTTTTATTAAATTATACTAAACAATAGGTAAGAAAAATTAATCGTTTCTTAAACAGTGTACATTAATTGAATTTTTAATTGTAACATCATCTCATGTTTTGTTTTTTTTTGTATATACACTTATTGGTTGCTTAAATGGTACGGAAATCTTTTGAACCGTATTCAAAATGACTTTCATCTTCTCCCTTTTCTGCTAACATTCTTTAGATGCGCACTACGCGAATAATCTTTTTTTTTTTTTTTTTTAATCGTTCCGACAGAAACAATTAGAAAGAAAAAGAGTGGTTTATTCAGATATTATCAATACGAAAAATAGTAGCGATAAAAGGTACATGGAGAAAGGAAAAACATGATGTAACAGACACAATATGAAGTGGGAACCCCGAAGTTTCAGTAAACAAGAATCAAGAACAGAACGCTTAATATAAATTCAAACAACTACGCCGCTTGAACGGAGAAAACAATATTTAGACGATGCTAATGAAAAGAGTGAAAACTAGAAGAAGGCAGCAGAGAATGTGACCAGAACGCAAGCAAATGAAGACAACAACAGAACGGAGAAGTGAAAGAAAAGAAATCATCGATATTAGATAGAAGAGTAGATTGAAGTGACTCGGACGATTAAATGATTATTAGAAAAGACGGAAGTGTAAAAGTCGCCGCCCAGAATCTGAAATGGTGACTTTTACGTGATATTAGAAGATGGAATTTCCCTTAAAAAAAAAAAAAAAAAAAAAAGGAAGCGGCAGGTCAAAACAGAAATCTGCCCCGAAGAATCAGCACTACCCGAGATGTCTCAACATCAACAGCAAAGCAATATGTATTAAATGGAAAGAAGAAAGAATACGGAGAGTAATAAAGTCGCAAGAAAATAATCAGAAAAGGGAAAACTAATAGGGGACACTCATGGAGCTAGAAATGATGAAATAATTGAAACAAAGTCGATAGAGATATTGAAAATGATGGTAATGAATTCATTTGTAAATATATATATATATATATATAGAACAGAAATAAGGAAGACTAGAAGATATTCAAGTTAAGATCCGGAAGAATAAAAGAAGCTCTGACACAATCAGATCAGCGAGCCATCAATGAAAATAGTCACATGAGAAGGAAATAAGAGTATTGATAGTAGTGCAAAGCGTACGTTTAATTAAAGCTTGGAGGAGATTTAAAAAATGAGAATAGAGTAAATACTTGCATAGTCGAAGGAAAAATAGGGGAGATTGTTAAAAAAAAAATTTGAGCCGATCCCGATGATCAATTTTTTTTGATTGATTCCAACTTCTTTCTTTTGTAGACGAATAAACTATGTCCGATTTACAATTCCCCTTAAAATTTCAAACATCTGGTGCCTTCTGCCGAAATTGATTAATATATAATTAATTCTGGCAGGAACATAAATGACTAACATCACAAAAATTTCTAACAGATAATTCTGAGCCCCCATAAAAAATGTCAAAAATAACTTTAACCACCGCCACTGATTGACGTGCCCAATACTAAACTACTAATAACGTGAAAGACACTCGCAAAAAGATCTCTCAAAGATAATCAAAAAAAGAAAAAAAAACACGAACAAGATTTTGGTTTCCAAGACAGACCGGCGACAACGGTCGTTACGGTTTCTAAAACGTACGCGGAAACTAAAAAACTACTAACGTTGCAGCGCACGGTAACAATAGACGGCGGCAGCAGCAGCAGCAGCAATAATATCGATAATTAACATCGAATCAAATAGCGATTATCGAATTGTGAGCGCGCTGAACATCGAACTGTGTCGCCAAAACAATACATACTCACACAGGCAGCGCGTTAGGTTGGCCGTCTGACGCGTTGTTGTTGGTAGTTGTGCGGGCGTTATCTGTGTATGTGGGAGCGGGTATAAAAGGAAAGGTAGCGAAGCGATTAATGTTTTGTTACTGTCAGGTTAGGGCGCGGATCGCACGGCGTCGGTGCTACTACGCAGAGGTACGGATTTGCAACGTCGTCAGCTGACGACGCAGGACAGCAGCGACATTCGATCAAGCACGATAATTCCGGTTCTAACGGTGGAGGCACTGGCCCGATGTCTAGTCACCACTCTTTCGCTAGTCAGCAGCACCATTCGAACGAGCCGCACCACAAGCAGCACCAGCAACAGTTCCATCCGCCGCACCATCAGAAGCCGATTGACCAGCAACGGAGGAACATGAGTCTTTCAGCCGCATCCGATTCCGGCTACCCGAACTGTCTGCTGTCCGGCTATGACAGACTGAAGAACAGCAGGACCAACAAGGTAAGTCTCCAATATTACACCGTCACTTTTATTTCCCGCCGAAAATTTTAGCGGGACGTTGTTACTTCGATGTCCCCGGTTGCCATACGAAAAAAAATAATAAAAATAATAATAATATTCGATCGCTAACGTCTATCATTCGAAAATTCCGGTAATTCGTTGGCGAACAAAAAAAAAAAAAACCAAAAAAAAACTACTCGTGTTAATTTCATTTTCGGGCAAAGTTCGAAACTTTCAACATATCACTTTCTAATGTTCATTCTATATAGTTTTCACGGAAGGAATGCACGAAGAACTTCGTATTTGCCCGGCGCGTGTCTGTTTATATTCGCGACTACTTTGACGAAATTCTCTTTGAAATCAAATCAGCCCCGAGGCTTTCACATTTTATGCGTGATATTTTTTTAATACTCCGAAAAATTTTCCAACACCCTCCCTAATTTCCTCGCGTCGATAATTATTATATTTTACGGTTTCGCATTTTTTCAACTTTATTCGCCGAAACAGAAACAGTTTTACATGTCTATGAACACATCAGTAGTCACCAGAGCTTGATTGTTTCGAACGTTTTGTTTTTTTTTGTCTCTCTCTCTTTCGAAACTTCGGTGAATTCAAAAACTCTGATTGGGGACGCATTCGTAAATTCAAATATTTCCATTGAAAACGAAAGTTTTCAACTAATTATTGAAATATTATCCACCACTATCCAACAACTTGCAAGTTATATTTCTGATACGTATAGAAATGTAAAGAGACGTTGTCTTTTTTATCTATTTTTATTATTTTTTTTTATTTTTTTTATCTTTTTTTACTTTTTAATTTTTTATTACACCACGAACGAAACACGAGAGAAACGATAATGTAAACAAAAGTATTAACTAAAAATAAATTTAACATATATAACATATATAACATATATATATATATGTATATAACTCGGCCATTTTGGCCTCGCGAGAGGCTGTGCTCCTTGACTCTTACATTTCTGTCTCTTTCTCTTCTATACTTTGTACAAAATGATCAAAATTTACAACGTAATTCTTACCGGCATCGACATAAAAATAAAATAGCGTAATCACAAAAATCCTATCCTAACATTTAACTGTCATTACATAAAATTGTGGAATTTTTTCGTTAAAATATCTAATTTAAAGTACTTGTATAAAATTGGAACATTTTTGGTCACATAAAATTGGGACATTTTTTCTAATAGGGGATAGCCTAAGAATTACGTTGTAATTAATATGTGAATATTTTTATAATTCCACGCGTTAAATAATTGTTATCTGATAACAATGATAAAATTATTTTGTTTTGATTTAAAATGACAACATTAGGGAATAATCATCTGACCGGAAATAGGCTCAGTTTATGACGTTAATTACATCTGCGTCCGTTTTATTATGTGATTAAATTTCTGAATCTCCGTTAATTTAATTAAAAAGGTTAATATTTCAATTGTTGCATAGGAAAAAAAAAAAAATTCTCCCGATGAATTACTAAGTGTCTATGTGATCTGTATTTTTCGGAATTATCAAATTGTACGTAAATGCGGTTTTGCTAATTTAACATAACAAACCGGTTTTAGTAGTAAAACCTTCTTCTTCTTCGAGAGAAGCTGAACAGCTACGTCAAAATCCTCTTTGAGTCCACTTATGAGATGTTTTGCGTAGCGCTGTACTAAAGGAAAAGAATATTTTATGAGATTACAGAGCGATGGCACGGAAACATTGAAATAATTTCCGGATTTTCCTTTGGGAAAGTTTGAAAAAATTACTCACTTCCTTTTTTTAGGAATCGCACCGCGTAATTATCGAATTTATTCCTACTATGCAAAAGAAAAGAAAAGAAGAACCAAAAAACCAATAACAACAAAATGAATCAGCGGTTAGCGCCTAAATTTATCGAATTCATTATATTCCGATATAATAATGGATTTTCATCTGCGGTTTTTAACTTTTTTTTATTCGATTTTAATAATAAGTCGACCAATTTTTACTTTGAAATCTGTAGAAGTGAAACGGTGAAAATATTTTGAAACATTAATTTTTCTACCTTATTTTAATTAAGGTCCTCGAAGTCTTTAGAAATATTAAGCAACTAAATAAACATATTCGTTAAATGCTTATTTTTGCGGGCGTGATAAAAGCCCCCCGTTTTTTCGTTTTCCCTTTTTTTTGTTATATAAGAAATTCTTAATAGTTGTTTTTTTCCCCGATTAAAACGAGCCGAACAAAATTTTTTTAGAAACTTTTCAATGTTTTTTTTTTTATTATTATTTTTATTGAGCTCATCAACCAGGGGGGGGGGGCTTTTGAACACAGACAGAAACAATTAGAAAGAGAAATAAAGCTGTTATATATTTCGATGCGGTCAAACATTACTAGTAGGAAGGAACAAACAATGGGAACAATATGCGGAGTAGGGAAAAGACAGGATACAGGAGGCACACGGATAGCCGTGAAATTTAAAGAAATAGGAAAGGTTTCTTTAATAAAACAAGAAGGGCGGTTTCTTTTTATTTTTGAATATATTAAAAGACAAAATTAAGCTGAAACTCGCAATATTCAAATTTCCAATGACTTCAACCGATGATCGTTTTTTAGAACATTTTTTTTAGTCTTCGCCGTATACCAGAAAACGTTTTGATGACTATCGGGTTGAGGGGGTACATACTTAAAAATCCTTTGTAGGTTATTGAACGATACGTTTGATTTCTCGTAGTAAAGTCAGAAACCACCGTTCTCAAAACCATTACCATGGTTTTAATTTCAGGTTTTTACACATTTTACTAATGGATTATTGTAAAAGTTCCGTTTTTTCTATTTAGTACATTATTAATCAGCGACTTCACTTTATCGTAATAATAATAATAATAATAATAATAATAATAATAATAATAATAATAATAATGCTATTGGGATTGTGGAATTTTTGTTGTAAATAAGCCGGTTAAAGAGAGGGACCTTGTCCAAGCACAGATTTGCCGGATGGTTTCAGAAAAAGAAAATAAATTCTGTGTACACTAGAACGGTGTCGAACTTTTAGCACCGAAGCGAATACGAAATATAAACTTTACTGAAGTTAGTTTTTCTCGTAAATAAAAGCTGCCAATAACGAATCGCGTATTTTCTCAAAATTCCGTAGGGAGAGGTTTTTTTGTGTAAATCACGAAACCGTTTCTACATTTAATGTACGTACACCCCGCCGACGAAAAATTGATTGTTATCATTTTTTCAGTGGATGTTTAAACCAAAAGAATAGCAAGGAAAACGGTTTTCAGAGAGATTGAACTTCGAACGTAAAGCAATCACCACCTAGTTAAGAATTTAAGTGCCGTTTGCCGCTACCTTTAGTATACTAAACGATTAAAATTTGACTGACTATGTGAATTTAACAGAGAAAGAATGCGTTTACGAATAGCGTAATTATGAGATAAAAACGCTCTAGTGAATAATTTGCTAGAAGCTTTCGGGATAATTTCAGAAAAAACACATTCATTAGTTGCGATATTTGTAAAGTAAAAATCGCGCCGGCCAATTCTAAATCGGCGTCCATTTCCGCATGTTAATCTTTATACGAGATATAATGGAAAATGTTCGAAACCGGCGAAGTAGTTTTTAAAATTTCATATTTCCTCTTAGCACGCCGAGCGAGTTTTTTACAATCGTTCGACTAATTCAAAATTGAACGAGTTTACCGTTAACGTTTGTTGTGTCGATGCTCCAGCGAGAAATTTACTCAGAAAGCGGCATTTTTTACATCTATTCTTATCAGTGTGAATTTACACGCACACACATGCATATGTATTTACGGCTTTTTTCTTTGTTTTTTTTTCCCGTTCTCGTTTGTTTATTATTCTTAATTTTAAATCACTGCCACAACCTTTATTCGACCGATTCAGGGTCACTTCCCGACGTGCGTAGAAGAGCTGAGCTCGCTTTATAGTCGCTGTTAGTAGTATTTCATTTTATACGTTCGGTGAATTTGTTTACAAATGCTTACGAACTGTAAGGTATCAATAACACAGCCGCCCTGTAAAGAACGTGACTTCTTCTTTTACAACAATATACTATTTACCCGGAATGACTGACTGTCTCTAAATTTTGCTAATTAACATTTATCGTTAAAATAATTCCCGATGACAGCTTCCGGAGAGCTGGTGGGAACTTTTTCCCGAATTATTCTTTACGATTTTTCGTTCTCTTTCTCTTTTACCTATCCCAATGATACAGATTCAGTAATTAACCTTTTTTTTTTTTTTTTTTTTTTTAATGAACGACGCAAGTTTACGAAAATCCTACAACTTAAGAAATCGACTATGAAAATGTCTGATCGAAAAACTGGGTGAAAAACAGATAATTCGTTTAGAATTTTATGTCGACGAGCGCCAAATTTTTTGAAAAATGTCCGATTCATCGAAAACGGAAATTGTTCTTACAAGGAGAGGGCACGACTTCGAAAATTTATTTCGGACAAGACTCTGTATAATAATAGTACTCCCTTAGGGTGTTCACCCTTTAATAATAATGATAATAATAATAATAATAATAATAATAATAATAATAATAATAATAATAATAATAGCGTTGAATGGCCTGTCAATTCGGAGAAAAAAGCCTTTGAAATACTAATAGGTCTATTTATGCTCGAAATTGCTCGACTAACCTTTTTTTTTAATTCGTTTTTTTTTTTTTAATTTGTTTAATTATTTTTACAGTTAAATAAATCTGTTATCATGAATAATTTAAATAACAATTACTTTATTTTGTTTAGAAAAAAAAAAGCTTATTAAATATTAAATAATATTTTAATTACGATAACTATTTTCTTTTTTAAAATGCAAAATAACTAATAGTTATGATAATAATACATATAAACAGAGTAACTATTCGATCATTAAAATCTATATTTTAATGTGATTATAGACAGATAAAAAATCTAATTAAGCGTTCACAAAATTAAGTATATTTAATCGAACAGAATGGAGAAATAAATTTACTAGAAGAAGACTGTGTATTCAATCAATTTATCACCCTCAATTATTGTCATATACGATATACTAAACTTTCGGAAGGTTGAGAAATTTTCTTGAATGTAAATGATGTTTGCTTTTTTTTAACTGAACTTCTTTTAATTCCCCTCTTTTATTAATTATGCTGGATGTCAAAAAATTTATTGTTCTAAATATATGTTTATGACGATTATCATTCAGGCTGTTAATGGAAAGTGTGTATGTAAAATAAAATTAAATAATACATTTTAAAATTTTACTTATTATAATAACTACGAGTATTTAATTCTAAGCATTTGATACTAGATTTATCTTTATTAATTTATTCTTTTCAAGCTAAAAATGTGAAATTCCCGGGGAAACATTTTTGATATATTAATTGATGTTTATGTAGCATTTGTAATTTTATTATTTAATATTATCATAACTATTGGTTATTTAAGATTTTAAAATAGAAAATAGTTACTATAATTAAATTATTTATTTTCTAAACAAAATAAAATCATTTTTATTTAAATTACTGATGTTTGTAAATAATAGATTTATTTAACTGTAAAAATAATTAATTAAAGGGATCAAAAAAAAAAAAAAAAGTATTTTTTCACCGAATTGATTGGCCATTCGATGCTATTATTATTAAGGGGTGAGCACCCTAAGGAAGTACTCTATTATAAACAAAGAGTCTTGTCCCGAAATGAATTTCCAAGGTCGTGCCCTCCCCTTGTTAGTGTAATAAACGATTTTCTAATTACAATACGATTCAGAGTTATACTCACGGGGGTTTATGACTAAACTGTCACCATCCGCTCACATTATTATTTCAAATGCTGCAGTGATTTAATCTGCTAACTTTTTACTTCATGTAAATATTTTTAATTTTTCCGGTATTTCCTTGCTGCTGTTTTTTATTTTTTCTCTTAATTTTTATAAAATTTAAAAAGAAACAACAAAAAATTTGTAATGTTCAAGAAACTGATATCTGTTCGCTACCGATAAAGATTGTATAATTTTACATGCTGCAGAAATTGGGGTATTACGTTTCACATAGTATTTGGCCCTTCACGGAAGAGGCGGGCGCAAACGAGAATTCTGCCCAATCCCTGCTACAGACTTTGCCAGCGTTTGCCCAATTTCGAGACCGAGCAACGTGAAATGAAGGACTGTACGTCTCCGGTGGAAATCTATTGATTTTTCTTTTCTCGCTAAAGTGTATGATGTTACTGAGGCCGATCCGCAGTCTAGAGCCCAAGATAACCGGTATAAAACCAGCCGAACGTGTTTTTATCGTTTACGTTTAACAAATTACCTTCGCCAACCAAAATTACCACTCTCAGCTAAATTAAGTTGCCGAAATTTTCATTTCGCGCGGGAATTATTAAGAAGAACTTCACTCATTGTATGATACACACATACATACACACACATATATATATGACTATATCACTATTACACTGGGGGGGATAATAAAAAAATCCGTAACGTTTCTGCATTATTTAGAAATCGTAATACTTCGGAAATTGGTGAAAGTTACTAATGAAATCGGCTAGTTATAAAGCGTTCCATGATTTAAAAAAAGATATAATCAATTAAGATTCGCTATGTTCTATACGAATTATAGAAGACTGAAATTGTAGAAAATTGGATACCCCCTAAACATATAAGCAATAGTTTATAATTTTTTATGAGAAATTTAATTGATTATGTAATTTTTTTAGTTTACAATTTTCTTAGGAATTTCTAATTGTTATTTCACTTCCCCGTTTGTATCTGAACATTTTCCCATATTAGAGCCAATGTAAAAATGGCACTATACATCAACTTCGTCGTTTATATCATTAAAAACGATTATGGCTTAATCTTGGAAATTGTCCTCTGCGGCCGGGAATGGAAGTAATTCTTTTCCGAATCGCTGCTTCAATCGTTTAACGGATACCTTAGACATCCGAATAGAGAGTGGTCAAATGGGACACCTCCTGTGAGAATTTAGAACAGAACAAAACTATCGAAGCGGAAAATTAATTAAAAAATAAGATTGGTTCCATTTAGTACTAAAATCTGTATAATATTGAATTATCGTACTTTTTTTTTTTTTTTTTGGTTTTTATAAAATTCCTTTATAAAACAAAAAAAACCCCGGAATCTTGATTTTTTGGTTAATTTCGCGTGAACTATATATCACTGTGAACATTTATATTTTCTTCATCGTGAATTGTATGTCTAAAAATTCTTTAAAAGTGAATTGCAAATTAATAAAAAAATTAATTTCTTAGCTTTAATGTAGTAGTATAGTCGAAACATCTTTTTAAATCATGCCCTCTGCCGCGGCGATGGTGGAATCCGGTTAAGGAAACTCATAGAAATAATTTGTCCGCGTGCTTCATTTGAGAGACAATTTTTTTTCTTTTTGGCTAATTTTTGTTTTTTTATAAAGGGAAATAGAATCGATTTAAACGGACGCAAATTCGTCACAAAAAGGGGAAATAACGGCTGTGTGACGCAATGAGTTTCAAATTTTCGTACGTCGAGATTTTTAATAGCGGCTTTCGCGTATAAGAAATTAATATTTTCGTGTGCGCTGCTATTGGTGGGCTCCGGCGACGGCGTATAATATTACCTATTTCGTAATTGGGTTTTTTCAGGTATTCCCGCGGTTATTAATCGTCGGCGCGTACTTTTCTAGCAAGAAAGGCCCGGATTTCGTTCGTCGGAAATTCATAAATAGATATTTGCGCGATTTTATCCGCCAGCCGGAGTTGAAACACGAAAGAGAAAAAAAAGTATTCGATTATTACGCAAGTAATTTACCTGCTCACGTTAATGACGTATCTTCTTTCGCTCGCGTCCAGCCAGCTAATCTAAACCGAGAATACATCAAGCAAGCTCAAGATAAGAACAGAGTCGTTCGATGGTGCGAACTCTCCTTAAAAGTATAAGAGTGACCTTGAAGCGTACACTTGAGAGAGCGGAAATTGTAACTGCTTTTTTCGTGAACACGTACAGGTAAAAAATAATCAAGGTGACAGTATGTTCACCTGATCGTCAGCTTTTCGTAAACACTGCGTGGTTCTTCGATAAACGTCGATAGCAAACATTGTCTGACAAAGAGGTACTCACTTTCCACTTGATTCGTCGAAAGTTAAACTTTACTGTGCAAAGGTCCCGTGTTACAGTAATGCAATGCTGCCAGTATCCGCCTGGTCCTGAAGAATAAAGTATCAAACGAAAACTGTGTTCAGCAGTCTATAAAGTAAATAAAGTGTGAGTATTAGCACCTTCGATAGAGCAGGGTAAATTGCAAGCTTCAGAATGTACTTCTGAGGTGCCCCTAATGGAAACCTGCAGAGATCAAACTTCCTTTCTCCTTTCTAATTTACTTTTAGATAACACGATCGATATAGTCAATTTCAGATGATAGATGTATATCTTTCGTGAACCGAGTAATTGTGCTGAGGGCTACTACCATGCTACCTTAAAAGTGATGAACTTTTTGTATATTTTTAATGTACGGGAATCAAATCGGATAATCGACTTTGCCGCGGTATAGCCCTCGACTACGAGTATGAACGAATGTCTAAATGAAAATCGCCTAATAAAACTGCCCGGCATTATCGTACTTTTATTACTATGGTTTTCCCGCACGGCTGAATATCCAGAGTGCTTTATTCGGAAAGTTTAAAGCGAGAAATTATAATACCTTGATCGTAACAGATTCGCTAACGAGAATATCTAAGAGAAATATCCTTTACGTAGCACAACGTTAACATCTGTGGTACACTGAAAATGAGTAATAGCAGCGCATAGTGCTTAAGGGAATTCTGGGGCATATTCTAAGAAACTGTATTGTTGATCAGTATGGGCGTAAAATGTCCGTACTGGAACAGTTAACTGTAAAAGTTTAATGATAGAGTAGAATATAAAAATTCGTCAGTGTATGAACACTCCTTGGAAAGTAATAGCAGCTAAGAGAATTACATTTACCGTTTACAAAATTAAAGCCGAGTTCAGACGGAAAGTGGGTTATCTCCAAAAAAAAATAAATTCAAAGAATTGGAAAAATCCATTGAGCATATATGGTTTTTAGAGACTGAGGAATGAAAAATTGGACAGAGAAATTCAATATATATATATATATATATATATATATATATATATATATATATATATATATACAATTCGTTACAACCTTCTGTATTAGTCAATCCGACGTCAAACTACGAATTTGTATCGATTTTTAATGAGTGATAATATTAATATATTTAAAGTGTCTTAATATGAAAGTGTTGTTTAGTGCGTTAAGTTATTTTCGTTGAGGATAAATTATTTTCATCGGGGTAAATCAATGAGGAAATTAGCTACTAAATGGATATAATGCTGAAACCGAAAAAATAATAATAATAATAGTTTTCTTTTTCTGCCATTTTTCGCGTAATATTTAAACCTATCGAGAAAAAAGGAGGAAGGCGATTGCTCCCAAATAACGGTATTCCTCCCCCCCCCCCCCGTTGTATTGAAAAAGCAATATTTTCAATACATTATACGGTATTCTTTGTTTAGTTTTTCACATTTTCCTCAAAAACGAGGAGTGAGCGCATTTCGCTTAAGCCCGATTGTCGGGTTTTCCGTGTTGGGACGGATTTCAGATTGATAACGAAGGCAAACCAATTGGAAATCGAACGATGTAATAGAAAGATTGCTCCCCCCCCCCCCTCGGTCGAGACGCGTACGGGGCCTCTGAATTTGTAAATAATAAAAAAAGTTTTTATAACGAAAAAGGAAGTATTTTCACTGTTTTCAAATGATGTTCAGAAATAAGTTTTTCCATTTCGCTAAATTTTCCGATAAACTAAAGTATATACCCTTAAAAGAAATCGTTAGTTCCGGTGAAACTTGGAAAAACCTACCCTAAAGGCGAAAGTAATTCATTGGCGCGAGACTAGATGCGACTGATGGAACGGAAAAGTAGTTGTACGTTTGTAGTTCAGCACGCGAGCCTGTGTACACGTTATCATCGCATTAGAACCAGATGACCCCTAAACTGACATTGAACTTTCCGCCGTCCGCCAACCGGCAATCGAAAGTAGGACTGATTCGTACGACTTTGCTGTATACATCTTTCTCCGTTCCGCTGACGTCCGTAATGTTAGAATTTAATGTGATTACCATTAGTATTATCATTATTATTATTATTATTATTATTATGACTATTATTATTATTATTATTATTATTATTATGACTATTATGACTGCTATCGCCAATACTGCATGACTCAGACCATCTGACTCTAGCGATTTGCACACAATGTCCGTTCTTCGTTAGAGATTTACTTCCGATTTCATCATACGCGACCGGTGAATGTCGGTTGAAATTCTCGTGACTAATTTATCGCCGGACATGGAAATCTCTTCGTTTCTTCTTCGAACTGGATATTTCGAACAAGTTCTAGGGCGAAATTCTGCGAACTGCGAGAGACGGACTTTCCTTCGATCTCTGACTCCACGTATTTTATCTTGAAACCGACAAAAATTCGACTCCCTCCAGTCTCACTATTGCGCAACAGTTTGAGCAAGCAAGATGGTGCACCGCATTATCACGCATTTTATATTGCCGCCAGGCTCACACTTACCAGCTGACGACGGGGTTACGCTTTGTCAATATGACTATTTCTTTAAGGAAAAGGAAAGTATGTGAGAAGTTTTTTTTTTTTTTTTTATTTGGCGAATATCTGCTAAATAAATGCATGCCGCGCGTGTCGAGTCTGAAGTTTACTAATAAATCAGGCATTACAGTCATCGTTAATTTTTAATTTTTTTTTTTGATGATAAAAATAATAATAAATAGACACATTAAGTAAAAACATTATAATGTGTATGTCTGGAAATTGTGAATTTTCATTTTTACCGATATTTTTCTTTGGTTTTCTGCGCTTTTTTTGATTAATGATCGGTTACCATTCAGGTCTCATTCAGATATTCATCTTGTTCTTTCTTCCTTGGTCGGTGCACAGCTCCAGCCAAAGAAAAAACCTCTCTCGATTCTGTAAAGACGTCGCGGTTCCTTTCCGTTAGTTTGCCCTAAATTTTCGAATTCCACCCAGAGCTGCCTTTCTTCGGTCGTTCCGGAGCTCGCTTTCCATCAGATTTCCACGATGTTTATAAACGTATCCATCTTCGCTTTTAGATGACATTTATTATTTTTAATTGTTTTGAATAATACTAATTAGGTTTGTTACTTTATCTATTGGATGCGGTTTTTTTTGTTTTTTTTGTTTTTTTGTTTTTTTTTGACACACTTTTCCCCTTCAAATTGATACTCTACAGAGGCCGTTCTATTTTTCGTTGATTTTATTTGCAGTTCTCGTCTTTAACAGTCACGATTCGCTAGCACATGTATTAAGTTAAGAGTGTCTTGAGAATACTTTGTTGCTGCTCGGGTATCGTTTACTATAGACTTTTACTAATTAATGCTATCTGATACACGGTATAAGTTTCGGAAAACGTTTCTAGCATATTCATTTATTTTACATTCCATTAATTAAAGGCTCTATTCACTTATTAAGCTAAACATAATTAAACATCTGCGCGATTATTTTTTGACGTTAATTATATCAGTTAACAAGCGAACAGTGTCTCATAATCCAAGCTCATACTTTTGTCTATATACTAATTTGTGATCCTAAACAATATCCGTAAGTACCGCAGTATTCAAATGTATATCGGACCTATTTTTTTCAGTCATACACAAAGATATAGTCTGTATGGGTTGAATTAGTTGTAAAATTTAAAGAGAAATGGTAATTCGAAATACACGGTAAATCGAATAACAACGTGTTTATCATGTTCCATTACTCTTATTAAGTAACTATTAAAAATATATCCCCCCCCTCAAAAATTGTATTTTTTGATGTTTAGAAGTAACCCGTGTCTCTTTATTCCTCACAAAATAAATAAGACCATAGTTACATTATTACTAGAGCTGCTCCATACGCCTCATTTAAATCTGTGCTCGTTCTTATTCGTTTTTTTTTTTTTTTTATTACCGTGTATCTTCGAAACCTCCGTTGCAGTAAACTCTTTACTACTAAAAATCCAACTTCCGATCACTGCATATCTTTCTTACCACGCGACTAATTTAATTAATTATTAAATACTAATTATAAAATGAACGTATTTAAATAATTATTAAAGTTGCTAAATGGCAAAAGTGGGAATTAAAAAAAAAAAAAAAGGAAAAGGAATTTGAAGCATTATTTTCTTTTGCGGGTCTTGAATCTCTTTATTTAAGATATCCAAATGTTAACGACATCTTTTTCCGAAAAACGTTTATATTATAATTTAACTGTAGTGCAACTGTATCGTTTTTTTCTTTTTCCTATATTATCGTCGTTTGTAAATTATGTAGCAAAATCCGTTCAGCAGGTCAGAAATTAGCTTTCATACACTCGGGCAAACTGACATCTGGCTACTTTTTATTGGCTTCAAAAAAGGGAGAGATATTGTATACGTTCGTCAAATATATTTTTTTTTTTTGTTTTTTTTTTTTTACCATATTTTTTATATGTTGCCCGTGGGACCACGGCGATTTTGATAATTTTTCATTCGTTGGTACCAGTGGTGGTATGAATAAGTATCGGTAAAGGCGATATTCAGTAGTCATTAAACTTTAAAAAAAGGCGGTCTTTTCAGAAAAGTGTTCAGCCGTAAACAAACGCCACTGACATTTAAAATATTATCATTGCCGTTCACCATGGAAACGCGTAGATTGGAAAGAAAACGAATTTTTAATGTGATTTTTTATTCATGCAAACCACCTAGTGTGGTGGTTCCGCATGAGTATCGATGGAAATTGCTAAACATAGACACAACACTGACATCATTAAAATAAAAAAGGGGATCGATCTCTATGGGGGGGGGGGATTGTTATTAATCTACCAAACGTCATTGACACTTAAAATATTGTAAATGTTAATTACCACAGATAAATGCCGATTCGAATAAGGAAAACGAATTTGAAATCCCTATAGCGTTTCATTTACAAGCTCATCACTGACGGAAATGTATCATTGCGGATAATTTTAAATTTTTGTTTACTAGATATTGTACAGTGGTGATACTCCTTTTGAGTATCGGTGCGTATTGCCTAAGGATTAAACGTTAAAACGAATTTTACACTTTTTTGGCTCAGTGTAAACGGACAAAAATTAGCCAAAAAATTTGCGTTAGCGTATAGGGAAAATATAAACATGTAAAATTTTAAAATTGAAGGGACAATAAGACTTAAAATAATATTAATGTTATGAAAATGTGGATTCGAATAAAGATAATGAATTTGAAATCCTTACAGCGCGATTTACAACTCTTTAAACAAAAGCCATTACAAATGGCAGGTGTCCATTTTAGATCGGTCTATCCCCGTATTTTATTATTCAAAAATATTTACAATAAAAATTGTAAAATAAAGTAGTTTGAAAAAAAAAGAAGGTATAACTACTTCAAGATTTACCCTAAAAATTGAATAAAAATGCTCTGGAAACTAAATAACAATATTATTTGACAAAATGTATCTTGTACAGTGAAATAGACTTTAAGAGACGATATTATGATTATTCTTAAAAACAACAGTTATACTTACTGGAGTGAGTTGGCGCCAAAATCAAATTCAAAACCCGTACGCACACTCATATAAGTCAAGTACTGGGAACATGAAAAATGTTTCTTCGGCTTTTTAAAATCTGGTGTACCAAAACTTATATTAAACTACTGAATAACATGATAAATTAAATAATAAATATTAAACGGAGATTATTCTCTGAAACATGTCGCGGTGGTTTTTTAATATTTATTATTTAATATATATTCGTGTTATTACTGGGGGGGGTGCTTTTTATGTTATTGAGTATATAAAGTGGTGGCATAAAGGTTATACGATATTAATACGAATCTAACCATTAGCAATTATATTACGGTATTATTTAATCTTGTTTAAAAATACTCAAAATATTTTCCGTTTTTAAGGGTATATTTTACTCTTCTTTAGCGTATTTTTATTCAATTTTCAGAGTAAATCGTTCAAGTATCGGAATTTCTCGAAAAAAAAAAAAAAAAAAAAACTATTTTATTTCGTCCTTTATTTTACGGACTTTCTTTTGCTTGTTTTCAGATCTTGCAATTTGACTTTATTTCCGAATTGCCCCGTTTACCGGTCTCGACCATTCTTTATCAATCAATCAATCAATGTTTATTATTATTACTATCATTATCACTATTGTTATACAAACTTCCCTTTATTCGCTGTAATTGTCTCTGCAAGTCGTTACTTAATGAAAACACTCGTGTGTAACCTATCGAATACTATACATATCGTTTAATAATTATACAAAATGTACAAGAGTTTTTCATTTTAAAATAAGAACTTCCCCGCTTACTTTTTTTTAATGAACCCAGAATACCTCTTCTTTAAAACGCACTGATCACTGTTCACCTCTGCCTTATCAGAATGCAATGAATCATGCGCTAGAACCTTTCTCAAGAATTAGTCAACCTACCGATAAAACACCGCATCATCGGTTCGGTAGTTGGTTAGCGTGCACATCTAGGCGCGATTAGCGACTTGATTTAATATACAATTAAAATTAAGTCGACTCTTAAATTAAATTTATTCGCAGTACATTCTAATCGTGAAACTTATCGCGAGATAGATTTCCTTTTTCTTTTTAATAGGTTCGTTAAATAGGGCATTTTCTCAAAAACTGCAAAGGAGAGGAAAAAGTTGTAATCTTAAATGTTTAGAGATGCGGGGAATAAAATAATTTCAGGGACGGGAATAACACAGAAGCAGAAGTGAAAGAATGTAGGAAGCACCGATAAGATTTAGTGGAAAAGGACATTGTTAAAGGCCGAATAAGACACGATTCGCAAAAACTAAAGTACACGTAGACGAGAAGCCAGAAATCGGCAAATAGCTGAGATGATGGAGCGTTCCTTCTTCATCTGAATTACGCATGTCCCCTTTACAATGACGAATATTTTTGCTCTTGCAAATATTAGCTTTACGGTTGTTGATTAAGTAATCACCTTTCGAGGCGTATTTAAAACGATGCAATGATAACCGGTGATTTCGGATTTTTTCACGCGTGCAATGTGAATTTCGATACACGATGCTTTTTTAATTTACCGGTGACTACTCTTTTCGCTCTGGTCCAGATGATTTGTCGTACATAGTGGACGTGTGGAAACGGGCTTAAATGATTTATTTGATTTCCGATCCGAGTAGTCACAAGTTGTTTTCCGTATACTTAGCATTAATAGCGCAAATGTTTTCTAAAGGACCGATTAAAATTATAGCTACTTTATTGCAACTGTTTTTTTACATGTTTTTAAAATGATCGTAACGGAATTGCGCCACTAATGCTAATTTTCTTGCCTATTCAAGAATCGTCGAAACTGATTTACATCGCCAACATGGCCGGCAGTAATATTTATATACGCGCCAATATTTACCTAGTTGATAAGCATAAACGACAACAAAGAAACCGGTATCTGTCGATTTAAATACTCTTTCATTCGCCTGTCTGGTTGTCTGTGGGCACTGGAAAACGATGCGAGTGGTTGGTTACGGTGACTTTTGGAAATTGTAGAACCGAAAAATTAGAATGCAAAAAAACCAACAACAACACTAGTGTATTGTATTTACGAGATAATTTAATTATTTCACTGCAGACATATTTATCGATCCGAGCAGTCGGGGAACGATAAAGCCCGAGTGGAAATAGGGAAAAACAGTCCCCAGTCGAAATGTAGCGGCCCAAAAGAATTCGATGGCCGTCCCGGTTATCGGTGTGGACTGTCTAAATTAGGCTTGCCGAGGGTAATTAATGCGATACACGCAATCGACTAAGTTTTTCTCTTTATAAAAATTACACCGCTATCATCATGATGAGAGAAGAAATTACTCAGCAACCGGATTTATGCGCAAAGCAGTTCATATTCATCGGTAAAAGATAGTGGCGATATGCCGGAGAATTAAAGCCGCCTAGTTCCTAATGTTCAACTATTTAAGAAACGGAAACATGATTAGTGTGATTTCTGTTCCATCCGGTTGTCGTTGTGCAGTTTTGAAAATCGGTTAGACGGTCGTGAATATGCAACTGATCTTCGGCTTAGATTTACTTACCTGTGGGGCTAATTGCGATTACACACTGACTTCTGCCGTCAAAATGTGGAACGGATTGCGTTCAACGTACACACTATAATTAAATTGTCTGTTCGCACCGTATCGACACCGGTGTGAAAAGCCGAGATCGATACGAACGTTTTTATCATTTGTCACGCCAGTTGAAGAACGCTTCGAGGTTGATATCAATCATAATTCAACTCTCAACTTGCATCTGTGTGATTTACTTTCTATAATTGCACAAGTGCGTGCAACATTTTTCCCTCGAATGCATGTAACCTTCATGCATTTGTCGTGACATAGTGGCCACGAGATTTGACCGAGGTTTTTAAAGAAACTCGATAGCTCCCATTCATTATTGCATTTCCGTACAAATCACCATTTCAATGAAACTTTAACTACCGTTCGCATCAAATCGTGTCGAGTTGACATTTTTTACGGTTGCTACCGAAATAGTGATAATAATAATAAAAATAATAATAATTATTACATATGTTTATATTATACGTATGAATAAATATTGGAACACGGAAAAATTCGGTGATCTTCGACCTTGGAAACAAAGAGATACGAAGGAGGAAGAAGATTATCTAAAAGGCTTAAATCGGATGACAAAAAGGGAGAAACTACTTCTGTAGTAGAACGAATCGAAAATGCACGAAATGGTCACAGAATCGGGTAAAGAGTATACAGCCTGTATTTCAAGAATAGTCGGTATTAGTAAGCGAATGAAAAACAAAAGCACTACATGGAAGATAAGCGCAAGAGGTGCGAACAAAATTTGCAGATCGAAATGGTATAAATGGATGCTTAATAAAGATTAAATAATTTCCTGAAGCAAAAACAGTTCTCCTATCCCCTATCGTCATATAAGATCAATATCGGTTAATCAGTTAAACAGTAATGTTTTATTCGAATAGGAGGACCTGATTCAAATTCCGTTTTTTTTTTTTTGTTTTTTTTTTTTGGGCGCGCCAGCGTCATTGACTCAACAACAAGAAAACTAAGCTAAGAAATTAAATAACTAAGCGGTCCGAAATGGACGCAACAAAGGACAGCAGTGCGGACACCACAGAAGATGAAGGAAAGGAGAGGATAAAGGAAGAGTTATAAGGAGTAGGGAGACCTAATGACGGGAGCTGACTGTATAAAAGGGAGCGTTCGTTACGAAGAGCAGGACACTCAAAGAAAATGTGATTGGCATCACATGTACGAGGAGAATCACAATCGTGGAGAGAACAATCAGGAGAAGGCGATAGGGCAAATCGAAAGCGAGAGGAAAGGAGGAGAGAATGATTGATCCGGAGACGAATTAGGGAGACAATAGAAGAGCGACGACTGAAAGGAATAGAATGGAACCAAGACAGGGAACGAGGAATTGGCTGAATAAAACGGTAATGAGAATGACGATTAGAAAATAGGGAGGGATAAATATCCTGCCAAAGTCTGGCGTGATTGGAGGTGGATAAGGAAAGGATATCTGAAGAAGGGAAATGGTTGAGGAACATTGGAGATATTTAAAAATTTCACTTGTGCTAGATTAATATTCATTGTTGTCGAACCTAAAAAAAAAAAAAAAAAAACCGATAAGGGCAAGATTATTGACGATAAATGTAAAAGAAGTGACATGTGAGGAAATCGATAAGGCATATTTTAGAAAGTAAAGAACCAGCAGACACAAATTTTACACGAAACTGCAGACAATGTAGCCGGAATTGTACCTCAAGAATTAGTAGTTAAAGCGGGTCTAATTAAAGAACAATATAACCCAGAAAGAATTATAAAAAACGAGGCATATCAGTTATGTCGGAACAGAACAACGCTAACGAATACGACAACAGCGTATAATAGACCGAATATACATATATATAACCTCTATAAATAATAAACGAAGAAAGTGATCAATTATAGATAGAGCAGTGGGTCATAGTAACATACAAGAGAAACATAAAGAAAAGATGATTCTGAAAAAAGAACTGAAAAAAATTTGAAGATAGAAAAACGATAACTCCCGATAATAGCCGGGAATAATCCCAATAAGTTTAATAGGAAATTTTAAAAAAATCGTATTTATTCTGACAACTAGTTTATAACACACAAAAAGCTCGCGGTTATGTTCACTGCACTGATAATAACACCGGCAAGAACTGATAAACGATATATGTAATAGTAATAATCATCATTAATTAATTCAAGCAACATATGTAAATCCACACGTGCGCAAAATTAGTACGAGCAGTCGAGTACAATTGAAAGTATACAAAATTTTATAAATAAATTCCTTAATTTTAAATTATATTTCATAATCGCCTATACACGCGCCTAGATTTCTCATGTACAATACATGTACACGCAATAAGCCATAGATTCACACGAAAAAATAATAATAATATAGTTGTAAAAAATATAGATTCATTAATTCATTTATGAACGTATCTTTTCTTCGGCGATATATTTTAACTTTGCTAATAGTCAAAAGGAATTTAGCAGCTAAGAAGAGATTTGTACTTGGATATGTCGTTTACGGAATTACTCCCGCGCAAATCCGCGCATACAGTGTTTGCGAGGAAAATTTTAGCTCGTTCTTTTGAGGCCAATGTTGGAAGAGTTGATATAGTCTTTTGCGACAATTGCGTTGGGTTGTGTAAGAATATCATTGCAGCAAATCGAAATGTTAAGATCATCCATATAAAGGTGTACATTTATGGGTCGTATACCGTCTGCGATGTCGTTTACGCACAATATAAATACGATTTCAATCAGTGCAGAACTGTATGGGACTCGATTCTATCGATCTGGATATCGATACTCCAATTCTTCCTTGAAATTTAATCGATTTCTTTAAATAACTGCGTATGTATAACTCGCTTACCGCTTATCGTGCCCGCTTTTGATTTATGAAGAATCTGACGCTGGCCGTTCGAAAGCTCTCTCTGAATTAAGGAGCACACGGCGTTAATGGCGGTAATGATATATAGTATCGTATTCCATTATGATCAGCTAGCATGGCGTTAAGAATTGGTGTTTCGTTCAGGTAGGGCCTGATACCCTGCTGCCGCACATTGAAACTTTCAAAAATTTCATTTGCGCTGGTTTAAAGTTCGTAGTCGATGTGTCCAAAAAAAAAAAAAAAAATCTTTCCCGATGGTTGATTTTGACGTGTGGCCTTGGCTTTGTATGGATGTTGAAATGTTATTAGATTCTAGAGGGAAATGGAGTTTTTATAGCTTTTTCCGTTATTTTTGATATATACTTATATATATATATATATATATATATATATATATATTGGTCTATACATTTCTAGGAACGTAGAAATTGATTAGGTTCTAATATAGGATCAATTAGTGGTGACAACTTGCCAATGTTTCCGTTAGCGGAATACCAGATTTGATCATAAATTTGCAATAATAATTTCGGAGGTGAAGTATTGTACCGTATGTGGGTGAATTAAAAGCGTCATTTACTCTGCGATAATACTCGATAATAAAAAAACGATTGATCGATTATTCTACTGCAGATGAAATAGCCGATGTTTTTCTGCTACGAGGAGGATTCGAGATGTTGTTCTTGACCTTATCGTAATGTTAGAAACGACGCTATTATTTTATATTGTTAGCTTTAATTTCCTTATTTTGATTTTCCTACCAGCGTTTATTTCGATTTCGTATTCATTTTCCTAACAAGTTTTTAACGGTGAAATATATTACTCTACTCATTTTACTTTAAGAATTTTTTTCTTTCAAAAAACGACATTTTCCCGTTAGAAAAAGCTGTAGGTAATTAAAGATAATCCGTATTCCAGAGTTTTCTAATAATGCGCCATATTGACTTTTATCACAAAGCTTTGCAATAAGGAAAACTGATTTTTTTTTGGCTCGCTCTCAGTTTTGAACCAATCACTTATAAGAATTGTGTCAGAAATGTAAATTCTATGCGATCGGAGATGAAAAGCGCAAGGAATATTTAAGTAAAGGAATTACCGCTAAAGATAGAAAGAAAAAAGGAAGCACTGTGAAGAGTACGAAGACCGAGAACCAAGATTTGCAAATACAAAAAAAGTGTGTTCACCAACAGGGAAGACCCTCGATAGAGCAGAAGGAATGGAATCTGAAGGGATTACGAATGATAAAGAAAAGAGAAGAAACGCCCCGCCGACGATATCCTTCATTTTGGAACTATCAGTAAAGAGTATATTATTATGTGAGAGGGAAATAAGGATTCTCTAGTATATGTAGAATTCTTGATTTAACTACATTTGCGACAGGTAGAATTAGCGCGAAGAAGAGAAAGAGAGAAATCGATTGGCCGCCATATGCTGATAAAGTTGCGGGAAAAGTGGGGAAACTTGTTATAGGCAAAACCAAAAATCCGTGTGAGAGAGGATCGCGATTCCATCAAAAACAAAGCGCGGTGGCGATTTTTAATGAAAAGGAAGGAGGAGATAAGAAGATGGGGAAATCACGAAATGCTATCCAAGCGGAAATCAAGGAATATAGAGAGGTTACGTATCCGCTTCGGATAAAATAGCGCGAATATAGGAGTAATGCACCAATGCGAAGGCGAAGTCAGGCTAATGAATTTCTTAAAGTTCGGATAGACTGCAGAAATTACTGTAAATGAAAGAACAGTAATCGAGTTTAGCATGAATTTATAAAAAACTAAGAGAATCGAATCTGATCGCCGTTTTTGGGAGGATAAAGCTTTTAGAAGATTCAGTCTTTTTAAATTGTAGAGATAATTGTTAAGTTATATTTAAAGTCCAGAATGAATCGAAATAAACTGGAAACTTTGAGCGATTTAACATTTAGCCGCTATAGACAAAAATTTTAAAAAACGCTGAACTGCGAAGATGTACAATTTGTTGTAACGATGCTCTCAGTTTGACAATGTTTTATTCAAATAAAAAACGATCATTATTTTTTTAATTTTTTAAACTGGAACCTGCTACAATTGCGTGATATTAGTTTAAAATGTGCTACTTTAATATGAAACACCTTTTACTAAGTAGGCAGAAACAATTTTTGCGCATTACTAGAAACAAACAGCTGAGAATTGAAAACGAAACGGTAGAAAATGTAAATGTTGAAAAAGCTAGTTGGAAAGAAGGCGCCACGTCTCCTCTGCTCTTTAATATTCAAAGCCGAGAAAATGATGGAAAGATCAAAATACAATTGACTATATGTAAGATATGCGAATCGATAATTAGAGCTGTTAGTAAGAAGCAATTGCAAAAAATGCTGAGTAAACTGACAGATCACTAAACGAACGTATTTTGGATTTCCTGTTAATAGTTTTCGGAAATACCTACACAGTACAGAAGCAACTGATCTGTATAGCGCAGGTTCACACTCTGTGCTAAAGTATTTCAGTATAACATTTAACAGTAGTTTCACATGAAAGAACCTGAATAGAGCAGACGAGAACGGTATAAAAATGAACGATCTATTTACCAGGGGCGAACTAGGTCTAAGAGTGCATATCAGAATGGCGAGATGTTGTTTTTTCATCTCAGACGCTGAACTCCGCCCTATCGAAGCCTTTGAATAATATTCATTTATGAGGGCGAATTGAGTTCTCCGCTACGGCAGTCTAGAAAGAACAATACTAAACTGCAACAAAGAAAACAAGTTGCGTCACATCATGAGAGGACTCAAGGGGATGAAATAATATATACGTCTCATAATGTCGAGAATAAAGGATTAAGAGGTCGTTCACACGGGCCAAAGATTTCCAGCGATTGTGTTTGATCGTTCATCTATGCAGATTCTACTATGTCCAAAGTGAAGACGTTGTTGATTGGGAACCTTCGAGACGGCGATTGCGAATGAAAATCCACATCCGTTTGATAAACAGTTTAGTTAAAATGCACCGGTATATGCGCTCTTCTTGAGAAAAAAGAAAAAAGAAAGCGCGTAAAATAAAACTAACCGTGATCACGAGGTAACCGTACAACAATTGTAATAATACTTTTATGACTGATAATGATTTAATCGTGGATACTTTAAGTTAGCTTATAAACTGGTTTAATATAAATTGCCATAAAAAATCTGTAATTTTTACGAAATAGCTCTAAATATTATTCGATATTTGTACCGTTTCTGTTTTTATTGCACCTGTTTCGCCATTGCCGTACGGAATATATAGTGCTCCCAATTATAGTTTGTACAAATTAACGTTAATTTCTCAACTGGATCCAATCTGGAACTCAAATCTATAAAGAGGAAATGTATATAGTCTTTCGAAATGACGGCGGGACTACCTTGAAAAATTCTTCCAGACCTTAAAATTTCCCCCCCATCGAGCTTTTATCCGGTTTTAATGTCATCAGTTGAATTGCGCTGAACTAGATTATGGCTCTTTCTCTTTTTATTTTTTGCGTTCGTAGTTTGATTTTTTCAGATTTTTTCAGATTTTTTCAATTATAATTGATTACCGTTTCGTAAATTTAAATTTCGCAAAATAAACTCCCCCTAAGGTACCTTACTCCTAGTCTTCTTAATCGCATTCATTTCGTAAATATTTCCAATCAGACGGAGAAGGCTTAAGCAGAATGGTACATGAAATTAAAATTTGTCTCGTCTTTGGCCCAACAATGGAGGTAAAAAAAAAAAAAAAAAAAAAAAAAAAATTAGAATCTTTTTGTATGTCAACAATGATTCCAAAACGATATAACAGCGGCTACGAAATTTTAAGAGAATCGCATACAGTTAAACAGATTCTACTATAGTACATGCGACACAAAAAAGTACGTGCAAAATATATAAAAACTAATGATTAAAATAAAATCATTCTGTAATCAGCGGTTCGTGAACGATTTAATTGCTGACCCGTGCTTCGAATTCTGAATGCGGTGTGAAATTGATATGCTATAAAAAAATGATGCACGGTTTGGTGTGCGGACAGTTTACGTTTAGTTAAATATGCTGTTGAAGTGAAGATGTTCGACAGTCGAATAAATAGTTGAAGCTGCGAAGATTAAAACTCATATCACGTTTTTCTGAAATAGTCATTTTTTTTCCATTGTAAAGGTTTTATGTAATATAGAATCGTTCAACATACTGCACGTTAAATATAAATATTTATAGCAATTTGGAATAAAGTGCAAACATATCAAACAAATTTAAAATGTATATATACTAATTAAAAACGTTTCTAATTACTATATATGTTATATGTATATATTAATTACAACGTAATTCTTAGGTTAACCCCCCATTCAAAAAAATGTCCCAATTTTATATAACGCTAAATGTCCCAGAAAAATGTCCCAATTTTATGTAACGTTTGTTATATTTCGTAGGATTTCTGTTATTGCTATTTAAAAAATGTCACAATTTTAAGTAATGGAATATGTAACGAAAAATGTAACGAAAAAATGTCTTAATTTTATATAACGGAAGGTAAATGTTAGAATAGGATTTTTGTGGTTATGTTATTTTTTGTGTGTGTTGATGCCAGTAAGAATTACGTTGTAAATTTTGATCATTTTATACAAAGTATAGAAGAGAAAGAGACAGAAATGAAAGCAAGAGGGGTCAAGGGGCATAGCCCCTTGCGAGGCCAAAATGGCCGAGTTTATATATATGTATATATTATACACACACATAGCAATTAGAAACGTCTCCAATTAGTAAATATTCATTTTAAATTTGTTATATTTTTATTTCAAATTACTATATTTTAATCAATTATAAATACTCTGTAAACGTATTATAATAATTATTCGGTGGTTTCGACTATTTTAATTATAATTTTGCCTCAAAGGTAGTTTGTCGAATCATTTTAGAGAAGACAAAAAAAAAAGGGGGGAACCTCGTCTGTGTCGATATACCTAACGGTTCCGAAAGAACTTGCTGTCAAGTTCGTTAATTCGCTGATGAAGGGATTTAAAAAATTATTAAATAAACAAAAAGCAAAAAAACCAATACGAACAAGATACGAAAGTTAAAGGCTGTAATAGATTTTAAAAGGTCAATTAAGTCAGTCGTCATTGTTAATGAGTTGCTCTAATCATCTATGCTCGGTACTAGGAGCGCGGTGAGGGATGGTGACGCATGTTTATCATCAGATCGGCTGCCGGCAAATTATCGCGAATTTGATAATAATCACTCGTCTTAAGCGTGACACTTGGCTTAGAGACAAATTTAATCGCGCAATCTCTCGCGCTATTAGCCGATTTAGTTGAAATCGTCTTAATACTACATGAATATCTTTCCGCTACGATACGCTCGAATATTTAGAATTATGTCATAGCCTTTTTTTTTTCGTTCGACGTACCAAAAGAATTTCGTCAGTTTCATTTATTAATGCGCGCCGAAATCGAAGCCTATATACCAACGTAAAGAATACGAAATAAATTTGCCGTTTTAATGATCGACTTTTATTCCTTTTCCTCAATTCTTTCACTGGCGGATCTTTAACGAATTTGCTTTATTAATTTTCGTACGCTACATTATCAATTCCGGATGTAGAGGAGCTTTCTTTTTATTTTCCATTTACGATCTATTATTATAATCATAAATGGTTTTTTCTATCCACAATTCGCTTAATATGCTAATGGGCTGTAATAACTTCGTGCGGTTAATTAACATGTTAAATGTTGACGAGCTGCGGACCTCGTAATGGCTGTAAAATAGGGAAAATTTAAAGAAATGCCGAGGATAATAATAAACACATACACAAGGTAATACTTGTAATTAGGTTTTTCGCTAGAAAATATTTTTACCCCTAATGGAAGACATCAGCTGGAACATGCTATGAATGAGCTTGAAAAAAAAAAAAAAAAAAAATAGTAAAATTTAAAAAAAAGTAAATTTACCGGATGAATAAATAAAACCTTTAACTTGTCCAAATAAAATCAAAAATTCCTAAATTATATTATAAAAATTTGTTTTACTACTCTGATAATTAAAAATGAGTCCAGATTGAAACAGAAAAATTGTATTATTCAAATTATACATTTCGTACTAAGGTTATTCACGTTAACAATTTAAATACACTTCAACTGTCACGAGGTGAATGGTACGTTTGTCGGTAAATTTAAATATATTTTCCGATTATGTAGGTTAAGATAGAGCTGCACGATCGTATTAATTGTTCTATCGCTCATTTTCAATCGTTGGAACATTTCAGTATGTTTTTGTTAATCCCCGTAACCGACATCTCTATTCAGTACCGTGACTTCTGATGACTATCGAAGATAGCCCCATCGTTGTGAATCTTTTAATATCGTCGTCTCGTTAATATTTTTCTATGTATTCGGATTTTTCAGATTTCTAATTAGTTTTCTACAGTCGGTGTTTGTAATCGTGAAAAAAACGAATGTGCGCCAGTTATCTTAAAAGGAAACAGCGTAATATCGATGGTGCCCCGGACAGATCGATCACGTATTTTAATAAATCGAAAAACCGGGCCTAGTCTACGCACCTTTTTATATCATCGTGATACATATCGATACTATCGAGAGCGTGACACCCTGCTTATTCAACTAACGCATGTCGCTGTCCCGCCATCATGTTAAGGTTTAATACAGTGAAGATATATGTACGTAGTCGCGTAAGGGAGTGATAATATTTTGCGTATATTTCGGAAGCTGGCAGACTAGAGTAAGGAGCTGCTGATTTTCGGTACGGCGTTTTTCGACTTATTAATTAATACGCACGCTCGATCGAAATCAATAGGGCGGCGTTATCGAATTTCACGCTAAAACGAATTCGTAGCACGAACCGGGAACGTGGTTCCCGGTTTTGCTTATTACAATTCTCGTTTTACAGACGTTTAGCGGAAAAATTCTTAATCAAGGTGCTATTGATTCGGCGGGAGGGGGGCGATAGTAGGTTGTTCGTCTGCGAATGTAACGAGACGGGGATGCGGGCTGGGGGATGGAAGCGGTTCAGCTGTACACATTCGAAATCGAAATTTCATTCGCGATTTCTAATCCGTGCGATACTTACGCGCGCGCGACAGAGCTGTCGGTGCGTGTGAGTGGCGTCGCGAGTTCCCACCGCGTTTCGGAAGGTTTAATAAAGGTACACCTAGCAAATGTCAGTAGGTTACACAACAATAAAAAGCGTCGTCGACCGGGTGCCCGCCGGACCCGGGCGAACACTCAAGGTTGTAAATTATTATTACGATTATTATAATATTCTTAACCCCTTCCCCTCGCCTCGCCTCGCCCCGCCATTCCTCCGGTTTATTATACGTAACCCGCTGCTGGGGTCGAATGAAAGTGAACGGACGTGTGCTGGCGCGGCCGTTATGACCGTGATTATTTCGGTTATCGGGCATATATCGTGTTCGATCAACAGTTTCCAGTGACGGAAAAATTTTTCGCTGACTCGCACCACCGAACAAATTCGAAAATTTCGCTAATGATTTTAATGCAACACCGGCCGCGCAATACATTCCCGCCCGAATTTGTCGGACGCTTCCAATTTTTTGACCAGTGTTCGCAGCAAAGTTTCACCGCTGGAAACTGTCGATCTAGAGGACAGCGTTGACTGAAACACTAATAACGTTAATGGTGACGTGTGCACGTTCACTTTCATTCGACCTCGACGTGATGAAGCGGGGAGAAAATATTACAACCTTCAGTGTTCTCCGGGACAAGCGCGACTCGAATAAAATATATATTTCGCGATAGTATCATCGCACCTTTGAAATGCTCGTCTCAGGCCGTTGCAACAACAACAACTCTTTTTCATCTGTATAAAATCTTCATTTTATCGCCGCTTGTTCTTTTTATTGTTCCACTCGTGGGGCATACCGCACTCGTTTTGATTTTTTCAATTTTTTCGATTTTTTCGATTTTTTTAAGTTAAAAAAAAACAACAAAAAAACCCGCATACAGCGAGTTCCAAAAATATTCGGAAATCGTCGAAATAAATGAACAAGCAATAATTTATTAATTAAAAAAGGACGGGTTACATACACTTGTCTAGTGTATCTAACATAACACGAAAAAATAGTAAAATTAAAAAATGATGAAATTAATTAACACGGCTTTTGTTAAAAATATCAGTTCAAAAGAAACGAGGGCAACAAAAATATTCGGAAATCGAAAATTCGGACGAATTTACATCAATAAGAATTTAAAAACTGAAACACGCTAATACTTTGTTCGTTTACCCCTCTTTAGAGCTTTGATAACGGCTTCCAAACGATCAGGTATCGACGAAACTAACTTATTCAGGTAATCTGACGGAATTTGTTCCCCAGCTTCCCCCCCTAAGACGTCCGTTTAACCGATATCTAAATATGTTAATGCCACAAATTTGTCAATCGGGTTGCAATCAGGTGATTACGAAGGTATTTCCAACGTTTTCGGACGGTTATAGAATAACCATAATTCTCATGCCTTTTGAGCTTTGTGTTTCCGATCATCATTATACTAGGAAAAGTTTAACGACTTCGATATATCTAAAATTTAGTCGCATTTTGAGCAAGACTATTCTTCGAAATATCACAATATACGCATTCATATTGCCTTTAATAAAAACCAAATTTTTCTCCAAAAATTCTGTATTAACTCTTTGCTTGCCATTGCTTCCGTCGATGTTGAACTTGAACTCGAACGTGTAAAAATAATATCATTCCAAAACGATTTATCAATGGAAACGTATTTTCTTGCAAATTCCAATCGCTTTTTTTTTTTTATTTACTTTAGAAATATGCGACATTTTTTCTTATAGTCCTTCAATCATTCCCGCGTTATTCTTTATTAATATTATTCTACGAAGAACGGTTTGTAGCGAAACTTTCTTCTCGGCCCTTGTATTTATATCTCAATATTAGCTCTATGTTTGGGGCGCCCTTATTTTCGGAGAATTTGCTATTGTTCGTGCGATGAACCGCCGATCTTGAATGGAAAGTTGCGGCGGTTTTTCCTTCTGCGCGGAATAGATCGAATTCGATATCTTGTTTTTTGAACCGGTAAATAATATCGTTTACGATGGTATATACTTTTTGATGTTTTCAATAAGTTTGAAATTTCAAGTCCCACACCTTTCGAATGATTCAAAATAACTAAATTTCAACCGAAGTATTCAACGATTTTCTACCGATTTTCAAAACAGTCGTCACTATTTGATTATTCACACCGTTAATTTAACGTGCTCAAAACTGTCACGTTGTGTCTCAGAATAGGAAAAACGTGGATTAAGCGTGTTTAGCACGTGCGTTGCTTAGACAGCTTTACACGTATTTTCTCATCGTTTCCGGATAATTTTGTTGCATGTAATTTTTTTTTTATGTCTTTTCATTTTATTTCTACAGTAGCCAAATCGCTGTACTATTTTTTCTTATTACCTTGATGCATTTGTATTCTGCTAACAACGAAATTTTTATTATTAAACCATTGCCGGGGGGCTATTCACTTATAAATAAAAAAAGTCATTTTCTTTAAACGATTTCCGAATAGTTTTGGTATATATGCGTAAAGTCTAATTATATTTCTGTAATGTAACGGCATTCAATCAGAGGGATGCCCCAAATGTAACAACTTTACGCCCTCAGGAATGTCACTGGTATCATGGCCGTATTTGATTTTTTTTTTCTTCATTTAAAATTTTGCTTGCTTACTTATTCTTTTATCATTAAAACTATTATTATTATTATTATTATTATTATTATTATTCACGGTGAAATAAATGTACGGACAAGTGCGTAGAAACATTTAATGTATATAATACTCAATGATACAGCGCTTAACGTTTCGGTCAGCTTATACTCGTACTGACCATCATCAGAAGCGAAACACGAATTAAATACATTACATTTTCTAACGCAGGTGTCCGTAAATTTATTTCACTATGATTAATCACTGCGAAAGTTTCAAATATTATTATTATTATTATTATTATTGTTATTATTATTATACGTATTATTATTGCAATTAAAATGTTTTTGGATATTTTTGCTTAGGTTTATTTTTATTAAAAATATAATCTTAGGGGACAATTCGTAGACATGCACATTCACACACACACAGACATATATGGTCCGCTACTGGTTGGTTGAAACTCCTTGTTAGCGGGTAGTATTAGCGACAACTGTGGGAACGCGGTAATTGATACACCTTGAATAAACACGGACTTTGTAAATTGCCAACTTGGAATTTTAAATGATCTGGTCACTCTAAGTGTGGGAAGGCCTTCAAGTGTTCTTACGGCGGATACCGTTTTTTAAACTCGCTTATTCTTCGGAAACACTCGGTAACGGTTCGGATTTTTTTCTGACGAGAACTCAAGAATTGAACGAGACTCCTTTCGGAATGGAACTGTCTCCTGGTCTCACTTTTTTTCAGAATTTTACTTCTTTCTTTCGAAATCCGTCTCCTCCCCCGTAGCTGATTATCAATTCGCCGACTGATCACACGTATCCATCAACGACTAAACATCGATCTGTCTCAATCCTCAAGCCAACAACTGGTTGTTTTCACACATTCTGTTGTTTTTTTTTCTTTTATTTATAATTTAATGTAATATGTACCCATTACAGAGGTAAAATACTAAAAATACGCTCTTTTATAAGTACAATATCTGTTAATGAATTATTAAAAGAATTCAAAAAGAAATATTTAATTTATTGAATATTGTCTGTTATCGGTGATTTCCTCCTGGTGGTACATCTCTCTGTTGCGCCAATCTATATGGTTTCCATACCTGAAGCTTTTTTGTGCGAACATTTCACAGATTTATACTGGGCGCGTAAAGAATATGTGACCAAAAATATGTGGTGCCACACAGGACTGGTTTGTGTAAAACGCCCGGAAAAACAACGTATTTAACAAAACTGCATACGGTAGCGAAAAACGGTATAAACGAACTAGACAGTAGTGCTCCGCAAGAAACTATGATAAATTCCATCGTAACTGTTGAAGCAGAATAAAAGGAACAACAAGGAAAAAGAAATGAACCGAGAGTACATTACACTCTATGACTGCTGAGACGGGATGCCTCAGTTTTGATTGTCTGTCTTCCATCGACTTCTCGCGAATCAACACACACACACATATACACATGTACATATAGAAAAAAATCGATCTAACCAGGTTGGACCAAAGATGCGCGCCAGTCTAATTCTTAGAGAAAACCTTCAATCGAATCATCCTTTTCAAAATGAAACGGTTTCCAAAAAACCTTAGGAATTTTTTCATGGGACTTTTTTATTGTATAATTTTATTGTTAAAACGCTATAAATTTCATTACGGGATTTTTTTCAATGCAGGATCTTCTCATTACCCGAGGCATAAGGCATAGTGATTAATATGTGTTTTAATAAACGCGTAATCTTCGTGGAAGGTTTAGTTTGTAATATGAAAATTTTCTAGTAAATATCTTTCTGACAACGACATCGAAACCTTACTAAAGTTCACGAAAAACAGAATTTAACCTTCTCAGAATAGAAGCACTTAAAAAAAAAAAAAAAAACAAAAAAAAATTATTCGTCAAAATCAGTATCAAAAGAAAGGCGAGGAAAAACACCTTACGCAGTCTAGAACGTACTACTACAATACATCATTTTCTGCTTATATTAATGTTATTATTTTTTATTTTTTCGGCTGCAGTCAATTATGGACTATATAATCCAGTAAAAGTGAAATTTTTAAAAGTTACAATTTGCGACAGCGGGATATCGCTAATCACGTGAAACACAATTAACTATTCGCTTGATTTTCTGCTTTTCATTTGAGCAGACACTGTGTTAAATTTACATATTTTTGCAGTGTCTCTGAAAATCATTGAAGACGATTGATTGATTAATAATCACCTGGAAAACTTTAAACATTCGATAATGAAATTGATTTTTTTAATTTTGACTTTAGTTCGTCAAATTAGATAATTTTTTTTTTTTGACTTCATTTTTTGGACTATTTTAGCAGCTGGTTATAATTTTTTCGGAATAATGTTAATTACCAGTTTTTCGGAAGTTACATTCGCAGATTTTATTGCACATTTAAAAATCAATTTAGGCGGACGAACGTCATATGTTTTAGCGTATGATAAAAGTTTAGCCGATTAACCTTCATCATCACTTGCTTATTTTTCATCGTGTTTAACAGTGCTTTTTTACGACAATGCGATTAATTATTATTGTTATCGTTAGTAGTCTATCAGTCGCACCGATATATATATATATGTAACTGTGCTAAAATGTTATCTTCATTATTTATGCGTGTACCGGTTAATATTTAGCCTTTGCTGGTCAACAACAATTTCTCGTTATTCTATTTACGACTTGTTGTGCACAATTAACGGACTTAACCGTGATATTCTAAATACGACTGTCAGTCCGAAAGCAGTTAATTATTTTTGCGGTATTACTGGCACGGGAATGATCGGGGGGGGGGTCTTTGTCTACTGAAAAATTCATGAAGCGAAAATAAAAATGTAACTCGTAAAACTAGCTGATGTTTTCTGAAGGTGGTCAGCTAGTTGTGTTTTGCTTCGGTTCCCTAAAGTCGTTGACAGAAGGTAAACCTTGTCCGATGTCAAAGTCAGAACAACGGCTTACGTTCGAATATATTTATAGAGGATCCTGTGAATTCGGTGCAATTATGTACAATCAAGAGAGAGAGAGAGAGATAAAGTCGAAAAAAGAACCATTAAGCATTGCAGCGAAGAATGTGGAATGTGTTTCCTGCGAATAATTGTGATTGCCGTGTAAATGCAACGCATTACAGCGGTAATTAGCACGAAAATGGTGGAAAGAGGCAAGCGGGGAAAATAATTCCTATTTTTTTTTTTTTTTTTTTTTTTGTTTTAAAGACTCATCTCGCCTACTCTTATTTCACCGGTTTTTAATTGAAAATTTTTAAAATTTAAATGTTTACCTGTGTTTTCTCACATTTTCAAATTTTACTTACACCTAACTTACGTTATCTACATTTTTACTCGCTTCAATTTAAGGTTATTACTAACTAGTGTGCTCTTTGTTTAAACTTGCGATGAAATTAACTGAAAAATTGTTAGAAATAACGAATTTTTCTTTTAATAGTAATAATGAAAAAAAAAAAAAAAATTATTTCTAGTATTACGCTAGTACGGTGAAAATAAATAACGTTGCAATAAAATTTCATAATAAACAAATACTTTGCTAAATATCGAATGAAAGCAATTTTCATTATCAGGCGCCTTTTTTCTAAAAATAGACACACGTTAAATTATAAAAAATTTAAAATAATTCGATAATTTAATCACACCAACTACAATTTCTTCATCCAGCGAACTGTGCTCTTATAGCAGTCAGTCAAAGAAAAATATCCCGCTTATTATTTCTTGTTTTCCTATGTCATCATTCTATATAAAAAAGAAAGAAAATAGTAAATAGGAAATAGAAAATAGATAATAGGAAATAGGAAATAGATAATAGGAAATAGAAAATAGATAATAGGAAATAGGAAATAGATAATAGGAAATAGGAAATAGGAAATAGGAAATAGGAAATAGGAAATAGAAAATAGGAAATAGAAAATAGGAAATAGGACGGCCGGCGCCAATGACGATTTGAGCAACAGGGAAGGGAATAATGGCTACTAAATTATTCAAAACACAATTTTGCTCATTTCTTTTTTTGAACCAGTTGTGTTATTGCTTCGCATAATTTGTTCTGTGTAACTATCATGTTGGTTTATTCGAAAACAAGATATATTAACATAATAAATAAACTTCCATTATGTAAAAGATTTAAGTGGGTTCGTTAAATATTTTTTTTTTTTTTTCACTTTTCCCAATTCTCAGCTAAATTCAATAAAGAGTATCAAAACACTAGTCGATCATCCCCTATTCGATTGGCTTTTTTTTGCAGGTTTATCCAGTTCAAAATTCTAACTCGGCCCTCTAGAGATTATTCTAGACTATACGTTGGAAAAAATACCTTCTATGAAAAATGTATTTCTGCGTAGATTAAGGTGTTTTTGATGATCATCGACACTTTCTAATTCATTCTCCGTACGGAATATATATGTATATTTTTTATCTTGTTCTCATTCCTTAAGCAGCTGAATCTAATGCATCCCTGTCCCTCCGTTGTAATTTAAATTCCACCTAATACGAAAAGACAAGTTTTACGAATCGCTCATTAAACTCGTATAAATTCCACTGTTCCGTCGTATTAAAAATTTTCCCTTTTAAAACGCTAAACAGAAAAAGAAGGCATATCAATAAAAATAGGATTATAATAATAATTTTTCAAGCTGCTACACTAACAATAATATGTGGTAGGTTCGCCTGTCAATATTAAAGACAAGATAGAGAGGTGCGGTAGCAGTATATAACAGAACGCCGCTTAAACACAAATACTTGCCCTCGCTTTAAGGTTATCTACGGATAAAATATTGCCCTAATTTTTACACGCGACGAGCACTCTTCAGTTTATAGTCTTAATCTTTAAGTGCTTCAAAGCTCTTAGATCGGCTTCGTATTTTGTTTTTAAACGCTCATAAACGAATATGACTAAACGCAATTCACAACGCCCGTCATTGAACCGCTAAGTCACCTCTGTGCCTATCAAAATCTGTATTTCGAATTATCAACGAAAGCTCATCGTATTTTTTTGTAACTGCATGTAGCGAAAAAATAATTAACACACTACTGTTTGCCACTCGAAACCGAGAAAGAAATAACGTGAAAAACAGGTGTAAAATGAATTTTAGAAATCCTTTTCGCCTTATATATTCGCCACCGCTGTGTCCGCTTATTCAAAATACGAAAACGATGGCAAAGTTCACCGACCGCACTTTCCGCTAGCCTGCAAGGCATTTCGTTTGAAAAGTAATTAGCTCGCTGTTACATTCGCCGGACGTGCGTGATCTCCCGCCCTCTCTTGCGGGAAACACAAGCAGCTGATTGCCAACACGGGAACGGAGGCGAAACTTAACAGTACGAAAAGAAAAAATTAAACATTCGACGAAATCGTAAGCTGTAGAGTTGTGGGAATAGGAAGATGTTTTTCATAAGCAAATTTCGAAAAATTTCAATAATCGATTTGGAAAACCGCCGGGGTAGTTTTAATCTGATGCTTTTTAGCGGAGGTAAAGACAAAAGGTGGCACCGTATTAACCAATCGCGTTAATACCAAAAAAAAAAATTGATTACTAGAGAGTAGTCTCATTTATAACTTGTTGTCACTTGTTTCTGATAACTGCGTAGCAATAAATTAGTTTATTATCAACAAAAGCCACAAGTGTTTGTCGCTAATATATCGTGTATATTTCATTTTAAATATTATATAATAATACAATCGCATATATACTACGAGTACGTTTAAAGAACTAATAAAAAAAAGTTTAAACAAAAATTCTCCATATATCTGTTTATTTCACTTATTGTTTATGTTTATTGTATAGTAATTGTTTACATTAATTTTAAAAAATCACTTACTATACAAAAATTCTCTACTTCGATTACTAACCGAGATAAACCCCCCGCAGCATCGCTTCTAATCAAAGTGTATGTTAAAGCTAATAGTCAAATCTGTGTCGCCTTTTAAAACTCGTCTTTGTCTATGATTTTTGAAGCCTTTTTGAATTTAGTAAATTTTTCTAGAGGCAAATTTACTTTCCGGATGTGAATGGTCGGAAGATTAGAACGAATTAGCTAAATCCCTCCTACTGGTAAATAGGAAAAGTATAAAGGAAATCTTTTGTATTTTTTATTCGCTACCTGCACCCAAAACTGCTAAGGTCGAAGGAATATTAAAAATTCCGAATGGAACTAAAGACTACTAACATCCGAATGAAGATAAAATTAACAGATAATCTCACTTGTGTACGTTTATTTTCGCGCAGAAACCTCGCGGAAACAGGGAAGCATTAAACAACTCGCTCGTATGTTATATATGGGGAGGGAGGGAGGGAGGGGGGGGGGGGGGCTGAGCTTCCAAGGAGGAATAATAATGCAACACTGTGCAAACGCTGCTGGGCTACCGGCAAGTCAGAAAATTATTCTCTCTCGAAAAACCAAGATAATGTGTTCAAAATCATTTTAAGAAGAAACTAAAAATCGTCGTTTTTAAAGGCAAATGTCTTTTAGAATGAAAGTTGGAAGGTACTACCAAAACCGCCCTATATCTGAACGTGCTTAACAAACTTCCGGTCTGCTTCGTTGAAACTTCTTCAACTATCTTTAAGGTAGGAACTTCGATCAGCCCTGTATCTGAGAAAACCCGTTTCAAGTAAGCAAGAAAAAAATGCTACGCCCGATCTACAGTAATAGCTTTAGTGCAGAGCCTCATCGATTTGAATAGAACCGTGTAGAAACACTTGGATTATATTTCGACAGAATATAGCGGGTAGACCTGATATTTGATAGAAACAGCAGACAAAAAGCATATCTGACACGTATCTGTGAAAAACGAATGATAGTGGTTGAATGAAAATCCTAGGCGCTTCATTTACGATGAGTTACGCGACAAAAAATAAAAATGATTTTTACAAATAACATATTATTATTATTATTATTATTATTATTATTATTATAGTTATATTCGCAGTGATATTTTCAACGAAAAAGTACTCTACAAAGAGCCGAAACAAAGGTTTACGACGTTTATTATTACGAGGCGAGACTAATTGGTTGGCCATATATTGAGGCACGATTCTCCGACGAAAACAATAATAGAGGGAGAAATATATACGAAAAACAACCCATAGGAAGATCTCGTTATAAATATGGATGGCACAGATTTTGGAGGACCTGGGGTGCAACAGCTATGCAGAATTAGACTGGTGGCAGAAATGCTACAAAACAATTCCCGGATTGATGATAAATGATGATAATTCGCAGTGGTGCAAAATTTATAAATATGTCTTCAGAATAAATCTCTATCGCGCGGGTTTACTTCGTACATTTCGAGTGTTTTTGTCAGTCTGTGAAAATATATTGTAACTATCGATGGTGGACGTTTTTTTGTTGTTCTTCTGTTCCGTCTTTTTTAAGTAATTTCACATTAATTTATGTACGTTTTAAAATTTGTTCCAGGAATTAGCTTTTACCGTTGAAGAGAGGCAAAGCCTCGGCATCCTAGGATTAGTTCCACCTGCGGTGAAAACACAAGAGCAACAAGTTCAACACGCTGTAAGAAATTTGAATCGCCTTCCGGACAACTTGGATAAATACATATACTTATATAATTTACAGGTGCGTTATGTACAACCGTTTAGTACGGTGACCGATCGCTTTTAAATATTCGTTCTTATTATTGGCAGAGAAATATCTTATTTTATGTATTGCCCATTTAGGAGAACAATGAGAAATTATTCTACAGAGTACTACGAGAAAATGTAAAAGATCTGATGCCCATTGTATATACACCGATAGTCGGTCTTGCTTGTCAAAAATTCAGTCTCATATACAACCGTCCCAGAGGATTATTCATCAGTATTCACGATAAGGGCCATGTATACGACGTGCTTAAAAACTGGTAATTTATATTACTTTTTTCCTAATATATTGTACGTTGTTAAAGCCTTCGCTCCATTTAAGGCCCCTTCTTTAAAGCCTCCGCTATTAATGTTTTAATTAAACTCTCTACGAGATAGAGCTGCTCTATCGACGTCTTATTAATAATTTCGAACTAGCGCTTATAGAATAGGAAGGGATCCGACGAAAATATACGTCACCGTTCATATGATTAGTTTTCGTAGCTGCTCAAGGATGGAATAGAAAACTAAGTTCTACCGCGCTATCTTTCAAAAATAGATTGATTACGTCAGGAGTTTCTAGTAGGACCTTTGTTTTCATCACGCGTTTAGAATGAAAAAGAATTTGTCCGCATTCGTCGTACTTGCTAAAAAATAGGCCGCCCCCCCCGGGGGGATTTAAATTCCGATTATTTGAAAAAAAATTTTAGACAGCTCGAAAAAAGTCAAGAAAAAACAAAATTTGTTGCGAATTATTTTATCTTGGCTATTTTTGACACCTCCGTTTCAATCATAGTCTCCTTCCTACGTCATTTTTTTCAGTTTTCATCTGCTTTTACTCCATTCTGTTCTTTTCGATTCTCTTCTGGTTACTTTCTTCGCGACATGATTTTTTTTCATATTCGAATGTTCGACCATCTCCGCTGAACAATCGTCCTTCTACTGTTCTCTAACTCGGTCTATTATCCCTACTCCGCCTATATATTCTCGTTAATTTTTCCTTCTACTTCTGTTATTCGTGCGTTCGAATTAGTTTTGTCCTCTGTCCTTAAACGTTCAAGGAACAAATTTGTTTTCTTCTCCATCTACATTTTCTACTTTTATTTCTTTCGTGCGCTACTTCGAATATTAAGGAAAAAAATTGTAACGAATTTAAACTTCCGAACTATAGAGCTATTTTAAATAATACTCGTAGTATGATGAAGATAAAAAAACGATGCTTAGTGGTGTACGTATTTTTCCGGTCATCATCGCAGTAATTTACTTGCCAATAATAGTGGCGCTATGAGAGAGATGATCTTTGATTATAAGTAAACAATTGTGCCTAGTTAATAAATTAATAAAGTTTGTTAAAATTCTAACGTACAAACGTAACGGAAGATCTTATAAACATCAAATAAACTATGCCAAGAACGGGGGTTTTTTTTTCTACTTTTTTCGCAAATTTTGCTATTAAAAAAAGAAAGACAAACATTATAGTAAAGGCAAATGTATATATATATATATATATATATAGATATTAGATGAGAAAGAGTGCTAATTTTTCGGATCTCCTTCAGATTCGGCGCCATATAGTAAAATTTCTGTTTTGATATATGTTTTTTATATCTTTTTCGGCACTAAAAATGGAATATTCCAACGGAAAAGAAAAAAGGGAAAAAAATGTTCTAGCATGTTTAATTTTAAGATGTTTAGAGTTATATTTATAAAATTACTCGTTATTTCATCTTATTTAAAATCGCTGTGAAAATAAATAAAACGCGACAATTATATCGAGGTGAGTCTCTTCTGCAGATTAAGGGAAATAAGTTTACCGGAATCGCGGTATTAAGTTTAATCGTGTGCTAAGGAGAACTGAATAAGAAACTTCGACGTTTTAGATGAAATCGGAATTAACCGAAACATCTTGCATTATCGAAACACTTTTCCGGATGAAAATCTTAACCGTGGAAAAAGGGAAAAAGGGAAAATAGAAGAAGGTGCTGACCGGTCTGTAGTGGCGAAATTAAATGTACGCGTTTGAAATTGGAAAGGTCGACTTATATAAGAAAAGAGCGTGCATTACCAATAACACGGGTGACTCGAAATACGAACGTGTTATCACCTTAAAACTACGCATCATTTAACGTTTAAACGTATATGAGAGTACGCATTACGTATGCAAGAGCACACGAAATGACTCGGAAGTCAGAAGTGTTTGAGTTATGGCGCACATAGTTTTCTTCTTTTACTGTCGTGAACAAATCAACTGATGATATCATTCTATGAACGCAGTACAGACACAGTCATTCGCGAAATTGTACTACATACTTCAGTTTACGCAATAAGTGTACACATTCTCATCATGAAGAGGTTAATCGTGGAACCATCGCCGATCCGGGTGTTTAAAGGTTTCGGCAGAAGGATAATACCGTCTCACGGTAGTGTAGCTATCGAATGTTACACTCGGATAGTGCATGTTGAAAAAGTGAGACCACGGCTAACGCGAATTCTGACAAACAACAATCAAATACACTGAATGTTACGCGATTCGCATGTAACTATAACTTAATATTTAGCCGGCTAATGGAATACGAAGACGATTGTTAGCCATTCGCGGATGAGTTCAGAATTGAGCTGGTTCGCCACTACTGCCGATAATATCGAATACCGATCTTGCGAGGATTCGGGCGCGATCGGGAGTTAAAAGAACGCTTTCTTCGTTAGGAAGAAACATAATGTTGTTGTCGGGAGTTTAAAAAGTGAAAAAAATTACGGTTCACCTTCGATATGATTGAAATTTTGTTAGACGGAGCGCTACCCCCCTATCCCCTCCTGTATGAAATTTCACAAAGAAACGTACTCTTTCTTTACTTAAAACCTATGCATCAGTCTTTCCGGATAAACAATTAGCGTATCTTTCAAAAATGGCGAAGTAAGGTGCGCAGAAGGTTTTCTCATTGTATTTTGGACTTTGTTCGTGAAGTACAGCGGAAACGAAAATATTAAGACATTTCGGTGCTTTTGCATAATTTTGCCTTATAAAGAAACACGGCCGAATTTCGATAGGAGCGAATTCGATGCGGCTCGTGTAAAGGCAAGAAGTGGTTGAAAATGTCTCGAACCGGTTCAACAAGTGCGAAACACGGTCGTACAAGATTAGCCTTTTTTTCTAAGCGAGCAGAAACGTGAAAATGAATAGAAACGGCAAAGGGAAAAACGAATTATGAATAATAATAAGAAGGGTCTGTTCGCATTCGCAGTTAGATTTCTATGCAAACGGTTCAACAATGCACAATGTGAGCACTATTAAACGATCTAGGCTTAAAATTGTACCGGTTCTCTGATGCTTTATTAAAGTACCTACCGATGTAATGATGTACACCCTGTCAAGAAAGTATCGGGAATTGTCAATTTAAATCTCCCGGGTAATAGCTAGGCAGATAATTTTTTTTTTCCAGGTTGGTACAACTGTTTTGTATTATGATGCCTATTTTTAGCGCGATCTGTCAACCAGTGTGTTTACAGCAGCTGTTAAAATCAGTCGACCTTGAAGTGTTTTGTCGAAGTTTTACAATGAGTGAAAATATTGAACAACGTACTTGTGTTAAATTCTGTGTTTCGAACGAAATTTCTTGTGCCGATACACTGAAAATGTTACAGAAGGCTTTTGGTGAATCTGCTTTATCAAAAACGCGGGTTTACGAGTGGTACAGAGCGTTCAAGGATGGTCGGGAGACGGTCGAAGACATGCCTCGCTCTGGACGGCCTTCAACGAGTGTGACCGATGATAACGTCGATAAAATCAAGGAAATTGTTGCTGAAAATTGTCATGTGAGCTTGAGAGAGATGGCTCATGGATTGGGCATGTCACACGAGAGCGTACGTACGATTGTGCACGAAAAATTGGGTATGCAACGCGTTGCGGCTCGGCTTGTTCCGAAAGACCTGAATTTCTTTCAAAAAAAGTACCGAGAACAGGTAGCTGCAGACATGCTGGATCGAGCCAATTTGGATCCTACCTTCTTGGAAAAGATAATTACTGGTGACGAGACATGGGTGTACGAGTACGACACGCTTACGAACCAGCAATCGTCCGAATGGCGGCCAATTGGCGCGCCAAAGCCGAAAAAACCTCGCCAAAGCCGATCGAAAGTGAAGATCATGTTGATTGTTTTCTTCGATATTCGAGGCGTGGTACACTATGAATATGTGCCAGCCGGACAGACAGTCACCAAAGAGTTTTACTTAAGTGTTTTGAGACGTTTGAGAGAGGCTATCCGTCGTAAACGTAACGATTTGTGGGTCGACAATTCTTGGGTTCTCCATCACGATAATGCGCCGTCTCACAAAGCCATAATTGTGAATGAGTTTTTGGCCAAACACTCGGTAAATATCATCGAACAACCGCCGTATTCACCAGATTTAGCACCCTGCGACTTCTTCCTATTCTCAAAACTCAAATTTCCGCTACGGGGAATGCGCTTCGAATCGATTGATGACATCAAGACGAATGCGACGCGAGAGCTAAAGGCCATCCCGGAAACCGCCTATCAGAAGTGCTTTGCCGAGTGGAAAAAGCGTTGGCATATGTGCATCGCTTCGAATGGATGTTATTTTGAAGGTGACAAAATAAATTTGGATGAAAATTAAAAATTGTTCGTTTTATTTAACAATTCCCGATACTTTCTTGACAGGGTGTACGTTTCCTCTCTTCGCGGGAAACTATCGCATTTTCGATTGCTTATCGGTAGATTTCGCACAAATCCTTCTCATACTCGAATCTATAAAACGTGACGGCCATTTTTGACTGATTCGCAGTCGTAGAACATATCCGTGTAAAAAATAGAAATTAATATGTAACGTTAATCAGTTGTTTAGCAGCGCGGTTCTTTGTTGCAACCTTAAACGAAAAAAAAAAAAAAAAACCTCTCTGATACAATTATAATTATAGTATACTATGAATATGTGTGATCGTGCTACCGAAACATGTTGGCCATTGCTAAAAATCGATTCTGAAAATAAATTTGAAAAGTTATTTCGAAACAATCTCAAAAATAATGTCTTACCGATATACTATGTGTAATAAACTTTATAATATCAGTAAGCATACAGAACAGCGTCTCCAATTCATTTTTTAGTTCGTTCGTTTGTCGTCTTAATCATGCTGTGTGAGAACTAACATAAATTACAAATAAGACGAAAAATGAACGAAGTAAAATTTCGACCATTACATTCTGAAATGAAACTAAAATTTTAATTTTTCGAAAACGCATAATATACTAAAATTGCGACGAATCAAAAAGATTAGTTTGACACCCCTTACGCAAGGATGACATGCGAAATTGTGAAGTGTTGAAATTTACATTTTAAAATTAAATTAAAATTTTATTTTTTGAAAACATATACTAAATTTTAAAACTAAAAGTAAATAATTTCGCATAAAATTTTTCTAAATTATTAATATTAAATTTATAATACTTTAGAACCAAGAAATTAGCTGTTCTTTTTTTAAATTCTAGTAACATATAAAATAAATTTACCGCGATAGGTCAGTAATAAACTAAATAATAATAACGTCGTATGTAAGAATATGAACTAAAAAAACAATATGAACTGCAGACGCTGTCCTGCAATAATATTTACTGTCAATTTCAATGTGTGAACTTTTTTTTCTTTTCTTGTTTTTTTGTGCTATGTTATATTCATTTAAACGAAATATTTAGGCCGGAAAAAGACGTACGTGTCATTGTAGTAACGGACGGAGAACGGATATTAGGCTTAGGAGATTTAGGAGCAAATGGCATGGGCATTCCGATCGGAAAATTATCGCTATATGCAGCACTGGCTGGAGTCAGTCCGAAGTATACGCTACCGATTACTTTGGATGTTGGAACAAACACTCAGGTAATGAAAATTTATAGCTATACAGTTGTGTTACGGTTAGACATAATGATTAATTCAGTATGATTCTCGTTCAATCACACGCCGTTTCATGTTTATTGATTAGACGATGTGAATACGGATGGGCGCGATATGAAATCAAACGCGCCATTATAGCTTAATCGTTTGAATAATTAATTAACGGTATCTTTAACGCTCTTTTCGATTTCCTCTCAGCAATAAACAGCCGCCTATACTTATTATTAATTGCCGATTTAATTTTTCGCGCTACTACCTTTTTTTTCCCTCTCCGATTTTTATATTTCCCTTCAATCTTATTATCATTATTACCTTTTTCTTTTTTTTTTTTTTTTGTAAGCATTTCAAACTGTATACGCTTCGAAACGAAAGAGAACACACCGAAAAATTATAATTCCTACAGACAATATATGTACCTATTTTGTACGCTAAGAAAAGTACTTAAAAAATTCACGTTTTCTTTTGAATATCTATAAAACCGAAATTTATATTGAATTTCAAGGTTTTATCTATACTATTTTCCTACCGAATAAAAAAAAAAACACTAATGGGTTCCAGCCGGCTACTCGGATAGTTGATAGATATTTTTCTTAATTAAACATCGTACGCATCTATTTGTGGTCCCTCTTGGCAAGAAGAAAGTTCCTTGTGAAGGCTTTAATACCTGTGCTATGAAAACTTTGAAAAATACCTACATAAAATCGTGCAAAAAAATTCAGAATTTTTACGGATTAATTTACCAAGTTTATTTGTTGTTTATTTATTTATTTCTATCCATTCATTCCAATCTGTTCATTTCAACGAATGGTAATCGTGCTAATAACACACTTTTATACTTATCTTGCTCTTTCATTTTAAAGTAAGGCATTCTGTGAAACTTTCTAGCTACATACATAAGAGTTAAATTATGTCATATAACTTACGTGACAGCGTTACATACCGCACCTTGCATAAAATTGAAGTATTTTCCTTAAGGTTGTTTAAAAGTTCTTAATTGTTTATAACGTCACCAAAATTGCTAATAGCCGTAAGAACAAAACGTTTTCGGTAGTTTGTGTTTCTCTATTGGTGCTGATTATTTCGTGTTGTAATATTTCGGTTTATTTGTGAAATAATTTTTAATTTACAGAACGAACCAGCAAATGTGAAAACATTTTTCTGCCTGCGTACCTTTTTAAACAATCTTCATTAAACTTTTATTGACATTATACGCACACACACACACAGACATATATATATATATATGTTTTGTAAAGTTAAGATTTCTACTTATATTATGAATTAACATGAAATTGTACGGGTGTTATTAAAACAATGAATTTGTAAATTTTGAAATTCTCTTCATGAATTGCGATTTTCTATTTTTATTATCTGAAGAATAATTTCATATAAATGAATCATTTATTTCGCAATATAAGTTGTATTCGCATGTACAGTACGAATGTACCTATAAACAACTTCTAAATGATAAAGTACATTTCAAACTTGCATATTTCGATGGTAAATTGTAGGTAAACAATGCTCCATTTTTTCTTACGATTTATGTAAATACTGCGCGACATCAATCTTCTTCAGAATTATTTTCCATCGTATTTAAAATCTCCCTTTTTTTTAAAACTAATACAAACAAATATGTTGTTACTTCCACTTTACAAGTCGGATCATTGTAGTACGAGTATATCTTTCGTGAAATTGCTTTATACATTAGAACACGTTACATAAATTGATATAAATTTTCAAACGGCGCACTGTGCTTGTAAAACATCAATAATCGAACAATAACAGTACCGTTATTTTTTCTTACCAGAATCCCCTCACTTATCCCCGAGCAATTCTATCAGTTCGTTGCGACAAGAATCCTTATCGTATTTGTTATCACAAATCGTGCTGTGTTCGAACAGACCACTACATACGTGGAACACAAGAAAAAAAATATATATGTATGTTATAAAATAATTGGTATTATATTTTCAGTAATAATTACAATCTGCAAATATATACCAGGGCTGTTCAATAAAGACTGACACTTAAGTTATAAATTGTTTATTATATAAAAACTATTGATCTTCAGACCGATTAGAATATACTCACCCCCTAACGCGATGCACTTTTCGATTCGTCACTTTTATTCGATGAAAACGTTCTCAAAGCCTTTCGCCGAAAGTCTCTTCAAAATCGCCTCTAGAGCCTTCAAAAGTAGTAGGAAAACGTCGGCCTTTTAAACTTTTTTTTTTTGTTTACTGTGGGATAAAGATAAAAGTCGTTCGAAGCCAAATCCGGGCTGTAAGGGTAATGCGGCACTGTTTCGACCTTTTTTTGAGCCAAGAGTTCGAGCGCTGCATTTGTGATATGCGATCTCGCGTTATCTTGATACAGCTTCCAAAGGCCAACGAGATCTAGGCGATTCTTAGGGACGTGACTTTCATCGGTTGTTTTAAAACCGACGATCCGCCTTGCAGTTCAGCCTTTTCGATACGAGCGATGCCACCGCAAACACTTTCTTCGGACCATGGTTTTATCACCGAATGCCTTATTCAGCATTTCGTAGGTTTCAACCGGAATTTTCTTTAAGCGAACACAAAATTTTATGGCATAACGCTGCTGCTCACGATAATCAATCACGCTTACTTTAGAGGCGAAATTGAATTACACTTCACTCAATTGAACATGAAAACTGATCAAATCAAATCAACGTAGCGACTTCTTTTTTGCACTAAATAAATCAGTAGGAAACTGCGATTCCATTGCCGGGTGATTCGTTTGCATAGCACACTTTCTTGACCGATAGGAGCGCTAGTGTCAGTAAACAACCCTTGTATATATATGTATGTAAACAACCATTTTTTTCTATATTAGTTTTTAACGTTCAAATTGAATTGATTTTAAGCACATTAGTAGATAAACTGTACCGATTTAATAATCAAAATTTAATTGTGTATTGAAATTTTGACCAGAAATATTTTTATTATGGGAATGGAATAAATTAATAAAAACATACTGCTACAGTGATGTAAAAATACAAAAACATATAGTGTGACTTATAGAAAAACATTTGTAGCAATAATGTATTTTATTTTTAAATATCTTATTTAGATGTACTATATGTTATTAAAGTTAATGAAATCAAAATATATAAATAATGACGTAATTTTAACATTTCTGTTTATAAATGGAAGTCGGAAAATTTGTCTGTCTGTCTTTCTGTGCGCGCTAATCTCATGAGCTACCAAACCGATCTTGAATAAACGATGATAAGCGTGTTGGGTACCCGCAGAAGAGCAGTATGCCTTGCGGGACCCACAACTTATTTTTTAATAATAATAAAAAAAAAAAGAAAAAAAAAAGAAACCGGAAGTAAAACATGAAACTCAGTTAACTCTAATAAGTATTTCAGCATAAAGGTGAATTCACAAAAATCGACTTTATAACATAAACACAGTACTGAATTATTACATAATCGCAAGTATTAATTACGCCGAACGTTACGTTATAAATAAATCTTTACAATAATATCTTTTTTAGTAATAGTAAACACAACTTGTTTCTCAGGAAATATATTTATACGTTAAAAATTATTCAAAAGGACATGTTTCGGCGTCATAGCGCCATAATCATGATTTACAATTTCGTATAAATTTTAAAAAGTAGCATAAAATCAAATAAAGATTTAAAAGAATGTTCATTCTCCCTAGACTGCGAGTATGTGATACAGCCCAAATGTTTCTCTATACTACTGTATACTAGCTAGCGTGCATATTCCGTCATCGCCTGGGATCGAACTCGAGACTTCCGAAGCGGAAGTCAAGTGTTCTAGCCACTAAGCCACTGCAGCGACATATAGGTTCTAGATAAAATAAAAGCTATTTAATTCATTTCTAGATACAAATTTAATCAGGTATTAATCGGATGAAGCTGTGGGTGACAGCTAGTTTAGACTATAACGTTCTTTTTTTTTTGTTGTTTTGTTTTCACTTATTTGTATATCGCAAGAAATTGGCGAATATTGTTTTAAATTCCTGAACGGAAACAATGCAACTGGCACTTGCATAAAGTAGCCTGTTACTAATGGGCACTCGTCGTTACGATTGCTCTGGGTTGATCATGAAGTATAATGTCAAATGCAGGGAATTTTTTCGAATAATAATGAAGCGACTTACGTTGCACTTTTGACCCGGCCCAACCGCTCATCATGATGTATTTTTAAACGTACACATTTAAAACGTTTTAAATTCACAATAAATAACCGGTGTTTGCTATTACCGCTGAATATGTTAAACACTTAAAGTGAAATTTAATTTTTACAGACAATTTTGGATGACCCGGACTACATTGGTTTAAGGCAAAAGCGCGTAAAAGGCAAAGAATATGATGATTTTGTAGAGGAATTCATGCAAGCAGTCACTAAACGTTTTGGATACAACACATTAATTCAGGTACGCTCATTAGTAGTGTGGTTTATTTTTACTTTTTTTATCCATGTACGGCGGAGTATTCTGTCTGAAGATAAAAAACATTAATAAAAAATTCGGGTAATTGTGCTCATGAGGAAGACAGGAATTAAACGTCATTGTCTCCTTTCATAGGGTTAGTTGTACAGTTTAAACACTAACGAAAAGAAGCAATTTTTATCCTATAACTAAATTATTCCGTTTCATGTGATCTCTATCTTTTCTATTTATTTCCGGAAATTAATCATACGAAAATTTGTAATTTTCCGATAACTTGGTCAATTTTTCCAATTGCACATCATATTTTTTTCCCCTCTTTTTGCCAGAGGCTTTTCGAAACACCATTTAACGTAAAATTTGCTTGAAAATTTTTTGAAGTAAAAAATTTTTTCGAAGAAAATTTCCAAAAAAACACATTATGGTTTTATTAAAAATAAAGAACTATTTTTTCTTAAAAAAAAATGCTATTTAAGAAAAATCTACAATCTTTTTTTGTTTTTATATTCACCGAAAGTTGAAATATACAAAAAATTAAATTTTAAGCTTTGGTTTTTACATTTTCAATTTTATTTATTTATATATATATATATATATATATATATATATTTTTTGCTGTTTTAAACTGAACTGTTGAAAAAAATAAGTATGTCTTTTTCTTTAAAGTTCTGTTGAATTACTAAAAATGATGATGAATTTTTTAAAACACAGTTATGACACTGACGTTTAAAATTGCATTAGATATTTATTTTAATATTTTTTTTTTTTGGTATTTATTTTGGAATACTTATGAAAAAATTGTCAGATTTACATATAGCTGAAATATTATTTAATTATTAAAAATTACAAAAAAAAGTTACTGAAGCATTTCGGATGATTTTATGCTCTCGGCACAATGTTCATGCTTTTATGATAACTTTTAGCGAGTAAATAATTTATTTTTAAAATTATCTATTTACATTAGTTTTTCTTTTAAACCGAATTGTGTACTAAAGAAAATCGGCTTATCAACTGTAATCGTTATTTCAAGTTTAAAAAGTTAATTAAACACTTTTTTAGTTTGAAGATTTTGGCAATTCAAATGCGTTCAGATTATTGGAAAAATATCGGGACCATTACTGTACTTTTAACGACGACATTCAAGGAACAGCCTCTGTTGCTGTAGCCGGCCTGTTAGCTTCGCTGAGAGTAACCAAGACCAGATTATCAGATAACGTATTCGTTTTTCAAGGAGCCGGTTCGGTAATGTGCAATTTTTTATTCTTATTTACCTTGTCAATTATTATTAATTCTTTTTTTCCTTAAGTTTTTAATTTATTCATTTTGCAATATTATGTTAGCTCTTAATTGTTCAACAATTTTTGTTTTATCATATAGATAATTTATCTATTCAAATTAGGTAATTTTAAATTTTTTTCTAATAGTACATATTAAAGGATTAAATTTATGAGGAAACTGTATTTCGTGTAGATGTCCACGTAATAATAGATTGCTACCGGTCGTCAGGAAACATTCACTCACGACTGTATCATCGCATCGTATAGAAAATTTGTGATTCAGAAAAAATTAAGATTTTTTTTTTAAATCTAGCAACTTTTTTCTAATCGCCAAAATAGTATAAAAAAGAAAAAAAACTAAAATTTTTCATTTTAATTACCACCTCTCTCCCGTCTATCAATTACAACGGTTTATAATTGGTTTTAGTTATTTCCGAAATGGGCGTAAACACTGCATATCTCATAAAATAGACTCATTCCGCTGTTAAGGTTACAAAAATATTGAAAAGTTTTGCAACAGAAAATCGTTTCGTGATGTGGAGGTGATTGTGAAGTACTACAATGTAACTGACGCCCCGTTTACATGTACAAATAAGAAAATATTGAGACATTTTGAAACAGTTTTGTCTCACTAGTAAAAAAATCATTCGAATTCACTTGTAAAATGATTAAAAAAGTGATCAGCTAAATAATTACCCGGAATTTGCAATAAAACTATTTAAACGATTAGTTCTTTTACATATTTTCATATAAAATTTATACTAGGCGAAATTTTATAAAAGTATCTGAGTGTCACTCATTCTTTAGAAATTTAAAATAAGAAAAAAAAAATCAAAAAAAAAAAAAAAACAAAACATATTCTCTGTACATGCAAATGTTCCTTATATAGGATTCGCTGAAAGTTTATTCGGAAAAGAAAAATAATTGTAAATATCGTAACACGCAGTGATAAGAGAAATTTTTCAATCACTTACGTTAATTAAAAAAAAGTGATTAACATTAGGCCTAATATATTAATACTCCACAACTGTTTGAATGCGTCATTAAATTAGCGCGAATAGAATAGAATCGTATCTATGTGTTTTTTTCTTATCGTAGCTGTTTAATTTATCGATGGAATGTACAAGGTAGATGATAACGCAATATCAATTAATTCTTTATTTTCGATAGTTGTAGTTCAACGATTCTTCTTATATCAACCGGAATGTCCGAATAACAGGAAATATAGTTCATCGTATATCTGATGTTCTTAAAAATAATAGTCTTTTTTGGTGACATTGGCTTTTTACAAAGTCATAAGTAATATTGTTATAATTTTCGTACAATATGGTGAATTTTAGAGATAGCTTGTCACACAAACGTGGTTAGATGCGCCTTCGATAACGCGCAAATTTCAAAACAGGTAAAACGATTCTCAGAAAAACCAAAGCAGAAGGAGTACATTTAAAACTATGCAATTATCGTTAAGTAAACAGTGACAAAATTCGAAGCCAACAAAACGATAGGCGGTAAAATGAAAACGTTATTTTTGTTGAAATTCTGTTAAGATTTCGTTCGGCGTAGAAAAGTACTAGACAAGTTCATTAACGTGTTAGTTTTGGTTTTAAAGCTGAATCAGTTTAAATAAAGAAAATATTTTCCTTTCAGGCATCATTAGGTATTGCAGGTTTATGTGTGATGGCAATGCAAAAAGAAGGTACTTCGGAAGCAGAAGCTAAAAGCAAAATCTGGCTAGTCGACTCAAAAGGATTGGTAGTATTTGATAGGCCAGATGGTGGGCTCACTGATCAAAAGATGATATACGCCAGAAAACACCCGCCTATAAAAACTTTAGCGGAAGTTGTGAAACAAGTCAAACCAACTATTCTTATTGGTAAATTAAAGACAGCCGTCATTTTTCTACACAGCTTAACAGATTAGTCAATATAGACCCCGCGCAAAAATGTCTCCTCAAATAAAATTTTCGTTATTTTTAGGAGCTGCTGCGATCGGGGGAGCTTTTACGACGGAAATTTTACAAGAAATGGGCAAAAACAATAAGCATCCGGTAATATTCGCTTTAAGTAATCCGACAGATAAAGCCGAATGTACTGCAGAAGCAGCTTACAAACACACAGATGTAAGAAATTAGTTCAGTACTTGTGAATTTTTTGAATTTTCATTTTTTATCTGTTATTTATCCTTTTCTTTTTTTTAGCATATAAAAAAAATAAAAATTGCTCGATTTAAAACTACCTCTGTGAATGTGCCCCTCACATTTATTATCGTATTTTAGAAATTCAAAAAAAATGCGATAGTGATCTGTTTTAAAATCGAAAAAAAAATTACATTTGTTATATTATAAAGTAAAATTTTTTCTTATAAATCTGTGTAGTATATATAGACGAAATTAAGCAAATGACAGTAATCCACAATTTGAATATTTAAAATAATATTAATAATAATAATTCTAACCTAAAATAAATAAAATGAAGTAAATTTTTCATTCACGAAGTTCAAGGCCGCGATATCATTTTTTAAGACAAAACTAAGCTAAACGTTTTAATTTTTAGTTATAATACATGATTCGTAGTACAGTCTCGATTTAAGTAGTTTCTTTACACTTTATTTTATTATGATTTTTAATTAAATTCGAATTACCTTATTTTAAATTTTTCAGGGAAAAGCTCTGTTTGTAAGCGGATCGCCGTTCCCAGTGTATACGCACAAAGGTAAATCGCATGTTCCAGGACAAGGAAATAACGCGTACATATTTCCAGGTGTCGGGTTAGGCGCAATTAGTGCTGGACTGAAAACGATAACCGAAGAAACGTTCCTTACGGCTGCTAAAGTAACTTGAATTTTTTTTTATTAAGTTAAAATCAAACAATTTTTCTTTTTTTTTTTTTAAAAAAAAGTTAGATTTTTACGACCCGAAATTATGTAATAACACGCGAAAGCTGTCTTTATAATTAATGTGTTTACTTATAAATAGTAATTTTTACGTTAAAAATTTAATTAAAAAAAATATACATATACATTCAATGGGCATTGACAAGATGCTTGCGTTTATGGTATTGATTAGGCTAAAATACGAGTAATGACAAATTTAGTAATATCTGTTTTCGACAAAATTGATAATCAGTTTGGTTTTCGCTAAGGAAGAGGAGAAATATAAAAACAGCTTTAAGAATCTAGTTAATTAAATGGAAACATAAATAAGTAAACTATAATATACATCAGATTTTTTTGACTATAAGATAAACTGCTAGAATATTTTAATAAAAACGCAAAAAACACCTAGAATTTGAATTGACTGTGAAGATAATAATAAATCGGTGATTATACGGAAATCAAAAATCACTAATACAAATTGGGAAAAAGTTGAAGCGACAATGGAATAAAACAAGAATCTAATCCTATGGCCAAAGAATAGGTCGCTGGAAGATACAATAAGAAAAATGCAATTGGGAAAAATAAGAATAAGGAGAAGTAAAGATATGACGTTACGATGGGTGGCATTATGCTGTTGAAAATAAACATTTGATGAACGTGGTAGGAAGATTGTATACCGATAAAAAGTAAACCTTAGTAGTTAAATTTTACCAAGATCGGAAACGATTTGAATGATAATAGCTTATTATCCGTATACCTATCCAAGTCGGTCATGCTAAAATCAGTTATTTTCGATAGTAGCACTATTACTTGCCAATTAGTGTATTTGCAGGTCTGATGATAAAATTACACCTATTGAACTTATGTATGACAGGGTGCTCGTTAATTGACGACTATATTTTAAAGCTGATTTCATTCTTTTCAATAGGCATTTTTAGCGAATTTATATTGTATGGGAAGGTATAGAAAAGTTGGCCAAAGAAACTTGTACATAGGCCTTTCAAATACTTGTTTGTTTTTGTTTTGTTTTTTTTTTTTTTATTTTTTTTTTGTGGCTTTTCCAACATTGTGACAGTGATTTTTGATATATATATATATATATTTCACCACTGTTGCATGTAGCGTTAAAATTATATTATGAGCGAGTTTGAAAGTCGCTATTTTCAATAGAATTTCAAATTTATAATAATTTTGAAATAACTGTTCGCGGGATAAAATCTCGAAGACGTTATATATAATATATTTATGCGCTTTATTATATTTTAAATATTGTTTAATAGACACTAGCCGATTTAGTCACCGAGAAAAACTTAGAACAAGGTAGTTTATACATTGGTTTGGATCAAATTTTGGATTGTTCCCTCCAAATTGCCGTAAAAATAGTGGAAGACGCTTACAAAAGTGGTACGTTACGCGGTCTATTTCTAGATATAATTAATTAATAATGAAATTTTTACTTCATTTTTTACGAGAAAAGTTCACGTAACTGAAAACATTAAAAGAAAAAACCCGAAAAAACAGAAAAAATGTTTGACAAATTATCCGAGTCTTTTAATTAATTTAAAATTTTTAAATGATATATAATGTAATTAAAGTCTACAAACTATTCTTCGACGAATCGTATGATTTCTTTGAAATGAATTCCAAATTATAATTTAACAGTTCACCCCCAATAAGCTCTTTATGATTTCAAGAAAATCAAAAAAAATGTTATCAATTATTTTGCTGTTATTATTTTTTGCGTGTTTTATTTGAAAGGATTTTAAATTTTCTCTAATTTTTTATACGTTTTGCATTTTATCTGACGAAACAGATGAGAATTAAAAAATTACAACACATCATTTAACTATTCTGCCAAAGTGATATTTATACTTGTTCTGTCGAGAGAACTGTCTTTTTTAAACTCGTTTTATTAAAAGCAGTGACTCCATGAAGTCGTCACGAAAGCGACAGAGTGGTAAATTCTAATCCGGTGTTATTGTCGGCATAGAAAAACGGTTTAACTTAGGTATTTAATTAAAACGCTTCCGTTGAAATTATAGATTTCGTTATTACTTAAAAAATCCGATTTTTTTAAAATTGCAGCATTTGTTTCTGGGGGAAACACTTTAATTAATTTTACTAAAATTATGTAAACATTCTGATACGGTAATTTTTAATTTTCCGTTGAACATATAAACTAGCGCTTCGTTACAATTTTCATTTTTATAAGATACATTAATGTTAAAACTATAAAATAAATAAATTTCCCTTATTGACAAATAAAAATAAGTATAAATTTATAATACCTCAATTGAAAGAAACGTTTCCGGACTATATTATCAGCTAGTACATTCAGTTCTAAAGAGCGAAGTGTGTTTTTACTTTTAATTGGGTGTACTCTGTGTTGTTAGCTGATGATGTAGTCCAAAAACGTGTTTCTTTAAATTTAGGTATTTTAATTGGAATTAATTAAAGTGTATAATTTATACTTATTTCGGTTTGCTTAATTAATAAGCGGAATTTATTTATTTTATATTTATAAATTTTAAGAAACGTGGATTTATCTACATTTAACGTTAAAAATATTTAGATACATTAAAAACGTACACAATGGATTTTATCGTAATGACAAAAGCATAACATTTAAATTAATCAAAACTATAGAAATCGTAACAATAAAAAATATTTCTGTCGGCTTTTTCCGTATATTTTGAAGTATTTGAAAACAAACATTAAATAGTGACGGTATGATTTTTCTGTCATTGCTCTCTTAAGTATTAAATGCGAATTTAGCGGAATGAACCGATATTGCAACCTTCATATGAAAATCTCTTCTTCGACACTTGCTTAAAAATTGTCTAATTGTAATAATTTTAAAGACCGTTACTGAAACACTTACTACTAGTAGGATTTTGTTTCACTGCAAAATCTTGGACTTTTAGTTGTGTTTCACCGTTTAAAACATTGCAAAAGTATACATAAAAAATTGATTATCTTGTTTGTTTATTTAAACCATCAACTTGGAATATTTTGCTGTTGGCTTGATTATATTTAAAAAGAAATAAATAAAATAAAGTAAATAATGTTTTTGCTTCGAGAAAATTTTTAATAAGTCCATCGAAACAATAGTGCTGTGTAAAGTTCATAGTGTAATAAAATGATAATTTATAAAGTCTACAAATTGTTGGTCGATGTTTTATAAAAATCTACATTTTTTCTGAGTTAATCCTTATTTATTTTGTGTTGTTTCGTTTTTATTTATTTAATAATCGTCACCATTTATATTGTCGTAACAGCATCCAAGCTACAAATAGTAGTACAAATAAAAACGATAAATAGTAAAAATTTCAGAGATTTTGAACACTTTGCTGAATGTATGGAAGCGTACAACACATTTTTAGGATAAAATAAATATGTTTATTATAGATTAGTATGGTGCAAATGTCCAGTCTAAAACAGTAAATGGAAGTATTAATAAATTTGTCTCCTTCGGTTACATCACGCAAAGTAAATATTTACCCTTACCTAAAATCCCCGACGCCCTGTCTCTAAGGGTATGGGACTCTCCCTCTTTCTTTCTTTACTTCACCTAAAAATGTACCTTACGCTAAAAAATGCATTACGGCTGATAAAATTACGATATTATCTTTAACTATTTTTATTACAGTATAAATTTTAGATTTAATAACTTCGTAAGTGTTACATCGGTGTACCTGTTTATCATTTCTAGGCGCAGCGACAGTTTATCCAGAACCAAAAGATAAAGTTGCATACGTCAAGGAACACATGTATAGTACTGATTACGACCGTGCCGTTCCATTTGCGTACAGTTATCCGAAATTGTAAATTATTTTACCGTAAGTGTCACTGCATTTTAAGAAATAACATATACCTTTGGCAAAAAGTGGTCAATTATATTAAATTTTTCACACGCAAAATCTTATCATTGTATTTAATTATACATTAACTAACACTTTATTTATTTATTTTAATCTACAATCGCCCTATGAAAGCTATCAATAGAAAAACTCAATGAAATAATCATTCTTTATCCAGCAAACAAAATTTTTAATTTTAACGATAAATTTAAAGAAAATATTAATTCATATTGAATGATGTCCTAAATGAATTCTGTCTTCCAGGTTTTTATTCTTTCTGCTTTTTCACAGCGCATATTCTTCACAAGTGCTGGTTTCAGAATATCTTAAATATCCATCCGTACAACTACATTTCAGTAGCTTTCAATCTACTCTCGTCAATTCCTCTTTTAATATTAGAGATTTACAGTATAGAAAAATGTATCGCTTTATTAATTTTTATTTTAGTGTGATTAATGTAAGTCATGGTTCGTTAGCACTTTTCTATTATTTCTTGAGTATACCTCGTGCGAGTGCTTCGTATGTTTGTATTTCCGAGTCTGAATCCAGTACATCTGTTATTCAGCTGCCGAGATACCTAAAAATCTTTTTACCTGTTGCATGTCTTCGCCATTATCCCTTAATTTTATTCGTTTATTTATTATTATTTTTTTTTTACATTAACTACTAGCGTTTTTAATTTATCTTCGTAATTTAAAAAACTAAATTAATTTTATCTTTGCAGGTTGCCATAGGCTGTTCCTTTGACCATATTTTTTTTCAACTAAAGAAGAATGGGGACGTAAACGTTGAGAACAAATACTTTTTGGGTTACCAAACTAACGAAATATAGATTTATGAATAAATTTTTAGTAATCGGTTAAAAGAAGTCCCCTTTCTCTCTTGATCAACTATGTTGTTTTTTTGTTTTTTTTTAATTTAAAAATAATTGCAAGTTATATTAAATTAAATGTTATACGTTATGCATTACATGTTTATGTGTAGATATGTGTATATCAATTGTTTAAATAAAGGTTAATTAAATATAATTTTTATTATTATAATTTACTGTTTTTTTGCGTACGACCTCGTCCGCTTATTTCCGACTTCCACTATAGCATTCCCGGTGTATGACATACGTAAAATTATTCTTTCCCACTGCGCGGCGGTTTTTCGATCAACCTGTTTTGCCGAAATTATCGCACGCGGACTAGAACATGGCAGATGACCGTACGAGTTAAAAATAAAAAGCTGCATGTGACGCAAGTGATTTTGAAGTTGTTTTTCCGTCTAGTTTTTATGTTTGTTTTTATTTTTGCCTCTAGTTCATTTTCTTCCTTCATTTTGTAAAATTTTTGAAATTTTCTCGCGTTCTTTATGCTATAAAAAATAACACATCTTACATGCTCTTAATTTCCGCCTACATACTTAAATCTAATGTAACCCACTTTTTTTCTATTCTTTCCTCTTATTCCTTTTTTTTCCCCTTAACGACCTCTTGTTTATAATTTAAGTTTCTCAAAGCGTCCGATTTTTATTTTCAATCGTGTGCTCGTTGAAAAGTTACGAAGGAGCAATTTTTTTTCTTAATAGAAGACGTCGAAAAAGAAAAAATTACAAGTTCAGGAAAGTTCGTTATTCAGAAATGCAAACTGCACGTTCCAGCGCAGTCCTCCGAGAGGGGTTTCATAGATATATAGACCGATGATGTTTTTAGTTGAGATGGCGTAGTCCAGAAAAATTTTATAGATCATAATGGTGCAATTTCTTAACAATAATTCAGAAAACAAAGCACTATAATTATAGATTTCTGTTTTTTTTTTTATTCTTATAGGGCAACGTAAAAACCATTAAAGTTATTACTAAATAGTTCTGAATAGAGTCCATAATGATTTGTATAATAAAACGTTTCTCAAAAAGGCAGTTTAGTTGATTTTGAAAGACAAATTGAAATTCACGCAGTCATTTTCAAACGGTTTTTCTAAATACATAGCCACAAACATACACACAAAAACTAGTTTCATTTACAGCATGTATTCATAATTTTAAAATTATTATTTCAACCTCTAGCATTACATTCGTTATTAATCGTGCTATCAGATCATGAAAAAGAAATTCATTAATAAAACTTCAGCCTTGAATAATTTTATTTTAAACACATTCCCCTTAATCTACATGATGACGATATGTTTATTTTTATTACATATTTTAAATAATTCAAACATTGCGTTCATTTAATTAAAAAATAACCCCGCTGCTTTTGCTAAGATATCCGGGCAGAGTTCGATTAATGAGATTTATTCTATTGCGCGTACATCGAATTGGTAATCATGTATCATTTTTCTATTATAATAACTATAAATATAAAATCGCAGAAATAGAAATTTATATTGATACGAAGCAGGGTTGGTGGCGCGATCTTTTGTCGACAGAATAATCAAATAATGCGTTCTGTCTTTAGTTTAATTTTATTTTAGAACGTCGTTCTGATTGTGTCTTCGTTTAAAGGCTGGGGTAGCTTGCGCTTACTGCGACACGTGCCGGAATATCGAATTGTGTCGTATTGTATCAAGTGGTGATAGAGATAAAGGCCGGCTCAGGTAGATCGAATGTGATAAGAATGCTTTGTTACCTGCATCTGGTAAACAGTTGAGAGTTCGAGCGTGGTACGGCCGTCGGAGATAAATGCAAAGTTATCGATCGCGTTCTCTTAACAATAATGTTTTTTTCAAGTTATCTCTTCGTTTTTCGACATATAAAAATGTTTCCATCTGAATTATAAAGCCTAATAATAATGCTCTCCGTCATTTAAAGAGAATCGAAAGTTATCCGCGGCTTATTTGTAGTTTTTTTTGTTGTTTGTTTATTTACTTTCTTCGTCGTCTTCCTTTTTCTTTACTGGTCGTCTTCCTTACGTACATGAGAAAAGGCGAGTTCGCAACAACATTCAACAATTCAAATAAGCCGAACCGACATAGCAACGTACTTTTATAGTTATCAACATGTTCGCTACTCCCGAACATGTCGATCTGGTTTATAATTTTCGAATTATGAACAAATTTCTTTTTTTGTGAGTTTATCGTTTACATTGCTACAAAATTGGAATACGATATATTTAACTGTAACTTTAAAAAACCTGTATATTTTAATGCCGTAAAAATATTAGACTAGCGGACATAAAATACGGCGCTTGCATTAATACTATGTCCAGCTTTTATACCCATCTCCTAATGTTAGCTATGTATATATATATATTTATATGCATTTTGTTTTCTTCTGATTTTTGAGTTTCTGTAAGGCGATGATGTCCGGAACAGATTTGGTGTACATACACTATGGAACTGCAGTATAGGTTTTCGATATTTTATACGTGTTACAAATATGATTTTCTAATTGATCGCTAGATCTCTAACTAGAACGGGTACGATCAGATGTACTTTACTAATTGAATTTTAGAAATTCTTTTCGAGGTTAAAACCACGCTGTAATTTTTAAGACGATAAAAATACTACAGACGTATTATTAAAAATCGTCAACCAACGAGGAGAAGTTCATCAATTCAATTTGAACAAAAAAAAGAGAGAACGTTTTTTTCTCTCTTAAACTCTCTAAAAAACAAACCATCTTCTTATTAATAATACGAGACATTTTAAGCGTTACATTCTGCACGCTAAACTACGATACTAATCGAGTTACGTATATATAAATAACTGATGAAATTCTAAACTGTAAATATTTCTATAACATCAATTTTCTTTCTTTACCTTGGTAAATATTTTTATTCTCCAGAAATATTTTTGTAAAAGATCCAAAATTTCAACTTTCTCTAAAGGTGTCGCGGTGTTATTGAAGGCATAGGCGTCGCCAGCGGGGCGCAGGAGCAGCTGCCCCTCCTGGAGCCTTGAAACTTTTTAATCAACTGACCATGATGAGTATTCATAGATGCGTAATCATGGACAATTTGTAAGACTTTTATAATAAAGTAGTAGAAGAATTTGCCAGAAACCCACGAAAATTATGTTTTAATTAAGATTTTATTCTTGTTTAATAAAATATTAAGCCTTTACAAATCATAAATTTTATTTTTCCTATAACTCGTATTCTCTTTCTGTTATCTTGCCCCCAACCCCTGGCTCATTGGCTGGCAACGCCCTTGATTGAAGGTTAGTATTATGACACAGGGCATATCAAAAATGGCGCAATTTTTCATGCGTAAAAAAGATCAGTAAACGAATTTATTTTTGATAATTCTAATTAATAAATAAACTCGAATAGAAAATTCATTATTTAAATTATATACTACTGAAGAGAGAGTCATGTGTTAGTTGACATTTTTAATTACTATGAACATTATTAGTACGAAACACGTCGATATTTTTATTTAAATAACATATTTTTCGTTTGCGTTTATTTACTAATTAGAATTATATACTTGACAGTAGTGGATAACGATATTAACTGTTTTTTTAATTTTCATTTCCAAGAGGAAATTAACACTTTGAATGTAATTTTCTTTATTTTCTTTTCTTTTTTAAGATTTAGTAACAAAAAAAAATCAATTAATAGTGTGGTGTTCACCACTTTAAAATGTACAATAAAATACCGATTTAAACAATTATTAGAAAGACGATATTCGTACGAACCTTTTTTTTTCGTACAACAGATATTGAAGAAATTCTTAAAATTAAGAATAATTTAAAACATGTACAATAGAACAAAGCATAGTAGGCTTACGTGCAATTAACGTTTAATTAAACAATTAAAATAATACAGGTGAATATATTATATTGGTAACCTATTAGTACAATGAAAGAGATTATTAAACAACTGGTAAAAGATTAATACTACATACTATTCTAGTTTAAGATCACAAATCAACGTGTACATACTGACTAATTTTTCCGATGCATATTTATGCGACGCTTCAGTGTAACAAATATGAAATAATGTAATATTAAATTTCCCGTAGGAGAAATACGACGCAATATCATTTTTGTAAACTGTGCTACATAATCCATCAAAAATATAAACGAATAAAAAACCGATAACATTTTTTATTGTTGTTGTTGTTGCTGTGGAAAAGAAACGTAACTGATTAATTTTAAGATGAAAAATGTTCTAATTTGTATTACATTAATATTAAAACATGATTTGTCGTTAATGCGATTATTTTTATGTTCGCATTTAAAACGGGAATAGAATACAAAAAATTTTAGATAATTTTTCCGTTGCGCTTTAAATTCATATTCGCTAGTGATATAATAACATTCGCGATAAATTATTAATCAAGTAAATGTACACCGTTTCGTGTCTCGAAAACTACTCATTTTCTTTTACACTTTTTATAAAATATATTTATATATAAATAGACTATAATTTGCAGCCAGTTAAGTTAAAAATTACTTTTAAAATAAATATTTCCTTATTTCTTAGCGCATTTATTTAGAAATAAATAATTATCACAGATAGAAGTAAAGTTAGACTAGAGGCGTGACTAGGAGCTATAGATTGAATAAAAAAAAAACGGAATAAGAACTTAAAATATTTATAATGCTAATAATAACTAAACAAATACGTTTTTTAACAAAAATACTTAAAAACTATTAGTGGGAATGTAGATATCATTAAAGCAGTTTAAAAATCCCTTCTTCATATTAACAATTACGTGAGAATAAGGTGCTGCGTCGTATGATTTCATTATTAATTATTTTATAATTACTATATTCTCGAAAATGAATTATTTCTCGTAATAGTAAATAATAATTAAAGGAAGAACTCTCTATTCTACGAGGCCGTGAACATTTCGCAAGTTAAAATCATTTTGTTGTCGAAAGATTTCAACACAAACTATTATTATTAGCGGAACACGACCAGCGTCACATTAAATTATTTAATTGAAAAAAATTGCTTGTTAAAAAAGAAACAAAAAGAAAAAGTAGATTTTCAAAAAAAGGTGGAATTTCTTAAAAAGAGCAAAGTTTTAATATTGAAATATCAAAATGTTACTCTTATCACGCTTGTACGAAGGAATTATCTACGAAATTTCAAAATAAAAATTACTGGTTCAAATAATGGTTGTGCCTGTGTGCACCTATGTAAATCAACAATATAAAGAGAAGGTCTATTTCTTTATTAATTGCGTGTCAGCAATTTTCGTTATTTCTTATTAGCGTACTTTCGCAGGAATTTTAATTATTACGAGGACACGAGATTATATTCTTTTAAAATCACTTCTCGTAAATCTTATATATTAATGTTTTTATTGTTTAAATTTAAAATAGCCCCTCCTGCTACGAACACGGCTGGTATTTAATAATTGAAAAATGTTCGTAAAAAAAAATAGTAAATAAATGAAAAACAAATACAAATACTTCCATATAACCGAATTGAAATATAAAAAATATACCGCGAGAAATATAGTTGAAAATTTTCCGGTACACAAAGACTGTAAACGGGTATTTTTTTTTTTTCCTACCCTTGGTACATTAGGGTCGTTTTATTCGATAAACCGTTATAAATAAGGTAACTAATGAGACGAACCATATAATCATATTATCGAATTGACAAATTTCGCCAGCTTTATTTTTCGCTTAGAATTCGCTCTATAAATACGGACGAAGAAAATGCGTACAATTTAAAATTTCGGTTTTAAAAAAAAAAAACACACTAAGCCTAACGAGATCTGCGAAATTCATCGAGCAATATATTCTTTACTATATTATCATCTAAAATTATACAGTTACAGTTAGGGACACTGCTGAAATATCTCTCGGGAAGACAGAAAGAGAACTGCATAAGAGAATTTCTTCTGAATAATAAATTAAGTATTATACTTTGGCCCCGCCAGTAAGTGAAAGAGAAAAAGAAACTCTCCGTACAATATTCTGTTTAATGAGAGTTTACCAAACTGCTCGCAATCAAAAAATAAGATTAAAAAACTATTCGGAACACGTTCATTTAATTTTATTTCGTAAATTAATATATTTCTGTTTTTTTGTTGTTTTTTTTTTATGCTGTATTTCTTTCTTTTTTTTTTTTTTTTTTGTTCTAATTTTATTTATCATCAAAGAAAAATTAATGAGATCTACTAAAAAGTTTGAAGTTAACCTAGAACGAGGCTAATTCGTTGGATAATGATTGCAACCTTTGGAATAAATCAATGAGGTCTACTCGAGAAAACTAAGTAATTAGAACGTTGCCTGTAATGAATATAGAGCTTCCCTTACAAGAAAATTGAATCGATCTTTTATTATTATTATTATTATTATTATTATTATTATTATTATTATTATTATTGTGATTTTATTGAAAAGGACGCTAAATATCTGGCGTCGTAATATATAGGTAGCTCTTATAACGTTTATTACTAAAAACAGAGTAGTTCCATAGTAATGAGAAATTGAACAGAATTATTCGGTTCAGTATAGGGCTCCGATAATATTGCTCATGAGTTACAGAAGTGAACTGAAACTATCCAGGGAAAACAACACATTTTGGCTCAAACATGACGAACCGAATTTGATAATTTTTTCAACAGCTAGAAAGTCTGTATTGAAAATCGTTTAAATTTTTTTTACAATAAAAATGCCGCATTTACACGCGGTCTCAATAAGTAAATTTTGAAAACCGAAGCGAGAAATTGAAGGTCTAATATAAATTTACTTTTAGTATTCGAGAAACAGGAATTTACAATATTAAAAGTTTGGTTTTTCTTTATTCACATTTAGTTTCGAGCTTGTAAAGAAATATTTTGCAATTTGTCTATTTTTAAAACGATGTCTTTTTGATATACGAACGTGGCTTTTTTTTTAACAGTTGGTTGCAACGATATTTGGCTTAAACGGCGAAAATCGACTGAATATTTTAGAAACAACATTTTCAAGGGGTTTATTTTTTCACATTATGCACTTGTAATTAATATGTTTGGAGGGCGAAAAATCTCGGCGAGCAAGAGTTCGCCCAGCATTTACCCATCATCAAAGAAATAGTATTTTTTTTCAAAATTCAGCCAAGTTTCTACTTTTCTACATTTCGATTAACATTACAAGAAGGTATTAATATTTATAAAATTTCGGTGTGGTACCGTTAAAAGCCACAATTTAAGCTCACCAATTTTGCTGTTTAGTACAAAAAATACGAACTGAATAACTCAGTTTTGAAAAATCGCATCTTACCTTTTTCGCAATAAAGTTATTACTCGTTTTATTCGTGTTGTTTGTTGTTTTTTTAATCCCTTTTTCTTATTTTTTTGATACCTTTGAAGTGAAAAAGCTACATTTTTATATGGCCTTTGAAGGGTTTTTCTTCATAGAAGTTCAAGTTGAATTTTTTCATAACGTGTTTCCATTCAATATCTACGACTTTTTTGCTCAATTTATACTTTTTTAAAAGAAAAAAAAAAAGGAAGAATACAAACACTTTTTTAACAATGCGACTGGACACTACATCTTTGTAAGCCGACTGAAACACGTGAACCGCGTCAATGATGTTATCTATTCTAACTGTGTCAAGTATTTTACGCGCTTGATGTTGCTGAGTTGTCATTTGAATGTAAAAGGGTTAAGTGATTCGTAATTTTTTTAAATAAAATATTGACAATACTTATGTTTCGTTAAGTTTACGTTTCAATGGTCAAATTTAGTTTATTTCTTAAAATCTAAACAATAATATTTGAAGTCATTGGTGACCATCACTGCATCCATTTTAAAACCTGCATCGACAAATTTCACAATTTGGAGGTTTTGTTTTTTTCCTACATTCTAATAGCGAAAATATGTCAGTTGAAAAAAAAGATCAATCCTCCAATTATTATAAAATTGGCTCTCGACTTTTTTTTCGAGTAATGTAAAAATAGCAATGTTTTTTTTTTTTTTTTTAAGAACATTTCTTATTTTTATATATAAAGCATTGATCCTCTAGTTAACCGGCTGGCGACGCCCCTGACGCAACATACTCTGAACGCGCAGAACAGCAGAACACCTTTAAGCAAAACGTGTATTTTCAAACAGTTCCTATTTACTGACCATAAATAGAATACGACACTCATTTTAGGAATGTATAGTGCATATTAATGATTACACGTATTGAAATGCCTGTTATACAAAGTTTAAAAAAGATACCATCTTTCTCTCTGTGTTTTCAATCATTGGCATTTCTCCAACATGGAAATGAAAACATACTTCGATTGACTCACATCTTATTTACCTACAGACTCTTAGGGTTTTTTTAAGGGAATAAAATTAAAAAATAAAACATCGCAGTGTAATCAGTCGATCATGTCGTAATTAAACCAATTAAATCGTTACACTAGTAACTTTTTGAACGATCGTTTTTCAAAAGGATGAATTAATTTAGGCCGTGTATAAACCCTAAAAAAAAAAAAAAAACTAAAGTTTTTTTTTCTTTCGCAACCTTATAACCAAATTAATTTTTCCACGGAAAGTAAGAATTCCACAATAAGCAGCTCATCGTTTTATCCGAGTAGCGATGAAATATTGATCTCTATCGTTATTGTTTGCAGTGACGTTCTGGTTCAGGGAAAGCGAGCGATCTCTTTTTTCAAAGTTTAGTTTAATATCTAGGAATTATTATAGTTCAGTAGCTAATTTGTTCATTTTGTTTAGCTTTTTTGGGAGAACATTGGTTCTTTATTTAAAACTAGGTAAACTGCTAAAAAGTTAAATATCACTTTTGAAAAACGTTGGATCATTCGACTGATCCAAAATAAAAAATGGAAAATAAAAATACAACTAACGACCGTACACAACACTTAAACATTAGTTTACATCTCGACATCGTTAAACTGTATATTATACATACATGTATACAATATACTGGTATGCGTAGGGCGTTAATTTTTAATCATCAAGATTGTATTTCACTTTAAATTAAATCATAAAGTTCTCAGTTAAATAAGTTGAATTAATTGGTAACGAGAACGTATCGTATAAATGCCGATACATAAAAAATTTACTTACTAAATCTTTATTTTTAATTATTTTTTTTTTTTTTTTTTTTTTTGAATTAAATTCATATAATCTTTTCTAATAGTAATATAAATGTCACTGTTATTATTTCTAATAATTATATAATAATTGTCCGAGATAAAACCGAATTTTATTCAATATATCTCTATTTCAGTAATGATATAATTGACTTATTACTTTAGAAAAAAAAAAAAAAAAAAAAAAAAAGGAAATTTTGATTTATTACTGAAGTTAAATTAAATAGAGCTATATAATTTGATGAACACATTGGTATCGTTAACGATAATGAAAGTATACATGGATCAATTGTTTACACGATAGACGCAGTCGTTCGATAGAAAAGGTAACGAAAAAAGTGGCATTACTACTACATTTGTTTATAAGTTACAATCCTTTCGGACAATTTGGATCCACAGCTGCAACCTTTGCGTGCATAAAAGCCAGCATGCAATAGAGAATAGCGTCTAAATTTGGACTCTCAACTTCCTGTAAATTATCGTTATAATTATAATTAGTCTTCGGTATTTCGACCGATAGAAGTTAAAATAACAACCAAAAAAATCCTTCTATATTCGTATTTCAGTCTATGCGATATAAACAGAAACTACACATGAGCCATAATTAATAACATACCGCCGCCTTTTTAATTCTAAAAAAGAAAGTGCATTTAATACGTAAAATAAACAACATTTCAGATATTTTTCTGCCTCTGAGCAAAAAACAAAACATTTTTTCACGAAATTTAGCAAAAAAATTTAGAACTTTTTGGAGAAAAAATCAGCGCTGGACGCATCCCCTTTGCAGACTCCTCCGGCGGAAAAATACTCTCTGTTTAGAGCCTACGGCTTAAATTTAAAAAAAAAAAAACATGCAACATTAGTCGTCTGCTATCTGTTAATATCATCTCTGATATTTTTAATTTTCCCAAAAAAAAAAAAAAAAAGAAAAAAAAGATGTTTTTAATTGTTTCGATATGTTAAAATTGAACATGCGATAATGATGAACGTCTTCAATTCGAAAGGAAATATAATAATGTCGACGATTTCATTTAAAATTTTTTTTAATGCACAACATGGGGGCTTATGATAGCTAAAGTAGCTTATCTAATTTTTAGAATCGATTTCGTCGATATGACGAAATCGATACACGATCCTCTACGAGTAATTGATAGAGAGCTGCATTCGTTTTGAGTTGTAATCCAAAGGTGTTTATCATAAATTGAAATAATCGCCGATTTTCAAGTTTCTTGAGATCGTCGTTGATATCCCCTGACAGAAGTACGTATTGTGTTGTATTCTCGCTCTTTTTGATTACGTTAACAATTTATGGTACTTTGGGTGTGTATGCCAATGAATTTATCTCGAAGAAGAAATCTTCAATATCGTTAAACAAAGTGCCCAGGGATGAATCCAGTAGGAATTTGTTTTTGTTGTTTTTTTTGGGGGGGGGTGCCCCCAGAGCTCTAGAATTGCCCTCTTAACACTTAATACAGCTGTTTAAGAATGCAGCATTTAATAGGAAATAAAATTATTTTTATTCGCTTTGTTTACACACAGTTATGTCAAAAGTTGCCGCCAAAACATTTTTCAAGTGGTTCAATTAGTGTCGTATATTTTTAAATTGCAAAATTACGAGATTTATCTTTGATGGGAAAACTTCGTAAAATAACAATAGAAAAAAAAATGATCCTTTTACGATTTGACTTTGACATTTGCTTGTTATTCTATGAAATATGCTTTCATCGGAAATGTGCGAAAGATGTAAAATACTGACGAACTATAAAGAAATATTCGCTGCAGTTCGTGTTTTTTTTACAGCGTAAGCGCGAATTATCAATTGCGATAATCACGCGGTATCAATTTCGAAGTACATTGTGCACTTTTACACACTTTTCAAACTTTTCAAAATGCGACATTTAGACGATTCTTCCAGCGAGTTTTCTAGGGTGGGCACTGCCTTGTCCCCTTCGAGCTACGCCTATCACTACGGCGTATTCGTTTATTATAAAAAGATAGTGAACCCCCTCCCGTTGGAATGTTTTTACAATATGATGTTCTTTAATACTACAATTAGAATTAATAATTTTATAACCAATTGAGAAAACATTGTTGTTTATGATCGGTTATATTAATTAGGAATTTATCGTTCACGCTTGCTTCTTTTTCATTATTTTAAATTACGTAATAAATCATTTTTTACATATTTGATTTTATTCAGGAATATCCTAAAAAATTTTTCTCAGTTTAAATAAAAAAAAAATCTTTGCCCCCCCCCCCAGGACAACATAAATTGCCCCGCCGGAAACGGATTCCTGAATTCATCCCTGGAAGTGCCTGGTGAGATGTAAACAGTCACAAGTAGAACTCGTTGACTGATTATAGTGCTTTCGATAGCGCAAATATCCCCACATTCCTCACTGACGGCCCCATTAATTCTATCAATAGACAACGATTATGTTTGTCAAACCTCATATCAGAATATGCGGAGTTAATAGTAACATGTAGTCTTCTTTCCCGTAGACACGACTGACTTAAGACAATTAGAAGAAAAGGCTGTATTCTCCTATGTTCCACTTTAGTGTTAAGTTTTCTACTAGTGTAGTTAAGTCACAAGGCTAAAGCATGTTCCACGATAATAGACCGGATAAAAATTTAACGAAACAATAAACTTTACCATCGCTAAAACGTAAAATGAAAAATTTTTTTTTTTGTCATAGATTTACTCAAAATTTTGAGTACCTATTCGGTTTTTTGTGCAGTGATTGATGCTTACTAAGAAAATTAGGAACCGCTTTACAATTATTATTCCGTTTCTAGTTGGGTCAAAATGTAACAGCTGCCGTTAAAACAAAAAAAAAAAACAAAAAAAGACTAAAAAATTATTATATTTACGAAAGCATAAATTTGAGTTTTACCTAATATCGAAATTACCATACGATAAATAATGAACATATTTAGTCTTGCATACATTTCCGTTGGAAAAATATTCTCATTAATTGTGTAGAAAGAAAATTAGTGGAAACGCTCAAAACACGGAAAGGTCTCTACAACTAGTAACGATATGGCTTAGGTCGTTATTTTGATTTTCTTGACCGGCTATCTTCGTTTCTTTCTTTTTAATTTATCTATCTGCGCCTCTATAACTCAACACAATGTGATTAATTTCTCGGTATATTTTCAGTGTACGGAAGCAATGCAATTCGTATTAGTTTCACTCGACCGCACTAACTACGCTCCACGGTTAATTATGGAAACTAGAATAAATATACATCTAGTTTTGGAATCTTTCCGCACTGTCTGATCTATTAAAGTTTAGTTCGAACCTAGTAAGATTTTTGATTACGCTCTATACCATTTCAAAATAATTTATCATTTGGCAAGTATTATAATGCGTATAGGCTTACAAAGTGTCTAGGCGTGCTTAACGAGAGGTTTATGGGTCTTTGCCAAGTTTTCCTGCAATTTTGCGTCAGAACGCGTTCGAAACAGAGACATATACGCCATGCTAGTTGTCGCAGCTAGGTTGATCAGATTATTAGTCTTGGTTATTCAGAGCGGATTATAGAGGATGTTTTCACAAACCGATTAGAGCCGGCGCGACTGATTTAGACTTGCGGAATTTCTAAAAAAAGTACGTTGATGCCTTTCAATTGAAAATAAAGAGATATTCAAATTTCTATGGCCGAACTAGGACGATGACGTTTCTCCCAAATTATATTCGGCACAATCGGTAGAAATAGACGACGTTGTATGCTTTTGTCTTTGAGTGTGTTCAGTGCGTTCTTCACATTCGGTTAATCGTCATTGTTCCAAAGTAGCCTAACCTCTTTCCCACTTTCAGCCTGTTTTATCACTCAGCTGCGAAGATGTCCGAAAACTCAAAAAGAGAATATTACGAATTGTCGTCAGCTGCCGTTATCGGAAAAAATTAAAAACATCAGGCAGGCCGAAAATTAAATAAATTTAGAGTGCGCAATGATGGTGAATACAATCGATAATTCGAACATCTCTGGATTTCTAACTGTGTTAAAACAAATCATTTATTCCGTTTTCCGCGGGTTTTGTTTTTTCTTTTTATTCTAATAATAATAATAATAATAATAATAATAATAATAATAATAATAATAATAATAATAATAATAATAATAATAATAATAGTACATCTGAAAAAGCTTGGTCTAGGTTAGGTTTTTCCGACCAGTTCATCGTAAGTGCCCCAAAAAATTGATATAAAGATTTGGGTATGTTGAAAAAATCCATCATGCTTTACCGACACGAAAGAAGGCGTAATTCAAATGCGTTTTATATAGAGAGGTTTTAGTAATAATTTACCTTACCGGAAAGGTGTATTATATTTATTTACCTTGGTTTGAATGCCTTTAGTTTCATCGTCTCGGAAGTGCAGCTTCAGTTTACTTTTTCCATCGTCGGAAGAACCCCGCAGCTGCGAATAGCGATACCGCCAAATGTACTCGTTGGACTGGCTGTCGTATAAAGCGTAACCGTTGTGCCAATCGATTATCAGTTCCGCCGACTTTATCGGTCTTCCGATGATCACGCCGAATCTCATGCACTTTAAAATATAAAAAGTCGTCAAATGACAGAAAAATAACGGAAAAGTTCCCGTTAAAATCGGCAAGAGAGGAGTAAAAATAACGAATGAACCAGCAGACAGTGCGGGCAGTTATGCGGGTCGATTTAAAAATGATGCGATTCAAACGCAGCCTTTTACAGCGACAAAGGAAAATAAATTACGGCCTAATTTGTAACTTTGTCGTTCACTGCGCATTTGTCTTTTTCCACATAATACGGCTTCCGCGTACATTAATAAATGTGAAAGTGCCATTCACAGAAATAGTCCATAAATATGTGTCTCAAAAAAAACGAAGCCTGTCGTCGGACAGTTACGAATTTTTTTAAATACTCTTTTAATCTTTTCACATTTTGAAATGTTATTTATTTGCGAATTACGAATGTAAAAGTTCAGGATAACAAATTATAACATTAAGTAGTCGTAAAAGACAGTTTTTATTTACTTATTATTTTTTTATATTATAGACGCAGATTACTAGCAAATTTTTTCATAATGATCTTTCAAGTTAAAATTAGTGATTATAATAATATGTGTACATAAAATGTATGCACAAAAACAGACGTTATATTTATTGACGTTAATAGATATTAAGATATCAGAAGACCAATATGTGTGTTTCGGTAGTTGCATAATCATGATAATGATGTAGTTCGTTACTAGGAAACATGTTGGAGTTTTAATATTTTCGTATTAAATTAACGTTCATAAATATGATATCTATTTATGCGCTGTTTACGTTTTATATATTACATATGTGTGTGTGTGTGTGTGTGTGTGACGTTCGCCGAGAAAAGGGACCCCTGTGATGGTGCGAAGAGTAGTTTTTGAGAAAAACCCGTTTACAGTTTGCGCCATATAATACATATACCATGCTGCACCATGTATGACTCTACGTAACGTGCTGCTAACTGAGTAAAGCATCGTTGCCAATTTTGGCCCGGTTAAATTAAAATTTGGTCGCTCAAACGATGATTGCCACGTAGATTTTGAAAAAGTTGTTAATCGATCCGGCCCATAAAAAATTCGATGTTGCTGCGAATGCGAGCGAAATCGAACGACGAATGTGGGACACAAAATTTCAAGATTTTATCAACAAAATTAACCAGAGGCGCATTCATTATCGTGATTCCGTATTTTCATCTCTCAAATTTTAATTTTATCGCATTATTAATTCGGAATTGTTTTTATAATCGGCACTAACTTTGTATCACCGTTTCCAGTTAAAAAAAAAAAAAAAATGAAATCACCTGCCAAAAATTTGTCGACGCAGGAAAAATTTTACCTACATGTACAGCCGGAAACGCAGCTAACGATTTAACTTCCCTAATCCTAGTGGTTTATCATTAGAAAGGAATTTCTCTACCTGTACGAGAATGTTGCTTCTTTATGTACCGATCTAAAGCAATTCCGTAGCTCCTAAACCTGACCAACCTAAACAGTCGAATGCAGCGAATTATAGAGGAGTCGGCAGCAAACTTGGCACAAGAAAAAAGGAAGAAAACTGAAACTACAATCAAAAAAAAAAAAAAAAACAAAAAAAAAAATCAAAGCTCCAACGTAGAAAAAAAACCAAAGTTCCGAAAAATAGTCAATGCTCAAATAATACTCGAAGCAAATGAAAAGTCATTAAAAACTGCCAAAAAAAGAACTAACCACTGGGCGAAAAATAGTTTTACGACTTTTTTAAAATTTCTAATGTTTTTCCACTTTTTTGCCAATTATCTCTTCAGTCAGTTTTGTACGTTATAAGACATTAAATATTGCATTTTATTCTACACACTTTCAAATATTAGAATCGGTGTTTCACCTTTCCGCACCACAGGTGGTCCCTTTTCTCGGCGAACGTCACACATAATGGTTTTTTTTTCTATAAACTGATCTTGTTCAAAATGGCGTGAGTCGGTTAATTTTTTTCTCTCGCCGATCTCAATTAGCACTGTTGAGATTAAACGAAACGACTCGATTAAAGGAAAAATAATCAAGGAAGACACACATCGTTTGTCAAATTTATTACGTATCTCGCCTAACGACAATAGTGAACTTTTTTTCCACTGATTTTCTTAATTTACGCCCGAAGCTGATAATAATGGTCGATCATTGGAAAATTTTTTATATTCTTCTATTCGTCAATAGCCGCTTTATACACGACTGGGATTACCAACGGGGGTAATTGCAATATTCTAGACGACATTTTTCAGATAATTTATTAATTTGTGCCGATATACAGCTCAACGATCAGCGAAAAAAAGGATTTGTAAATAATAGTTTAACGCATACTTCACTTAAGTTTTCACTTAGATGTAATATAAAATGCTGGTTCTTAAAATTAAGAGTGCGTTTTATATATTGTTCTTCGTGAACTCAGAATTCCCGTCATCATTCCCATTTCAGTTCGATGACTTTAAAACTAAGAAGTTGCGCACACTTTGTGGAATTTGCTTAAATTATAATATCTCCTCTTACTGCTATAAGTACGAGTACAATGGCAGGCTACACGCTTGAATCCCTTTAATCCCCTTGTTCTTTTTCTTATCTCCTTCTATAGTGTCTGCCGTTTTTCCGCCCTCTGTGTTTTTCTCCTTATTCGCCGTCAGAAGTACCGTTGGAAAATATATATATAATTAACTATATTCTAACGCTTAGTAACTTCCGCGTCACAATAACATCGAAGGTTTTTTCTTCGCAACTATAAGAAGCAATCGCATTTCGAGGTGAATGTCGGTTATAAAGATTTTTCTATGCTCCTCTGGCAGAATGATTACAGAGAAGGTTAATTTGAAATGAAATATGTACACGATAATTAACATATACCCCGAGTCTTTTAACGGCAGCGCAGGACGCGCTATTCCAGGCAGATTCTATTTTCAGCAGCTCCTGCTTCGTTTCCACCGAGAAATACCTGGTTTGTTGTCCGGCCGTATTGAACAGCAAGCAATGCTGCCGTTCGTCCACCACTTCCGTTTCTTTCACCACCCTCATCGAAGATGTGTACAATTTGTAGTATATTTCGCACGATGTCCAATCGTCAATTTTCTCCTGCAATATTCGAAAACTTGCCAATTTAGTTGCTTAAAATGCTACAAAGAAAAAAATAAATATATAAGAAACTAAAATAAACATCAAGAATCGTTTTGATTTCCTTGCGACTGTTCTGATCCTTTTTGATTTTTTTTTTTTTTTTTTTTTATTGATTCTTGTAGCAGTTAACTATCTTTATAATAATCAATTCGCACTTTTTATTGTTACTCCTCCACTCCTTTATGTCTAATTTTTTAAAACATTTTTATATAACTCCGCTGTGTAATAAAATCGAATTTAAGTCGCTACTTCTCGATAAGATGGAAGGTTAACTTTTTTTATACGGAAATTAGTTTTGCGATTTTCAATAATCAAATACTGCTTTTTTCTCGTAAGAATGTTTGACATGTTTGTGCGTATGTTTTTCAAGGCCGTGTCTACGGGGTGGGTTTTGGCGGGTTACCCCCCTTATGAGAACTAAAATAGTTATTATGAATGCACAAAAATCTTTAAAAAATCAAAAATTTAAAATGAATATTGATCATCTATTAAGCTGTTCTTACGTTTAAAAGAAAAAAGAAAAAATATGCTCCATATTATTAGGTACTTCGTTAATATTTTATGCAATTTTTTTTATTACGAGTATAATCAATAACGTAGGTAATTTTTATTAATGTTCCCATACGGGGTAATTCATTTATGTAAATTATTAATATATAAATCGAAATGATGGAAATGATTAATAGTATGAATATTAGTGAAAAATGTATTGTTATTTATAAAATAAATATGTGAAGAAAAATTTCAAAACCCCCTCCCTTTCAAAATTTTGGGCACGGGCCTGATGTTTTTTGTTGTTTTATTTTAGGATTTCATATAACGTACGGAATCCTAATAAGATGACTCAGAAAGACAAAAATATCGAATAAAAATCAATAACTCACGAACGGTTTGATTTAATAAATTACAATTAAAGTTCTCTTTAAAGCCACATCTATAACTTCAAGCTAACCGATTACCTTCGGCAACAAGAAACCCAAAATACCATCAAGAATATATAATATGAAATTTAAAACAACCTCAGAAATCATTTAAAAACCCATAACTCACCATCATATAACCCTTTAAAAATGAAATTCAAAATATTAAATAAAATATCAAAAAATGATTACCCTTTTCCCTTGCCAAAAACAGCAACAAAAAAAGGAAGCTCACGTAAATAATAGCCCGAGTAAAAACGTTGCCGAAATCAAAACGTATCTAAAACATATGCATAAAGGATCGCTTTATAGGACAAATATAGCCGAGTTTACAACTTTTTGATTGAGGCCCTTAGGGCGCCGAAAGCTCGAAAGTTGTGAAAAAAATATTTCTTTTTTCCGGGCATGCGATATATTGTTGGAAAGATTGCTATTTTTCGGAAACGAACCCGTACTTCATTTCTTTAACGAAATTTTCGAAGTTGACGAAAATTTCAACAAAACCACAATAAATAACGCCCCCCTTGCGCCGCGAGTATTATAGCTAACAATTTTTAATAAGGTTAAAAATATGATGAGCATTCCCGTATATTTCTCTAATTTGGGACATCCGAGTTCCAACTTTAAAATTAAGCTCTCAAGACGCTGAAAGCTTGGCACTTTTGAAAAAAAAATTTTTCTCCGGGCATGCGATATATATCGTTGGAAAGATCGCGCTATTTGTCGGGAACGAATCCGTATTCTATTTCCCTAACAAAACTTCGAGAAGTTCAAAAAGGCGCGAAAAATCATATTTCTTTGTTTTAAATTTAATATCATGTAAACGTAAACATTATGGTTAACTTAACATACGGAATTCTTTGCGCACGAAACATCATGCTTGACTGAACTTAATTTTTCTTTTTTTTTTTTTTTTTTTTTGGTGTTGATTGTCCGTACTTAATATCCATACGAAATGATTTTTCTTTGTTCGCTGGAAAGTGCACCGACCAGTGGTGGCACCATGTAAGTATATCAATAAGATATAGATGCTTAGTAGTCATTAAAAGAAACATTAAACAAAGCGAATCAACAAACGTCACTGACACTTAAAATATTATCATTCGTATTTACCATAGAAACGTAAATTTTAAAAAGGGATTATAATAATGATATTCGAATGATATGTTTATTAATGATTGTGCCGATCAGTGAGGTGGTTTCACGTGAGTAGCGATGAGTATCGATGAATACTGACCGAATATAGTCATTAAAACAAACATTACAAATAAGAAGAATCTTCTTAGAGAAATCTTGTTTTTATCTAAGATACTCAGACGAAAATTACCCCAAACATTTTCATTAGAATAGCAACACCCGCAATTTTAAAATTGAAGGGAACGCTAGTGACTCTAAGTATTACTAACGTCAGTTTTCTATTAAAATTAAAATTTGAAAATAATGAATTTCGAACACCTAAAGCGCGATTTTTACCTTATGGAGCAAATTTGAACATTATATTCTCCTCAGAACCTTTATAGAATACAGAAAACAAAAATATCTGAATCAAAAGTTGTGAAATAAAATAGTTTAAAAAAGGAAAAAAAGAAAACGGACTTCAAGATTTTCTCTTAAAAATTTAAGAAAAGTACGGTAAATTACTCGATAAAAGCTGATACATCTTATGCGGTATAATAATGACCTTTAAGATGAGATATTACGATTATTCTTAAATAACATTTATACTTTAATTAGAGTCTTAGTACACGCCGAATTCAAATTATAACAACTAAAAATCAGTATTAAATGAACATAATAGTACACTCATTTTTCTGTCAGTGGAAACATCCGGATTTACTGCTGCAATCTGAATTTCGTACTGACTACATGAAACTCAGAAGAAACGAGTCCGGTATGCCTGTGCAGTAGGTGTGTTCGATATACACCTGTCTCCTCCAGCTCCTACATGACCGAATTCGTCGTCGGAAGGGTTTACTCGTAATATTACGATAGGTGTTAGAAGTTTTAGTGTTAGGATGGAAGAAAGGTAATGATTTAGTTTGTCGTTGGGAATAGTTGGGAAAACGTTGAATAGCATAAATTTGTTAGAGGGATTTTTTATTCTCCGGGCCATTAATGTTCGGCCATCGAAAGAGATAGACCCTCCGTTTGCAAAAAATGTATCGGAGACCTGGACGGATTTAAGTTATTCCGTTGCGGCTGTCCTTTGTTATTTCCATTTCTGACCGCCTGGCTATTTAGTTCTATTTTTTAATTTTTCATGTTGTTGGGTCAAGGCCGCTAGCGCGCCCAGGGTAGAGAAAAAAAAAAGATTTAAGGAAATACGTTTAATGTAAACTACACGCTTACGGCTCTACAAAACCGGCTTATTGTTTACTGTCAATCTTAAAACGTTCTTTGATAGCTTCAAGTGTTATGTCAAAAAAAAACATCGAAAATTATTGAGAAGCTCTTTTCAATTTAAATTTATGGAAAATAAAAACATCGTTAGTTTTTTATTTCTCGTTTTACTTCATGCGAGCTGGAGCATTGTTATCTTCTTAATTTTCTGATTTCCCCAAAAATGATATAATTTGAAGGGCAACTGATTTATCTTTTTTTCGATTATGTTGGGTTTTGTTTTTCCAGTCGTTTAAGTAGTCTTAGAATTCCTACTTTAATGCATGTATATATATATATATATATATATATATATATATATATATATATATATGTATATATATATATATATATATATATGTATATACATATAAGCTTCCACGTATGCTGTTCTACACACTTTTTGTCTATTTATGTACAATCAGTCGTCAACACTTTGTGCGGCGGTATTATTTAAAGCGAACTGAATTTTCTTAAATTATGTTCGTCGATATAGGCGGTCGATAATTAAATTTTTTTTTGACTCGCTTAATTCTATTGGGGCTGAAGTTCAACGTACGTTTATGTACGAAGTATGTAATACCAAAAGGCGTGGAACATTTGCAATAAAAAAGAAAATGAGCTAAACGGAAAAAGCAATAGGACGCCTAGATAAGCAATTCGAGTAAGGGAAAATAAAAAAAGAAAAAAATAACTATACCAGTAATAATAAAAAAAAATAATAGTAAAAAACATAACATACTGGTGGCGTTTGAAAAAAGTATACGTCGGAACCTTTGATGGCGAAAAATCTCATTTCGTACGTATGCCATTTCTGTAGCTTCACCGGAATCCCTTCGTTCACCCAACCCATGTATTCGATTCGGTCGGCCGCCGAACAAAACCTATTGTGCATCCTTATCTGGACCGGAAAAATAAAAATTACACTGGGAAAAATATTAAAAAGGCAACGTAACGCGATACGCTATTTTTCTGCTCCGAAATTCGGAACTGGATCTTTTTCCGGAATAAAATAGTTTACGAATAAATTTTTTTTTTCAAAAAAAAAAAAAAAAAAGCGTTCCAAAATTCCCGTTAAATGATCACGTCGCACTTGATTAATTTTTCCAGCGATTAAACGGACGGACTGACCGACAGAGAAATATTTAAATTTCCTGATAGCTCATATTTAGGTTATGGAAAATAGCTCATACGGTACTGCTTCGATATGTGATGCAAAAATTTGAACAATAAAAGATTCCGCTTACGTAGTAGTATTTTGGAAATACATATTTCTTAATTAATAAAGTACAAAAACGTATTAGGTACACAAAAGTGTACACTATGTGCGCACGTTTTAACAGCACGCTCCTCAACGATGCACCAAAGGGTATTCGAAGTGAATTTCGCCAGATTAGTCGAGTCGATGGGTAAAATGATCCGGATTACTAAGTCGCAGGTTCCGCAACTGAATTTCGAATAGGCATTCATTAGAGATCCAATTTAAAGTGCGTAAGATTCATACTGGTGTACTGAATAGAAATTGTTCATGTAGCAGCGAATAAAAATAAATAAAATAACATCGTTATGAATTATATTACGGACTTTCAGTATCATAATAAAGCGATAGAAGCGATGGGTAAATAGAAAGGGAAAACACATAATATCGAACGCGATAGAGAAAGGAGATTGCATAACAGGATCTCATTTTTCCGAGAGAGGTTGTACCTTTACTGAAAACCCATTTACGCGGAGTTGCATCTAAACCTCCAATCTGATGATGGTCAAATTGTACAAGTATTATGCTTTTTGGTTATAAATAAAGTGCCCAAATATGCAAATTACGAACAGGACTTTTAGCGTTTCTTCATTTTCTAATTGAAAAGCTCCGTGCATTGTTCAAAATTAATAATGCGATTGAAGGAATATCGGTTTTATCAGCCGAGCAAAATCTATAATGCTTTTAATAATTTCAATACAGTGATTAGGCGTGATCAGACGTTTACTCGGTACGAATTGTAGGCAAGGATAGAGAGTAGGAATAGATTATTGACGGTAAATAACTTCGATCCACGTGAAAATTGTCTGGTAATATTTTTTCTACAACATAAACTCTATTCGTCAATTCGCTACATCACCAGTGGTTCGGAATTACGAATATATTATAACACGCGGTACCTTGGCACGAGTACGGACTTCTTATTAATCACACCGTTAGGAAGTAAAATTTACTTGTCTTCGGTACTTGTGCAGACAAAAGAAAACAGCAAACACAGCTGGTTCGTCTGCTAATAGTTAATTCATTTATCTACATTCAGCTTTCATAATCACGACGCCGGTATTCCTCCGCTTCCAACACTGTAACTTAGACTTTGGAGGACTGTTTTATCATTAAACATCGAACAGCGTGTGAAGTTAACTGTCTTCGGGGGGGAAAAATAAAATCTATAAGCGACACTTACTTAACTCAGTTTAGAGGTGGATAAAGTGGCATAGGAGCTCACTCCCTTTGGTTTTATTAAAGCCTGCTCACGCGTTGTTTCGACATATATTAAAAGGAGCAACATGCGCCGTTAAATGAACTGGTGCAATATTGCAATTCTTAATCAAAATCCTTTTAACCATGTTTTTATCCTAAATTAACTAAAATGTGTGTAATTTTACTTCCCATCCCCTTAAAGTTTAGAAAAAAACAGAGTCCCTTGTCTTTGTACCAAAATCGACAAGATTAATAGTTTTACGTTTATATTTAATTGTTACATGATTAAATAGCGCAAGGCCGTGTCCACGGGGTGGGTTTTAGAGGTTAACCCCCCCCCCATGAGAATTGAAATATTCTAGGTACTTCATTAATATTTCATGCAAAATTTTTAGTTACGAGTATAATCAATAACATATGTCATTTTTATTAATGTGTTTATACAGTAATTCGTTTATTTAAATTATTAATATATAAATCAAAATGATGGAAATTATTAATAGCATGAGTATTAGTGAAAAATGTATTGTTATTTATAAAACAAATATGCGAAGAAAATTTTCAAAACCCCCCCTTTCAAAATTCTGGACACGGGCCTGAAATAGCGTATACCTTTAATGACCTGAAAAATTAACTCTTTCTTTTTTTTCGAGAGGGGTATTTCAATTCGTTAGTTGTGTTACTAGCCTTGTAGGAACAAACAACTGCTTATCGGTGTTCTTTTTGCAAAATTCGGGGTATATCGCTACTGAACGTATATCGACGCATAATTTGCATGCTGTAGCAAAATATTTTGCATTCATAATATCTGGGTAATTTTGGATTGCGAAGAATAATGCACACTCACAAACACCCGTAGGCAATTTAAATTCTCACCAGCTACGTATCATTCCAATAGAAACTTCTGATTTGAGACAGTTCATTTGCTCTTTTGTTGTCATTGTTACGTACGCGAGGAAAACAGGAAGGAATAGCAGATATTCCATTGCGCCATGTAATCTGAATTATTTCAATCGTGAATGTTCAAATTCAACGCAGTTCAAAAAGCTGATTTATAAATTTTCGTTACGAAAAGTGACTGAGGTTTTTTTTTTTCAAAGCCTTTATTTAATTTTCTTTACTTCTATCCTTTACTGTTTTATCTAATTTTGTTTTTCCTCGTTCTATATTTAAGGAAATAGCCCCTTTCAAGTACATCATTTGCCGGCTGCGATTACCTCAAATTGTTTCGTTACCAAAATGGTCTTTCTCGAAAGTAGTATTATTTTTTACTAGAACAAAATTTTGTTGAGGTCTTTGCGGCTCCGCAGAAGCAAAGTTTTACACATAATATCCTAACCAAAAATAACTTATAATTTTAGTAAATCGTTAATAATCTGAAATAGTGTAAAACAATAGCCCCGAAAAGGTCTGTTTCAGAAAATTCAGAATAAAAGGAAGCAAACCTAAATAAAGAATAAAGAATAGTAATAAGTAGAAAGAATTTGAATCAAATCTTGAAAATTTGGTTGGGTTACTGAGAAGTGGTGAATTTTCGGCGGCCTTCAGAAAAATACTTTGATTAGTTTTTAACTTTCCACGGGAAAAATGCAGGCTTCCTTCAACACTCCGAATTTCGGCGACAACACTAGCACTCTTACATCTCCGGGTGGTAAAAATTGGAACTACAACCGAAAACCTGCTAATAAATATTACTTTTTATACTAAACCAGTAAATCATTTTGAGCCTTTTTCACTTAATTTAGTTAATACTAGGCGGGTAAACTTATAACAGTTTTCCAACCATAATATTAGTTACTCTTCGTTGAGATACCATGTGTAACCACTTTGCTTCTCCCGGAGCGCCATGACTTCAAAAATGTCGCTCTAGTCATAAATGATACTACTTTCGGAAAAGACTATTTTAGTAAAAGAACAATTTGAAGTAATAAAGGAACTGGCCGCCCTACTCTTATTAGTGCCGTTGGGCTTAGTACCATTATGGAAAGCTTAACTTCACAATCCATAATACTCTTATTAAAGATATATGGGACTTACTTTACTTTTTTATTGTACTTGAAAGGGGCTATTTCCTTAAATGTAGAACAAGGAAAAGGAAAAGGAAAATTAGATAAAACAATAAAGAATAGAAGTAAAGAAAACCATACGAAAGCTTTGAAAACAAAGGGGGGAAACTAAAAAAAATTATTACTAAAAAAAACGAAAGAAAAAAAAACGAAAATACTCAATATACTGGAATTCAACAACGGTCAACAATAAATAATAAATTTAGAATAAGTAAAATTAAATAAATATATTTTTTTAAATCAAACTATAAATATTTTATTAACAACCAGATCCTCCTTAAGGGATAATAAATAAAATCGCTCTAAGAGCATAAATTCGGAGTAATATGAAAAAATAGATTAAATTTATGATCATAAATAAAATGTAATGACCAGTAAAGTTTATTTCTGAAGTTATAACATATGATACAAAAACATCTGGAAGAGCAGTTTTCATAAAACTCGCTCGCTTTTTGTAATGCAAGTTTAGAAATTAGCCGTTTAAACGGCGCTGAATGTGAACATTCAAGATTAAGATAGTTAAGATTTGTGGTTCAATAGAATATCTGCTGTTCCTTCCCGTTTTCCTATATCCTACCCCTGCTAATCATTGTTTACCATATTTAAATTCATGTCGACTTTTGAATGAACAGTTTTTAATAGCACGCAAAACTCCTCAGAATGACGTTCAAACTTCTGAATAGCCGTCGAATTTGAAGTGGACCCGCTAGAAAAAAGTTTCTCTACAGCTAGCGAGCCATTTTAGTAAAACTTCTCTGCTCACAGAATAAAACAAATATTAAAATTGCAAAACTGACTTTTCCCGCGAGTTTTTCGAGCAGAAAATTGTAAAATAAATTATAATAAGTATAAATAAGATTGTTGAAAGTAATTTTTTCATCATGTCCGGAGGAGATGATATGAATTTTTATGGAGAAAAAAAATCAAAAAATGAAGGCAATATTATGTATTGGATGGATAAAAAGAAGGATAGGAATAAACCGACCAGTGCACACTGCCTTTATAGGTCTCTATAAAAGATCTTTAAATGTAAAATTACATACTGAAAGAAATAAATATCGCTAAAGGAGGATATTTTTTTTTATAAATGCACTGTTTTAAAACTGAATAAGAGATATAAATATAAAAATCGCAGAATCAGAAATGGGAAAGGAAGGCAAGAATGTAATCTATCTCTCGCGGTACTTGATAGAAAAGCGACAAAGCAATGAAACGAAGTGTGCAATATTGGAATTACAATAGATGTAATTTGTGGACATTATTGCCGGAATAACAGAAAACAAACGAGAACTTCTCCTTAGGCGAATTGAGTTTTTATGCGAATAAGCAAGCAGTAAACAACGGTTATGAGATGTGATAAAAAAGTGGAAATAAGAGCAAAATATGAAAATAGATGAAGAAACAATAAAACAATTTAAAAGACAAAAAGGAGGGAATATGTTTAAAAAAAAGTGAACATTAAATTAGGGCATTTATTTAAATAGGGGTTACTAACGTCGAAAAATATTAATATAGAGATAAAGAAGAAGTTTATTAAAATATAGGCACATTATTCCAGAGCTCGAAATCTAAGCAATAGATAAAAAGTGGGAATCCAGATGGAGACCTTTGAAAGGAAAATGGAAAAGAATTAATCATTAGGAACATCTTTCCCTTACACACGCGCATCATCTTTTATGTTGCGGAGAGGCCACTTGATTTACAGTATTCAAATTTATTGTAAAAAATAGAATCTTCGTAGATTCATCTGCTAGAGTCAATTACCAAATGGTTCCCCGCCGGACCAGGAAAAGAAAAATGTGCCAAAAAGAGAAAAAATATGCAAGTTAATTAATCGGAAATATAAACAGAAAATATCTGAGGAGACTACGGAAGGAAAATGACCAAACCGAGGCAGAATTATATTAAACCTCACCGTGACTTTTGGACTGATCTCTATACATCTTTTTCCTCCAACCCTGACTCCTTTTACCTCGCCTGACAGCCTTCCTCATCCTCTTCTCCTTGGTTTAACAATTTTCCCAATATCAGCCGTTCTGTCACTTCTTCCATAGTTCGCTTTCGTTTTAATCATAGTCCGCTCTCGGCTTCTCGTTTCCGCTTTGCTCTTGTTCAATCTCCTTTGTGTCCCTTTCATTCTCCTACCTTAAATGTCACCTGTGACCCAAACCACGCACTATTCGAATGTTCCTTCATTTCCTCAGAACGCGCAATCTTTTATTCTAATTTGCTCAGTCTTGGCCTTCCTACTCCTTACAGTGCTCTCTACATTCTCGCTTTTTTTTTTTTTTTTAAATGGGCTCGGTGTTAACACTGACCCAACTATTCTCGCTTTTCCATCTCCTTCTGTTGTTCCTTTGTTAGCCGTCTTCATTTCTTCTGTCTCCAATCGTTTCTTGATATAACCTGTCGCTCCATATATCTTTCTATTCTTCTAATCTTTTATGTTGGTTGAATATTCTGTGCTGACGTGCCCACAAAATAATAATACAAAAAAAAAAAAATTATATTAAACAGGTTTTGGACAACGTTCGGAAAAAGGATAAGGAAATATAAAAAAAAAAAAAAAACGCTCTGCGGGAAGATTCTAGATTGAAAATTACGATGACAAACCATTGTTAAAACAATAAATAATCAAGTCCAGTAGCGACAACAAAAATTTTACCTCGAGCTGGCTAAGAGAAGCAATATTATCAGAAATATATTTCAGCCATTGCGAAAGAAGAGCTGCTGTATCGCAATAAATAATACCGGATCTCACTCCTTTGGCTGAATAAACTTCGAAGCCGTTTGGTCTCAACTTATCTGTGCCATGAATGTAACGTGAAACATACGCCATTGTTAACGGTACTAAAACAGCAAATAATATTTTAATATTTACCTGCTAATGTTAATAACAACTAATGATGGTGCTAATTGATAATAATAATTTGATGATGTTGATGCTAATAGTAATAAAATAATAATAATAATAATAATATTAATAAGCGAATAAATGTTATAAAAAAATTTAAAAAACTTTTAATTATGTAGATTAACCATTAATTTTTGAAAATTAAACCGGATACCGAAACAAAATTAAAAACTGTTTCTTTATAAAATTAACAGCAGCTTCAAGTTTCTCAAAAATTATTACATTTCAAAAACAATTCTCCACTGAAGTTTAACTAAGAAAATGAAAACGAACCTTAGAGACCGAAACATTTTTCATTTTTAATTGAATCTCGTTTTTGTAACATATCCATTTAAAAGTAGTAGTTACTGAATGGATGCTGTATTCAGAGTTAGGAAAATAAAATTAGTTATAAAGTGGAGAAATATGTATCAAAACTAAATAGGCTAACATAACCTTCCATTATTGTAACTTCCTCTATGTATAATGAAACTGTTCGGTTCATATCAAACTGAAAAAGTAAAGTAAAACAGGTTAAAATGTTCTACTCCGTGAAGAATTACTGGTTATTCGTTCGTTTTATTTCCACCACTTTTTTGTTATTCAAAAATTTTCTTTTTGAGCGCTCTATTTTCTTTACTTGTTTAGATGTAAAAAACAGCAAAAAGAACCGATTTCCGCTTAGTACGTCGTTGCACGCTGATCAGATTATCAGACAGATTTTACGGAAAAATATTTATAAAACTGTAAAAAGTCTAACTTTTTTATTTTAAGTACGTGCCTTGCATACTTCGAATAGTAAACATCGCATAAATATAGACTCACTCGATTTATACTAAATCAGCGGCTCATAATCAATATATTACTTTGAGTAGACGATTTACCATTATCAGCTAAATAAAACTAGCGATTTATTCTTTGACTAGAAACGAGATCTTTCAGTACTTCCCCGCAAACGTGATTTCAAGAACTACTGTAAGACAAATATAACCCCTGCATTATTTTAAAATTATTAACAGCAGCGATTAATAATTTAATTTGTATAACTGTAGCAATATTTGTCAACATAATAGCAAATTAAAGTTTGCGGCATAATCAATAAAAGTAGATTTTAAAATAATGCACCTATTTGCAGGTGAAAAATTTATTTATCGTCAAGAAGATAAATTTTAATAGAGTTTCCGTCTTTTGTGGTATTATTATGACAACAAAACTAAATAAATAAGCGCAAGAAAGCAAATATATTCAGGAAATAAAATTAAATCGGTATATTCAAGTACTTAACTTCATTTAACGAATTAATATATTTCTATTTCTGAGACTTACACATCGACCGCTTTTAAAACTGTTATTCGATGAAAAAGAAAACTATTCATACAGCTGGAGAAGAATGTCGGCCATGCTCCGATTGATATAGACATATTCGGTCATTTTAACTACGCCATATACGCGTAGAGAAAAAAAATACTTCCGAAACTAATTTGACTGGATTCATTAGAGAGCGGAAGTATGAATAGCCCTGAAATTCCGCATGAAGAAAGTCACTCGGAGGCAGTGCTTAAGTCGTTGTCACAGCAAGACGAGGCAAAGGCTGAAAAGTTATAAAAGTAAGGAACAAAATGAAATGAGCGAAAGAACATTTTTTTTTTCCTAGTCTGGTGTCAAATCCCAATTGACCGCCAACCAAAAACACGGTATGAATACAATGAAAGCAAAAGGAAAAATTAAAATGAATGTATCACGCGAATGGCAAGAAGGAATAAAACAGGATGAAATATATCTTATAAAATAAGCGACAAGCTAAAAAATTAAACGATGACTGAAGCTATCACAAATTTGCTCAAATAAAACTGCAAACGTTATTCTACTGAATGAAAATTTTAAGCAAACACAGCTTCATACTGGATTTAGCGTAATCTGTTTAAACCGAATAAGCAGCGGATGACCACATAATATTTATTTCAGGTGCGGCAGACATTGAAACATAACTGAACGGCCACACTCGAATTGCGCACCGTTATTTACCTGAGTCAAAGGTTAAAAAAGGTCTGTAATCTGCACACACGAATTGCGCACCGGAAGTTTGCAGGTATGAAATATAAAAAAACAAACGAAAACGACGCTCGGACCATAATCGCTGTTCACTGGTCTAAGGGTTTCCAAAACTGATGGTGCTTTATCGTACTATATTTTTAATGTTCGATAACTTTCAATATTTTTACGTATCGTATTTTTGACAATTAATTTTTAATCTACTAATGAAAAATACTACATCTGCTTATCTATTAAAAATATTTCCTGTATAACGGTTTATTAAAAAATATTTGAGAATACTCTAGATTAATTTGAAAAATACGTAATTGTTTAAACTTCTAATTCCATTTTTGTTTTTAAAACAAGTAGTTCCGATAAATAACTGTGATATATTTATGTTTTAATCATTAAAAATTGATTCTGGCTTTTGCAATTTACCAGTTAGCTCAACTTTCAGTAATTTAGCTTACTCCTAATTGTCTACATTTGTGATCTTTTTTCTTTCCAGTTTCAAAAGAATTATATTTATGATTAAACGTGTATACTACTACCTTTTGACATAGCGGCAGCTAAAATTTTTCCTTATTTGTAAGTTATTATTTTTATTGTGGGGATGAATATTTCTAGAACAGTTTGAATTCTACAAGCCCCTGTAAAATAACAATTTTGAATCATCATTTTATTTCTATGATTAAAATAGAGCAGTAATTTAAACAGTGTCGAATTACTGTTATGTACTTATTATAAGCCGGATGATAATTTTTGATGTTTTTTGATGAGGAAAAATTATGACGCTTACACGTTAAAATGTAAAGCTATATACAAAAATAGTATTAAATTCTCTTTCAGAAAATGCTAACGTTTGAACAACTCTTCTGACCTCTGAGCGCTAAAAGTCGCTCAACGAGTTAAGAATATGTAATATGACAAATTTAAAATTATCTAAAAATTACTTCAAAATGCATAAATCATCAACCGATATTATTCCTGAAATTTAAAATATGCAATAAACAACAAACTTTGCATCGCAATAAACATTTCCAATAACCACTTAATTTAAACCCCATTTGCATCTAAAAACGGCAAACGAATGTAGTTTTCGGAAATATATAAACGGATACTTTGGAAAGAAAAATATAACGATATTTTAGCTTTAAATTTAAATTACCGGAGGGTGCTGGAAACTTAAAAGTTCAAAAAAAAAAAATTTTCCCGGGCATGTTCTGTATTAATGGAAAACATTACACGGAAGTAATGAAATCATATTTCAGTGTTGCTTCTAATTACTTTTTTATTCTCATAACCTAAATTTGAGTTTAAACTTCTGCTTCTTTATCATTTATCTAACAAAATACATTAATACCAACCAAATGTGCGCAAAAATATCTATTATCTAGAGTAGAAACTATTTAATTTACAATAAACTACAGATTATAAAAACTTGACGAAGGAAAATTATCTTGTTAAATCCAACTAACATTTAAAGAAAAAAGGTAGTAGTACTAACACTATTTATTTGCGTAATTATTATCATTGTAAGTTTTAATTAAATTGTTTTAAATAGGATTTTATTTTAATGGTAAATTTTTGCGTTGTCATTTAAAATTTAAGTAGAATACTATGTATTGGTACACTAAATGAAAAAATTACGATTTTTAACAAATTTGGTTTTAATTCAAATGACAATTTATAACTGAGATTGAACACTGATTAATGGATAAAATAAAATCTGAACTGAAACTTTCCCGAAACTCGGTTCCCTCAAACTCGTAAGTAACTCAATATTATAACAACATATTTAATTTGTCAAACTCGAAAATTTTACATGGTCACATTTATAATCAGTTGATATGAAAGTATTTTGTATTAATGTGAAATAGAAGCTTCATGAAACATAATATGCCGTGCGCTGAAAATTCTACTGATTCAGTTAGAAATTATCGTAATTTACGTTATTTTATATAATATTCGTGCAAAAATTATTCTGTTTTAGGCAACATTTCTTTAAATATGAGTACGTTTCTAGATTGTTAAAAATATTTCGAATAACAATCGTACTGCTAACGGGATAGTAGTCTATTTTTCGCAAACGTTAAAGGCTTTTTTAATCGACTGAAATTTAGTTCGGTTATTATTCCAAATAGTAAACGTTTCATTACGATAACACATTTTGGAAGTCACTGAAAGAGTGACTTTTACTCATTTTATTCCTTCATCGATTTTATAAAATCAGAGTATTTTTTTTAAAGGCGGTGCGCAATTCGAGTTGTCAGCGGGTGGGCTATTTCGGTTCTGGTGCGGAATTCGTGTGTGACTTGTCACTGTGTTGGTGCTTTGTGCGGAATTCGAGTGTCCCCATTAAAACTACTATTGATCTAGAATTTTAAAATCCGTAAATGAATTTTAATGTTAGCGTAAAGATATACGGTTGTCCTTCTTTAGCCGCAATGTTTACCAACGCATTGTCCTGAATGTGGAAATGTGACAGCTTTACTGACGTGGTTTAAACAATGTCGCAGTTCAAACATTCCTGCGAGTGGGCCAATTGTTAAAGAAAAAGCTACTGAGTTTGGAAAAATGTTTGATAGTAATTTTACGTGCTCTAACCGCTGGCTAGATCGATTCAAAGCTCGACATTCGATCTCTTTTGCAAAAATTTGTGACGGGAGCAAAGAGTGTTGACCAGAACGTTACAAGTGGCTGGGTGCAGAACACATGGTCAAGTCTCAAAGAAGAATATAAAGACGAAAACATCTTCAACGGAGATGGGACCGGAATTTTCTTCAAAAATTAACTCCCTTCCAGTTTAAAAATGAAAAGTGCGTTGGTGAAAAGCTTTCCAAGCAAATAGAATAACGGCTTTTGTTTCTGCAAACATGACGAGAACTGAAAAAAGAACGATTTTATTGATCGGAAAGAGTTTGCGCCCTAGATGTTTTAAAAACATAAAAAAACTACCGGTGAACTATACTGCCAACAAAAAAGCTTGAATGACATCTGCGAATTTGTAGAAGAGTAAAAGAAGTGGGATCGGCAGTTGTCATTAAAAAACGGAAAAATTCGTCTTCTAGTTGACAACTGCACAAGTGTTCTTCAGCCCATGAATCAAGGCGTCATAAGAAATTTGAAGTGTCACTATCGGAATCTTAATCTTGGATGCCATAGAATTCCTAGACAATGCCTGGGAGAACGTAGCACCGATGACGATTTCCAAGTGCTTTCGCAAAGCACAGTTGAAATCTACAGACCCACTTGAAGATTATGACGAATTGCCTCTTTCGACATGGATTGGACAGTTTAATGTTGACCAGAGCAACTATGGAAATGACATCGATTCATACGCATCAGTGGATGATCAAATGGAACCTTTCCAAATGTTGAGTGATGCAGAAATCGTCGCAGATGTGCAGAACAAGGAAACTGAAGGTAGTCCAGATGAAGATGCTGACCAGACCAAAGAACATCCATTCACGAAGCAATGAAAGCTGCTGAAACTCTCTCTCGGTTTATCCACTTCAGAGAAATGTCTGCTGGAACACTCAACACTCTACAGGATGTATGCAGCATGACAGAGAAGTTTTATTTTTCTCACAACAGTAAGCTTTTACAATATTGTGAGTAACATTTGTTTGTTCTTTTTAAACAAATTAGTGTTTTAATTATTTTCTATAGTAAATTTAAATAAACAATTTTATGTAAAACATTTGCGTTTTTACTTCTTTTGTCCTTCAGCTCAGATTTCAAGGCAGCTCTTTATAACGTCACTCGGATATAACGTTAAAATTATTCTGGTCCCTTCAATGACGTTATAACCAAGTTCCACTGTATACACATATATACGTATATATGTATATATGTATATGTTCATCAGCTGTGGACATTAATACCTGTGTAACTGTTCATTTTTGATATATTCAATACACCGAGATAATTAGAGCCTACGAGTAGTTTCGTTTCACTAAACATCGCCGCCATCAACTATGTTGTGGGAGCTGATTCAAATGATTATTGAATCCCTCTGCTTCTTTCTAATATTTGCATTCTTGTTCTGATTTTCCGCTTCTGTAACAGGTTCTAACCTCACTGATCTTTAGCTTTCTCGACTATTGACTCAGTAGTCCTTGCTGACAAACTGAAGAATGCTCCGAAGAAATATATATAATCGGCTAATGCACCCTGTGAGATAAAACATATCATTTCCACTGTAACGATCAAAGAAAATATCGATAATATTCAAGCACGCCACTGCGTATCGAAATTATTGCTAAATAATGCCGGTGGCAATTTCAACGAATGTTAAAATTACAAAACTAACGCACGCACACGCATATACACATGCACGCGCATATACATATATGTGTATGTATTGAAAAATTTACTTGTGACTATATCAACCCATTTTCTGTGAAACGTGATGTCGTTGCTCATCGTTTTCATTGGTGAATCTGCAGAGTCTTTATTACCGTCTTTATTTTCTAAAACAAAATTCATTTATCCTAATGGTTATGAGTCTTTTTAAATTAAATACAATTGCAAATAGAAGTAGCCTTAGCTTTAACTGAATTAAAGTCACGATTAACAATGAAGAATTGATGTGTAATGCGAGAGAATTTCACACAGGGGGCATGGGCGTTGGGCACTGCTCACCCTAGAAAACTCGTTGCCCCCTCTAGAAAAATTGTCTAAATGTCATATGGAGAAAAATCTGAAAAGTGTAAAAATGGACTTCGAAATTAATATCGTGATTATCACAATAATTTCCAATGCACATGCAATTAGACGACGCTTTGCACACTATTCTACTACAGCAGCAGTGGACTGAGTAGACGTCAGTTTTGGCTTTCGATTATTTAAAAGTTCCCTCAGTGACTACTTTCCGACCGTACTCACTTATAAGTTACACCGATTGAACGTGATCACTAAGAGAAAAGAACTTCTAAATAATTGAAAGCCAGCACTGTTAGATATCCTTCTGTGTGACTATGTTTAGTATTCGAAAATTAAGTGATCTGTAAATAAAGCCCTTTTTTAAATAAGCTGTTATTTATTTCGGTTATATATTTAATTACATTATTAATTTTATATCAACTTTTTAATATAATACGATTATATGTGCATACACACGTATACATTAAAGATCGTATTTATAATAGGAGATTCCGGCAAAAACGAAAAATTTATTAGAAGTGTAGCCGAGTTGTTTAGCCTAAAAAATAAATAAACGATATATAATTTAATTGCCCAGTTACTTGTGTTTAACAAATAAACATTCGCGGTACATTTCTTTTACTAATTTCTCCTAGCGTGTGAATCGTTTACTTTTGTTATTTTGCACATGCAACGAATCACACGGAAAATAAACAGTACGATAATATTAAAAATAAGTTAATCTACATTTTATTGTTAGCGAATAAAATAAGTTGGCGATGTTAACATTTTATTACCATATAATTCGAACTATACAAAATTATTCGTTACGTAAACAGTTAAATCAATATCACTACACTTATAATTGACTGACAACAAAATACGGACCAACTTATTTTTAATATTATCATATTCTGATATTCTGTGATTCGTTACATACGCAAAGAAACAAAAAAGGACGACGATATGCTTGAATAAAATAATAAAAGAAATTCGGTATGAATATGAATGTATATGCACTTGAACACGAGTAACTTTACAATTTAATTATGTATCACTTTTTTCAGGCTAAACAAGTTGGTTGTACTTTTTACAAGTTTTCTTTTTGTATAAATTCGGTTGTACTTAAATAAACGTTATCAATAAGTTACTAGCCCCGATTCCCATTTGAAGCATAAATAAATAAGTATTAGTAATCTGTACATCTTGTTATGATTTGCATTCATCTAAACGGGTTAAGCCTCCCCCAAAAAGATGTATTACGATCAAAATTATTTTGTAAATAGTAACCCCGATGAAGTAAATAATACAGTTAGAGTAGAAGAGCCATTAGCTAAAAGGTTGAAATGAAAATGCAGGGTAGTTAGCTGAAAATTTATCGTGCGCTATAATAATATCAAGCAGACTGAGTAGAAATTTAAAAACAAAGATAAATGATATCAAAGCAGTAGCGAAGAAAACGATTATTTTCCGATGAAATGTGGCGCATATACTACAAAAAACTAAACGTTCGTTTAATCGCGGAAAATTTTCCGGGAGGAAATCCTCGGTAATTTTTACAGAATTTAGCAAATCGAAACGCAGTTCCGCGGCTTTTCCGAATTTTCAAGGTTCTTCAAAGTTTACAACTACGCTTTGTCGCTCCATGAAAAACTAACACCCGCTCTTATTGCAGGCAATGCGCCGTCATGTTCATATCGCTTCGCACGATTCCGCCCTGAAACTTTGTAAAAAAAACTTTTCCTATCCAAAGTGATAATCCTATATCCTGAATAATGATTCTTGATTTTTTATTCTCTCGACTATTTGTCGACTACTTCGGGCCGCTGAACGAATAAATGAAACACGGATGAAAGAGTAGAATTGAAATTCAGATTCAAAAATTTAAAAAAAAAATAAACAGGAACAAAAAACGAATTTAATGATTGATTGAGAGGCAATTTAAGAATATAAAATGTCTAACGCATATAAGTAAAGTAGAGCTCTGCATGTGGAATAGGAGCAACTTTTCTAAGTTTTTAAATATTACATATCATAGATACCTGAAAAGAGAGTTAGAGCCCTCTTTGATTTTTCGTACGCCGTGCTTTCGTCATGTTTATTGTACCGTAAAGACTAATTAAATAATTTTAATAAAAATTCTCGTTTAAATTCTAGAGAGACACGAAGCTTTTTAATCGAGCGTAATATATTTAATAATAGAAACGGAACTTGACTAATTGTACATAATTACTTAGTCTTTTACGTTTTATAAAGAGTTCCGTTAATTTTGTAAAGAAGGGATATTATGATGTCGAAGGTGTTTTAAGAAGTCACTCACATTATCACTTACAGCAATTGTTGTAGATTCGAGGAAAGCATCTACGTCAGATACTTACGTTCGTTACGTAGAAATGGTCTAGCAGCTTTATAATGTTTCACCGTTAACATAATCAGGTCTCCAGCGTTTCTTAAAATATTTACCGCTTCCTCGTGAGTGCAATGAACTATCATTTCGCCATTAACTGAAATAATAATCAATATTCCGTTAATTTCTTAAAGAAATTCAATATCAATATCGCGGTAACTTTTTTTTTTTATTTTTTGTAATTATCACTTCCCATATATTGCTTTTTCTTAGCCTTTAATTAACGCGATTGAATTTTGTGCTTAACAAGTTTTTCGTTCATTAAAAGTAAGCCACCACTATGAGAAGATATTTGAAAAAAATGATTACCCTAACAAAAACATTTTTTGAAATGACATGTACGTGACGCTTGTTACTGCGCAGCAATAAACAAAGATGAATATTGAACGGGTAAATGTACTTGGCCTTATAAAATTAAAGTTGATAATTGAATCGTGGATTTTAATTTTTTTTATGGTGTACTTGAGGATCTAAAGGATCTGAAGAGAATATTGTGGGTCAGTTGCTTTTTCCTTAGGATTTTATTTTCGGTCAATTAACTTCTCTGCTATAATCAATATCAATTTCAGGTATTATGGCTAAGAACAACAACTTGAACCTGGAAAAGTGATCAGTGTAATTCTCATGTGCGATCTTCGATTTGGTTGCCGAACACTTTAAGTATACAGCGCTACTACTCGATTAACTGAATCTAGCCAGAATCGAAACGATATCGAGCAAGACCGATTTATTAATTGAAAGCACAGACGGTTAGGTGATCATAAAAAGCATCTGACGGTTGCGCTTCAGTAGATTAATTGAACCGAAGCAAAGGCTTCTTTCTGGAGGATTTTATTTCTCTTTCGGTAAATAATTCAAAATCTTCATGATGTACGTTTACAGTATAAGTAAAGTGAATCCCATACAATTACGGTAGAATTAAAGTAAATTACACTACTTATATATCTTACGGTGAATTTATCTTGGTGGTCTCGTTCAATTGACATAGTTAATTGCTCAAAAAGTGTATTTTACTTGGCGTGCCGATGGCGGATGATTATTGCACGTGTTTAAAGTTATTTTTCCTTTAATACAAAAAAAAATAAGGTAGCATTTTAATTACGTTTAATTTTATATACCCAGTTATACACTGTGATCGAAGTACAAAAATGTTCACAGGAGTAAACATGTTTAAGGCGTGCTGCACACTTAATCGACAATAAGTCTAAGGAAAAGTCATTTTATTTATCTGAAACAGTGACATTTTGACTAAACGAAAAACATTGTTATTTTATGTTACGAAGAAAAACACATACTCATATATATATATATATATAACTCGGCCATTTTGGCCTCACAAGGGGCTGTGCCCCTTGACCACTTTTGCTTACATTTCTGTCTCTTTCTCTTCTATACTTTATATAAAATGATCAAAATTTACAACGTAATTCTAAATCGACTCAGATGAATATAATAACATAATCATAAAAATTCTATCCTAACATTTAACTTTCATTACATAAAATTGTGACATTTTTTCTAATGGGGGGGGGGCTAAGAATTACGTTGTAATTAATATGTATTCATGACTATGTCATCCTTAGTTCAGAGTGCACTACGTTTTCTGTGCCATGATTATGTTTCGTTACTTTATATAAGATAGCAAAGGTTGAATGTTGTGTTGTGCAACTGCTAAGATTTTTTTTAAGATAAAAGAAAGAATGAGTCAATTAAACACGATTTTTCTAAAAGAATTTTAAAAGAAAAAAGATTGTTGGTCAAGAGGGATTGCCGCCCCCTTACGAGGCTCGAAGGGCAGAGTTTATATATATATGATTATGCTAAGAAATTATGTAACGTTTTTATGCAACATCGTATTATACGTGGCATTTAAAAATTTCATAATCAGTTAAGACCATCTTCTTTTATAAAAATAAACAAAGAAAACCATATATATTATATACCAGGAACTTTTAAACGTGTAGTCCCGGCTCCCTGTGTTTCTAAAGTAACGCTTTAAAGATTGTAAATTTTTTTTCCAACAAAAATTTCAATTTGAAGGAACTAATAAATAGAATTACTGCTTTACTATTCTGTTTAATTATGTTGAATTGATATTGAAACGACATCTCTCGGATTTCCGATGAATTAGTACTTAAATGAAGATCAAGTAGATTGTTCTTTTTATCGGCCCCCAATTTTCTACATTACCTACAGTATAAAAAATATCAAAGGAATTTCTGTTGTTCCTGCAATGGATGTTTTTTTTTCCCGTGCATGTCATCATTAAACCATTTACGTATAAGCTAAAATTCATAAATGTTTGACACCCTAACACTCGGTACCGTATCTCCGAAAAGCTATTGGGTCTATTCAACTAAAATTGTACACAAGTAGTTTAAATATGCAGTGAATTTATGATGTGACTAATAAAGGGGAGCTTTTTAAAACATTCATTTTTTTAAGAGCGCACGAAGGGTTGAATGTTTCTAAAAATATAATAAAACATACAACATCTTTAGAATCACGTGATTTCTGCAAATTAGAACTTTTCTTGCGGATACGTTACATTAAAATTACGTAAAAGCTTTTCCAAAAATTTCCGCGACCTTACCTTTAAATTAAATAATTAAGTATTAGGCAATTTAGCTGGACTTTAATGATTAGAAATTATAAAATAATTTCATGCGACATTTAGTTATTTTTCAGTACGTAAGAATAGAATGAAAATATTTTAGTATTATTCAGGATAAAATTTATCTAATTTTATAAGCGACAAAGAGGAATCGAAACGTAAAGAAACTAAAAAAAATTAATATTTGAAGTTGCTAAAATTTTTTGGAAAAATCAATAATTAAGCGAAATCATGAATAAAAGAAGCGATAACAGAGCTGAGTTTTAAAATGAAATAATATATATGCAATGTGCAAGTGTTAAACTGCAATGATTAAAGAAGAAATACGAATAGAACAAACGAATACAACGAAATTTAGTTTTTTCTTTTTAAATGATTATTAAGACAAGGGAAAAAATAATAAAAATTGAAATTTTAAATGCGAAAAATAAAATAGTTATAATTGTAGAAAAAGAATTCCGTTGTTTAAAAGTGAACGTTCTACTATGCATGTGAAACAATGAAATAAAAACGGCCTGTTTATTAAAGACTAATGATAATTCTAATGTGTGGTACATACTTTATATAGATGTAACCCGGAAGATACCATTAAAGCAACTTTCTATTTGAATTATATTAAATGGATATTTTTCCTTTAGCAGAAAACAACTTCACAAGTAAAATTTATATCTTCTAAATTTGACTACAATTTTGAGGTAAATTTTCAACCTATTATTTTAATTACTGTTTTGTATCTTACGTAAAATAATTACAATAAAAAAATTACATTTTATAAACGCCGACTGTTTTAAAGTTATTCTTTATATAAGTATCTAAACAGGCGCGGATCTAGAGTTAAAGTTTGGGTCAGAGACTGAAGTTTCTCAAAGCTTCTACATTGAACGTATTATAAATAATAAAAAGAGAAAAATATTTTCTTACGATAATTGAAAAGTAGTGATCGGTAAAATGAATTGAAAGACAATTATACAGCTTAGAAAAAAAAAATAAATATATATATACATTAAAAACTTTATATAATGTTAAATGATGAATTCTAATCTTCCGTTCTTTGTTTTTGCGAATGGCAACAATTTTTTAACTTTCCCGAATTGGTAAAAAATTTTATTTTCTTAAAATTTGTAATAAATTACAAATGAAAAAAATCTTTCTGATTATGAAATTCGGATTATTTCAATTACGTAATTATAAAAATGTATTAATCTTGAAAAAAATATTTATAATTATTCTCGGAAAACTTTCAAATTAAGAATTTAAATGATGAAAACCAGATTTTATAATTAATTAAATATTAGAATGGTCAATTTTTACAACTGGAAATAACATATTATTTGCGCTCAAAAAAATTAATAAATGTAATGAAAACATAAGTGTTACTAAAGAATTTCAATTGTTAATTATTTGGATAATTGTTAAACATGATTTTATTCAGTTGATAATTGAATTATTTTCAAATATTTATTTTTATTCTTAATGAAAAAATTATATCATTCAAAATTATGTTGAATAATTGATCGAACTTACATTAAATAAACCACGATTATCAATAACCAATTGAAGAATATTTGCGTTACTCATTAATTGATAAAGATTAATTAAACAATAATATTTTTTCAGAAGTAACAAATTACACAAAACTCTGGTCTTCATTCACACCATTCTTTCATCTCGGCGTAAGATTTATGTAAGAAGCGAAGTTATAATTTAAAAAAAAAAGTTACACTCAGTTAGGGCAGGGTCATGACACCCCCATGACCTAGATCCGCGCTTGTATCTAAAATTGATTAGTGCGATACAAAACAGATAAAAAAATACAATTTTAATTATTACGTTTGAAAGAGGCAGTAAACGGCGGAATAAATTACTTTTAAGAAAGCAGGGGAAGAATTAAAAACAAGTATACGAAAAGTGTATTATCTGCAACGATGTCGTGTTTAAGTTTAAAATTAGTCCACTCTTTTTTTTGCTTAATCTGAAATAACAAATTGCAAACACAAATTAATTAATAATTACATTTTATCAACTTATTAAAAAATTGATAGCTTTTTAAAAAAAATGTTGACAAAATTTAGAATATATCCTCCATTTAATTTTCCCAATTGGAAAAAAGATCTCGAAATTAATCCAAAAACAGTTTTTTCCTTCTTTTATGATTTGAAAATTGTTAATTAAATGAGAAAAATAATTTAACTTTTGTATTTGAAAGTGTTCGAAATCGCTGGAAAGTTACAATTAGTCGAAATGTTAAAATTTCATTATATATATTTTAATAGAAAATGATATCGAGTTATAGAGGTAAAAATGTTATAAAATTTTCCGAATTTTTGAAGCAACAGATTTGAAAGTTATTACATTCGGGAGATTTTTAAGACTTTTTTGCTTCGCAAAATGTTTAAAATGATTAAAGCGCTTTTTTATTTTGATATTTTCAATCGACAAAGTTTGTTTATGTGAAACACTGTCAGTTGTTTCGGTGTTACCACGATTTTCAGTTTCGTTTTGTTTACATTATAAAATCAAATCCACTTTCGCCTATTTAAAGTTCGAACTTTAATGAAAATGTTGGCATAATTTAAGTATATCGTCCTAGCGCTATTTATGCAAAATTTCAATTTAACGAATCTACAAGTTTCAAAGATATCACTTTTTTTTTCTATATATTTTTCGAAAATAGTATTCTATATCTCCATACGTACCGCTTAAACTTCAAACTTCTTAAAACACTTTCGCAGTACGTACCTTCAGTTTATAAGTAATGTTCACTTGAAATTTTAAGCTTTATAGCTTGAGTTTTACAATTTTTATTAAATAGTAAAGTGAAACTCGTGCCGGCAAAACTTTGAATTTTTGAAAAATTTTACTGATAACAGTTTCTATAAAAAGTTCTGGTTTGCGGAGCCTACTGATTCCATATATTATTTGAAAATTTTCAACATTTCGGTTTCATAGTTTTTTATTATCTTTACCATCATCAAAAAACATAAACTATAACGCACATCTTTAGATTTACTGGACATTTTTAAATTTCAATGAATGCCTTTTTTTACATATGACGCCTTTTTTTGTAATATAATAATCGTTCGAAAAAAAAAAAAAAAAGTTTCGAGTTCAGTTAAAAAAATATCTTCGCTTGAGACGAAATACCTTATGACAAAATGTTTTCGCTTATGGCATCGTTTGCATAAGTAGACGACCTGCTAGACAGTTTTGCATCGGTTCTGTTGCGGATAAATTTTACCTTAAAGACGGTTTCAGACAAAATGTCGAAAGTATGTCTTTCGTTCAACAAATCGTTTAAATTCGTATCACTTTTTAACATTCTGAAAACTTCAGTTCACTTTCATTTAACATCAATAGTAGCACCTAAAAGTATAATAATGAGCTTCATAGCCCTTAAAAAGGTATCGTACATTAAGGTTCATGATGTACTAAGTCTAATGGATCTGAAGAGAATACTGGTGCCAGTTCTACTTGGGATCCGCCTTTACTTTCCCCCAGATAATTCTCTGGTACCCAATTATATCAGGCTGGGTAAATCTAGGAGTGACTTGGATCCAATAACCCGTAACCTCTCGTTTAATGCACACATACATTCGAACAATAGGTCAGCCGACGTAAGTAATAAATCAGAAATGCTGAAACGTGTTTAATGGTGCGAAAAAAGCTGTCGAAATGTCATTCATGTTCGAAACATTTTGTGTGGTAATCGTGCGTGATAAATTATCAAGAAAAATTTTAGGGCAGCATGTCTGCGCGATGTATTTTCTGAGATATTTTATCGCATATTATTTTCTTCTTCTTCTTCAAAATGCTGTACACGGTTACCGTGCGTAGCGATCACAGGGGATGTTGATCATATATCCCTATTTCTGGCAGCTTGAACTAAGCTCTCTATAGATGTTATTCCGGTCCCGTTCCGAATGTCCTGGGTCCAAGATAGTCTTCTGCGTCCCACTCCTCTTTTTCCTTCAATTTTCCCTTGAAGAAGAAGCCGGATGATTTCATATCTTTCTCCTCTGATTATGTGTGTCCAAAGTATCTTATTTTCCTTTCTTCGATTATTCGACGGATCATCCTTTCTTCTTGGACGGATTTTAGTACATCTTCGTTTCTCATGCGCGCTGTCCAAGGAATCTTAAGCTTGCGACGATAAAGCCACATTTCGTACGCCTCCAAGTAGTTGAGTGCTGTGCCGGAATATGTTGTAGCTTCCAACCCATAGAGCATAATAGGCCAAATGCAGCTTTTCATTAGTCTTTTCCGAATTTCCAAGTTTAATGATTTATCTGTTAACAGCTTTTTTAGTTTTCCAAAAGCAGTGCGCGCATGTTCGCATCTTTGTTTAATTTCTGTCTCAGGGTTTAAATTCGATGTAATATAACACCCGAGATATTTACATTTTTTAACTTGCTGTCTATTCTTTGATTATTCGCATTCAGCTCTAATTTAATAATCCGGTAATTTTTGTTTATTAGCATAGATTTCGTTTTGGAAATGTTCAGTTGAAGACCATATTTTTGACTACTATTACTCGATCAAAAATAGTTTGTAGATCAGTAGCTGAGTCTGCAATCAACACTGCATCATCAGCATAGCGGATGTTGTTAATGTATTGACCATTAACTTTAATCCCAGTATCCATATTAGTTAGTGCTTCATTGAAAATCTTGTCCGCATAAATGTTGAACAACAGTGGAGAAAGTATGCATCCTTGTCTAACACCCCACTTAATTTGTATGTGTTCTGAGAATTGACCCTCTACCATGACTTTTGCTGTTTGTTGCCAATATAAGTTTTTAATTATTCTGAGATCGAAAGTATTGATTTGCACGTTTTCAAGTATTTTTAGTAGTTCTTCATGACGGACTTTGTCGAACGCTTTGCGATAATCGAGAAAGCATAAGTACATGGTTTTCTGCTGGTCTAAGCTTTTTTGCATCAGTAAATTAAATGCTAGAAGTGCTTCTCTGGTGCTGAGCCCGGGTCTAAAACCAAACTGACATTTGTCTAAATTCCTTTCTATCTTATCTCGTATTCTGTTATGAATAATTCTCAAAAAGGCTTTCAAGAGATGATTCATGAGGCTAATCAATCTGTAATTATCGCATCTATTTGTAGATGATGTTTTCGGCAATGTTATGAAGGTCGACGTAAGCCACGTGGCGGGTAGAATACCATTTCGATATATCTGATTAAAAAGTTCGTGAATTCTTCTTATATTTTCTTCGTCTAGTAGTTTTATAATTTCGATAGGAATTCCATCGGGCCCAGCTGTTTTCCTTGGTTTTCCAAGTTTAATTGCTTGTTCTACCTCACTTATAAGTATTGTTAGGTAATCTGTCTGTTCGAGTTTTTCTGGGATATTATTGGTTCTGACGTCGTTAAATAGTTCTTGGATATATTTCGACCATGTATCGAGTTTTTCATTCACATCTATTGCAAATTTCCCATTTTCTGTCATTAGAGACACGAGTATTTTCCTTCTAAAGGTACCGGTTATGTATTTGACCTCTTTATATAGATTATAAAAATCATGCTTTTTTTGAAGTTCTTCTAATATTTCACATTTCTGCTTCATCCATTTGTTTTTAGCGTCTCTAATTTCCCGTCTAATTACTTTGTTTAATCTTTTATATTCATCTCTATCATATTTATTTTCTTGACGTTGTTTCATCAGATTTAATATTTTTTCTGTCATCCAATTTTTTCTTCTCTCAGGTGTAATTTTCTTTTCCTTTATAGCTTTAAGACATTGCGTTCTAACTTTATTTATAATTTTATCCATCCTTTCCTGGTTACTTTCATGTTGTGTTTCATTATAACTATCTTTAAACGTTTCATTTACTATTTGTCTCATTGAGTGTAGATTTGTTTTATTTTCAATGGTCCGAAGGTTTATTCGGTCTTCACTTTTCTTTTGTGTTCTCATTCTTTGGAACTTAAGCATAAATCTTGCTACCAACGGGTGGTGATCAGAACCAATGTCCGCACTAGGGTATGTAACTACTCTCTTAATCGCGTTTCTGTATCTTTTGTTTATTATGATATAATCTATCTGATTCCTTATGATTGCTCCATCGCCGTTAACAGGCGCTGTCCAAGTGTACAGCCTTCTTTTTGGCATCTGAAACCATGTATTCATTACTGCGTAATTATTCTGCTGACAAAACTGGAATAATCTTTCTCCTCTCTCATTTGCATTACCGAGTCCAAAGGGGCCAACTAAATTTCCTCTTCTTCCATAGCCTATTTTGGCATTCAAATAGCCCATGATTATCGTTATGTCTGATTTTTTAAAGTTATTTATTACTTCTTGATGGTTATCGTAAAATTTTTCCACATCGTCGTCGTATTTCGAGTCAGATGTTGGTACATACACTTGTATTATACAGGATGGGCCAAAAGAACATCCCGAATTTTAAATGCTCGTCAAATAAAGACTAATATACTTACGGAAATGAAACAAACGTTGAAATACTTAAAAAAGAACGCCATTTATTATACACTACTATTAGTTTTGAACAATACTCCGTATGAATAGTCACCATTTTGATTTTTACATTGTTGCAATCTTTCCTCAAAATTATGCATTACTTTTTTAAGAGTTGGTTTTTTAATCGCCGCAATTTCCTTCTGAATGGCCAATTTCATCTCGTCCGTTGTTGCTGCTTTACCCTTGTACACCTTGCTTTTCAAGTAGCCCCATAGGTAAAAATCTGTCGGTGTTAAATCCGGACTGCGCGGCGGCCAAAACAGCTCACAGTTTCGCGAAATCAAGCGGTCCTGAAACTTCTCTCTTAATAACCGCAAAACATCGTTACGAATATGTGGTGTGGCCCCATCTTGTTGAAACCACGTTTTAGATAATGCAATCCTCTTCCGTCTGAGCTCCGCTAGAAAAAACTCGTTTAACATTTGGATGTAGCGGTCGCCGTTCACAGTAACATTCGCTCCGTCCTCCTCCTCGAAGAAGTAGGGACCGATTATCGCTTTCGCACTGACTGCGCACCATACCGTGATACGAGGGGAGTGCAAGGGTACCGGGTGAACGATTCGAAGGTTCTCAGTAGCATAATACCGCATGTTTTGTTTATTAACGTTACCATTTAAATCGAAATGCGCCTCGTCGCTGAAAAAAACATAATCCAAATCGACGTCTTCTTCCTCCAGCATATCCAAAAATTTATTACAAAATTCTAACCTTCTTGGCTTATCTGTTGGTATCAATTCTTCTTGGGTTAGTTGTATCTTGTATGGGTGCATATTGAGGTCGTTTCGAATTATTCTTCTGAGTGAAGTACGGGGAATTTTCAAGGCGGAAGCCTGGCGACGAACGGATCTGCGCGGACTTCGCGACAATGCTACGCGCAATTTTTCGATGTTTGTCGGGGTTCTAGACGATCGACGGCGACCTTGATGGTTGACCGCCACCACACTACCGTATTCTCGAAAGTTTTTTACCCATTTGAGGATACTTTTACGGTCGGGGGGATTGTCATGACGTTTTAAATCAAATTGTTTTTTAAACGCGCGTTGTACCGCGATTACACTTTCACCGTTTTTCACAAAGTACTGGACAACGAAAGAGCGTTGTTTACGCGTCCACGACATCATGACTACTAACTAACTCTATTTATATTAAACGGCATATTATTTAGCGCCAGATGGCGTTGCAATCGCTACGCTAACTCACAGTATATGATTTTGACGAGCGTTTGAAATTCGGGACGTTCTTTTGGCCCACCCTATATTTAATATTACTCTTTTCTGCTTCAGCTTTAGCACGGCTATTCTGTCTGAAACTGAAACAAATCCTATTACCAGTTCGTTTATTCTACTATCGACAAGCAGCCCAACTCCATTTCTATGATTTGAATCTGTGTTGCCGGAATAATAAAAGGTACTATCTTTATGTTTTAATATTCCGTTATTGGGCCATCTATGTTCACATATACCAAAAATGTTGACCTTCATTCTTTTCATTTCCTGACGCAGGTTATCCATTTTTCCGGGTTGAAATAGACTTCTGACGTTCCAGGTTCCAATCAAAATTTGTTTGGTAATCTCTGCAGACAGTGATATTCTTCGCACCCTGTGCCCATTTAAGGGCCGCACCGGACTCAGGGCCATTCTTTTATAGTTTTCTGCCATGTGATTACCTGGGGATTGTACAGTGATCGGTTTCCCTCTTGCCATACCACCGGATTTTCTGTTGGGATTTACTCCCTTAGCCGAAAGGATCCTGTTTTAAGGCGCAGGATACTCGCCTACTCATTCTAGATTGATATTCATCAATCCGACTGGGGCACATATGTCTCGAATGAGTTGCTGATATTCTGCTGTTGTAATGCAGTAGTATGCTTCAACGGGATTTGTTGGTAGGAACACCTTCGGCAAGTGAACCTTCCTCCGTTTCCTATCAGCTATGTATATTGTGAGTTCCGATTTAGCTTCCCTAATCAGCGCTGAGCCCGCCGAAGAAGAAATTACCACCCTGCACGACGTGGACGTACGGAATTCACATAGTTGTTGTTTCGTTTCTCCGCCGGTGGGACTAGCACCTTATGGCGGTCGAGTGACTACTTACTAGAGGAGGTAACTCTAGTTACAACAACCGGTACCCCGCATTATTTTACGTAATTTATATTATGAAAATTAAAAATGATGATGGTGAACCGAAATATAAGCACAACTATCTGATAATGACTAAATGCGAAGATACGGAAGTTGTAGGATCGGATAAAATCCATATAGGAGGATGATGTTACGCATAGTGAACGATACGAGACCTGACACGGAGCCGAAGGAGTGATGCGAGTATGTAAATTCAACTTTCGATTTAGTCAGAAATTTCTTAACCATGAAAGATTTACTGCGGAGCGAAATTTCGTAATAACACACACATATTCGAGTCTTACACGGATATAGGAAGGTCAAATCGTTTTTAAATAGCACGGGTCCATGAAGAAATATTACGGACTGCCAATAGGTAAATATGTAAACACTTTTAGGTAAATACGAAGATTTTTAAAATCATCGAAAAAAAAAAAAAAAAAAAACTATTATAATAATCGAACGGAAGATTGTACAATTTTGCATATTTTTTATTCTTCAGAAACCGTCAATAAAGTGAAGTAAAGGAAAACGAACAACATGTAAAAGAAAAATAATTCTTTTGAGCTAAAAAATATGCTTTGTCAAAACGAACGAAAGACAGTTGGTATAACATTTAAATCACATCCATTTAGGAGAAAAAAGATCCATTTCTATTGTACGCCAAAATATTTCAATACGAATTGTGCAATTTGATTTTTTAAAGGCAAGTTATCAATTCCGCTTTTATTTTTGAGCTATTTCAGAATCTTTTTAAATTTTGCATGGCCGATATCTGCGGAAAACAATTCATTAGTTTTCTTCAGTCCTAAGAATTTTTCGATTTTTTTTAAATTCCTAAATTTATACTAAGCTGCCTTTCAGTTACGAATAAATAAATATAATTAAATAAATAAATAAATAAAAAGAAAATAGACTTTGTACATTTTTATTTCTTTTGCTGAGTGCACAAAAAAAAAAAAAAAAAGTTCACGATTTATTTTGCAAATTTAACAGCGAGTTTTTTGCGGGGAGGCAAAAACATTTTCATCATTATTCATTTGAGGTGATTTCTAACATATATTGAACCTTCAATAATTGTGTCGCGGGACGTCAGGCTACTGCTTTTCTTTTTGAATTTGTCGACGTGGGCGTTAAGAACTAGGAAAGGAAAGGAAAGTGTAATTGGATCTTTACGCGATCAAAGATAGTAGACATAAAAGATACAAGTATAACAGGAGACGAGAAGGAACGGAAAGAATGAAGAAAACGAGGAGCAAGTTTATTAGTAAAAGGGACCAGTAGAAAGAGGATTGTACAACAGCGATGGAAGAGCATTTGAAAAATACGTGATCAGCATGTTGAGCATAAAATAAGATTTAGAAGGGTGGAGAGGAAAAAATGGAGAGGATGTAAGTACCGTGTCCAAAATGAGACGAAAGGTGGAACAAAGAGGTGAATGCTACAAAGAAGGAAAGTTGGGAAACCCAGGGTGAAGATCCGGTTGAATGGATAATTCGGGATCAGGAATTAAGAATGGAGGGGAATAATAATGGTTACCCGTAATTTAGAACGAGCAGCTGCAAAGAGGAATGCGATGTTGTGGGATTCAAAAATGATAAAATATTTCCCGGTAGAAAAAGGCTAAACAACCTGGCAGATCTGCTAAGTCGATGCCTTCTCTGCCAGAGTGTTCAGGTATTGGTAAGAAATCAATTTAGACAGAGTGATGACGAGAAAGGTTAATGAGATAGCCTTAACGATTTCCTCTTGACTAAAGGCGATTCAGAAATATACAGCTTAATGTTCTTTCAAAATTCACTAGTGTAAAGGGTTTTCCTCGTTTTGTTTTTTTTTTGTTCTGTAATTTTTCGTTATTCAAAATTTTGAGATTAATGCGTAGCATCCATCTGTACGAGTTATTTTCTAAGTGCGGTTGTATTCAAGTGTCTTTTCCTCACCAGGCTTACGCGATTTCCCTTCTTTAAGACCACTCTCAAGTCTCTCTACGACATTCTTCGCTTTTAACACTGTTTGCTCTCTGCACATTTCACCAATAACCCCACTTCGTGTATATACTTTTTTTTCAAACTTGTTACAATATCTAATTGTATACTGTTTTTAACTACAACGACTGCTACAGTACGCAGATTTGTAGCCAGTACCTAGATATGATTCAGTAATCTAGTGGATTGTAGAAAGTGGAAAAACAAATGAAATTTCTGCTGAAGAGTTGGCTAGAAAGCTAATAATAGTCGCTTCTCTTCGAAGTGGACTGAGAGTATTGGATATTTGCAAAGTGCATGGAAAAAAAGAAGTTACCTTTTTAGAAGCAGAAAGAGAAATTTATAGGAGCTGGAGCTCTTTGGAATATAAAATTATGGGATAAAGCTGTGCACCCGGTTCGCAGACGGTCAAGAATACTCTCAACGGGGGAGATGTTTTCATTTAGCCATCCCGGGTCAATTATGGGTGTAACGAAAGCCAAAAAGATTTAGCATGCGGCCCATTTTTCTTTCCACGAATATGAGCATTTGTTCAGAAACAAAATCGTTGGCAGCTGGGGAAGACATTGTTAGGCGCGGAAGAAAACATTGCCAAATGAGCGGATACATATCGACTCGTTTGCAAGAATTCCGATATACCTAGACACCCATAAAACGCAGTTGGAAAATGTCACTTGTACTGCTTGTATGATACCTGTTGGTCTGAGCCGTTACTGGATGTTTAATGCCAAGTTTGAGATTATGTATAGTGAAGCAGCAGATGAGTGCTCTCTGAGACATAGTACTACGCGCAGAGAACATCTCTGCGTTCACGATCGTACAGCTGCTATTAAATCGTACTGCTTGCGATACATTAAACGCCTCAAAGGGGCAGGTAATTTACGATAAACTAGTAGCTACGCGGGTTCTTGCTGCGTCTGTATAAAAATTAAGTGATCCGAATATTTCGAAATTATAGCATCTCTGCAGTGGTCCAACATTTTGGTGTTGAGACTCGTATTTTATCAGGGGAAAATAAACATACGGCGGTATCGATTATTTTTTGGGGAAAGAAGTTACGTTTATATGATCTGACAGAAGATCTAGAATTTCTAGCAATGAACCGTTAGGGAAAGTTGGAGTACTGGTTAAGTCATTCGTATACGGATAGGAAGAGATTGATTGCAAGTAAAATGTAGAAAGATTTCTCGGTGGTCTTTGAAATATTTTACTCGGAGAATGTACGTGAACTAACTGACGAGAAGGATCTATGCGCTCTCAGAATCATGCGAAAGACAGTAATACTGGATCAGGGGATTTGAGTAATAATCGCGTCCCATTTGGTACTCTCTTCCCTTTCAATTGAACAGTTTTTCCTTTGCTTCTCTGTCTTATTTCTGTTTTCCCGGTAGTGCTTCTTTCATTCCTTTTTTCTTTCTACTTTTGATATCTCAACTGCGATCATGTAACGACTAATAATAAAAAGCAGCGCTTTAAAAGCACTTAATAACTAAGTTTCGCCGCTGTGCAGTATGTTTTACTTTTTTATTTCTTTTTTTTATATTATTTTTTTACCAAGTTTACCATATATATATATATATATATATATATATATATATATATATATATATACATCTTTTTCATATATAAATATGTATGTATATATAGACATATGCATATATTATATATTAACCAGGGCGTAGCAGAACGTGGATTTTCCTAAAACAACCTTTTAGCCTATAAGGATTTGTCTGCGAAGAATGTGATAAACGACGGTAACGACAGTAACGAACGATAACTGGGAAGAAACGTTCGGAAAAGAAAATAAATGGAATCGATGACAAGCTCACGAGACCTGACATTTTCATCTGGAAGGGATTATAAAATCGAATCAAGTGGCGCACAAGACGAAATGGAACTTCAGCGAAAATCCCTCGACACATTTAACGGCTTCTTCGACATTTTAAAGGGCTTGCGCGGTCGTATGAGAAAGAATAGACGAGAAACGGTACAATGTGAACGCGTCGAACAGAAAATGCTTAGCCAGCAGTTGTTTGTGTGTGGCAAGCGACTGAAGGCTCATTTGAAAGGTTACCGCCACCGGTCGCCAGTTACCTTTTATAATAGCGTCGCCAACGAAGAGTTTCCCGGTTTTGTCGGCTGCTTGGCCTTTAACTATCTGCGATATCATGATCGGCAAACTGTGTTCCGCGCCGCCCTTAATGCTTAAACCCAAACCGGTATCTTCTTCCCGTATGATCTTCACTATCCGTATCTAAAGGTTAATCGAAAAAAGAAAAAAAAAAATTATCACTTTCCCGCTGTTCCGAATTAAAAGATGGAAAAAAAGAAAAAAAGAAGCAAAAACAACTTGAAACTTTAAACGGGAAAACAAGAATCGCGATGAACGTGATCGAACTTATTCCTAGAGGCAATTAATTAACTGATTTGCGATTTTCGATTACCGATTTCTCGTCCGGTACACCAGCTTTATCGTTCGCGTCTGTACAAGGATTTTCCTGGCATAATTCTTTCCGTTGTACATGCAGTGTGTCTACCGTTAAATAAAGTCTCGTTGTAATCGGGGAGCATTTCCCATTGCTCACTTTAACCAGTCCTTTTCGAACCTACAAAAGTGCCACACAACTTTTATTATGCAAACGAAAACGAAAAAAGTTAACATAGACGTTTTTTTTGTGTTTTTTTTTTTGCTTTAACATCATCTGAACTAAAACGTTTAATATGAACGCTTACAATTGAAACTTTTATCACGCTAGATTATTTCAAAGGATCAGCTATTTAATGATAGCCCATGAAAGTTACATAAACGGTTTACGAGCCGAATGATATACTACTACATTTTCTTTTGTACCATCCGATGTGCCGAAATTAAATTTCGTAAAACGGTAAAAAATTAGAATAATAACAGTAACGATGTTTGACAGCTGCACTCTTAAAAGTAACGTTCACCAATCTGCTTCCCTTAACAGGTATTGGTAAGTACATCGTCTATTTCGGTATTCATGTAATATGTAAAATATAAGCAATACAACGAAACAGAAATTATTATTTTATAAATATTATAAACACCAGCGTGTTCTTTAGTAACAAATTCAACAATTTAAATGTAAATAAAGAAGAAGAAAACTGAGTATTTATATATATATATAAACTCGACCATTTTGGCCTCGCAAGGGGCTGTGCCCCTTGACCCCTTTTGCTTTTATTTATGTCTCTTTCTCTTCTATACTTTGTATAAAATTATCAAAATTTTACAACGTAATTCTTACTGGCATCAACACAAAAAGAAAAACAAAACATAATCACAAAAATCCTATCCTAACATTTAACTTTCATTACATAAAATTAAGATATTGTTTCATTACATTTTTCGTTACATAAAATTGTGACATTTTTTAAATAACAATAACAAAAATCCTATAAATTATAACAAACGTTACGTAAAATCGGGACATTTTGCGTTACATAAAATTGGAACATTTTGCGTTACATAAAATTGGGACATTTTGCGTTACATAAAATTGGGACATTTTGCGTTACATAAAAATGGAGCATTTTTTCGAATGAGGGGTAGCCTAAGAATAACGTTGTAATTAATATATATATATATATATATATAATATATATATATATATATAATCGATAAATCAATTAAAAATGTCGATAATGGAAATGATTAATATAATAAATAAAATAAACATTTTACAACATTATTTTATTTATTATATAATTACATTTCCATTATCGACATTTTTAATTGATTTATCAACTTATACAAACTCAGTTTGCTATTTCATTATTTACATTTAAATTGTTTTATATTTTACGCACGAAACATGTCGGTGTTTAAATATATTTAATATTGTAACATTTATAAAATTATAATTTCAGTTGTTCGCATCGTTTTCCTTTTGATATCCCTTAATAGTTGTTGCCCAATTTCAAACATCGTGGCTACAGTTTTGACATATGTCCTGACAATGTTTCGCATGCAATACAAATATCTATGCAAGACACTGCACTTCAGATGCTAACTTTAGTTTTTAATCGTCATACAGCAATAGTACAAATGTCCTTGTACATTGCGTATGCGTGCTTCGACATTAGCAAGCACAAGTGCTCGTTTATTGAACGTATGAAATGGTATGCATGTTTGTTACTTTTTTTTTCTAGCACAGAGAATATTGAACGATTATTTCGTTTTTAATCTCTGTTTAGCCGCTGTCGTAAATGTTCGAGACCCCGCGGCATGTCGTAACCCAATTCTTTCAGTTCGGCGCTTTTGCAACTGCACTAGTACTCTCTGAAAAAATAATTCTACCGCCGGCTTTTTAGTAGCTCTTCGGGACGAATAGTAAAAAACACATTGCCCCGGATTTTCTGCTAGGCTTTTAATTTCATCGGTTACTTTCACACAGTGCATACATTTTTTGCTAGCCTAAACCCATCACTATCTATCGAAACTATGCTTCGTTTTTTTATTTCATAATTCGCGAACGCTTGACAACAAGCAGATTCGTAATAAGCATGGCATCGAACGCGATGTAATCAGAAATCGAATTAATTCAGATTTTTTAAACTGATATTAGCGAGGCCAAGTAAATTAATTAAAAATAATGATGAAAAAACCTTTTCACGACTACATAATATTACGGAAATGTTTTAGACAGGGCGCACCCGCAAAATAATAGACATTAAGTTACCGTACAGGTGCAGGGCGCAGTTAAAAAGTACCTCTTCGATTGCTCTAGAATCGGTTCTGGTCGCGGTAAATGAATGCAACAAATGCTGAATTTAAGGAAATAAAGAAGTGTGTCGAACAAAATTACAAAAGCATTCGTAATCACTTTTACACTCGCGACACATTTACATAATTTTTATGAGATTCATTTATCGAAGCGCGTTAAAAAATGACTTGCCTACCATTCATTCGGAAATCGTTGAGCTTAACTGAAATAGATTCCCTTAAGGTTCTTTTTCATCGCCGAAAATGAAAAAAAAACCCGTAGAAGCCAAATGTGGGCTCTACGTCGGGGATGCGGTATAATTCAAACGTTCGATCTTGTTGGTGTTCGTTTGCTCAACTCGGGAAGGTTCCAGAGGAGAGGACCCAATGTGCCCGAATTTTTCGGAATTCTTCATTGATGATATCGTTGAACCCCTTTTATCGGAAACGTTTAGATAAGCCGCGATTTTATCCGGCACAATGTTAGCGCGAATAGAGTTCATCAGCTAACAGTATCGCCGGTAATTGCGGTTTTGGTTAACCATGACTCGGTGATTTATCGAAAATTCGGATAAGTATGCGATTCACATTCTTAACAGGAACTACCTAAATCGATCGAGCAATCCTGTAAACTTTCTGTAAACGCGAATAAATCTGTTTTGAATTTGTTTTTTCGCGTACACCGTTCTGCGACCATAAATTCAATGACTGCCTATTGCTTTAACCGAACAAACAAGCCGTCTTTTGCTTCCATAGCAACAGAGCACATGAACTCGTAAACCGAACGCAGCTAAACTCCATGTTTTATTTCGAAGAATACGTCAGACTTTCGAATGATATCAACCGCAGCCTTGTGGCGCTATCAGCTGACCTTTTTTTTTTTTTTCTGTTACGTCGAGAGGAATAAACATCGGACAAAAAAACTCGGAACTGCTCCAACCAAATTACTAAAGATATCGTAGATATTAGTCGCGATGCATTTAATTAGTACCAACGGAGAAGTTAATGATAATTAAAATGTCGAAGTGAAAAGTACAAGGCGAAGGGAGTTACTCTACATGACAGTACATCAAAACAACTAGCATTAAGTAGCGTTCACACTGCCGTATCAGATTCATGCTAAAGCACCAATCAGGTAATATCTTTTGTTCATTATATTGATTTCACCTTTTTTTTCCTTTTCAATACACGCACTCTCGTGTGCATGAAATATATATGATAACTAAAACAAACTTATTCCTATATAAACAAATCCCTAAAAATGATATTATTTACAAATAAAAATAACTACATAAACGATAAAATGCCTTAAAAATTAAATCGACTAATTTTATTTTATTCGTTTTCTTTATCACCTGAAGATGGTTTAGTACAACAAGTACACGTGGAAATTGGAATTCTTCAGATTCTTTTGATTTCCGTTTTTTTTTTTTTGTTGTTTTTTGCTTTTTGGTTAAAATGTTGAAAAGATGTGAAATATTTATTTCAAAGTATTTATCTTTTAGCTCGTTTTTTTTTTTTTATTTTTATTATTATTATATTTTTTTTTTGGGGGGACGTTGAAAATTCTACCCATCGACACTCGATTAATAATTTCCGCCATTCATTACAAAGATCAAACGATATTAAACCACTGTCTCCTACTATTCGGTTTTACTATTTCAAATAAAGTAAAATACCGGGAGAACGTTTAAAAGAGAAAAACTCAAGTCAATCAACATATCGATTGTTCGTTCTCGAAACTGATATACAAACCGCACATACGCCATCCTTATTGTAAAATGTTAAAACGTTAGGTTTCATTGTAGATAAGAGTAATACGACTTTACTTTTTCTTCTCGGAAAACCCAATTGTTTCTAAAACCGAAAATACTGCTGTAAACAGCTTTATGCAACGAACAAAGGTGATACGACGCATTTTCCTTTTTTCGTCCAAAAGTGTCCTTATCAATGTTAATTTATAGTCGTTTTAAAAGTACTAACGACCCGAACACGACATAAACACGCCTTCTAAAATACAAAAATTTACTTAGATCGCGTGCGAAGTAAAAAATCGCGCTTATAATTCGCGTCGCGTAACAGCTGCAACGGAATGCTCTCTAATGACTGTAAATGAAGTCTATATGAATTTGGTCGGTCGTGCTTTTGTAGTGTTCACACGATTGCGGTAATGCTACATAAATAAATGTGCGGCTTTTTCCTCACTACTGTGCGACTTCTGACGACGAGTTAAGAAGCACATTAACCCAATGCCCGAAGATGCATCTCATTCGGTGAACATCAATAACTTCGTTTTGGATACAATTGGAACTATGCGGCTCGAGTGTATATCAAGTGCGATACCGAAACTGTCGTGACATCTATTTAGTAGGATGAGAATTTCTCGTGCTGACCCAGCCTTCGCACAATTATTTGTTTCACGCTGTTCATCCATCAACTCTAAGTGTTATCCTTTTTGTTTAAATGTCTCATATTGTCGGCCTCACAAGGTACCATTAGGAGAACAACGGCAACTTATTTATTCTTCTGCTTGGCCAGCTTCTAGCAAACTTTGCTCGGTCGTCTGGAGCAAATGAAACTAGAGTGACGCGTGTCTTTCCTAGGCAATAATATGTAATCCAACAGTACAATTTTTGCAAACGTACGATGACCTCTCGGTAGTTTAAATCAAGCTGAATAAAAAGTAAGATAAAAAAATGCCGGGCATATTTTAGTTTCACTCCAGCGGAACATAAGGCTAACCTCGTGCAAAGGACGATTGATCGCAGCTATGAAGCGGCGCGGCGTGCAAAATACGTTAATTTTTTTATGAGTCTAAGCGCAAACGAGACTTTTCAGAACGGGAATTTTCCGAGAGGAATTTCTTTAATCTAGTGTAAAAATCGTTTTTTTTAAAGTTCATTGTTTATTAATTTTTTTCGAAGTGAAACTTCTTTAGGCACGCCTTATATGGTAAGTTAGCACGCAAAACGAGCGAGCTTATGTTATGAATAACTAATAAAATTCTTCATACATCTAAAAGTTCGTAATAGACACGTAGCCGGTAATACATTGAATTAAAATTTATGTTGCGCATGTTATTGCATCTTATACCACACTTTGGGAAATATTAAAAAAAGAAAATAAATTTATTATGAAATATCAAAAATTAATCAAACATAAAAAATGGATATAAAGAATCGGAAAAAGAAAGGCACCGAATACATGTTACGTATATTATAATAAAAATGTTTTTCTGGATTTTTAGAACAGATGAAACAAATCCAAAAAGAAACGAGAACACGCATTTTTAGCTGAAAAACCTCTGAAACTTAAACTGGAAGCAAACTATAAAATGTAAGTTACACATAATTTGTTATTACCTAATTTGCTATTATGGGAATTATGAATTTGTGCAGAATCTGTATATTTTTTTATTTCTTAAAAGCATGATTATTTTTCAGTTATAATACATTAGTTTAAATACACATTTGTGTCATATTTAGAACAAAGAAAAACAACCGTAAGACTCTCACTGGAGAGATGAAGAGAATCGCCTCCCTCGTATCCGGTATATGCGCATATAAAATAGCATGCCTCTTTATTTCGCGCTCCAACGTATTTTTGTATCTTTGTAGCTTTTTTGCGTATTTTTGAAGTCTGTATAGTTGAAATGTTTTTTGCGTGTAAAATCGACAAGAGTTTCATTCTTATTGCACAGGACCGAGCTAGCTTAGTTATTACAAATCATTAAAAGAATAACTACTAAACGATGATTTATTTTCCATTTTATTCACTTTTAAAGAGTGTTGGAAAAACTTACGAGTTTTCTTTGTTCTAAATATGACACAAATGTGTATTTAAACTAATGTATTATACCGGCAAGAAATAATGATGATTTTAAGAAATAAAACAATATCTCTAGATTCTGCACGAATTTTTAATGTTCCTATAATAGCAAATTAGGTAATGAAAAAATTATGTAACTTACATTTTATAGTTTGCTTCCAGTTGAAGTTTCAGAGGTTTTTCAGCCAAAAATGCGTGTTCTCATTTTCATCTGTTCTAAAAATCCGAAAAAATTCAGAAAAACATTTTATTATGATATAATATATACGTAACATATTATATCTATTTTGTTGTTGTTAGTTGAATTTCAAGAGGATTTTCAACCAAAAACTTATGATTTTATTTAATTTTTGACTTCTTGTTCCACTCGTTCTTCCCGTTCCAAAAATCTGAAAAAAAAGTTCAGGAAAACTTGTTGTTATCTTCAAATACGTAATATACATATGTATCTCTCTATTCCGCGTTGTTATTAGTTGAATTTCAAGTGATTTTTCAGCCAAAAATGCGTGATTTTATTTAATTTTTGAACCTCTTCCACCACTTTTAAAAATCTACAAAAAATTTCAGTAGATAGTTTACGCTACAGTGTACATGTTATAGAAGTTTTTTCATCGTTACTGAATTTTTAAAATATCTTTTATGACATTTTAAAAATTTTGAACGTTTCTAAAAATTTCAATTTAGCGTCTAAAAATCTGAAAAAATTCACCGTTATAAAACTTTCCATTTAACCTTCAATAAGAATTTTTAAAAATCGATTGAAAAATGGCTGAGATATCGCAAAAAAAAAAAACAAAAAAACTGAAAATCACAAAATGGTCACTACAGATGTGGGACTAGGGGTCTGAAACTTTTAGCATCAACTATTTTCGTCATACCCCCTAGATGTATTTTATAAAGCTAGGTTCAAAGGCAACCTCCCTTTACCGAACAGACCCGTTACCAATTCATATAATATTATCAAAACGCCGCTAAAAACGTGTAGACAGTCAACGTAATTTCTACATTTAAGTTTTTTTTAGTTTTATCCAGAAGTTGGCCTATGTTTTTACATGCACTCAATTTAACAATATCGATATTTTATACCTGAAGACGACGGTTTTTTAAGAGCTTTTGCCGAAGATGCGGTCTCGCATTGTTGAAGGAGGCGCAAGCATTCTCAACCGAACAAGTCGACGGTATTTCTATCGAAAAATAAGAAAGATTCGAAAATTACGCGCCATATCCGGCAGTTCTAGAAACCATGAAAAGTTAAAAGTTTTTCAACTTATATTTCCGATGTAAAGTTCGAAGAAATGCGGAAAAAGGCTACACGCGAAGTTCGCGCGGATGAGACTTTTCCGGTCAATGTCGTTTCGCTGGAAGAAAAGCCCGTTCGAAATCCCCTGCGCCAACTAGCAAAGTTACCGATGAAGTTTCGACCGACATTAAAGACGCGCCGGCCTACTTACCGCTACGAAGACGTGTATCATCGTCGGTCCCAGAAATTTCTAAAAAGAAATAATTCAATATACAGGTCGGAAAATAATAAATTTTAACTTTGCCGATTTTCGGCGCGCTTTTTTCAAAATCGGACAGGAATTTAACGGGAAAATTTAAAAGTCTGTCGCTACGTGTTCTCTCGTTTTCACGGTTACGCTTTTAAACAAATTAGAAACTTTGAAAATTTCCACTTCAACTAACGGCCGAAAATAGCTTGACCTTTTTAAAATTTAACATTTGCGCGATGAAAAATTGGGCACTACGAATGCGTTGACATTTAACAGTGTGGTTAAATTTTTGTCGAAAAACGTTTCTTCTTATTCCGTTACAAGTCTAAAGGCAAGAAGTTACGTTTGTTTTTTTTTGTTTTTTTTTTTTTTTTTATTTTTGGGGTAAAAAAAGAAACGAGAACGGTTGAAAGCGAACTAAAAAGGCTAATGCTGTTATTTTTACTGCGAAAAATACGGCAAGTAATACACACAGTAAAATAGCACAGATATGAGCATTTTATAACGTCAGCAGAGTGTAGAGGTTGTGCGAGCACGTATGAATGGTAAGTTGCGTGTTCTGATAAAGTAAGGCGATTAACCGGGCCGGCTTTTCCCGGCAAATGGGTTTACATTATAAATAGGTTAATAAGTCAGAGGAGTCAGTGGGCACTGGTGCCGGTAAAAACGCGCCCATTTATGGGAAGTGAGGCCGTGATTACTGGAACGACTACCGTCGCCTACTGCTGAACAACAACTATTAGAGAGCACCCGGTTAAACGCCCTCAGTTATGAAAAATAGCGTTATAAAAATCGCGTCGCTTCCGACACGATATTTACATCGTGTCTTTTTAGTGAATTTTAATTTTTTTCCTTTTTTTTTTTTTTCTTTTCTTTGAAAAAATTTACCCTTTTCGCAGTGTTCCGTTTTAGATACTTTACAACGGGATCGTCGGTGAGGTTACTTTAATGTTATGCGACTTTTTTAAATGAGTAAAGAGGAAATCTAAAAATGAATGAATTAAAATAAGAGCAAAAAAATGAAATTTATTTAATAATATGAAAAAGAACAAAAAACAAAACAAAAATTATGTGCATATCCTGCTGTAATAGATAATTTTTATTATTTTACTCGCGCTATTCCTCAAACAGTTGTAATAACAATTATAAAAAAAAAAGGAAAACAAACGAAAACCAAAACACTTGTCAAAAATCGCTTAACTTGGTTTCGTTTCGATCCGCATTTTTATAAATGCCAATCTGCAGAATTTCGGTTCCTATTTTATTTTTAATTTTATTTAAAGTAGAGTGTATGAACACGACTGGCACATCTCGAATGCTCCTAACTTCTTTTAATATAACGAGTCTCGATACTTTAAAGATATATACCGAGATAAAATACGATGATCTGCGAAGCTAATAAACATCGAAATGATATACATATATGGGCCTCCCGCTTTGGGGGGTTATTCGGTCGCTATAATTTGTATACAGGCGCTAGAGTGGTCGGAAATGACTCAAAATTTATTTTTTTGGATTTTAACCTTTACACGTGCCGGAAAAGTTGTATTGCCTTCAGAAAGCTTCGTTAATGGGAAGAAAAGCAAAGCAAACAGAAAAATTATTCAAAGGGAAGCGCGCATGTTTATTAAATTCAGTTTTTCCAAAAAAAAAAGAAAACAATTTCTCACGCTATGTGAAAACGAGAATGTAACGCATTTTGCGAATGTGCACTGTGCCCTATCGCGCTATCTGAAAGTATTTCGGATAATAATCTCGTGTATTATTCTGTTCATTTATCTCGTTCGTTATCAGTTTCTATGTGCAGTCAGCAGTGCTAGACGTGATCAGCAATGATCCGTCTCCGGTGCTGCTTCCGGTGCTGCTTCCGTTGCTGTACCCGCGGCAACTGTCCGCCTGCAGGAACCGGTTCATCGCTTCCAATAAGTAAGATTCGATCAACACTCTAGCGCTCTCGTTGAAATGCTAACCTGCTGCATGCAAAATACCTCCTTGGCCGATAAATTAAAATTATCAATCTGCCCTGTTTGCAAACTTTCAGCACCCGAGCGACGAACAGATAATAATATTACGCGCCAAATGATTATCTGCCCCGGCTTTAAAAGGTTGGACGAGCCATCGAAAATTTAGCTGGACCGGCATTATAATATTTCTAACTTCAGAAAGCTTAACTGACAATTTTACGCTAGCCGAAGACACCAGCCAACTCAAAAATTAAAAGTTCAAGACAGTAAGACTAAAAAACCCTTCGCAGAAATACTGCTACTTGCGAAATGAAGTCATTCGAGCACATTTAGCGATCATAAAAATCGTTCCTGCTCCATCTTTGCTTTCAGAGTGAGTTCAGCCGATGAAGAATTCTCGCTGTTATCATAACTGCACGTACAGAATTCCGAATCTATCCGGCGGAAAAAGTTTTGTTATTTCTTTCAGAATATCGTATTTTCCTTCAACTATCGAACCGTGTTCGTCAGAATTGTAATTCATACGATGCCGATTCCACGCTAGCTGCCCGGCCATCCACTATTTCTAATCAATCTGCCGATCCCATGAGCACGTCTAGTCTTGCCGTATCAGAAACACTGACGGATAGTACCGTGCATTGAGCGCAACGGCGATGCTGACGACATTACGCGTTAGCTGCTGTAAACAAGCAACTAACGCGTAATGTCATTTCCGAAAGATTGAAAAAGCGATGAAGCACAAGTGATCTGCCAACGTAGAAGTGAAAGAAAACTCCGCATTCTCATTCTCCTGACGAAACACTCCGGTAATACGAAACACCGCGCGGAACCACCCAGCATAGATGGAAGTGATCTAGTTTAGAGAGCCGTCCGGTAACAGCCATCTAGTGTTACTTCCCTCTCGACTTTTATGCTCATATGGTTTATAGAAGCCGCATTAAATTCTAAGATTCGCCAAAATTCCTGATCTTTTAATTTCCATTATCAACTAAATCGGGATCCTCAGCTAAAGACAAAGCTCATTAAACTCGGCAACAAGGTTTCGAAACAATTGCGTACTATAAATCCAGACAATTAGCCGAGCGTCAACTAGTTATGCGTTTTACTAATTTCACATATCGTTTGATTACGTTTAAGCACTGTATATTTTAATCTTATTTAATAATGCTGCAGTCCTCTGGTGGCCGTGGGGGGGGGGGCTATCTCCGCTTATTAGTCGTTGTATTCCACCTTTAGGATTTCCTTTTTAATATATAACTGCTAACGTGAATATTAGCGGGTTTTTTAATCGCTTAATTATTCAGTGCGACTTGGCGAATTGCAATTTTTGATCTCTCAATATTCCCCAGCAATTTCAAGAGACTCTCCCAAAACAGTCTCTCCAGTCCTGCATTCAATCCTATCAAATTTACCGCAATCCCCGTTGCTTCACAACAAAATTCCTTGGGATAATACTGGTTGATAATTTCATCAACCTCCCCGCAACACCGGATATCCTTCCAGTAACGGCTGCATCCATGTGCACTGTCACGGTTGTCTATATTAATCGGTAGTATATACATTCCTTTCGATATATATACACCTACCAGCTTGGCGCCATTTGCTCCAGTGGGCTTAAGCCAATTATGCTTCTCGGAGATTTTACAAGTCACTCACCACACTCTGCGGGTCTAATACCCGTAACTCAAAAAGAAACATTTTTACTAAATTTATTTTAAATACTTTCAAATCCTCTTTACTGACGATCCACCTGGATACTTGCTCCGGTTTGTTCTCTGCGGTCGATCTTGCTTCTATATCTCGCCTAATAATAATGAAAAAGAAATAGTGATGAAATATAACTTATTATTGGCTGTTCACGAGCTTTATATTTAAATTCAGAGACAGTTTAATTTTATAATCAAAAGTTTTACAAAATTTTAATAGTTTTAAACTGATTTTTTTTTTTTTTCTATTAAAATGCTACTTTTCTTACTTCTATAGTTACCACTGTATCTCTTAGTGCCACACACGCTAATAACGCATTGGTTAATTTACTTGTTGTTACTTATAAGATTATCTCTCTTTTTCCCTTACTGTTACTTGTACTATTTATAATATTATTTTTCATACTGTTATCTAAAATGTTATTATTCTAATTATTATTTATAATATTATTTTTTATACTGTTGAAGTCGTCGGCTTACTATGCGGGTTTACAGTTAGTTTTATATCTATCTTAAGTTTCATTGTAAACAGGAAAACTATAAATCTAGCCTAATAGTTTCATTGTAAGCTTGAACTAATAGTTTCTTTGTTTATAGTTCATTGGTTCATGTAAAATTATAGTTCCTTTCATATTTAGCCCCGAATAAATTTATTGTAAATTACTTCTAAATTTCTTTATAATTATCTACAAATTTCCTTTGAAATTAAAATCGATTTAATCTGTTTATGGTGAATTGGTTCATGTACATATTCCTTTGTAAGTTCACTTATTCCATGTTTGAATTGTGATTATAAGAGATTTAGTGTGAAATGCTGCATACTAATTACTACAAAGTTATTATGACTATTAAATGTACGATACAGTTATAATTATTAAGTATTTTTTATTCTTAGTTCTACAATTACTAGCTTTAGCATTATTGAGGTACCAGCCGGCCAGAAAGTAACAATTACTAGAGTAAGCTTAATTTAACAGTTTCAAAATTCAGTAATCAACTACTGATATTGTTATATTTAAGTAAATTTAGAAATATGTGAATGTTTGTGCGTAACTGTATGAGTATGTTTGTGTTTGCGTTATGTTGCAGTAATGGGTATAAGTTGGGGAAGAGCGTGGTATATGTTTTAAAGTCGGTATTAAATAATAATAATCCCCACAACTCGCGTAAGTGTGCGCATATGTGGTGTTATAATCGTAATTTCATATAAATTGTAAATGTTTTCGCAAATAAATTGAAATTCACAAATTCTATTGTACTGCAAGAATCCTACTCAAACGATCATTTTACCATTCTCATATCTTTTCCGCCGAACATCAATACAGTTTCTCATCCGACATTCCCGAAATTCAACTATCAAAAAGCAAACTGGAGTAGTTTCACGTTTCTTCTCGATAATACAATATCATTGCCATCCTCATCAGTACAAAAAAAAAAAAAACATCGCAACTTTCACCAGTAAATTCATCGCCGCTGATTTCCGAATCTCGGCTCTCCCCATTCCTCATTGTGTCGCTTCATATTACAGCGTAAAGTAGGTATAGCAATTTCTGCCTGGAAAGGCGTCCTCCGTTGATATAATTCTACCCACCTACGACCTCGTTGCTTTTAGAAAAGCCCGTGCTGCTGCTCACGAAATAATTTGCAATAAAAAACATGAAAAATGGGCAGCCTTTATTTCTTCTACACCTCGAAGCACACGTAATAGAGAAATTTGGGGAAAAATTAAATTAATAAACGGCATCTCCACCATCTCTTCAATCCCTCTCCCTCCACGTCAAAATAAAACACTGTTCATTATCTGAATCCTCGGCGCTGCGCCGCACACTTTAGCCACTTCTACAGATTACTCTCAAAATTTCCGCATTCATACAATTAAAAGAAAAAAATCGCCCATAATTTTAAAAAGCGATAACTCCGACGAATACAGCAGTCGTATTAAAACCAAATTGCCTATCAAATAAAACTCCATTCAAAGAATTCAACCTCCTCCACTGATGCTAAAACACGTACTTCTACAAGCTCTCGCTTTTCTTCTAACAATTTGTAATCAAATATGGCCCCAAGGCTATTCCACTCTGTGAAAAAGCTCTGATTTCTTTGACCTCGGGATTGGCTAAAACAATAAAGGCCTAAATAAGCCAAACCCGTTCGATTTACATTCTTTCGTTCATATTATACGTATAATTTTGACACTTTTTAGTTTCTTTTTGTAGTTTTTTTATTTTTATTTATTTTTACGTGTCATATACAGCCACTTAGGCTAGAGACGCACATTTTTTAGTTTAATCGCTGTATGAACATAACTAACGATAAATTTATTTTATATCTTACTAAAAATTAATTAAAAATACTACACATTTATACTTATTGTGTTCTAAACTTTTTCAAACGTAATCTAAAAAAAAAATCTAGTAAACAAAATAATGTACAATTTTAAAAAATTTCACACCATTCTGGGATATTAATTTCTAAACTTGTTACGTACAATGCGAACAGAGTAACATTATATGATTTTTCATATTACCTCCGGCGAACAAAATTATAGTCATTTAAATATTATAAATTTAAAAAACACCGATCGCAAATCGAATTGAAATTTACTCCGATTTGTTTCATAAAACGCAATTGTTCAGAATTTTCTATATTTTCAAGCGGAAATGTAATTAATTTTTTGGAATTCTCTTTTTATACGTATTCTTTTCATTTCCAAATTATTGTAAAATAGGCATAAATACTTCTGCATTAACTTTCTTTTTTTTTAACGTTATGTAAAATGAAAAATAATTTCAAAAATGAAACTTTAGAAATTCATTGAAAACCCTAGTGTTCACATTTACACCTTATTTTGTAGGATAAAATCCTTTAAAAAACTACCATTTACAGTACTACGTAAATTTATTTTACATTTTCCTCGTTTAAAATTAGCAAATGTCCCTTTATAAAACTTACGTCGATTCGTCTAAGTTCAAAAACCGCGACAAAATCAATTCGATCAAACGAGAGTCCAGAACTGGTTTGAGGACCGGGCATTTCGGCGGTGCTGGTAAGATTATTTTTGAGAGTTGTCCTCACTTACACAATTTTCATTATAGAATTAGTACATTCACTGTTGATTTTTCGAACTGTCGTTGATGCTCTTTATATGCCACATCCAACCAAGCTCTAGCATACAATCCAATCCTCTATACTACATTTTGCATCATTTATCCAATCGATGCATTTCTCGGAATACGTCCATTTTATCCTCTAACATCAAAAATATATCACACACTCCTTCTCTACGGCTAGTTTCTTCACTGTAGTTAATTCCGCTTCTTGCTCCTCCGGTTGTAAGTTCGTTGGAGTCGAATATATAAGGTTAATCGTCTTCGAATCGCACCATACTGAACGTTATACCAGAATCTTCTTCACGTTTTTTAGATTCAGATTTTCCAAAACGTATGCTTTTTCTCGTTTACGTACGTTTAAAATTACATATTTTACACGACTAATTATGCAACATTAGAGAATTGATAAAATGACAAAAAAAAAAAAAAAAAAAGAGGACTGCTCCGACTACCGTATTATAAAAATCAGTACAAGACAAAATGGAGGCTATTCTTGTGCCTGGCCGGTGACCGTAGCATTGGACTTTTTAGCTACAATGGACAACAGTCGATAGCGCACGAAATTTTCCCATATCTATCTAAGCAGTATCATCTTGTTTCAAAACTACGCTACTCTAATGAACATTTTCATCTAAAATGCGTAAATTACACTTTTGTCGGCATCATTTCTATTTTTCGTATTCTGGATTTTTTTTCTTCCAGCCATGTTTTCTAGTATCTTCAATTTTTCCAGAAATCATATACCTACTTACCCTTTCTCGGGCGCTCTTCAATTTCAGCAACATGTCGTCTGCGCTTTGGTCGTACATTTCTGCCATCTTCCCGCTATCGTTTTTCTCTTTTTCTAGCTCCGTACCGTCCACTGCATCTGCTGAATCCCTCTTTGTTCACAATCCCTATCATATTTTCTTTAAGTGCTAATATTTTTTATACTTACTTGTTGAGGCTTGAACTTCGTATAGAGTGCTTCCCACGTTTTAATTTCTTTTTGACATGAATATGTTTTAAGGGTCATTCCGAAAATTTGTCAAATGTCACACGAAATTTCTTTATAAATAATACCTTTTTTTACGTTTCTACGGTATTATAAATTTAGCAATGTAGCCTTTACATGCTTAAACTTATGGTGGGGCTTGTTATTCATCAACTTGCACAGTAATAAGAAATGTATTCATTATGTTTCCAAAAACGAAACCCGAACGGAAACGTGAATTGCGGAAACGAAAACAGGACGATACACTGTGCGGTAGCGAACATTTTGCCACATTTATACGTGATGGATTCGAAAACGACAGATGTAGAAAAGTTTGAAGCATTGATTCTTCAAATGTCAGTTCAGACTTTGTGCTGTTGCGCTGCAAGTTACTCTGGCTATCGAATATGTGGACCGAGTCAATCGAAATAGCAGCTTTCCCGCTTAGTATGTTGAAACGAGACGCAGTTCAGTAGGGCATCTACGAATACATATGTCACATTCAAACGCTATCTGTCGAACGCGATCTGTTAAAGTTCGACCAGTCGGAAATGCGAGTCAAAAAGATGACGACAGCACACGACGGCATCGGCGATATTTGCTCAGTGCAAACAAATATAAATGGAAAACGCGTCCCCTATCGGTCTACATCTCGTCAAACACTTCCTTCGAACGCATTCAAGAATTCTTTCTCCTGAACATCTTGTACGATGCGGAATTAAAAGGTTTGTTTAAAGATCTTGATGAACTAAGTTACCACAATGATAGTTCTCTCAGTGGCGATCTTAATTTGAATTTACAAGGGTCGCACGGTGGTATATTCATAGAACTTATGCACGCAGAATTCGGACTCGAACTGAAGAATGAACCAACCATTTCCACATCACGCAATTCCACATGTATTGATACCATGTTTTCACGGCACGTAGACGCACTACATCTGCTACTTTAGTGCGCATCGTTCTCTCCTTTCGATAACGACGGTAATTTTTTTTTTTTTTTTTTTGTTTTCAAACTAAGGACCTACACCCAGAAGCAACAAGAAAGAAAAGAGCCGTCAGTTAAATTTTGATTCGGTCAGATATGGGCAATATAAAGGAACTAATATGGATGAACCAATGGGGATGGCGAGGGGAAGGACAAAATATAAGATGCACATTAAGGGGTAGGGGGAGCTTGAGTTTCAGCAGACAAGAATATAAAATAAAACGTTCGACAGAAAGAAATGGACATTCAAAAAAGATGTACGATTGGCGTCGCAAACCACCGCTTCATTGAGGTGGAGAAGACAACTTGAAGAGGGAACAAGGGAATAGCGAAAACGAGAGAAAGGGAGAGCAGAATGGCCAAAACGCAAGCGAATTATAGAAATAACAACAAAACGAGAACGTGAAGGAAACTCAAAAAACTAGGGATCAGTTAGAAAGATTAGGTTGTACAGATGGATAAAAGGATCGATCGTTACGAAAAATATCTGACCAAAGTTTAAGGTGAAATTTTGTACATAGGGAATTCAGGTTAGAGGATGGATTTTTTTTTTTTTTTTTTAAAGAAACTAGAAGGAGCCTCAACCCGAGCGCCATCTCACATTACCTTTAATGCCCATATGGCTGGTAGGAGTAGTGAGAAGAAAGAAAACAAATAAGACAGCGTATGCGAAAAATGATGAAAAGGACGGTAACGATGTAAATGTAAATACCGTATCTGTTTCTAAAGAATCACTTTTTATACAATAAAAATCATAAACATTCACAGTTGTTTATTTTTGTAGATTCTGGGCCGTGAAAAAAAAAGCCAGCCCAACGACGGCTCAAAGAAAAAAAATAAAAATTTCTATAAAAATAAAGGAAAAGCAAAACTGCCCATCAGATATAAAGCCAACCCATCGACAATTCAACAAAACAACGTAGATAACGTCATGTCGAGCGAAAGAATAAACGAAAGACAGAGTTGTCCATAAAACAGCTACTGTGACAAAAGCACCTTTTTTGAAAAAATTCTACAGTTCGGTTATCTTTTACACTCTCCATCGTCGGAAGTTAAAATCAATCAGCGCCGTTCAAAAGAAATGGAGACAAGGCCACGATTTTCATGCAAATATCAGCTATTTGAGTTTCGGTTTTGTTGCGACATCCGACGGATCATAAAACCAATAGAAAAAAACATTGTGTATCTGCGCGAATACTCGTTTGTTTCTCCTCTACAAATCTGCTAATATTTTTCTCATGTCCACATCCGATCGAATTAAACTGACAGCTCTGAGTCAGAGTAGTCGTACTTGTTAGTTACAGCCATTAAAAAAATGATAACAAAAAAAAGATCAATTAAATGAAAAATAAAAAAACAATTTTTCTTCAAAAGTTCCATCTTACTGCTTCCAAAACTAGACTAAATGTATAGAATACTCTTGATAATCCATAATTTTTTCCGACGATTCGAATTTGAACAAACAATTAGACTTTATCGGAAAATTAAAAATTAATCAGCGACGAATTTCGGGAACACAGTCGGTAACCCACAATAGTAATATAGCGTGTTATACAAACTTCATTATAGTCTAGTGTTTTATTATTAATTATAGTTTACGCGATAACGTTACACAATGGACTAGTTTTTCTTCTCACCTGCACAGGTGTCAATAAACCGGCTGCAATTACTATTCTTAGAAACAAATAGATTAGTATATCCATTACGATGTATAATAGAGGTCTGCTGTAATAACGCTACGGTTTAAAAAAAAGCGTTTCCACACAATTTCCCAAAAACAAAAATCCTGAATCCCCCCCCCCAACAACATTTTCATTCCCCAAAACACATTTTATATTCAGCATAATTACGGTAATGTAAAATTACAGATTCACACGTGATCGAACAGCATCTCTAGGTTTCTATAATAATCTAACAGGCAGTTTTCCACTCGAGTCGAAAATCGCAAACATTTTTTTACCTGCAAAATCGCGTTCAACTCTTTGGCTGGTGCAGTTCAGCCCTCTATTGTTCTGCAACGTTCTCTTCAGACATTTCACAAGAAAAATTCAACGGTGCATTTATCTTCATTGGACGGATGTCTCTGTGTAGCGTCCTTCGATAGAACATTTCCTCCCCGTGAACAGAGTTGTCCGTTACTGCTCGTGCGGATGCTTACTGCGCACTTTATGACAACCAATGTAAATTTTCCCTACTTGTAATTCGAACTTGACGGCCTTCGCCGCAAACAGTTTTTTATCTAGTCGTAAAACTTTGAAAATTGTTTTCCAATAAAAGTAGGCTAGATAACGAAAAATAAATTAAATTTCAACGAAAAAGTTCAAGACACACATACATACATACATAGAGAGGAACAAGTCAATTATTGTTCTTGATTGTTGGGGAGAATGTTTTCGAGGGAAAATCTCTTCGGAAAGATAGATTCCAGAATAAGTATTCGGGTAAAATAATTCTCCGCGGGAAACTTAAATTCGGTGAAATGTCTCTGTTCGAGAAAATTGCCAATCGGAAAATTCGTTTAACTGTTTGGGAATCGTTAAAAAAGTGCGTGGTACCGTACAATTTTCCTTCCGAGGAAAAAAACAAAGCAGCACAGAATCGAAGAGCAACTGAAGAGAGAGGACGCAAAGTGAACACAAATGTTCTAGTCGAACAAGTCCTTCCCTAAAAACACATCAGTCAATTGCAGAACGTCAATGGGTAATCGAAATAAAAAAATGATTTAAACTTTTTTTACCAGATCGGCGGACCGTTAAAAATTTTAAAAATATTATTTAACTACGAGAGTATATTTTTCCATCTAATGTAAAATGAAAATTAAACGGCAATTATAATTTTATAAACGTTAAAATATTGAAATGTTATCCAGCTACCGTGGCGTCGGATTAGACGATGGTATTTCGTTTGGGTAGAATATCCTGCGCCGCACATTGATTTTAGTGGCGCCTTCTTAATGTCCATAGTTGACGCGTCCAAAAATGAAGAAAAACAAATAAACGATGCTTATCATTTTCCTTTTGTATTTTATATTTAGCGCAGAAATACTATCTACGGATTAAAAAGTAAGTTAACTAATTAAAAATCTTAAAAAAATAAAGTATAAAAACATTACCTCATATGAAAACAGTTTATGTAATATTTAACAGTAACAACTGATATATATATATATATATATATATATATATATATATTTTTCCCTTCTAAATTGCATGCGCTGTGTGTAACTACTATGATCATTTCAGCACACACAAGGGAGGGGGATCATTTAAATATAATGAGTTAAGCCGCTCATTTTGCTGATGGAAATTACCTCATTTGATCTGCTCTATATTTCTGGGTAGGCCAAGTTGTCTCCGCAACATAGTAAACTTTTGGCAAGTAAACAGTATGTGAGAAACTGTCGGTACGGTTGTCTGGCTGTGCAAGGAGCACATAGCCAGAGGCGGCGTTTCATTGGTTATGTGCTTGTGCGAAATAGCGATGTGGCCAATGCACAGCCGGCTGAGGATTTTACAATTGGATCGGGATGTTCCTTCCAGTGACCACCATGATTCAACTGCGGGCCTAATGGTTCTTAAGAATGTTGTAGCAGGTGCCCATTCAGTTCTCCACTGGTTTTCGCACGCCTTTTAGAATGCATATGCAAAATTGATGACGGTAGCTCCGTGTCCTTTGGCATTGACGAGAGCAAGGCAGAACGTGCTGCTCCGTCAACTCTCTCATTACCAGGCACTCCTCTGTGCCCAGGAACCCATAGCAGCGACACGTGACTAATTAGATGCAATTCGTACAAGTAGTGGTATATTTTTAGAACTAGCGGGTTGTTGTATTTTTGGCTCTTAATCATGTTTAAAGACTGTAGGGAATCGGTTACCAGGAGGAAATCACTGACTCTGGTGTGAGTTGTAACGATGTGGTAGAAGCAGTGTGCAATTGCATATAGCTCTGCATCCAATGCGGAACAGGCATCATTGAGTCGAGTTTCGCATGAGATGTCGTGACCTTCAAATGCACTAGTATATAATAATAGTAGAATAATAATTAAACAGCTTCAATAGAAAAAATTTAAAAACTTGAAATGAATAAATGTGACTCTAAAAATCTAAAAATAAATATATGCTAAGTAAAATTATTGATTGTATACTGTTTTGTGGGACTTCTTTTGAATTAGAATAACAGAACTTGCTTTAAAAGAAGGTATAGCGCGAGTTAAATTTATAAAGAAATAAAATTGACCTCTAAATTTCGAAAATATCATTAACCGCCATTGGATTAAAGGTTTTTTACTTCTTACTTTTCGAAAACCCAGTCTAGCGCTTACTTAAGCACAGATTGGGGGGGGGGGGGGGTACATTAGTTTTCATTTCTTTCAGCTCCATTAAAAAATATCACTGAACTCGTATCATTATTAATAATTTCAACGAAAGTTAATGAATTTGTACGGTATTGTAAGAGAAGGCATTTTAAATGAAATCTGACAAATGCAGAATAGGCGACAGGCCTATGCGAGTAGTACTAGCGCGGGAAACTTCTTACAAATAAATTGAAAATGTAGCGAAGAAAAAAGTAAATGTGACGGAATACTGCAAAATGCGAAGTATAACAATTAAAAAATAAGTGTAAAGATGATAAACGATTTAAACGCAAATGAGACGCGAAACATTTTTAGAGAAATTAATATAAAAAAAATGATGGGAAAGAGAAATAAAATCTAACGTGACAAGCAAACTTATTGCAGGAAAAGCGACTTCATATATTTACTTTTTTGCGGGAGAGGAGGTTTAATAATAGTATTTAGGGATTGCGTTATCAAAACTTCTGTAGTCCGAAAACAATACAAAAACTTAACATTACTTCGCGTAATAATGCTCCACAATCGAGAATATTTTCAAATAAAATCTTGTAGGGGGAAAGATTATTCGTAGTCAAGATGGACGAAATATTTGTTAGAAAGAAACACTTTATTTTATGATATTCTTTATTTTCATTTTCTACGTGAATTGCGTAATTAGTGTTATTAAATTAGCAATAGTCAAACTAAAGTAACTCAAAAATTCCAAATTTAAATTCCGACTTGTATAGAGCATCAATGAAGTAATCTTATTAGACACTTTTGATTGATAGTAACGCACGTGATGACAGGTTATATGAATTTTGTGAACGGAATAACTTGGAAATTACAAGAATACGTGCTTTCAACTTCCAAAACGTGGGTTGTATACATCGAAATCTTCAAAAGATGATGATAAAACTTTAGTCCGTAGTCAAATATATTATATTTTATTGAAGAAGCGATATCGGAACATTGTAAAAAAGGCATATTATCCAGGAGTCGATTTAAATTCCGACCACAATGTGCTTACTATGAAAGCACAATTGAAATTCACAAAAATTTACGAAAAAGAAAAAAGGAATAATATTTGATATAGAAAAACTTGGAATAGCTATAGTAAGATTAGAGATAAATGAGAAAATACGCGTTGATTGCTTCCGAACAGATGAAATTAAATCGCCGGGAAGACTAGTATCTCAGAAAAAGCTAAATGAAACAGAATACAATCTATTTGTAACAAACATTTGAAGAGAGATCAATGCAATAAACAAAAGTAGATCACAGAAGAGATTCTTGATGTAAGGTATGAAAGAAGCAAACATAAAAATAAACGTCCAGTTGAATACACCAAAATAATAGGATGATAAAAAAAAAAAATCGTAAAAAGAAAAAACGGAGAAAAATGCCGAGAAATTGATAATTAGAGGAAATACATGACTTTTTTAATCAATATAAGCAGATAAAATTAGTAACCAACACATACAGGAAACAACAGGAAGTCATAAGACCGATAGATGAGCAAGGAGACACAAATAATAAATCAATCAGAAAAAGAAGATGTATATGGAAACGGTATGTTAATAAATTATTCCGCAAAACACGTGCATATATCGATCAACCTGCAGACCAGCCTAACGAAGAATTGCTATCCATTCTAGGAAATTAGGTATGCATTGGAGCTAATACGACCAAGAAAATAACTGGGCTTAATGGAATACCGAGAGACTTGATTATGATGGAAATGTGAAAAACATAAAACTTTTTAACAGAATTTATAAATCTGGAGAAATTCCTACAGAATGGCTTAAATATAGTTTCCTATTAATACTAAAGAAACAATACTGCAAAGAATATGGCCATTTCAAAAAAAAAAAAGGAAGATTATATTATTAATTGTTCTTTTAAGTGATCATTTTGCCCGGGATGAATTCACAGAAGTCGAGTTGACACTTTCTACCAACGCAGTCAAGTCGAGCCATGAATTTTTAGTTAAACGTCACTATTGGTTTACCTCGAATTTCATACTCGGTAATTATTTGAAGATTTTACCAGTGATACTCAAGGAAAGGCAAATTTTGAACGAATACGTCAACATTAAAATTTTTAATTAGCTACACACACTTTTACGAATTTTTTATAACTAATAGTTTTACAACAGTTTTAAAATTTTTTTACTGCAATCGGTGAAAAATTAAAATTCTGATTGTGATTTTTGCCACGCATCAATTAAAAACCAGTGAATAAAATACATAATTTTTAAAAATAAATTGTGTCGTCTGATTTTAATTAAACATTTTCTTTTAAGCGAGTAGACGTAATTCTGACATTTACAGAAACAGGCGAGTAAATGTAATTTTTACAGACGTGTTTTTATTGTATTTATTTATTTCTTTTTTTTTTTTACAAAAATTAATTAATCAATTACCGTATTGTAGTTGATTAAACAGTGCTGTTTTAAAGATCGAAAATCATCGCTTGCACTGGGTTCTCCATATGAATTTGCAAAAATAGAAAAATCAAAAACGTTAAAAATATTTAAGAGAAATAAATAAACCAATAAAATTACGTAAAATAATTATTTTGTAAATATATATATATATATATATTTTTATATATTATTAATAAATAGTACATGGTATATTCATCTATAGCTTTTACAAATTGTTACGTATCATCAAGCATTTGCTTGTCAACTAAATGTTATATAATATTATTTACTTTAAATATTATTATTAAATTAATAACTGTATTAATTATTAAACTTACCTATATAACATTTATACAAACATATAAAAACACAAACGCACATTTTTACATACATATGCATATACTTTCATACATACAACATATGCAAACGGCTTATTCTATATTAATTAAAATTATATATATATATATGCACATAAACACAAACATACTTAACACATACATCACAAATATATTTATATATACACACGTAACCTTATATAAAGCATATACATATACATACTTGTAAGTATTTACATACACACATTCATACACATACACATGCGGACGTATGTGCACAACCCGCACACCGGCATAAGTATTTCACATACCCTCACATACTCCCACAAACATACTTTCACACACTCGCGCATACAATTATATGACTACACACGGATATTAATACATAATATATTTCTTAGCTATTTTTCAACATCAATCTCATTCAAATTTTCCACTAGCCTCATTTAAACTTTGTACGCCCACATTCATTCATACACTTCCCTCAAATACAGATATACATTTTCTCTTTTTATATTTTCTATATTTGTAGTAGGTCATGTTATATATTTGTACATACATATATACACATACGTACATATATAAGGCGGCCGGGAGAAACCCGGTTTCAACATGCCCTCCAAATCCATTAGGTTTAACTGTGAATCTTAACTTCACAATCCTCGGCACCCTGTCAAGAGTATGGGGCTAGATTTTTTTTTTTTTTCCTTTGGATTGATTTACTTTACTATATGTAAGTATGAAAATATCGCGAAAAAAATAAATCGTTAAGTGAATAAATATTTTGTGGTGATGCGATGTAGAAATAAATCTAGTAACCCATATTTGTTACTAACGCAAATGATAATGTTAAATTCAAAAATATTAAGAAATTTATATCCGACCCGCTAAGTCATTGTCTTCGATGAAATCAATTTGGATAGAGTGACGAAGGAAACGATTACGAAGGAAAGAACGCATTAGAAGAATTATACGGTCATTGGAGTGGGAAGGACATTCTGAGAGCGATTAGAAAGGAAGAAATAAAGAGAATGACCCTTAAAACGGCAGTTTCGGCTGTGCTTATCTTTCAGTCATTTCTTTTCTTCTATCATCACCGATGATCTCAATCATTTTCAAAATGATTGTGCGCGCTTTTGTGAGCAACAGGGTCTGATGGGCGCATTCATCGTTGGCCGAGAACAGGGTCGCAAGATAGACGCACATTTTCTACCTGAGCACGTGCGAAAATCGTTATTTATGAAAGAAATGTACCGGTCGTTATTTTATTATTATATTCGTCTTATCGTTTTATTTCCTATAATGCGTGTAGTGTACATAATGGCTATATATTGAGTGAATAATGTGTGCACGATTCTACTCACCTTTGTGTTGTTAATAATTAATTCTTTAATGCAATTTTGCACCGTTGTTACTTCATCGTCGTCATTATTTTCTGCCTCTTTTGACGATAGCGTTTCAGACGTATTATCGTTCGCCGCTGGCTGAACTGCGGATGCGGACGACGACATCTGGAAAAGCCCAAGCAAAGAAAAAAAAGCTTAACGCAAAAATTGTAAATTTCACTTAAAGTTCCTGCCGCTATCTCGTCAGGCTCCGTAAACTGGGGAAGCCTGTAGGGAACCAGATCGGAGTAGCGGTTTAAATTTGTATTTATGAGAATATAAATTATTTCGCTTCGTTACTTATTCAACAGATCCTTCCCTTGTTGCATAATTTAATATACCGTAACGACGCAAAAACCTCTCCCGCTACGCCGAAGTGTGCAACATAAATTATTGACGCGGATCTTTCAAAAAAATTACGAAAAATTTTAACTTTTCTGCAAAGAAAAACAACATTTTTTGCGAAAAAATTCTTCCCTTATTTCTAATAAAAATTTTCATTTTCTCAACTAAATTATTTATTGCACCTGCAAGCATTTTGGAAAAAGTTGTCGGTTTACATATTTTCGTTAAAAACATTCCGGAATCCGAAATTAAAATTTAATTATAAATTAAATTTAAAAAATTACTTATTTAAATTAAAATTCAAAATATGAAATTTTACGAACTTCATTTAATAAGCTACCCCCCCCCCCTCCCCCCACGGTTTTTTACTATTTTTCTGCTCGAGTTTTACTAGGTTAAAACGATTTGTCCATTGTCGCTCTCGAAATATCCCCCTTTTAATTTACATGTCATAATCAACCAAAATTAATTCTTCCCTCTGCTGTGGACTAAAGTTGGGACCGATTTATCGAAGTAATCAGCAATCCGCAATGGATGTCGAAAATTCGATATTTTGATCGACGGACTACCGTAATCAGAAATATAATTTATAACGTGGCCGGTTAAATTTCAGTTTAAAATGTCACACGGCGGGCACGTTTTGCGGAACCAAATTCACGGAAACATCGGAAAATGTTGGTTTCATTTTTTTTTCCCCCTTTTAAAATTAAAATAGATGAAGTCGAAATTTAACGATGGTTCGAAAAACGTCGCTGTTTAACGATTTGCGTACCAGAGAAAGCTCATTAAGCTAATGAATTATCTTTACGCTTAGAGCGATCGGCACCTGGTATTTTTTTAAATTACATTCCGGCTACGCGTTATCAAACTGGCTGCAATGTACTGTGAATCTGTCCTTGAAACTAGCTCTTTTGTTTAAGTAATCTACCGTCTCTTCGAATTTGTAAAACGACTAATTGAATCGTATCACTTTTTACTATATAAAAACGGATGTCTCGCTCGGAAGGATATTTAAATAGAAGATAAAGTACGATCCGCCGGCCGTATAAACTACAAGCCGTGTACTTTTGGCGATGCAAAAAAAAGCTCTTGCTTTGAAGGAAACGTCTAGTGGAAAAATGAAAAAAAGCCTTATTTATCTGGTTTTTAATTGAGAAACTTTAATATTTTGCTGCGAGATTTTTACAAACGGAACGATATTTGGAAAGTCTAGTTAAATCTTTATCAAGTAGTATTCAGTAAATTATTACGCGATTACAGAGAGATTCGCGAAATTTAAAAATGACGAAAAATTTCAAGTGAATTTCATTCTTGGATTCAGTTTTAGAATAGTAGCGAGACAATAATATTTAGAGATAGCTTAAAGTTTCCATCGCTGCTAAATAAATAGAAGTCCAACATCGAAGAAATGATTAAAAACGTACTAAGGGAAATAAATATAATAAAAATAGTTGGAATAGGTAATTTTAGGCGAAAAATCTGACTACGTTAATTATCAAAAATTAAACCGAAAATTAAAAATATTTTGTTGGACTATTTCCACTTCAAAGTTTTGCATGGAAAATACGTTTTTTTTTTTTTTTTTTTTTTTTGAGAAGGAAGCAGGGGTTCCTTTAACACGATCGATACGGCGCTAGAAAGTAAAGGGTTTCTGACGAATAATAATCTGCGGGGCATAAGTTCAAGAATAAAACATTATTATTTTTTTTAGCGAAGGGTTACGATAATTATTTCTATCGGAGGACCTTTAGAAAAAAGTATACGATATTATTTATATACTGTAATATATAATTTTAAAAGATTTGTCCTACCTTGTTTGTAGAATTACCTTCAAAACAGCCCTGCCATATATCATTCGAACGCATTAACCTAGTTTGAACAATTAGTGAATTATTTTGGGGGAAAATGTATAATTTGCAAACCTTTGGCGATGTCAGCTTAACAGCTTAGCTTTCTGCTAATTTCTTCTTTGCAATACAATTAACAACGTTGTCGACTAAGCATTTTTGACAGAACAAGTTCGAAAACTTAATTTCTACGGTTTAAGCAGCTAATTAGACTGCGATGTTTGCCGTTGCAACTTGATTTCCGGTTACCGCTTATTAAAAGTATCAAAAATTATTACCGGATTAATACTCATAGCGGACAAAAGCCGAACGAACTTTTAAAAAAGCGAAAATAAATTGAAAAAGAGTTCTGATGATATAGTAGTTGATGTAATCCTTCCGAAGTGTCAAAATAAATATATATTTTTAAAACAGTTTTTCAAAAATTATTTAAGATGAGCATTGATCACTGCGCAAGTTTTTAACATCCAGTAAAGACAAATAATCTAACAAAATTAAGTAAAATATGTATTTTGATATGTATATTAATAACTATTTTATTTTTACGTTGCGATTAATGAGAAATTCTTGTGACTTTTTACATTATTAATAAATCGTGTTATTCATGTAAAAACCCTGTTACGTTTTTGCGTTATGTTTATAAAAACTTTGTTTTCTCTTCTATTTTTTAAAAACAAAATAATAACCTGATACAGCATCGAAGTGTAGCGTACAAATGATATGTTACTTAATGAAGAATCCTTTTCCATACTGTTTGTTAAATATACAAATATAATAAGTTAGTAATAACCGATATAATAAACAACTATAACAAACAAAAATAAGATACATTTTCTTACTTAGTAACGTTTTCGGTTAGAATTTGTATCTGTTCACATATTGGTTTAGCTGATGATGGGTTATGCCCGAAAACGTTACTAAGTAAGAAAATTTATCTTATTTGTTTGTTATAGTTGCTTATTATATCTGATATGTTATTTGTTATAACGATTTCAAATGTCGATTAAAACCGACTTTTATATGTGAATCACAATCATCATTTGAAGGTCCAGGTGGTATTCTCGTGACGAGATCTGAAGGATCGAGTTACATAAAAAAAATAAATCGCAAATGGAAAACAGTATTTTTAGCGCAAATTACTGGTAGCACTGATGTTTCTGTAGTGATGTAGAAATAATTTTGGTAATTCACGTTTCCCATTAACTGATGAAGCTTGAACAATGTGACAGGTAATTTGTAAACACCGGGTCTGAACTAAAATTCTCTGCCTATTCACGTCAAATCCACGCCAAAACGATAGCGCTGATAAGTAAGGTACCCTTAAATCTAGCGAAGATATGCACATCTTTTCAACTGGAAAACGTTGGGATTTTACGGGAACGGATAAACGTAAATAAGTACTAACTGACAAAGTAAATTTATAAAATTTAATGATATTATTCTCTTTTTTTTTTAAATTTATCCGATGCTCTAATACATTGTCACAATGCCCAAAAACACCCGCAAGTATTTCTACGAACCTTAAACGTTATTAAAATTTTTTATAGTTTTAAAGGAAAATTATTACCGTTTCCACTATGAAGATAGACTTGCTTGTAATAGTTTTTGCTCAAGGTTGTTTGAATGTAATTTTCTTTTTTTTGAGCTTATATGAAAACCACCTCCATCGGCCAATTGTAATTTCTTATATGGTGGGAGAATAGACGGCATATGGTGCATCGCGAATGATGCTACAGTGAGGACAGAAAGATGGATGTGATTTTTGTAACATGTGTTAACCACGTGTATCCAACACAAAGTGGACCCATCACAACATCCTATTTTCTAGAGCACGTGCTAATATTCACAAGCCAGTATTTTGTCGGATTGTACGAAGGTAATTAATTTCTGATACTTGTATCTACCCACAACCCCGGGTTATCGGAGTTTTTTTTAGCTTTAACTTTGAGATCGGTTATGATGATGAAACTGAATTGAAATGAAGCAGGTGCTGGCTCTTTCAGTGCCTTATCCACGGATTTATTTCCAGAGAAGATTCCCGATATGGTGGTATCCAAAGCACTGTGATTTGTAACGAAATATTCTGAGACAAAAGATTTAAAATGTGTAGTAACGGTGTAGGACTATTATAACGCAGGATTTGAATGAAACGAGAGAATCTGAGCACATTAGAAATCTGCTGTGATCTGTACAGGTCGAAACATCTGCAACTAATATTTTATCGCGTAAAACTCTTCCCGAGTTAACGATAATGATTCGGTAAATTTTATCGCACCATAATTACACAGAGACTATTATATTTAATATTATTTTATGATCGCTGTATTTTACAATTTCTTGTTCGGTTTTTAATTTAGTTTTCTGAAATAAAGTCGACGGCGCTATTTCATTCATAAAGATATATTGTGTAGGACCACGATGGAAGTTGTAAACTGTCTTTAAAAACCATGTAGGCGATTTCTGGCGAAGAAATTCCCTTCTCACCGAAGGTGGTCATTCATCGACTTTACAGTAGAGATTGTTTAGCAGACTTGTACGAAAAGCGCATATTGCTATGAGCCATGTTGCGCGTCACATCTAGTTTTTCAGTTACAATTTTGCTGAAAAACAATCCAAACGTAATGAAAGTTCGCTATGTAACTAAAGTTCCGTATGTAAGTAAAGATTTTTTAGCTGCTCTAAGTAACTTGTAGAGACTAACTTACTCATCGTATTTATTCATTGGTAGCTGAAATAAGTAATTTCTTTATGAGATCTTTCTAATTTAGTTCATCGTCCCAATGTAATCCGAGGTGTTTTACAGCCGATTTAGTGGATAGAGTACGATTTTTTATGGAGACATTCAATGTTTTCAATCATCGCTTACGTGACAAAAGTGAATCGCTGTTTTCTCTTTAAGTTTCCATAGCCCGCTGAAACACGATTGAAATGGTACTTCGTAACATTTTTTCGTCGACGCTACCATCTTCGCAACGGAGAAAAAAATGATCATCTCATCGATAAATAAACTATAAAACGCTGGTTACAATTTTACATCGATCCAATATTATATTTAACATAATAATAGCTAGCGTCGGATTTAAAACCAGCCCTTGCGATACTCCATTTTTAAGTAAATACAAAGCTGTACTTTCGATGCGCATGACTCCTGTCGGTTACAACGCTTTTTATGAAATTATTTCCACCTGTTTTCTAGGTGCTTAATGTAGCTAAAATCTTTCGTTTTTAAATTCCAGCGGATTTTTTTATAATATGTCCACTGTAGATCTTTTATTTCGAAATCCAAACTGGAATGGAGAAATTCGATTTCGTTTTTATCCACAGTAATTCGCTATTTATCATTTTATTTTTTTTTTAAAGTTTGCATGGCGTAGAAGTCAGCTTAATTTTTTAATTCGTAATTTTTTTTTATCAACTTTAGGAACTGGCACAACGATTGCCTTACGTTACTGTTTTGGAAATGCCTGTAACTACCGTGTACGGTTATTTTTAACTGGTTGCTGAAAGTTGCTTTAGAAATTCGTTATATTATATGCCATCTGGTTCGGCAAATTTGCCAACTTTCATATGAGCTACAAAATTTATGTCTAACATATATACTAAATTCTTTGATGGTTCTTACACATGAACGTAGGCCGTGTATACTTGTTAATTATTTGTAAGCATATATGTAACCGTAACAAGTATGCATTCTATGCTTCTAATGTAATGTGTGAACACAATTGTGTTTGTAAACATGAGCTGTGAAAACTGAAAATTATAAATACACAAAAATCTGAAAAAAATCAAAAATTTAAAATAAATATAATCCGTATTTTTAGGTACTTCATTAATATTTTATGCTAAATTTTTTATTACGAGTATATGTGGTCGTCGTCGGAGTCGCATCTCTTGCTTCAAGAGGTTGCGTACATCTATATTCTTCGATTTCTGGCGTATCTAATCGTGTCTCCTAGACTTTTGCATGGACAGTTGGTCATTCGTGGTTACTAACTCCGATCTTCTTCTTCCTTTAATGGGCTTTTCCTGAATTCGTAATGCCAGCATGAATACACCGATTTCCCGGATTTTATGTGCTATGTATTTCAGCTTTCGGTGTTTGATATTTTCAACTATCGTTCTGTTTCCTTCATTCGCTTTTGCTAAGATTCATACATTTGTTACAAAATCAGTCTAAGGTATTTTTAATAATCTTCGATAACACCACATTTCAATGGCATTCAGTCTTCTTTCAATATCCGTATTGAATATCCAGGTTTCACACGAATATTTTAGTGCTGTCCACACGTAGCATCTTATTATTCTCTTCCGCAGGCCTATGCTCAAGGTTCGGTTTTTCAAAACGTTGCTAAGGTTGTCAAAGACTTTCTTTGCCAATACCAATTCTGCTTTTGATTTCTTTTAGGTCTATTCCGTCCTCACTTATGAGAGCACCTAAATATCTAAACTCGATGACATTCTCGATTTTTTCATTGTCTATCATGATTTCTGCTTTCTTGTCATTGGTTTTCGAGAATTTCATGACTTTCGTTTTTTTTTTCGCGTTGATTTTCATTCCAAATTGCAGTCGCGCACACGATTTATTCTATCAACCATTTTCTGCATTTGAGCTTCCGTTTCAGCTATAACTCTACCTTATCGTCCGCATAGCTTATTTCATTGATTCTTTTTCCATTGATCTTCAGACCCATTCCTTCCATTTGTGCCCCTCTTGTTATTTCGTCTGCGTAGATGTTGAATAACCGTGGAGAGAGTGGGCATCTTTGGCTTATTCCCCTTTTTATACTGCATTTCCCATTAGAGTATTCTGCGCCCATCTTGATATTTGCGCACTGTTCCCAATATAAATTCTTTAATTACCTGCAAATCTTTGTCATCAATATTGTATTTCTTCAGTATCTTGATCAATTTTTCATGTTTTACGCCATCAAAAGCTTTTTCATAGTCAATGAAGCACGCGACGATATCTCTGTTTGCATTCAGAACTCTGTATAACTGTTTTCAGAAGCGCAATGGCATCTCTGGTTCCTCTTTTTGGGACGAATCTGTATTGTGTTTCGCTTAGGTTTTCATCAATTTTCCGTTCAATTCTGACGTTAATTATTGCCAATAGAAGTTTCAGCAGGTGGCTCATCAATGCGATGGTTCTGTATTCAGAGCATACTTGGGAGGAGCTTTTCTTCGATGTTGCTATTGGAAATTTACATCTTTGAAATCTACAGGCAGTTCGCCTTCTTCGTATATATTTTATGGATGATCTGCAGTAGTTCTTTCTCATATTCTGGCGTAATTTGTTTTATTAAGTCTACTGATAGTTGATCTTTACCTACGGTTCGTTTCTCAGTTCCCACATTTCTATCTTTGGGACAGCTTCTTTTGTTGTATAGTCGATTTGGGAGGGTCTTGTAGTTTCGTCGTAGAGTTCCTTCACATACTCTAGCCAAACTTCGTCCTTTTCTTTTTTATTCATACAGCAGTTTCCATCTTTATTGCGTATGTATGAGATGTTATTCCTCTTTTTCTTGTGCACCTGCATCATTTGTTTACTTTTAGCGTGTAGTTCCCTGCCGCTATGTTTCGCGTCAAGTTCTTCGATTTCTTGTGACATTTCCTATCTTTCTTTCTTTCAGCGATTTTGGCCATCTTTGGACCGCGTATTATAATGCATCCTGTCATTTCTTCTCCGCTCCTTAGTTTCTCTCTGTGAATAACTTGACATCATGCATTATATAATTTTTTGGGGTTCCGGTAAGCCGATCCGTTTTTAAAACTGAGATTGTTAGTCCCAGAGTGGTTTTCTGTTGGGGTTTGCTCCCTTAGCCGAGGGGTCCCGGTTATTACTTTTCTCCTTTGCCCATTTCTGCTGTATGTTCTTATTCAATGTGACATATTCAGGTCCAAATCTATTTTTAAGCTTTCTTCTTTCTTCCATCATCTTTAGTATTTCTTCGGTCATCCAAGGATTATGCATTCTTTTTCCTTTAACCGGGATTGCATCTTTGGCAGCTGCAATAACTTTGTTCTTCCATGCAGACTACATTTCATCGATATTTTTATTTTTATTTTCGTTGGACTCGGTCTCGTTTTGTCTTCTCAATTCAGCCTGAAATTTGTCTCGTATTTCCCGATTTTTTAAACTATTCGTGTCTATCTGTTTCTGTTTCTTCAGTTTCTCCTTTCGGCTTTTCAAAACTATACGGCATTTGGCCAGGAGTAACACATGGTCCGTATTACAGTCAGCTCCTGGGTATGTATGGCAGTTTATCACAGCATTTTTGTATCGCTAGTTCACAGCAATATAACCAGTTTGATTTCGGGCTTTATCTCCGGGACTGACCCATGTATACAATCTTCTTTCGTGTTGTTTGAACCATGTATTACAAATCACATAGTCATGCTTTTCTGCGAAATCGATCAGCTTTTCGCCTCTTTCATTTTTATCTCCGGGCGCGTATTTTCCAGCTACTTCACTACCATGATCTTTTCCTACTTTGGTGTTCAAATCTCCAATTACAAATACTATGTCGTTGTTTTTCGTGCATTTTCTTGTTTCATCTAAATCATGATAGGAGCGTTCGATTTCTCCTGCTTTGCTCCCTGCGGTTGGATATCTATATTTAATTTTTTCGCTTCTGATATGACATTTGCTAGCTTCCTGATCTGATATAACGATCGCACGTTCCCAGTTCTAATGTTTATGAAGTTTTTCCGCCTTATTTTAATTCCGCGTATTCTTAGCACTCGATTTAGCTGCCTGGGTAGATCAGTAGCAGCCTGACGGAGACTCAGGGCCATTGTTTTATCGACGTTCATAGATGTAATTCTAGGGGAATTTGAAATGACGGTGGTATCCCGTTGTCTTCCGTCATGATTTTCTGTCGGGGTTTACTCCCCTAGCCGAAAGATTCAGTTTTAAGGCGCTGAATACTCGCCTGCTCACCCCAAAACATAATGTTCATATAACATTATTCTTACCTGGGACACTTTGGTTATGGGTGAGCTGCTAATGGTCTGCAAGATGTAACTACAGTGGTATGCTTAACGGTATTTATCGGTGTGTTGTTATCGGCCAACAACACCCCACCGTTTTTTATACGGTAATTCATTTATGTAAATTATTAATATACAAATCAAAATGATGGAAATTATTAATAGTATGAATATTAGTGAAAAATGTATTGTTATTTATAAAATAAATATGCGAAGAAAATCCTCCCCAAAGAAAAAAAAAATTCTGAGCACGGGTCTGAGCTGAGATATTGTTTTTTGAAATAAGGTTTTATTTCATTTTCTACTTAAAAAAGAAAGAAAAAAAACACGCTCTGGCTCGTGTATATTAGTTTACATACTCGCTACTCTTCTTTTTTTTGAGGGCTCACTGACAAAGAGCATTATTGACCCATGTTTGACAAGAAAGAAAAGTATTGCTGAATTAATTATTTAGATTCGTATGCGGTCAGATACCGCATCAATGAAGGATAGAAGAGGAGCGACAACAGTTAACGAAGGAAAGGAGAGAACAGATGCAGCACTATAGGGAGCAGGAATATTAAGTCTCAAAAGTTGAGAGTAAAGAAGTAAACGTTCAGGCGACAGTATGGAACATTCGAAAAGAATGTGGTTAGAATTACATTCTAAGATTACCTTATTTTGTACAATTTTTTTGTGAATATATTTGATATTTGATGTAACTCTAACTCTTTAATAGTGAAAGTTGCACGACTTTACGTCAAGCAATTTTTCATAACCTGTACGGTTGTTTCTCTTTCTATAATGAATAGATTTCAACTATGCTACAAAAAACTTTAGCTATGATTGAAGAATTACCACATATTTTAATTAGAACACTGTAAAACGGATTTGACGTATACCGTTCATTTGGCGAATTCTGTTCCATATTGTAGTATCAAATAATTTTTTCTTCTTTTAGGGCTGTTTGCAGCTGTCTCTCAGTATTTTACACGCTATTGAAAACTATAGAATACAAAAAAAAGTCGATAAAAAATTACCTTAAACCTAGCCTTAAAACCAGTGTCTTTTTTTTCGTAATTTTAAATGCCTATTTTGACTTTTTCGTGTGATTATATTATACATGCATATGTTGAGGCCAGTGTTTAAGAATAATTTCCGTTCTGGCAATTTAAACCTGTACAGATTACAGATAACTCTATAAACTTCCAGAAGTACAAGTCCTAAAGCTTATCAGAACAGCTAATTCAGTGTAAAGTGAACTGTTTTGTCTTTGCCTCTTTATATATAGGTAATTATATACTTCTTTTAATGTTGGCGATCCCCCCCAAAAAAAAGAAATACTTTTAATGTATATTTATGAATATGAAACAAATATGAATAACAAGAACTGAATTCAAACTTTTAATCGGGCTTCCTAAAAAAATTAGAGTCTGTTTGAAATTTGAACAAATGTTCCCTGCAAAATTTGTCGTCACACTTTCTTCGTGAAAAAATGTGACAACTTTTAATTTCTCACAGATAGATCATAAGCGAAATACTAAAAAAAGAAGAAAAAAACAAAAAAAACGAGAAAATCGCTTTTTTAACATTATTTAGTTATTACGGTTCAGTTTCTTTCGCGTTAATCGAAGCAGGCGCTCTAAGCTTGGAATAAAATAAATAAATCACAATTTCGCCCTTGAATCGAAACATTTTAATTAACCAGCTACAAAAGGTAAATTCGGCAAGAACGAGGCATTCCTCTTGCATTTTTTATAATGTCGAAGTAACTTTTTAATAAAACGACGAAATTGCTATTTTAATAAGCTATCAACATGTACGAGGGTGGTTCAAATATAAACCGGAATTTTTAAATAAACGCGAGAAAAATTTATCGTGGAAAAAGTGGTTACACTGGCAGTTAGACCGGTTTGTTATGTAGAGCAATTAGAACCGCGTAACGTCACTTTTTAGTGTAGTTAGAGCCATGAGTGAAAAAGAAGTACCAGTGTCTGTTGCGCAACGCATCATTATTCGTTTTTTAGTCAAAGACGACGTAAAATCCGTGGAAATTTACCGAAAATTACGCGAACAGTTCGGGGATGAGTGTCTCTCCAAAACTCAAGTGTACGAGTGGTGTTCCGCGTTTCGAAAAGGACGTGAAGTGGTGTCAAACATAGCACATACGCGGCGCCCAAAAAACAGCATTACAGATGAACACGTCAAAGCCATCGAACAACTCATTTTGGCTGACCGACGCGTCCGTGTACGCGATATGACCGACGAATTGGGCATCAGCATAGGTAGTATTGAGACAATAATTCATGATCGGCTAGGTTATCGCAAAATTGCAGCCAGATGGGTGCTAAGACTTCTGAATTTTGAACAGAAATTCACTCGTTGGGAAGTTTGTACGCGTCTCCTGCAGCGGTATGAAGAGGAAGGAGAGAATTTATTGCGGCGAATATTCACCACGGACGAAACTTGGGTACACTACTATACGCCGGAGAGTAAACGCTCGTCTATGGAGTGGCGGAAGAAAAAAGAGGGAGCGCCAGTCAAAGCGAAGGTTACACAGTCAGCTGGGAAGGTGTTGTGTACCGTGTTTTGGGACATGAAGGGAGTGATCGCAGTCGATTTCCTAACTGAACAACGTACTGTGACGGCGCAGTATTACAGTAACCTCCTAAAAAACACAGTCAAACCGGCCTATCGAACAAAAAGGCGCGAAATTCCGATCCGTAGTGCGATACTGCTTCAAGACAACGCCAGGCGGCCACATACCGCTCGGCTCACGATGGAGACATTGGCCGAATTGGGCTGGGAAACACTTGAACATCCTCCTTACAGTCCAGATTTGTCGCCTTGTGATTATTATTTGTTTGGCCCGTTGAAAGAAGCACTTGGTGGACAACGTTTCGACAGCAACGATGAGGTGGAATCGTTTGTGCGCAAATGGCTATGTGACAAGCCGCGAGATTTTTACGAAAAAGGAATAAAAAAATTGCCGGAGAGGTGGAAAAAGTGCGTAGCCTGCGAGGGGGGTTATCTCGAAAAATTGTAAAAAATATGAGCACTGTAAGTATAAAATAAAAATTTTTATGACGAAATTCCGGTTTATATTTGAACCACCCTCGTATTTATTTTTAAATTTACTCGAGCTTGTCTACTCTGGATATTAACCCAGCACGAGCGATTTTGAACTGATTTTTTTTTTTTTTTTTTTTTAATGGGTTCGTCGACATGGACATTGGCCCAAGAACAGTGGAATAGAGAGAAAAGAGAGACTCAGATCCTTACACGATCAGAGATAGCTGACAGAAAAGAATCGAGAGCTAGAATAACCGAAGGAGAAGGAAGGGAGAGAATGAATGAAGCACAGTATGGAGCGGGAATGCCGTTTTGTAAGAGGAAGGAATAAAAAGAAGCCTGTTCAATTGAAAGCGACGAACAACTGAACATTATATGATCGGGATCAGAAATACATTGATCGCCGGGAGGGTGCAATGGACAATAAGGAGAAGGCACGAGAGAATAACGGAACAATGAGGAAGGGAGCAAACTATGCCCAAAACGCAAGCGGCAAATCGCAGAGAGATTAGAACGGCGCATAGAAGGAAAGTTAATAAACCATGGAAAACGTGGAAGGGAAGGTTGAATATACAAGAAAAGGGAGTTCGGGTTGGAGAATGAGGAGATGTAGGAGTCAGACCACAGTTTGCAATGAGCAGCTGCAGACAGAAGGGAAATATTAGAAGCTGAGAAGGCAGGAAGAAACCTACCAGAAGAGGAAGATAATCGAGCGAATGAGTCAACCAACTCATTTCCCTCGATTCCGGAATGACCAGGAATCCAAAGGAAATCCGTTTGGATAAAGTGGGAAAGGAAAAGATCGTGAATTAAGGAACGAATAAGGAGAATGATACAGTCGGTAGAGTGAGAAGGGTGAGGAGATGAGATAGACTGCAGCACGCTTTGAGCGTCCGACAGGATAAGGAGATTGCTAGAAGCCGGAGAAGTTTTGATAAAAAGTAGGGCACGCAGAATAGCCGAAGACTCAGCATAAAAGATTGAACAAAAGGAGGGAAATTTAAAGGACTCGAAGTAATTGAGAGAAGGACAGAAGAAGGCTGCACCAACAACTGAGTTCCACTGGAATAAAACTTTTTTTCGATAACTTGACAACACAATTGATGAAATAAGCAAGTTAAACGTACTGCAGCAATTAACTCGACGGCGTATATTAATAATTAGGATAATCCGAAAAATTTAGACGAGTTATTGTATAGAAAAGGGGACAAAAAAAAATTGAAAACTATAGACCGATATAAGTTTTAGTGATACAGCCTCAACATTTTTTTCCAAATTACTCAATTAAAACATATTCTCAATTTAGAGCAGCTTGTAGAACACGTCGGTTTAAACCGGTTGCTTTCTGAAATCATAAAATGAGCTAGCAGATTAGTTCTGGTTGGACACACTCTGGAATAGGATTATGTTGTAGACCACGCCGCTGCGGAAGCGCCTTCGGCAGCGATAAGATTTCCGTTTATTCCCTTCATAAAAGTTGATAATCATATTAGCCGGATTAAATACGGGGTAGCTGTTTTAATATCGTTTCGCCTTTAATTTTTTTTTTTTCGTACCTTTTCTTTTCTGAAGGTGTCCCGGCTGGTTCAGTAAGCAAGTTTGTACTATACGCTGATTACAAATGAGGCATTCACACTTAGCCTTGAACTTTTCCGATTCCTCTGCGCCTAATAATGACCTTGAGTTCACACCGATTTTGTAAATGACCTTAATCACCTGCTGTTCCGCTAAGTTTGGGAATCGTAAGGTTTGCTTTCTTTAAGGGAATTAGCTAATAACATCCTTTCGCCATATTGTACCATCATCAAATAGAATTTTTGCATAATTCTTTGCACGTGTATCTTTTTTTAGAAGAAAAAAAATATAGTACCATCAACAAATAGAGTTTTAGCATAACTCTTTGCAGGTGTATCTGACTGTCAGCGGTTACATATTAGATTGTCGGAGCAAAAAAAACAACAAGCTGATCTTCGAAATGGTTTTCAATAATAGATCATCTTACCGTCGTAAATCAGTCTATAGGAAAAAGAATATAAATTTGACTTTTAATACAAAAGCATTTAACCTGCTAGAATTTTAGTCGAGAGAGCGCTAAAAAATCACAAGAGGTAAAAGGTACGTGTACTCACGAAAGACTAGAATTTCGACACAGATAAAGAGATATATTTTAACATGAAAGAGTATTAAAACGAAGAGATCTCGACCAACTCTATTTAGTGCAACCCTAAAAGAAATTTCTAGGAAACTGAAATGCTAATATAAAGGGGAATAAGCATAAACGGAGGAATGTTGAATAATTTTTCATTATCGGAAGATGTGTAGTAGAAAATATAAAAGAACTACAGGTACTTCATTAAATTAAGCAAGCGAGCGAGAAATTAGCTAAAGAACATAAAATAAATACATTATCCGAAGAAAATGCGACTAAACTGGCATGGCTTAAGATTAAAGGGGACACCTATGTCTGTTTTCAGGGCCAGCGGATTATTTTTCTTTTTTTTTTTTTTAAAGGAATCCACTTTCATAATAGTAAGTTACGAAAAAATCCAAATGATCCCCAATAATGACGAAGTAGTAATAATGAAGTATGCGCTTAAAATAATAACTAAAACCAATGAGACTTTTGAGTATTTCTTTTGCAATGACGAAATTTCCGGTCCAAAGTCAGACATATATCGTTATTGGCATGCAAACGATTTCTTTCTTAGATTTGATCTGGTGAGGAGCGTAGAAAATTCTCACTTACGTAAAGGTATGGTTGAAAATGGCACAGGATACCGTAAAGCGAGTTCTGGTTGGAAAAAGAAATGGCCTTTTTCCCCCGTAAAAGATCTGCCAGGAGTTATCCTCGCCGCTCTCGTAACGTCAGCTTGGACTTGTTCTGCAATTTCCTTTAATATATATCGATATAGGGAAAATATTATTATTATAGATCGATTTCGAAGATGTTTCCCGAATTTTCCGGAAAATAATATTTAAATTCCATTTCCAGCATTTGTAAAAGTGATATGTAATTCCCATTCTAATAATTTCATAGTCAATGCCGCGAAAAAATGATTTAGCGAAATTTTAATTTTACAAATAAAAAAACGCGAAGCCTATCTTCAAATTCAGAAGACGTTCGTTGTACTCTTTAAATGTTTACTTCCTGAAAAGTCGTAAATTTAATGTGAAAATATCCGCGAGATAGGCCAACTTTCGATCTTCAATCTTACAGTTGCAAAAAAGTCCCCGCTCCTTCTATATATGCGTAATTGCTATCTTCAGAACATTTCAGTGGCAGTTCTTTTTTCTACCTTATAGAGAGAGAAAAAAAGTTCTCAGAACAGCATTCACATTTAGTTTATTCGTTAAATAAATATCTGTACCTACGCACCGGGATATATTCTCATTATTCGTCGAGTACACAACTTTTCAACATTTCCATCGAAATCAGATTAATTTCATTCAAAATGTCAAATGCGTTCGCGAGCCCCACGAATTAAAAAACATCCCTATAGCGGAAATTGAATAAAATTCTTATTTTCCAAGTATTACAGCGTGATAATATAACGCAAGCATATAACAATAGAAGCTAAACTGTTTCGCCGCTGTTAATAAATAAGGAGTTTTTCTTGTAGGCCAATTATATCATCGGGTTTTATTAATTTTTCGAGAAAAACGCTCTAAATATTTGCTTTTTTGTTTTAAACGCAATTTTTATTACGAGGATATTTAGTTGTTTTTTTTTTTTTGTAACAAATGAGGAAGAACTTTTTTTATAATTTCGAAAAATATCAATGTCCAGTTTTCGTTTTTGCGAAGGAATCAATTGTCACATAATACATTAGGAATTATTTTAGACGCTGCGTTGTAAATCATCGAGAGAGAATCTTACGGTAGTGAAATGTATTAGAAAAACCATGGCTTTACGTAAAGGTCCTGAAGTGGTAATCGCCGACACACAGCGGCAACAGCTCGTAGCGTTTTTAATTGTATATATTACATATAATAAGAAATTTAGCGGATGATTTTTCGGATAATGAGCCTACCGCCGCCGAGACATCTCAAAAACATCGACGTAGAATACCGGAGAATATTCCTTACGTTAGCAGACGAATAAAAAATTTTTTCATTAAATTCAAAAAAACCGGACCTTTAAAATGTTGCTCGACAACGATATTATTGTGTTTCGGCTGCATTCAAGCTGTGATGCACATGTTTCATGCGTGGGTTTTAGGGCGATTCGACGATTGCGAAACACATCGCACTAATTAAAATGATCGCGTCGAAAAATGGAATGGAAAATTACCTGTGTATCCAACAGATGAAAATTTGAGTGCGCGTCTAAAATTTCCGTTGGGAATTGTGCCGAAGGAAAGCTCCGAAAAGCTCGAACAAACGAAACACGATTCGGCGCTGCGTAGGGAAACGAGTAACTAAACGGCGAAACAGAAGAGTCGTAGGAAGGTTTCTGTGCTCGGTCGGGAAGTCGGCAGGTGAGTGCTAGACGAGAAATCATGCGCTGTTGAATCAATATCGGATGCGCGTTGTTTCGCTCGCTAGACGCAAATCGAGCGAAGAATTAATGGCCGGGGCAGCGGCTTTTCCACAAGCAAAATACATAATGCAATGACGAAACGTAACACAATTTCTGCTTTCGGGGTAACCTTCTTTCTATTCCTCTTCCATCGTTCTGCCTCGCATTTCTACGCCGTTCCTCGACCTACTAAACTGTTTCATAGCAAAATACCGGCACCGGTACACACCATTTCGCTACTCCAGAAATGGCCACATTAGCCGACAGTGTGTTGATCCACGCACGCACCTGTGCACTAATGATGGAAATTTACCAGCCCTGACAAGATGAATAAAAAGCCGGGCGCTGATTTCAGAAGCGCCTAGAGCGTGCTTACTTTTCAGACTTCATAAATTAGCCGATTAGTCTTCGGGAAAAAAACGGTCCAACTTCCAAGTCGATCACTTTCGCAACTTAAGATAATCCGAACTAAAAGTATATAACATACATACGTGTGTGTGTCTGAACGTATTTTTTAAAATAAACCGGGCTGCCCATTTGGACCGTTTATTGCCAGCGTGTAGGAGGAAATACCGGAAGAAGCAGCTCTTCGCAGCTATTTCTGATCGCCGTAAAGTATATTTATTATGAAGACGTTTGAGAACACTGCTACGGAATGTATTCCGAGCAGAGACGGGGAAAAAAAGAGTTCTTCCAAAAGCACGCGAAGCTCAGAGAATAAATTTGACCGGTACACTCAGTTACACAATATGTAAGCTCGGTGTAGGTTTAGAATACGAGATGTGAAAAGTACCGAGACTGCTGAAAGCAAGAAAAAGAGCAGACTTAAAAAATCTATAGAGGCAATCAAAATCGGAAAAGCGGCTGGCGTTATGGATTATACCCTGAATTTATGAAACATTTTGTTTTGGCTGAATGAAATTATGTTTTTAAACAAATTTTACAATTACTTTCGAGACATAGGGAAATTTCCGAGGCAGTTTAAGGGGGAGCGAAAGTAGTTGCAATAATCAAACCATAAAAAAAAAGTAGTAGTGATGAATCCCATTACAGGTCATTATCGTTGTTATATGCGCCGTATAAGATTCTAGAATGAATAATCTGCAATCGGATAGTTACACAGGAGCGAATGATGCACTAGCAGGTTTTAGGAGAAAACAGAGCTACGTATGGTTATAACTCTGATCAACTACATTGAAAAAGGACACGATATCTTCAAAGATCTTACTTCGGCTTATGATTCTGCGCGGAGAGGACGGTTGCTTGTAAAAACAGCGAAGGCGGAGCTATGCGAAAAATTCATATGTTTACTAAACGAAATGCTTACTGACCGAACCTTCAAAATAACACTTGAGGGAAAACCCTTCGACCAAGTAAGACGAACAGTGGTCTTGGCAGGTCTCAATTTTAGCCCCTCTATTGTTTACATTATGTGGAAGCGATACAGAACGAAAGCCGGGGAAAGTTTCGATATGTAGATAACATCGCTGCGGCATTTTAAAATAAATCTGTCCGTGAATGCAGTGAAATTTTAACTAGATACTTGGAAATTTCGAACAAATATTTCGAATTACGGGAACTGCGATTGAGAACACCTAGGGAGAACAGAATCACTATTATTCCTGCTTCTTGATGAACAAAACAAAATTGCACGTTACCCTCGCACATGTCAAATCAAACATAATGCCTCACCAAAATACCTAGTTCTGGATAGAACACCACCGTACACAAAGCACATACTGAAAAATGAACACAGAAAGCGAAGTTCAGGGTGAATTTAATTAGAAAATTGACAGACACACTTTGGAGAAGAACGATAATGATGCTAAGAACGTTGGCGTTTATTTACTCGACCGCGGAATACTGTGCGCCTGTCTCGTTGAACGATACGCATACCGAAAAAGCGGGCATTCAGTTAACAAAAACTATACACAGCCACCATTCTGCTTTATGAAAAATCTCGGTTGCTCACTGTACAACATCATGTGACACAATCCCCTAACGCGCCTATTTCCATTAAAATATTATTGGTCCCTGTATAACATCCGAGCGCCTTTATATCTCTCCAGCTAAACTCTGACAACTTTTAACATTTTTTGCTTAATCTTTCTTTCCACAATGATCACCTTAACGTCTACAATCCGCTTAAAACAATTAATGTAAGATTTGCTATAGTAGTAAAATCTGGAATAAAGATCGTCTCGAAATTGTGGCAGTTGCAATTTGCGTTGACAAATCTCTTAATTTCATATCAATTTACCCAAATACCCTTTTGAAGAAATTGCAGAATAGCAGAATCATGCGCATTGTTACACGGATGGAACAAAATGAATACCTGAGAAAGCTAAAGGCCCTTTTCATCAATAAAGGAAAGTAAAACAAGTCTCACACCCTTGATAAGGTTTCATGGACTGTTCAGTTAAGGTTCACAATGTACTAAGCCCAACAGCGCTATAGCGTGTGAGAAATTAATGGAGAAATAACTGCTACGCGTCTGATAGGCTACTGCTCTTCTCTCGACGTGGAATTATTGGAAATTATTTTTGGTCTAGAAACATACCTACTAACATTACAATAAAATCAGAATATACTTGTAATATTCACCCGCAAGTACTACAGAAAACAAACATCCCATTAATAGCGAAAAATCTTTTGTTACGTATATATTCATTCAAATTCCTGTACTAATTCAGTTTTGTGGATGTCCCCAGTCATTCAGACATTGTAAGGAATGAAATGGGTTCGCTCTGCGGCCCACTATGCTGTATAGTGCCCTTGTCCACTTTTTCTGTCACGTCCATGAAGGTATCGAGTGTTTTATTGTCTTGTTCTAAGCAGCAGTAGTGCCTGGACTTCTAGACCTCCTAATCTGCACGTAGTCAAAGAGTCCACCGATCCGATATGGCTATCTTACTATTGTCCAGTAAATCGTTTACGACTGGTGTTATCTCACAACTATATCATAAACGGTGTTTAAAGCCTTCTTCTTCTTTGCGTAGAACTCAGGGATATCCTTTCAATCAGCACCTCTTCCTTGAGTGCAATACAGACTAGCCGAAAAAAGTGTGAAATATCGAACTTATCTGGGGGAATTAGCCCGGGACTTCTTTTAAAAAAATAACCTGGGTTACACGCTTTAAACCTCCATCGGTCATGATCATCGATATTCTAAACGGCCCGTAAAATAATAATAATAAAAAAATAATAATAATAAAAGTACCGATAACTACAATATGAACTAATACTGTAAATGATGACCTAATTTACATAAAAATTCTCTCGCATCATATTTCCGTTCGATTTCAAATGCCATTAACAACTTTTTACTCGCGACAAAAAAAAAAGAAATAAATATGACAAGTTTAGGCTGTTTTTTCTAAAGTGTTGTTGCATACTACTAGGTAACTACGCGGAGACGTTAATTTGACAAATCGCAGGTTGGGTTATTTTTAGATTGTTGGAAAAAAGTTCTTTTAATGATGCATTAGTGAGGTTTACGAGATAAAATATAAAGCAGAATTAAAGAAGAGTGACTGCAGAAGGAACATTGTGCAAGTTCAGTTATTATAAGTTAAGTTGGTGTGGCCAATACAGATGTGAGCTAATCTCTTGGGTTGAATACATGGGATTTCCATGAATTTCATTTCGAATATTGCGGAAGTTGATCCGAAATAGAAATTTGGTATCATTAATATACAGAGTCTGTGTTAATGATTAATTTATAAGGGAACATTGGATTCCGGAATGGGGACAGTATAGGATGGAGTTGATAAAAAGACGCTGTTTTACTATCCTAAGTACAAGATAGTTTAAAAGAAATCGCATGGGCCTGATGTTTACACGAAAACAATTTACGGTGTGCAGATATTGACGTAAAATGTTTAAAATTTTGTCGGCAGTAGGAGGCGATAGGTTAAGTACAAATCGATATATGTATTTGACAGAGAACATTGAATCGGAACATGTCAGGAATTTCTGATGGTTAATAGTAATACGAATGGAAATATCAAGTTGTGTAACGAGTATTCAGCAACAAAATACTGAGGTGGTGGTACGCTCGTTGGGCCTCATTCTCCATTACCAGATCGCAACTACATAAATTATTGCACTTGGATTCATCGGTATAGATGTTTTTTTACATTTTTTTGAATTTATTTATTGATCTGATCTAAAATCACTGAGTGATTTGGAAGTTGTGTTAAACACGTATCGGTGTCAATTTGATGTAAAAACGAGCGGTTTGTTAATATTTCATACTTGAATTCACAGAGAAGGCTGGAAGTAGACAACGAATGATTTAAAGTCGAATTTGAAATTTATTTCGAAAAAACTTTCCATTTACGACAGATAGCCATTCTTCAACTTCCTAATATGCCCGTTGCTAATTGAATCGTGGCGTTGCTCATTATATATTGCTCGGCCGCAGTCTTTGATTAAATTATTCTACAGCATAGGAATGACAGCAATTATTTTTTAGCTACAAATATAGTATAAGCCAACTTACTCATCATATTTACCGCTGTTGTAATTTGCAGTTTGCTTCCTCCTCCTAGGTTCATTTTCATAAGCAAAGTATAGAATTTACCTTTTTAAACGTTTGTAACTTTACAAAAATATGCCTCGGTCATCTTTAACGACGAAAAAAAGAAACCATTTTCTGATATACCGCACTGTCCTACGTGAGACATTGTTCTGTAAGGCTGTTTCACCTATGGTGATATTTTTGCACTGTAAGAAAGCGACGTAAGCAAACCATAAATTTATCTCATAATGTGAAATAAAGCTTTGTTGAGCTCGAAACAGATTCTTACAATAGTCAACTTTCAAGTAGATAATATTAATGATGTACTTCCACTGCGAACTTAAAATTGGACACTCTAAGACTACGGTTACACTAAATGCGTCTGCGTGCGTTTTTTAGGTCTCCATACGCGTGCGACCATACATCGCATTGCTTACGGTTACCAAATACTTCCGACCAAAAGACAACAGACACATTCTTAAAATAATAAATAGATATAGAGAGGTAGCCGTAAAATTTATTTATATACATTTTTTTTTTGAGGGAACAGTATTACTCTATACATTTATGTATTTATTTATTTTTTTTATTTTTTTATTTTTAAATTGTATGTGCTGTGTGTAATTACTATGACAATTACAGCACACACAAGGGCGGGGAATCATTTAAATGTGCTGAGTTAAGCCGCTAATTTTAATGAAGGTAATAATCCTGTTGGTGGAAATTACCTCATTTGAGAGGGTCTGCTCTATATTTCTGAGTAGACCAAGTTGCCTCCGCAACATAGTAAACTTTTGTCAGGTAAGTAGTATTTAGGAAACTGTCGGTACGGTTGTCTGGCTGCACAAGGAGCATGTAGACGGAGGCAGTGTTTTATCAATTATATGTTTGTGCGAAATAGCGATGTAGCCAATTTGCACCCGTCTGAGGATCTTAAAATCGTATCGGGATGTTCCTTCCGGTAGCCACCATGATTCAACTGTGGGTTTAATGGTTCTTAAGAATGTTGTAACAGCTGCCCATTCAGCTCTCCACTGGTATTCGCACGCCTTTAGGAATGTATATGTGATTGATGAGGGTAGTTCCGCGTCCTCTGGCATTGGCAAGAGTAAGGCAGAACGTGCTGCTCCGTCAAAACTCTCATTACCAGGCACTCCAATGTGATCAGGCAGCAGCGACACGTGACTATCCATTAGATGCAATTCGTACAAGTAATGATATATTTTTAAAACTAGCGGGTTGTTGTATTTTTGGCTCTTAATCATGTTCAAAGACTGTAATTGATGTCATTTTTGCGCTAGAAATAATCTAAAAAAAAAAAAAAAAAGTTATAAAAATCCGTTGTTATAAATATATGACTAAAGTTTTAGCTCGTAGTAATGCTATGCAAACCGCAAATTAATATTTTTTATAAAGTGTGACGTAATCAACTGAAATTTACTTCAGGTATTATAGAAAAACACTATCATTTAAGGGTCTGGCGGTGTCCCAGTGGCAAGGTCCGAATGATCGAGGTTTATGCGCGTTAGACGAAACTGCTTGTAAAAATACACGTTTATTTTTATTTTTATGCGTGTCGTAGAAGACTAAAAGAACGCACATAGATGCATTTAATGTCGTCACAGCCTACGACATTTTTTATAATGTGAAATCCAGCACATTCAAGGGACATTTGATATTTCCGTGTAGTGCCGAATGTTTTTTTAACGTCAAAGAATAAAATGTTGTTTCATATAAATGATTGGATTTTCGTATTAATGTAGTAAAATAAGTCGTTAAACGTTTCTTTCGCATTCCGAATTGATTTTACTCTGTTCGTTCTGTCACGGAGTAATTTTCTTTCTGTTTGCATTTATCAGTGTTGATTCCCTTTAGCTGAAATGATTAAATTATTAGAAAGCTGTGCAATCTTTAAATTTATAAAGTTTGCTGATTGTATTTCAGGTGTATAGTTTCGGTCCTTTGTCCGACTGTTTTCTCAAAAACTCCACCTCAGATGTTGGACTGTCAACAATATCTATAATTAGTAGTTAGTGATCACTTCCAGCCAGGTCAGAATGTTCCGTAAAATGTACATATTAATGCACTAATTGTGGTGAACGATGATGTTAAATATTACACTATTGATATTAATTTTCATTAAGTAAATTTCAAATTGCTATGAGTAATCTGTCATCTTAACGTGATTAGTTTGTAGGATTTTAATATTACCAGGGCTGTATCCGAGAGGAGAAGTTTTCAGGGTTCACTACCCCTAAAAGTCTGCGAAATAATAACTGCTTGAATTATATAGCCCGAAATTCAAAATAAATTTGTTTTCAATTTTTGATAAAAGAAAAGTATATTGAAATTTTTATGAATTCTATGAAAACGACTATTTCTTATTTGTTTTTATTGTAGTGTTAAAATATTGTACTCGTATAAACAATAATTGACTGCAAGGCTTCAGTGTACTATTTATAAATAAATATACGAGGGTCACTTCAAAAGTAACTACACACGTTACCGTTCTTTGTGTCTACTTACACTATCCCATCAAAAATTTGAAAATATGTGTATAAAGGTGCTAGCCACTTGTTATAAAAATTTGAAGACAATCGGTTGTATTGCGCGTATGCTGTTGTGCTTCAAGTATGTCTGCGGTGAGTACTCTGTTGTCCAATTCTGATGTGCGAGCCGTTATTCGGGTTTTAATGATTGAAAATACGAGAGGTGCTGAAATTTACCGATGTTTGTGCGCGGCGTATAGTGAAGGCAATGTAATGTCGAAACGTGCCATGTATCAATGGGTTGCCATGTTTAAGGCTGGTAGAGTGAAAACGAAAGACGAGGCGCTATGGTTTCGTCATTAGTGATGTCTGATAGTCGACCGCTTCGCGCCTCATAATTCGTTTTCACTCTACCAGCCTTAAACATGGCAACCCATTGATACACGGCACGTTTCGACATTACATTGCCTTCACTATACGCCGCGCACAAACATCAGTAAATTTCAGCACCTCTCGTATTTTCAATCATTAAAACCCGAATAACGGCTCGCACATCAGAATTAGACGACAGAGTACTCACCGCAGACATACTTGAAGCACAACAGCATACGCGTAATACAACCGATTGTCTTCAAATTTTTATAACAAGTGGCTAGCACCTTTATACACATATTTTCAAATTTTTGAAGGGATAGTGTAAGTAGACACAGAGAACGGTAACGTTACTTTTAGAGTAACCCTCATATTTCATAATAATACACACACAAACACACAAACACACACACACACACATACATATATATATATATATATATATATATATATATATATACAGGGCCGAATTATCCATTAGGTAGTGTAGGCAACTGTCTTGGGGTTCCGCATCGGCTAAGGGCCCCGCATCCCAAGAATTTTTTTTTTTTTGAAAATGTTTCTTCGAATGAAAATTAAATATGAAGATTTGTACGTAGCCAACCCTCAATGACAACATTATTGCCTTGCAATTATATATTGCATCGTCAGATTGTTACTGGTTTTGATACGAATTAATTAGAATGTTTTTGCAAAAACCATTAACAGGCGGGTTTTTAAGTATTAGGAGTGAAAACTATCTATGTTTTAGGAGCTCGCGTTCTAATCATCTCTTTATGATGTGATAAAAGTTTCCTATTTTTGAACGTCCCATGGCGACTAGGAATTATAAGATTGCCATTAAGTGAAATCAAAAGTATTTTTGTGCACAGAAACGAAAGCAAATACTGTAATTTTAACGATTAGGTATTTCTTGTGTTCTGAACAGACTGGCCAGGATCAAGAAACAGCTACTTTAGTGGATGTAGAGAAAAGTGAGGCCGATACCGAAGTCCAATTACTACACCAAAACCTAGTCCATCTAGGAGTAGAATACCAGAATAACATTGGCTTATAGCAAAATATTACCAACGAAATACAAGATTTTTGGTCAGCTGGAGATCCTAACGAATGTCAACACTTTGAGTGTGATTTTTCTGCTTCAAGCCGACAATACGACGATAGTAAAAGATTTTTTTCTCAAACTATGTTTTTTCGGAAACATATACGTGGTGGTATAATTAAACGAGAATGGCTCATGTATTTTCCGTCTACTGAAAATACTGTTTTCCAGTAGACGGAGAATATATGAGCCATTCTCGTTTAATTTTAGCACTACTTATATGATTGGAAAAATGCATCGCACCGAATTCAATCGCATGAGAATAATGCAACGCACTGAGTATGTGTACAGACACTGATCAGTAGACGACGTATTCACGGACGAATCGACACCTCTTTGGGAACTACATTCAACAAAGAAAGATAATATTAGATGAAAATTTTACAAAGACTGGTCTCAGTGATTAAATTTTTATCATCCCGTGGATTAGCATTTCGTGGTGATAATGAAGTTCTTGGTTCTCAACATAATGGCAACTATTTGGGAATTTTAGAGTTAATCGCGGAACATGCCCCTTTCCTTAGTTCGCATTTAGCCAAATATGGTAATGTAGGAAAGAGAAAACCATCATATTTGTCTTCAACGATTTGCGAGAAACTTATTGAAATATTGGGAAATAAGGTTTTAAAATTCATTGTAAATGAAATTATTGAAGCCAAATATTTCTCAATAAGCGTCGATTCGACACAGGACATATCTCAAACTGATCAGTTGATTTTAGTGCTGAGGTACGTAACATCAAATGAAGAAGTAGCAGAACGTTTCTTACATTTATTCCTATAAAAAGTCACAAAGGGGAAGAACTCGCCACCACAATTTAAAATTTTTTAAACCAATATAACATCGATATAAAAAATTTGAGAGGCCAGTCTTACGATAATGCGGCAAATATGTGTCTAGATGTTACAATGGTCTACCGGCGAGCATTAAGAAAATAAATCATCTCGCACACTACGTTTCATATGCAGCACACTCACTGAATTTGGTTGGAGTACGTGCTGCGGAGAGCTGCGTTGGAGCAATCTTATTCTTTGGATTAGTATACAGGCACTATATTACTTTTTTTCGGCGTTAACTCATCGCTGGAAAATTATGCTCAAACATCCTTCGTCAAAAGATTACAACAGTTTCCAGAAAGCTTTGTAGTCTATTGCTGGCGATAAGAGTCAGACATCACAAGTAATTCACGAGGCCAGACGTCCATTAAAGGATTTGAAAAAAAAGGAAAATTCCGTAACGGCAGAATTCTGAGCTGCCATACTAGATCGAAACAATGGTGTCAGTACATCTCTACAAACAACAACTATTGAATTTCGAACTGCAGTCGATCTTTTAAATTCGCTTTTAGATTTTTTACTTTCACAGCGAGAATTATTTAACGATTACGAGATAAAGGCAAATGAGAAAACTAATACTCAATACAGTGATGAAAATCAGCGTGTGCGAAGAAGGAAAGAGAAGTTGAAAATTGAAACTTACCTGCTTGTACTAGATATGCCGTGTACAGAATTGTCGCGGCAACTAGAAGCTTACCGGGAAATTAATTCTCTGTTTGGATTTCGAACAAATTTCTCGACTAATCCAACGATGAAATTAGGAAGGCTTGTACGAAGTTTAGGAAACATTATTCCGAGGACATTGAGCCTGAGTTTGTAGACGAGATGGTGCAGTTCAAGTACTTCATCTTACAATCATCGGGTACCGGAAAAGATAAAATTATAGCTGCCAAGGAATCGTATAAACTGATTTTTGGGAAATATGGCACAATTAACTTTCCCGAATGTCAAATGATAGTATTCCAGATATTATATAATAGTCTGATAATTACAAACGCTACGGGTGAACGTAAGTTTTCGAAATTAAAATTAATCGAAAATTGTCTTGGTTCGTCAATGTCTCAGAAGCGTTTAAATTCATTGGCGGTAATGGCGATTGAAAATGATGTACATATATCGGAAAAGGTTAACTTGCGAAGATGTTTTAAACGATTTTGTATACCTAAAAAACGTTAGAAGAGTACATACTTAAACATATTTTACTTTACACAACGATTTAATAAAAAATTACGCACATTTTCCTTTCATTTGTTTCAATTTTCAACTTCCCGTTAAGAAAATTGACAATTTTCAAGAATTCGGAAAGTTATTGTTTTTACCCCAATTTTCAAAAATCAAGTTTTCATTAAATCTCCATGTTTTGAGGTCCTAGGAAGCTATTCTGACTATTTTTACGATGGTATCCTAATGTATGTATGTGTGTGTGAGTATGTAAACCTTTTATAACTTTTGAACGGCTTGACCGATGGAAAATCGGTTTGCGGGATTCGAAAGGGTTCCACTAAACTTAGATTTCCCGAAAATTTGAACAATTCGGCTAGATAGATTTTGAGAAATCTCAAAAATAAATTTCTAAAAAAAAAGTTTTTTTGAAATAACTTTTAGACTTTTGTACGGATCAATTCCAAAAACTAATTAGTCCTATTTCCAAAAAAATTGCATCGAATGCAGTAAATCGCGTCTCAATCGGTTGATTCGTTTGAGAGATATCGTTGACGAGAATTTTTAAAGAAAGTGTTTTTTTTAAAAATAACTTTCAAATTTCTTGTCGGATCGTTTTTTTTTTTATGCAATACATAATCCTTTTGTGCTTAAGAAACTGCGTCGAATGCCGTCAACTGTATGTCAATCGATTGATTCATTCAAGAAATATCGCATTTCAAATATTAAAAAAAAAGTGTTTTTTGAAATAACTTTCAAATTTTTTGTTAGATTATTTTTATTACAGCTAAACATCTTTTTGTGTTTGAAACTTCGATCGGTTGATTTGTTCAAGAGATATCGAAATTCAAAATTTTCAAAAAAGTGTTTTATCACAGAGTTCGAAAATATAAAAGGGTAAGGGGGCCCGGAGACATACATTGCCCAGGGACCCCAACATAGTTAATCCGGCCCTGTATAAGTATATATATATATATATATATATATATTTATAATAATATTTTCGAAACCCCTCCCGAAATTTTGGTCTAGATACGGCCCTGAATATTACATGTTATATTCGTTTCAGAAATTAGTTGAGTCATATTCATTTAACAGAATTTTTAGATCTTCGACGCGCCGGTAAAATCGTTATAATTACAATCTGTTATTCGAATTATTGTAGATATGTTAATTTTCAGTTTTATACTGAACTGTGTTTGTAAAGGTTATAACCGTCGAATGCGGTCGGTTTCATATTTTTATGATATACTCTATTTTCTATTGCTAAAATTTGTGCAAAAGTCCGACCGGTATTCTGTCTCCGTCTATATTGGTGTGTAGTGTTCAGATTCTAGTTTCAGGAAGTTTGAATTCTATACTTTTTTTATCGAAAAAATTCATTGGGACACTTACAATCTCCTTCTTTGTGCCCGTTATTATTATTATTACATTTGAAACATATCATTTCATGTGATGCAACAAAAATACAATATTATTTGTTATGTGTTGAAATACGAATGAAGTAGGAGCCTTCATATTTTTCTAGTTTATCGACGTCTGCAACTGCTGCATGTGAAAATAAGTCGTCGGACGAATCAACTCCGGGTAGAGATATTTTAAGTAATAGTTTGAGTCTTAATTCACTTCTGGTCAGATAATTTTCTAATACATAATTAGAAATTTGATATGGCAGAAAAAATAAGTTCGGTTGACTTTGGCTTATTTAACGTGTCGATTAAAAGCATCCGTGGTTGATCATGCGATCGACAATTTGTTCGCATAAGAAAAAAACAATAATTTTGTCGTATGATGTTTTTTCCTCTCGTTACGATATCGTTTAGAGCGAGTAAATAGCTTTTGATTTTAATGGTATAGTTAAAAAAATAAATTACTTTTTCCCCGCGCCTAGCTCTCACCGTCTGGTCATTCAACTCATTTTTCTTCCTAGGAGTTTCTATTTTATATACGTTAAAAAAGAATACAAGTAGTCTGCTGCTCGGGTTGCTATTGGCACGGTTTTACCGAATGGCAATATTTTATTAATAAAATTCACTCTATGCTTATTATTCGCACTGCCATATAATAAGCTCAATTAAACCAATCTCTGACTTTTTCATATTTCATTTGCTTTTCGTCGTTTATGCTCAATATTGGGCATGTATTGCATCAGTGATATTTTTATCCTTTTCATTCCACTATTAATTACTGCAACCGCATTGCCAATTATTTCGTTACCCTCGGATCATGTCCAGCTATCCATCTGAAATACATGGTGTTATTATTTCTTTAAAGCTTACCGACAGCATTTAATATACTGCATATTTATGATATACATTTCCTGTTAATTATTTTAAAGAATGTGTAAATTTTTAAGATTTTCTTTTATTTTGAAATTGCTAAATAGCTCTTAATGCACTCTATGGCTATTAGTTTCGCTGTACGTGAATATGTATTTTTGGAAGTTGAAATTATTTTAAATTTTACTTGTATTATATACTGCTGCGGTAGAAATGTGTCCATCTTCTTTTATCGATGCATCTGCGTAAATTTTTATTTCAAAATTACCGTTTACGTTAATATTTCTTGGTTTATATTATTATTCTTCTAGAATGCTCCTAAATCAACATCCGTATAAATCGCTGTTATCGAATTTGAAACATATCATAAGCGGCAGCTTTAATACTTGTTAGTGTGCTAATATTATTTAATTTTCGATAGCTGTTTAAATGTAACAGTGAAATCTTTTTATTTTTCCAGTATTTATTCTGCATCACGATTATTATTTCTTTCTTAATGGTGTGATATTTTCATGGTTTTTACATTTCGGAAAATCTTTATCCGACTTTTTTCTGCAAGAAAAGACCAGCTGGCAGCTGTGCTCCTTCAGCCTAGTTAACTTAAGTGTGGCAGGTAGCGGTACGGATATACATAAGCATACTTATACATAATGATAAAATAAATAAATATCATGAATATTTGATTAAGAAAAATAAATAACAATAATAATGCAATAAATACTTTAAATAAATTATTATAAAAGTAATAGAGAATTATAAATACTGAAAAAAATATTAAAAGTAAACGGTAAAATGCTATAGACATATATAGATTAACACAACGGGTGGTACTACGCGACATTTTGTTAGTTTCGAAAGGTTTGGAGAATCTTATGTTAGCGGTTTTTGAAATGAATTTAAGTTCCTTCATAAATTTTAACGAGATAAAGTTTTCTTTTAAAATAAAGCACTGAAAGTATTTTTGATTTTTTTTTTTTTTAATTTTTTGAGCATGTTCGGCTAAGGACGTTACCCAATCCAACATTAATGATTATAAAGGAAAAATATTGGAAATAGAACATCTGAAAATAAAATGTGCATAGTCAAACATAAATGAACCGTGAAACCCAAGATAATACGGCTGATGACGCAATTATATTAGAAAATTTTAAGTTATGTTTCGAGAGAAGAAACGTATTCATGTGGATATATATAAATGGTATGTTTAATATGTTTTTTTTTTATAGCTAAATAGTTTCGTTTACGTAACAGCCAGTGTAGCTGCTGTACATTAATCAAATTAAGAAACTGAAGATACGTAGTCAAGCTAATAAATCGCGTAAAAAGATTTAAAAAAAAAATTAAAGAAGGGAAAAGAAAAATAATATAAAAAAATACTACAAGTATACGCACAGACGCGTTGATACCCAATACTAAAGCTAGATTAAAAAATGAAGACTTAAGATCAAATTGCTTTTTAGCGCAATACTTAATAGATCACAGTAATTTCGCAGTTTACCTAAAAATATTTAAAATCACTAATAACAGTCTTTGTAGGAATGTAAGGTTTGTAAAAAAATCAAAAATGTTAGAGAGAAACATAACATCAGTAGAAAATGAAAAAAGGACATTTCTAAAAACATAAAGTACACTACAGAAATTCTTAAGGAAAAACGAAACATAATATAACGGACTATACGGAAATTTAGTGCCAAACTCCGAACGAAAAACCATGTATAAAAGGTCTGAGACTGCCCTCATATATGTAAATAAGTTAAATAAATATATATATGTATAATATTTCAATAAATTACCCCGTCAGTAATATCCGAATTGGGGAATCAAAAACAACAAAAAACAACAACATTGTATAAAGATTCTTTTTCTAAGTTGATATTTTTAGTTATTCTAAATTTGCTATTTCGTATTATGTATTCTTTATTTGCAAATTAAATATTACTTAAATTTATGGTTCTCGGATAGAAGAAAAAATAATTCAAATTAATGATCTTTTTTTTCAACTGCCTTTTGCGCATAATGTTTAGTTTTTTTTCTAATTATAGTTTTTTTCAAGAACACCCAATAAAGTGAGGGAAAAAGCTACACCTTTTAACATTAATTTAAAATAATCTCACAAAATATTTTTGAGTCTCTATTATTCGTCAAAAATACGCTATAATTAATCTGAAAATCAACATAATTTGTTCCGGCATATTGATTTAATTTTTAATTCATAACTTTCTTGCCTAATTTTTATGTACTTCTTATTTAGTTGCTGATTTTATGTACTGCCGCCAAGACCAAAGACACATGGAATTTTATGATTTAAATTTGAAGAAACAGACAGCTTGATTTCAGGGAGAGAAATTGTAATGTATATGTGCTTTAAATTTTTTATAACCACGCTCTGCTACCAATTTATGTTTTTATAACGCACATACATTACATAATTTGACATCCGGCACACATTCGTTGCCGAATGATTAATTAAAACAATATATCTACATTAACCTAAAAGCGAATAAATAAAAGAAACATAATAAAATAACCGAAAATGTATTTTTCTATTTTATAAAATTTATGTTTACCTCATCATATTAATATATTGTGTTTTGCCCTGCCCGCCATTAATTAAATTTTAAATTCCTTCGAAACATCCTCGGTACATCCAACCACACTTTATGTGTTTTAGTTACACATAATTTTCATTACTTTTACAAAAAACAAAATATTATTAAATTCAGCACAATTCATATTCAACGACTTCTTCATTCGACGTTTTTCAAAATTTCAATTCTCTTCTACTTCTAAAACCACATTTTCGATCATCATTGTCTCAGAGGAAACAATGATCATGTGATTGACATAGACTAATTATTTAATATATATATATATTTATTTTTTATTATTTTTTTAAATATATATATATATATATATATATATATATGTATATATTATCAAATTTTTATTTTCATTATAAAAAATTTATTAAAAATTTTTATTACGCATGTGGTGAGTATCTGTCTCGCTACATCCCCCTCTCCTTGGATCATGTCTTACAATTTTAATTTGGGCATGATCCAAGACTACTTAATTAATAGTGTACTACGGGCCACATAAAAATATTTTACAATTATATTTTACATTCATATAAAATATTTAAATAGCCTGTTAATTCATAAAGTCTACCTAAAATTATATCTACAAACAAATCTCCTTCAATTAAAAATATGATGTTATAATTATTATTATTAAATTTAATTTCTAATAAAACCTGTTTTTCCACTCTTCTAGTCTTCTTAGTGCAGGCCAGTAGGATCTATACATTTGCAACTGATACTGTGGAATACTGTTGAGGTACAGTGTAAGCATATGTTGGTTGTAAGTCGTTGATGCTAATTCATATCTTTGCACAGAGTATTCTTGGGGCATAGTGATGTAATCAATGTACATAATGCACAGACCAGCTCTGATGACGTTCATTTCATTCTTTTAGGACCAACCGACGCTTAAATATACACCTTAGTCGTCGTTTGGACATTGTAGTAAATTCACTCGGCATGCAGGCTACAGCGTTCGGTCCAATTCTAGCTAGTGGAATAGAAACAATCGTTGGTTGCCATTGAAATGGAACTTCCATCTCACCAGTTGTCAATAAGATCGGTTTGATTCTGTGACAAGATATTTGTTCAACTGATGGTGTGGGCAAGGCGTTAGTAAGCATGTTCCAGAATTGATTATTATGCATTGTTTCATTCTGCTTGAAGAAAAATGGGCGAGGCCCATTTGTGGTTCCTGCTGCAGGGCTATGATCCATTGCTGGAAGACAACTGTGAACAGTCGATTTCTTTTTAGTCACTGGATCGGCATATTCAGCTTTTGTTGAAGGCATATGCATGAACTGATCAACAGACAAAACGTTACTCTTCAGTTCTACAGAATCGTCCGATTTCCAAAGCTCCTTTGCATTTTTCTCCAATTCTTCGCCTATAATTGGAATGCTTTCAAACATATTCTTTCTAGGACCAGGTGATATGCAAAGTTCCTGTTCGACGCATTTGCTGATATATATGTCACATGGTTCACTGGACATTTCGCATTGAGGTTCAGCAATATTATGTGATGTATCACCCAGGTCTGAGGAAATAAATGCTGCTACAATCGGATCCTTTCCAATTAAACTGCCTTTTGAATTCATTTTTTGTCTGGGGCTGGTGATTCCGACTGTACATAATCCCTCTTCCTTTGTTACTTCTTTATCCTTCGGTATTTTTTCTTTTGTCCGTTCCATTAATATCATAGTAAGTCGTAAGGCCTGCTCAGTAAGGTTTCGAACCATCTCTTTTAACTGTTGAATTTCGTTTCGTCCCTCGTCAACATCTTTTGAATCCGACTCTTTCGGTTTTTTACTTGTGGTCATCCGTGTTTCTATGATTGACAAATCTTTACTATTAATGCACTAATTAAATTTTATATTACTTTTTATTGAGGAGTGCGGTTGGATGTATGTTGGATATTCCAAGGAAGAAAAATTTCAAATAACAAAAAAAATAAAAATCTTCAAATAAGGGGAGTTCCCCTTCCCATATGGATAATTTTCAAAATATGGGACATTTACCCGTGACTGGCAAGGCAAAACATAAATTATAGTAAACTATAACATTTAGAATAATACTATATATATATATATGTATATATAATGCATGCATGTATATAGGGAGAGCTTATTAAATTTTATTTTGGTGCATTTTGTTTTCACATCATTTATATATAAAAAATAAAACAAAATTAAAACATAATAAAAAAAAAACTTCCGATAAGACTTCCCATGTATTGTAAAGTTACTGTTACTTTTAAAAGAACTCTTAAAATGTACGTGTAAATTTTTAATTCTAACGTTGTTGACAAAAAAAAATAATTTTAAATTTCTTTTGACTAAATCCGATAATATAACTTTATTCAGAATAGTTTTAATATAGTTTAGATTCAAGTCTATTAATATTCAAACCATATCTAGTTTATATGCTAGACGCTTTAGTTGTTTTTAAATTTATCAATAAACACAAATAGAAACAAAGAATTTATAGTTCATCCTATTAGTTCCCTTTATGCGAGTATTTTCAGTTTCATATGATTTAATGTAAGTTGTCATACAAATTAATAAAAAAAAATTTAAATCTAAATAATTAACTGATGTTACTAAACATTCTTCAATAAATAATTTAAAAAATTTACATTTCAAATTAAAGTATAAGCCCACCGGACGAACTAGTGTAAAGAACTAGACGGAGGAAAATGAACTAATGTAATCTTTATTGGAATATATAGTTTTACATCTATGATTTATAATGCTAGATCTATTTAATAGTTGCGTTTACGCTAAAATCTATAAAAATAAAATGCCGTTTAACATAGATGTTCTTTTTGTTAACAATATATATTTTACATTTTCAAATTTCGAAATAATTCCAATATCATATCAATAATACTTATAATCAATTTCGGTATTTAAATTTTGAAACATTCGACTAATATAGTAAAATTATAAACACTATTTATAAGTAATAAAAATTTGTTTAGGAGTTATCGTTTATGTAATATATAATATAATTTCATTTTACAATGTGAAATGAAAATGACGTCTAAAACAAAGGACTTTTATAAAATAGATTAATCGAATATTTTATAAATATCAAATCTTAATAAAAACAACAAAAATAAAAAAAATAAAAATAAAACGTTTTTAAATATTTGTTATTGTTGCATTAATAACAATTAACGCCAGAAAACGTAACTATATAGGCGTTTTAAATTGTTAGATGTAACAAATTACATCATATTATGATCAAATCTTTTTTATACCGGACAAAAAATATGATACGACATCACCGTGTAATTAATAACCAAAAACCGAATATATAAAAATTAATTTAAAGAAATTAAATGCACAGCATCAAGTCGCGTATGGATCGATAATTAAAAGTTTCGTAAAATTTTAATTTAAAAAAAAAATAAAATTATCCAATCAAATTATATTTACAAAGTTTACCATTTAAACATGTTAACATTTAAATAAAATTTATATATTTATATTTTTTCGTATATATGCCCGTAGATGTTTATGATCGTAACCACGCTCTGCTACCAATTTATGTTTTTATAACGCACATACATTACATAATTTGACATCCGGCACACATTCGTTACCGAACGATTAATTAAAACAATATATCTAAACGAACCTAACAGTGAATAAATAAAAGAAATATAATAAAATAACCGAAAATGTATTTTTCTATTTTATAAAATTTATGATTACCTCATCATATTAATATATTGTGTTTTGCCCTGCCCGCCATTAATTGAATTTTAAATTCCTTCGAAACATCTCGGTACATCCAACCACACTTTATGTGTTTTAGTTACACATAATTTTCATTACTTTTACAAAAAACAAAATATTATTAAATTCAGCACAATTCATATTCAACAACTTCTACATTCAACGTTTTTCAAAATTTCAATTCTCTTCTGTGATTGACATAGACTAATTATTTTATATATATATATATATATATATTTATTTTTTATTTTTTTTTTTAAATATATATATATGTATATATTATCAAATTTTTATTTTCATTGTAAAAATTTTATTAAAAATTTTTATTACTCATGTGGCGAATATCTGTCTTGCTACAAGATGAGATCTAGCCTTTCGCCGGCTGTCAGGGGGAATTTCAAATAATGATGAAATAAATGTGCTAGAAAGGACAGTCTGGAAGAAAAGTTGAACTGAGAGGACGGTATTACAAGCACGACAAATTGAATAGGTTAGTACGACTATTATTTTTTCCTCCCTGTTATTCAGTATCGAAGCAGTCCGTGATTAAATAGAATTTCAGATTAACCGCAATTTGATTGTTGGTGAAACCTGGATGTATTAAAACGGCCACACTCGAATTGCGCACAGTTATTTACCTGAGTCGAGGGTTAAAAAAAGGTCTGTAATCTCCACACACGAATTGCGCACCGGAAGTTTGCAGGTATGAAATATAAAAAAACAAACGAAAACGACGCTCGGACCATAATCGCTGTTCGCTGGACTAAGGGTTTCCAAAACTAATGGCGCTTGATCGTACTATATTTTTAATGTTCGATAACTTTCAACATTTTTACGTATCCTATTTTTGACAATTAATTTTTAATCTACTAATGAAAAATACTCTACACCTGTCTATGTATTAAAAATCATTCCTGTATAACGGTTTATTAAAAAATATTTGAGAATACGCCAGATTAATTTTAAATGTACGTAATTGTTTAAACTTCTAATTCCATTTTTGTTTTTAAAACAAGTACTTCCGATAAATAACTGTGATATATTTATGTTTTAATCATTAAAAATTGATTCCGGCTTTTGCAATTTACCAGTTAGCTCAACTTTCAGTAATTTAGCTTACTCCTAATTGTCTACATTTGTGTTCTTTTATCTTTCTAGTTTCAAAAGAACTATATTTATGATTAAACGTGTATACTACCTCTTCACATAGCGGCAGCTAAAATTTTTCCTTATTTGGAAGTTATTATTTTTAATAAAATATTTCACTTTCATATATACGTTAATGTTAATTTCGTGTTACCATTAATGTTAAGAAATTATCAGTGTTAACAGTTTTATCATGGGGATAAATATTTCTAGAACAGTTTGAATTCTACAAAGCGCCTGTAAAATAACAATTTTGAAACATCATTTTATTTCTATGATTAAAAATAGAGCAGTAATTTAAACAGTGTCGAATTACTGTTATGTACTTATTATAAGCCGGATGATAATTTTTGATGTTCTTTTATGAGGAAAAATTATGACGCTTACACGTTAAAATGTAAAGCTATATACAAAAATAGTATTAAATGCTCTTTCAGAAAATGCTAACGTTTGAACAACTCTTCTGACCTCTGAGCGCTAAAAGTCGCTCAACGAGTTAAGAATATGTAATATGACAAATTTAAAATTATCTAAAAATTACTTCAAAATGCATAAATCATCAACCGATATTATTCCTGAAATTTAAAATATGCAATAAACAACAAACTTTGCATCGCAATAAACATTTCCAATAACCACTTAATTTAAACCCCATTTGCATCTAAAAACGGCAAACGAATGTAGTTTTCGGAAATATATAAACGGATACTTTGGAAAGAAAAATATAACGATATTTTAGCTTTAAATTTAAATTACCGGAGGGTGCTGGAAACTTAAAAGTTCAAAAAAAAAAAATTTTCCCGGGCATGTTCTGTATTAATGGAAAACATTACACGGAAGTAATGAAACCATATTTCAGTGTTGCTTCTAAGAATTACTTTTTTATTCTGATAACACCTAAATTTGAGTTTAAACTTCTGCTTCTTTATCATTTATCTAACAAAACACATTAATACCGACCAAATGTGCGCAAAAATATCTATTATCTAGATAAGAAACGATTTAATTTACAATAAACTACAAATTATAAAAACTTGACGAAGGAAAATTATCTTGTTAAATCCAACTAACATTTAAAGAAAAAAGGTAGTAGTACTGACACTATTTATTTGCGTAATTATTATCATTGTAAGTTTTAATTAAATTGTTTTAAATAGGATTTTATTTTAATGGTAAATTTTTGCGTTGTCATTTAAAATTTAAGTAGAATACTATGTATTGGTACACTAAATGAAAAAATTACGATTTTTAACAAATTTGGTTTTAATTCAAATGACAATTTATAACTGAGATTGAACACTGATTAATGGATAAAATAAAATCTGAACTGAAACTTTCCCGAAACTCGGTTCCCTCAAACTCGTAAGTAACTATATTATAAGAACATATTTAATTTGTCAAACTCGAAAATTTTACATGGTCACATTTATATTTTATGTACATTAATCAGTTGATATGAAAGTATTTTGTATTAATGTGAAATAGAAGCTTCATGAAACATAATATGCCGTGCGCTGAAAATTCTATATATTCAGTTAGAAATTATCGTAATTTACGTTATTTTATATCATATTCGTGCAAAAATTATTCTATTTTATGCAACATTTCTTTAAATATGTGTACGTTTCTAGATTGTAAAAAATATTTCGAATAACAATCGTACTGCTAACGGGATAGTAGCCTATTTTTCGCAAACGTTAAAGGCTTTTTTAATCGACTGAAATGTAGTTCGGTTATTATTCCAAATAGTAAACGTTTCATTACGATAACACATTTTGGAAGTCACTGAAAGAGCGACTTTTACTCATTTTATTCCTTCATCGATTTTATAAAATCAGAGTATTTTTTTTAAAGGCTGTGCGCAATTCGAGTTGTCAGCGGGTGGGCTATTTCGGGTCTGGTGCGAAATTCGTGTGTGACTTGTCACTGTGTTAGTGCTTTGTGCGGAATTCGAGTGTCCCCATTAAAACTACTATTGATCTAGAATTTTAAAATCCGTAAATGAATTTTAATGTTAGCGTAAAGATATACGGTTGGTCCTTCTTTAGCCGCAATGTTTACCAACGCATTGTCCTGAATGTGGAAATGTGATGGAATCCAAACAAACCATACGCGAACACGGAACAAAAAATCCCCGAAAACAACGTCTTTTGCTATTGGATGTTGGTGAATTTCGAGGTATTTTTCATTAGAAAAAATAACATTTAACGAGTCTGAAAAGATACAAAAGCAGAGATTTTGTTGTTATTGTATTATTCGTATCAAGCTTTACTGTACAGAATTCATTTTAATGGAATTGTAAAATATGGTGGGAGAGAAAAGCGAAAGATAATACTTTCGGAAGAGGTGATGCTGTGGCTTACTCCGTCTGAAGATTTTCATCCATTTGTAAACAGATTAATGTGAGCATAATACGGTCTAATTAGATCGTAGTACTTTATCAGTAGAAGGGAGAGGAATGTTTCTCTATTGGGGAATGTTTCGTAAGTTGAAGATCAACGGAAACTTCTAGATTTGACCTAGGCAATGCCACTGTTGCGGAGAATTAATAAAGCTTTATAAATGAAAGGTGCATACAATTTATGATGTTATAAAATTATTGATGGATTGCATTGATGGAAATATTCGAGTTCGATTGGAAGTGATAGGCACCAACTGTTCCTGAAAACTGTGTTATTTAGAGTTGTTCAAATAAACTATATCAAATGTTTTAGCAGAATTTCACTTTTTCCCGTTAATGGGGTATTTCTAGGCACATTTTTTATTACATGTAAATTTTTTTCCAGTAGACACCTGCTTCCCACACGAAGTAACAAATTGTTAATAACCGTGCTTCAAAGTATACAACCACACACAAGTCTCTAAATCTCCATTTCTTAGCTAACGTTCCTGTTCCAAAATGGCCACCGTGTCACAACATTCAGCTTTTTCTTTTTTCTTGAACGTATACATAGACGTATAAAGAAAATTTCGAACAATAATAAAGTTCGTCTTAGAGAATATCGTATAATAGCCATCAGTCCACTATGTAATGAAGTAGAAAGAAACAATCGCGCAGACAGACAGCTTCACTAAATTCGATTAGACGAATAAGATGTAAAATCGGAAATACAATATTTGCATTAGAGCGGTAGCGAACCGTATGTATTTGTTATTGAGTGACGAGTACTCTGTTGCACTCAGTGCATCCTTTCGAATTTAAGTTACGTCTCGATACTAAAAATTCAATTAATTTTTGATTTTATTCGTTGTTCATATTCTTGTATTTTTCGCTTTTTCGAGAAGTCTTCTCTTTCCTTTAAACTGCTTATTTATTCTAATAACATCATCTTATGTTCTATTTGATTAAATGTAGACGTTCACGTTTTCTACCCTATAAAGTTCTAAACATTTCTTCCAAAATATTATAAAACTTTTTATTATCGATTATTTATCGAAGAATAGTACATTTTAAATTTGTATTATGAAATACGGTGATGATAATAAAATGCTTTCGAAGAAAAATGTAATTTTGTTCCTTTAAACGAAACGCAATAGTGTGAAAAATCATAGATTTAAGTGGGTATGTTAATAATTTTAAGAATAGCATTTTATTGTTAACAAAAAAATTGAATGCACATCTTTTGATCCAAACACGTATTTCAACAATACAAATATCAAGCTAAAAAAATACGGGTAGTATTCCGCGTGTTCTTTTGCAACATTTTGTTCTGTATAAATTAATAAACAAAAATTCGTTTTGGTTTTTTGTATTGAGCATAATTTGCGAGACATTTCACGTATCTAAAACTCGAGTAGCATTAAGTGTAACGAATACTGAAATTTGTATCAACGAATACATACGAATAGACTAAATTTTATGCAACTCCAGCTTGTTCATACATACAGGCAGGATGCATATTGCATACAGGCAGGAGTGCTATGATTAGCTTTTTGACAGTAGGTTTTTGGGAACTGTTTATTTTGGTACAGACTTATAAATATTATAATCAGCGAGCAACTTTTTTATCGTGCCAGTGTTGTAATATTTATTTATTTATTCGTTCCATCGATATTCTATAGGCTACACCGAATACGCGCAGCAACAACCGGCAACGCCAATGTCCGTAAAGGGAAGTTCTTGGAAAAATCGTCTTCTCGAATGGAGTGACTTGGCAGATTCCGGCGAAATAGCGATGCATCAAAATCACGGTACCGTCGAATGAGGCGGCCCTAATGTGTGGGTGAGAAAAGTGTTTACGTACGCTGTAAATTAATGCGCGCGAAAGGAAACGCGTGTAGGTTGTAAGGTAAGTGAGTTAATCGACCTTGCTCCGGTTACATGTGCGTCTCATGTAAGTCCGATTAACGCGATTATCCTGTCACACACGACACGGAGGGTAGTGAAAATACATCCACAAATTAGGGTACTGGGTATTAGAGAAAACAATGGGGCATCGGACAAAGACTTATGCGTCGATAAACAATATGCGAGGGTCGTCGAAGGAAAAGGATTTCCAGAGGGTAGAGAGAAGGTTGCGTTGTGCGCGTGAAATAATGCGCGTGCGTGTGTGTGTGTGTAGCGGACGAATAATGGCGTGTAATCGTTTTATTCGTAGTGGTAGCACGAACAAGCGTGGGAACGGTCGATTTCCCACAGTTCCAAAAACACCGGTCGCTTACGGTACTTGCAAATCCAAAGTCTCGTGTCGGGTTGTCAATGTGCATCTCCCTAGAATGCAACACAATAAGAACGTGACTAGGCCTTCGGAAGAGTCGAAAGGAATAAGTGGGAAAAAAAAGGTAGCGCGATATTATTAAACTGAGAAAGGTTAAAAGGCTAACCAACACGCGACACGAGAGCAAAACGAAAAAAAATGCGTCCCGAGGCAAAAGATCTTGCCGCTACATCGTCGTTGTTATATTCGCGCGATTATTCCTTTTCCTGGAAAAGGTTGTTTCTTCCTCGGAGAAACCGTGGACACGCGCCGCCGGAAGGTATACAGGTGCACAAGGCTTTACTCTTCTGCTGACAACATTTGCAATATTTACCCTTTTTCAATGCTAAGCAAAAGGGGGTACGCGTTAAGATGTAGATTACGATTACTTACATTAATAATTACGTATTATACATGATTAATCAACAAAACGGCAACACATTTTACTGAAATTGCTACAGGTAAATTTCGGAATATACAGCCAAATTACAGACAAAATTTTGATGATAATTTTAACCCGCTCTTTGGTATCGATCGCTTTTAGTTACTTCATTGCATAATAGTGTATGTTTCGAGAACATTATTTCTCACTCCGTTACCGAAATCAAGCAACATTGAATCGAGCTAATATTAAAACCGTTGACCTCTTTGAAACCTGATTTTTTATTCCGACCGTGGTCGTTGGATTTTATTAATTTTTAATTGCGTAATAAATCGGGCTAATCTATAAAATGATTTAACAATTCTTTTGTTTTGTTTTGTTTTTTTTTTTTTTATTACCTAATTAAAAATTAATAATACCAACTATACCCAAAATACGTGTAATTTTACATCCTGATTATTTTTGATACGATATTAAAGCATCGCTATTTCGATTAGGCGATGAACTTGCTTTCATTTTTCGTTCGGTGGTAAATAATTATGTTACAGGCAGAAGTCAGATTTCAACAAACCCTCATTTTGGACCGCTCGTAGGAAAATTTTTTAAATGTTTTCTTAGTAATAAGTTAACATTGTTGAAACGGTTACTAGTTATGCCGGCAGTTCTTCAACGTATCGAACGCAAAGCGATTCTTAAAACGCTTTCTTAACGAAAACAATCGCACAATCTAACGAAGGACTTTAGGCGCCTAAGTGCTCGTTGCAATTCCGTCTGCATGTCAATTTCCAATTAATTTGCCCTTTCTAGTACGCGCATTTAATTACAATAGCGTCGTCTCGATATCGCTTCTCTTTTTACTCGACCAATGATACCGTCTACACTTTGATTTTCCGCACTACATGATTCATTCTAAACGATGCCTAACTGCGAATAAAGTTAACAAACGGTATGGTCGAACTTTTTCAGTTACCATTCACCATTTTCAGAATACTTGTTAATGATGATGACTCTGATTTATGAGAAGTTCGAACGTTCCTGGAAATCAGTCGGCCAGTTTCTTCGGCGCGTGCCATTCATAAATATGTGTGTGTGTGTGTGTGTGTGTGTGCGCGCAGTGGTTGATCGAATAAAATCTAGGTTCGACTGACACTGCCGATGGTGCCTGTTGACTTGTCCGCTGGTACACGAGGATAGCCGTGCAAGTAGCGATCGCCATAGCGCGCGCTATGGTCTTTGTATTTTAGCCGCAGTTACATCCGTTCATGAGAAGAAAAAAAGTATAACGGGATTCGAAAAAGCAACAGTTGGTAATGTCATATCTTCTGTTTGCTTGTTTCGGCTCAAAGTTAACTTCGTTCATGTATCATTGCTTAAATCGTTACTGGTAGTTGTCACTTTGTTTTATTCTTTTTTTTCTCAGTATTATTTTCTTTAGGAATGATAAATTATATTAAAAAGAATATGTATATTATAAACAGATTCTTACATAACTTTGGTGAATTATTTATTTTCCTCAAATATTTTTAACCATTATCGTTTTTGTTATGTTTTAGCTTAATTTTTACCTCAACATGATTATTGTCAATATTTTCAATGTGTGGTCGTTGGATTCGAACCCAGCTCTACTTGAATGAAATACCCTAACCACTACGATCGCTAGTTTTATTTTATTTTATTATTTTTTTTTTTTTTTATCGCTAGGGAACAGAAGCCCTACTGGCTTAAATGTTTTTACAGTAGAGGGGTGATACAAAACAACGGCATTTATAAATCACTAAGATAAAACTAATATTATTATATCTTCGGAAATTAGTCTATTACGTACGAAATTCCTGCTTGTTTCGTATTTTATATAATTAAGCAAAAAATAGTTAATATAACGTGACTTTAGAAGCAAAATATTCTATCCACGGCAAACAAATTAATAAATTAAACGTCGCAATCATTATATAAATATAATTTCGAACGGAGAATATATGTATATATGGGTGAAATTGAAAACTAGAATTTCAAAGAAATAAAATTGGACGATTATATAACGAAGCAAAAACCAAGCGATATAGTAAGAAAAGGCATACACACAAACTAAATATTTCCAAACTTACAATGTCCTAGAACTTAAAGAGAAAGCGTGCGGATGTTCAAACAATAAACCTGGTGACAAGTCCTACAAAGCTGTATTTAATCAAATTCGATTATCATTACAAATACCACTGTGATTTTATCGAAATTATAATTGTATTTATAACATTAATGATGGACTTCAGACACTATCGGATATCGTATGAACCTATAAATTTTTCAAAAACTGATTACTTATTCTCATAGAGGAGATGTTGATAGTGCGACTCTTAAGAAACTACGCAAAAATTTAAAACTAAGCGTTTCGCCTAGCTTCGATAATATTACAAAAATAAAATAATCAAAATTTCCAATAAATAGATGACAGTGAATCATTATTGACAATATGCAACAAGCCTATTTATCACTCTGCAATATTTTCCTCGAGTTAGTAAATTCATTTTATTAAAGAAACCAAATAAAACAAGTAACCAGCTAAGATGCTACAAATTACATTATTATCTACGCTTTCAAAAATTGATGAAAAAACATTGGTTATCTTACCTTTTAAATATATGTTAACATTACTACTCGCAATCAATTCGGCTTTACTAAAAATAAAACGACCGAATCTGCTACGTAAATGGAATGTGATCATTTTATCAAAATGGAAAATAATAAATATACAAGTACAGTAGCATCGACTAATCTACAAAAAGCATTTCACACAGAGGATCATGGAATACTACTGAGTAAAATTTGAATATCAATACTCCCATCCGTATGCAATATTATGTAGATCACTTAGCAGATAGAAAAGTCATTTCTACACGCAACAATCATCAGCACAAATGAATATTAAGTGTCAAAGTAAATCAAACAAAACAGTTATCTTCTTAAACAAATTTCCTTTTTTAAAATATGACTATATAATCATCAGAAAAAATTTACTACACCTTCAATGATGTGTTACTAATATACAACTATACTATACAACAGCTAAACAAAAAAAAAAAGAAAAAAAAAAAAGCTCAACAAAATCTTTAATAAATATGTACGTTTACCGTGTTTTCATTATGAAAAAAATAGAATACACATATATGTGTGTTATCTACTGCTTATGATAGAAAGAATGAAAAGATATTCCAAGTAGATTTTTATTCGAGTCAAATTTTAATTTTCGAAATTCCGAAGATATCTTTTTAAAATGAACGTCAGACAGATCCGATATACTGTGATACCGAAGATAATTTCCATAGTTGTCAAAAATTCAGCAAATCAACTTTCGCTTACACAGGGTTTTGAACTTTCATGGAAGCAGGTAATAATTACATCAAAAATAGAATACAATCAAATACAGCTTTACAGTTCCCCTGAATAGTTAAAACAAGAATCATATACTACAGCATTTTATTAAAATTATTATTAAAAAAACGTAGCAAACGAAGCCTTTTCGGTCATCGCATCATCATAGTAACATTATTAATTACAACGTAATTCTTAGACTACCTCCCATAAGAAAAAATGTCACAATTTTATCTAACGAAATATGTAACGAAAATTTAACGTAAAAATGTCTTAATTTTATATAATGAAAGTTAAATGTTATAATAGGATTTTTGTGATTATGTTATTTTTTTTTGTGTTGATAAATTTTGATAATTTTATACAAAGTATAGAAGAGAAAGAGACAGAAATGAAAGCAAGAGAGGTCAAGGGGCTTAGCCCCTTGCGAGGCTATATATATATATATATATAATATATATATATAATATATAATATATATATATATATAAATATATAATATATATATATATATATATATATATATATATATGAGAGGCGTATATTTAAAAAAAACATCCTATCAAAACCGAAACATAATCCAAGTTCTGCTAGAATATTGTAAAATGATGGTTTATTTAAAATTGTCGACTGTATTGTATTGAAAAAACGTTCTGTGTAACATTTCTACTTTAAATTGATCCAATCACTTTTTGCTTTAGATTTAGATAAAAATCTATAGCCAGTTTAAGTGGAAAGGATATAACATCTACATCCACCTCTTTGACCGCAAACTGTGCGTATCTTCGACATTGCAACGATTGAAAATGAAGTAAAATTTAATTATAAAACTCTTAGTACTTAATTAACAACACTTATCTTTGATATCGTGGATCAAGAGGTAGTGTTTATATTTAATTTTTTTAAACTACGGAACACACGTGCATTCTAAACGAAATACTAGCAAATTATTTTTATTCAAATTTTTTAAAATAACATTTATTTTATAGTTGTTATCATTTTTACTAATAATTATTAATTTTTATTACGAACTAATGATAATATTACTTTTAATATTATTATACAAGTAAATTTATTTAAAAGTACAATTTGAAAACTTAATACGATATAAGAACTTCGCTATATTTGCAGTTTTTAGCAATATTCGGACACTATTGAATGATGAAAAAATTACTCGCATCGCATCCAAATTCCCTAGTCCCTCGCGTTTCCTTCGTAGGAAATAATAATATCCTGTTCGGCGCTTTTTCTAATAGATGCGGCGGCTATTCATTGTTGATGGAGATCCCGTACTTTTCGAAAGCCATTTTATCGAGTTTCAATTTTAATGCATGATCATTGTCAGCTCTCTTCGTTTAGAGTCAAACCGGACAAATTAAAAATAAAGTGATTTATTAGCCCAATTGAATTGTTTGGTACTTAAAAGTAGAAAATATTTTTCAAAATTTTCTTCTATCGTTATTAAATGTTTCATTATTCGTTTGTATTCTGTACAAAAATGAACAATTCCTATCTCTTACATATTGACTCTGTAAGATTTTTTTTTTTTCATTGTACACTTAATTCATTGGTCAGTGGTGCAACAATAATATTTTCACCTTTCCATTCTATTGCCGAGAGTATTAAACAAAAATATCAGCCGAATATGGCAAAATATTACAGCAATTAACATTTTTCAGATATTCTCCAAAAGGTGTTCTTAAAGAAAAACAAAACAACAATAACAATTTATTTCTTAACTGCAATGCACCATTTTTAATAAGAAGCTTTTCCATGCTCACTTTGTATGAAAAAGTTAAGTAAATCAATAAAGTTGATAAAAAATTCTTCCGCATTAGTTGGTCGAATAGTTCGTTAAGTTCAACTTCTCGATGCAAAAATCAGTGACGAAATATTACATTTAGATTAATCTTTTTTCGCTGCAGCCACAACAAATGCTTCCAGCGATGTACGATCCACAGATACTGCTTCATCGATACAAATACCGGAGATTCATTGATTCTAAGATAATTTTTAACGGTCACTTGTGCGATCCGAAAATTCTACGCTGCATAAAAATTAATTTATTACCCTCTGTTCGTAAATCAATCCTGCAAAACGTAAGACCGTTGCGCTCCTTCGCACCTGATTAATTCTCCAGATCGTGTCATCGGCTACTGAAATCCCCCCAAAATTTTCTTCTTTAAAATAAGTTGTGGGTCTCACGTATGCCCGTTGTGTGAGTGCCCGACACTCTTATTATCGTTTATTTAAGATACAAAATTACAATTATTCTTGCTTATCCTATACATCATAATAATAATAGTCAACTAAATGTAGGTGTTTGTTAAAACTGTATAATAAAAACAAACTTTAATAACAAACAATATAAAGGTAAAAATAATTTATAACAATAAATTAGATAAATACCGCTTATTTAGAAACGTTTTCGGGCATAACCCATCATCAGCTAAATCACTAGCTTAGTGGAAACTTAAAAGACACTGGAGTGAATATAAGGAATACATGTGTATATATAGTAGATAGATAGGAGGAACAATACATAGAAGGTATAAAAATCAATAGAGTGAAATTATTAATACTTAATACAAAATGTAAAAAGGCTCCTCCTACTTCATTTTACATTTTGTATTAAGTATTAATAATTTCACTCTATTGATTTTTATACCTTCTATGTATTGTTCCTCCTATCTATCTACTATATGTATATACACATGTATTCCATATATTCACTCCAGTGTGTTTTAAGTTTCCACTAAGTTAGTGATTTAGCTGATGATGGGTTATGCCCGAAAACGTTTCTAAATAAGCGGTATTTATGTAATTTATTGTTATAAATTATTTTTGCCTTTATATTGTTTGTTATTAAAGTTTGTTTTTTATTATAATTGCCACTAACTTAAAATGAGAAACTCTGTTGTTAAGTGTGGCTTTAATTTTGACGTCGCTAATTCACCAAATTTATACGAAGAAATTTTAGTACGGCATTGATCTTTCTTTTTGGAAAAAAATTGTAAACTTCTATTTGATTTTTATTTGCGGACCACGCGAAGCAACTTCACGGGTCACAGTTTAAAAGCCACTAATGCAGAGAAAATAATGAACTTCGGTTATCATGCGCCACCCATTATCTGGCGTCTACGTACACGTTGGTTAACAAAAAAAACATACTGCATAAAATTGGCGACTAGAAGAACTCTTAATGTGATGATAATACAAGAAATTGTTTAAGCGGGTACTAGTTTCAATCGGTATCTAAAAATATGCGGATATTACATAATATTAAATAAGAGATCGGGAAAACAACTTTCGAAATATACTACGAATTAATTAATAATTAATTAACCGGCAAAACGCTTTTTAAGAATGTCACATTTCAGTTGTAAGAACTGGCCCTTTATTAAACGGGAGAAAAAATACAAAAAATGAGTTAGTTAAAAATCAACAAAAAAAATTTACCTTTCCTTTGGGGCGAAATACATATATTGTTACGGCTATGCGTCATGCCATATATGTATTTCGAATACGCGTTTAACGAAACGTAATGGTTTGTGCATGGAAAATTATGTATAATTTTCGCGGTAGTACCGGAAACTGATCTAAACGCGAAAAAAAGAAAAAAAAAAGCGGCGGTTCCCCGATAATCTGCACGAATAAAAAATAATCTAAAATCTAAAAGTTTTCCATTTTTGCAGGCTTAAGTAAAATTCTGTTTTCGTTGAATACGGTTTAAATTTAACGAAAAAAATAAATAAATAAAATAACTAGCCTCGGTCGTCAGGCGCCGATTACATAAATGCTCTATACTTTTGCAATATCGAGACAGCTGAAAAGAATTTTTCTTTTTTAGTTTTATTAGAAGAATAGAGAAACCTCCGGAGGGTGTAGCGGCGCGAATTCCGAATTTTGCATAAATCACAAGAAGAATGAATCATTTAAAAAGAATGACGATTCGAAGTAAAGAGCAAGAAAGGGAAAGAATCGGTCAATTCGGAATAATGATATTTCGCGGGATTTAAACTTTCCGAACGGGAACTCTTTATTATATTATTAATTAATTTGATTACGTTCGTCTGGGAACTTTTTAATTAGAAATTAATTGGAAAACGGGCAAGTTGAAGTAATTTTCTCGGCCGAATGGTGCTTAAGCGATTTCATTTAGGCCAACTTTAAAACGAATTTATCATGGCCTACTTCGGGCCCGCGATTCGCTCGTCGCAAAGTTTGCCTTAGACGTTTTCATTTTTTTCCGATTCGAGCGGCCGACTGTTTTCGTCGTTATGGAATTCGCGGTAATGGATTTCGGCTCTATTAATCTTCTTTGCCGTCGTGGCTGAATTTGTATTTCTTTCAATATACTGTTCTACCCGCGCAATTATTCTCTACGTCATTTTAAAACGAAAAATTACGATAAGATCATTAATAGCGCCTCGATATTTGTTTTACCTTTCCGTATTTCCCATGAAATTTCAATAATATTTAGTTCGTTTTTCTCCATAATAATTTTATTTTTTTTTTTTTTTTTTTTTTTTTGGTTTTTTTGCTTCTGCACTTTCGCGATGCCCATTGTGAATTTATACCGTATATTTAATAAAAACTGCTGAACGAGTGCATCATGTTAAACACGATCTTGTGCGCACACGCCGAATTCACTTATATCCTAATACAATATTGTTGCATAAAATCACACACTTGTTATTAAACGTTTATAATTAAAATATAACAAATTAATAATGTAACGAATTTAGTCTTTCTGACTGATGTGAGATTTTAAATTTAAAAAAAAGTAAACAAAAAAAAAAACCGATTCCACGTTCATTTTTACTGCAAAAATGGTGGTGGCGATACATTTCAATGGTTAAAAAGTAGAGAAGCCAAATGATTCTTATTTTCTCAGACTCCTTTTTTCGGGCCTAATCCGAAAATAAAAAAAAATGTATAGTATATATTACTCTTTTTGTTTAATATGTATGCGATAAATATCTTGTATTAATAATTAATAATAATTTGCAACTTGGTAATTGTGGAAAAATGTAATTTGAACTTACAAAAACTACCAGTATGTGTTATCTTTGGACGGAATTTAAGACCGTGGCGCGAATTAATAATTTTAAAAAAGACAATAATAACATTAGAAAATTTCATTATCACATATCCACTCGATCGTGGATAAAATGAAATTACTGATGTTGAACAGGATGCCCAGCGCTGGCCATCGAAAAAAATTTAATGCTTGTGCAGATGTCGAGGAAAAATGAATCGTCCAATGAGAAATCTGTTATTGAGAGAATTGCGGTAAAGAAGATCAGTGAGATGAGAGAAACGAATTCTGCGCGTCTTTTCCTTCTCTCGATGATGAACAACAATAATCGTCAAATATTGAACTTCAAATGGACGTGATGATATTAGGGATTCAGCCTCAGCTTAGCCGATAATAAAAAACGGGGTCGCGGTTTTCTTTTAATGTAGAAATAAATGACATTGTGGAACGGTACTAATTTCAACCTTGGACATAAACGAGGAAACATAATAAGAGAAAAATCAGGGTACGGTGAAAACACCATTTAGGATGTTCCGTTCGGGCAATGTTTGAATCCCATGTGCCCAGAAAAAAAGCTACAAGAACGGAAAATTATCACTGCGCCGTGTTAAAACAGTCGCCGAAGTCGATTAGAGATCGAAAAATGTACCTGCAGAGATTAATTTCGAGATATCGGCAGACTGATGTTCGTTTTTAAAAGCAAGCCAGGTGTCGTCATCATTTTCGATACACAAATGATAATAATAAAAAATGCGCTACACGACAAACAGCTCGTTGAAGAGTAAAGTGCGCGGGGCCCGACCGATTGCGTTTCTGTCGTATGTGTTGCGCTTCGACGTAATTGACGAATTTATGCGTATTAGCGATAAGTATTTATGGGGCGGCCGAGTGTGACTGGAGCACGACCGGCTCCTCGGAAGCCGGTCAGTGTGTACGTGTGCGCCGGAACGGAAAACGTATTCTGGAAAAAGCGGGAAAGTGAAATTAGAAAAGGAGCTGGAACGAGCGTGCACAGGTTAAGAAGAAGACTAGCGCGCGGAAGGCGGCCGCCGGTGCCGCGTGTCACGTGTCGCTGCGTGCTGGAGCAGTCCGGAGAACAATGCAGCGTTGCGCCGCGATCAAAGTGATCGTCGCATCAAAGGGCAGCAGCCGGCCGCGCTGCCGAGACTCCACCCTTCGGCCGATTCGGCGCGATATTTTCCCACACTGGCTGACGGCTGTGCCGGGCCGCGGCCGGCTCCCCTCCTCGGTTCCGGAAAAGCGCGATCGCAAAGGGCCGGCCGAGTCTGGTTTCCAGCATCGGCCGATGATCGCGACCGTCAGCACGGCACTCGTCCGCAGACGACACACGCTCGATCACATGCTAAGCCGCTGTCCGGGAGTTTGCTGGTCGGACGCAGTTTTGTTCGTTGATAAGGAAGCGCACGTCGGCAGTGTCGCGCCTTATCATTTCCAGCACCGTTCCTGGAACTTAAGATTTTCTTTGCTTAATTCGTGTACCGGTGTGTGCGTGCGCGCCTCTCTTTAAATTGCTTATTTGTATAAGCACGTGTGTACGTCGGCACGTCTTCGCAGCGCACGTTACTGACCAGCGTCTGGATTATCAGTTTTTTCCGCTCGCTGCCGTGGCATCCGTGATGCACCTACTCGTATCCTTATCCTCCTCGTCTTCATCATTATTATCGTGTTAATTGTCTTCGATTCCGCTGCTTCGCCGTTCCCCGCCCGCAGCATCCCGTCCTAGCAGGAAGAAGAAGAAAAAGCCGAAGACGACGACAGCGTAGAATTTTGGCGCTCGCCGAGTTTACTTCAATTCACTACCCTGTGGCGAGTAGTTGTACCGCGAGGGGGTACGGTGCCCCCGGAAGCGACACAACCGCAGGAGCCCCCAGGGCAAAATCCTCTGCACTGGGGATATGCTCCACCCTGGGCAACGTCACCGGCAGCTCCACCACCGCCGATTCCACCGAATCGGAATGGTCAGCAGACGTCTTCGTTTAAGCGATCACATAGTGAGAGTGAAGATTGCGACGACGCATTTTCCGATGGCTCTGCTAAAGAACAGTAAGTAGATGAAATAATTTTTTCTCTTCTCTTTTTTTTTCTTTAACAGAAATTCATTTTAAATCTATTCTAAATTTCCGCGCTAATTATTAAATACCGATAACTATTTTCGAAGTCGATGAATGAAATAACAGTTCTCTCTTTTACCGGTTCGTTTTTTGTTTTTTTTTTCGCTGTGAAATTCGCTTAATACTATTTCGTTAATTTACTTAATTATTGAGCGTGCCTTCGTGGTTTAATGTCTGCACACTGAGAGGTTTCTGCAGAAGCATACATCGGTACTGTTCCTTAATTTTCAACTTTTGCACTAAAACTATTATGTCAGATTTATGTTTTATTATTTAATTGATATCAATTAAGTTTTATTTCAAATAAATAATAACCGATCGTGGTTCAACAAATAGTGAACTAAATATTTAATCGAAGAAATAATTTAACTTTATACGGTAGTAATAAGTAATGTTGTCCTTTGGACTGCTGACTGTAAGTCAGAATGGAAATTCATTTATTACAAAAATAAAGTACGAACGGATGAAAAAATAAACGATATAATTACTGGCTGTACTAGCAAAAACAAAAAACCATGTCGGATTATAAGAATATAACATCTAATATATTGTATGTATATATGTATGTATATATATATGTATATATGTATATATGTATATATATATATATGTATGTATGTATGTATATATGTATATATGTATATATGTATGTATATATGTATATATGTATATATGTATGTATGTATAATAAGAACTCCGTCACTTAGGTCTTCAATCTCCGAGTTTACAAACGCAGAAAAACTGTAATAAGATAATAAGTTGAATGCACTTTATTTTGTTATTGAACAGAGAGATTTTTGTAATTAGTTTTAAATAAACAATTTTTTTTCGTTTAAAATATACAAATACAAACAATTTTTGCCAGTCTACAATGGCTTCATTCTACAACTTCCATCGGTTACTAAATTTCCGTCATGTTATGGGATTGTATTGCGGACACCAAATGAGGCGGAGATAATAAAAACATTTCGTTCATTTTTATGTTGCCTAATAAATTAATTCGCAATACAATAAATATACAAATTAACAAACCGGCAATAGCTTAACTAGATTTTTAAGAAAATGTTTTTTTGAAAGAAAAAAAGTAAATACCGATACTTGAAGGTTTATTATAAAAATTTAATAAAAACACACTAAAAAGTAAAAAATAATTACTCCCGATAAGACAGCGTTACGGTAACATTAACGTACGAAATGTGCTTGATGTACTTACGGTTTTTATACTGCAATAATACATGGATTAGAGATTAGTTGTGTTTGCTATTTTTAAGAAAATATTTCACAGTTCAACGTTTCTCAAAAGTTTCTTTTCTTTATACCTAGACTCAAAATGAGCGATTATTGGGATCAACGCAATGAGTTCTTCCCTCAAAAATTCCGTCTTAAAGCTGTCCTTGTTATTTTTTCAAATTGTTCGTGTAAACTCAACGTAAAAAGCTAATTACGTAATATTTTATAAAGTCTTTTAATTTTGTTCGCCAAAATGAACTGATTAAACACTTTCGTTTTAATTCTGATTAATAATTTCACCTCTTAACTTGTAAATCCGGTGCCATAATTTACGTTGGTGATACTTTTAAGAATAAAGCAATACCAACTCGCAACAATGAATAATATTTTTTGTCATCTTCCGCAAGATGGAACTTATAGCGTAGTAGTCAGGCCGAAAATAGAAATTAGAAACTTCATACGTTTTCGAGTAATTCAAAACGAAAAAAAAAGTAAATAAAAGAAGAAATAAAACGCTTTATGTTATGTCTGCCTAAACGTCGAAAACATAATTTTTCGGGAAGACTGCATTTGAACAATGTTCCCATTTACTTCCGGTTCATGTTACTCGATGCGTACTAATGCGAGCCCATTCGATTTTCTGAGTAATTTAAGAAATAATACCAAGTTGAGCGTCCCCACGTAGAAAATAGAGATATTTCAAGGGGGAGAAAATATAAAAATATATATTTTTTGAAACAAACAAAAAAAAAGAAACTATTTAATAAATTCTTTATCATTTGAACGATGATCAGCTTTTGTAGCAAGTTAAGAGCTATATTAGTGTGACATCTTCATCGATACATTGCCGAATTAATTTTTTGTATTTCTAAAGAATATTTTGTACATTAATTTATCATCAAAAATTAAAATTATTGCGCATATTCGAAAGAATCGCAGCAACATTTTAATTTCATAGCCGGTAATTTTTTTTGAATGTCTCTACATGCATCGTAATATTACCGTTATTATATATATACTCGATGGTGTTTAAAAATCTTTTCGAGTTAATTTTACTTAATCCCTACTCGACTGCAAAAACCATAAAAGTACGAGAATATGAATCATCGATGTACCAATTAATTATAGACATTGCTAGACAAGCGATAAATATTGCGGAAATTTTTGAACGGACTTTTTGAACATGCAAATTTCCATACAAATCGTAAATACACGCGCATATTTTTATCGAGAGTCAGGTTTATGTGAGTAAAAAACGTGAAAGAGGTAATGTTTAATAGAATATTTTGCATATTTTTTGCGAACATTTACTGTAAAATGAAAAATTGAAATGAGTTTACTTGACCAATGAAAGCGGACGGATAACTGTTTATTTTATAAAACGCAACTTATGGTAGTGCTTAAAAATAGAATATGGTCGGTGTAATGATCACAAATTTAAATACGAGTAAATCAACACCAAAAAAATAAATAATAAATTTGCAAATTTACTATTTACAAAATATGAAAACTGACACGTTTCGCAAAGTTCCGTGCATTATTTCAAAAAATTGTTAATTTATCGACGCGAATTGCAGAACACTGGTGTATCGTAATAAACTTATATGTATTTTATCAGACATTTATAGACCATTCAGATGCAATTAAAGGCTCCAGAGGGACCAGATTATAGTGTAAATATAGCTATATAAAGTCTACTAATAAAGTAAAAATATGCAATAAACGAAAAATGCGAATGGCCCTCCGGTTTTTCGAGCGTCGTTAAACGCCATGTATCCGTAGTAAAATACAATGTTTAATTTCGGCTTGACTGATTCCGATCTATATTATAATTTACGAGTTCCCGCGGAATTTATGGACAGAATTGAAAAAGATATTTTAGCTATATAAAACATTTCGCCAACATATTAAAACTGGAAAATTAGTTTTTTAATTAATTTGAGATATTAATTTTTAAACAATTTTTAATATAAAACTAATAATAAAAATTATGAAATTCGAGAGAGCGCTAATTCGCGAGAAATTAAATTTCCAAAAAAAAATAAATAAAAACTGCCTTTTTCTTTTATTTTACGCAAAGAAATTATTAAAAAAGAAGGAAGATACTTCTGTGCTATATATAGATTTTACTACTAAAAACCGGAACTAACCTTGTTTTTCACGGGTTTTTTCTACAACTGGGGGGTCTCTTTTTTTGTTTTGACTTCAAAATACTATGAGCAAATGTGTTTCTTTTTTTCCATGGACGTCTTTCTAATATTCTTCCTTATTATACTTTCCATCCGTTTAAAACGTTGATATGTCGCACCTCAAAGTTTCCATCCGCATTACTTTTTTTCTAAATTTACTATATAATCCGTCTCTGACTTTTTTGAAAGGTACCGTGTAAAATTATTATTATCAAAAAATCTACCCGCTTTGTAAGATCAACAACTGATAAGTGTAAAAATGTCTATGCGAATTTTATCGGGTTGTCTATGAATAAACTTGCTTCTGAAAACTCGCGCGATTTTGGAATTTATCTAATTCGGTGTATTTCGCGTTTATCATTCTGCGGAAACAATAAGAGAAGTATCGAACTTTAGAAGTAATTAATTCGGCGATAGAATTAACAGGCTGAATTAATTGTGTTTCAGGTGTTCCTCACCAAGTGATGCGGACAGCTGTCAAATGATGAGTCGGAAAAAGCGACGGGGTATTATTGAAAAACGAAGGAGAGATCGCATAAATACAAGCCTATCAGAACTACGAAGACTGGTGCCGACCGCTTACGAAAAACAAGGCTCGGCAAAACTGGAAAAGGCTGAAATTCTACAAATGACGGTGGATCACTTAAAAATGCTTCACTCGAAAGGTATGTAAATGTGTCACTTCATTTGAAGACAAATTAGAATTAAATCAGATCATTTAAGCGAGTAGAACAGTGAATAGGAAGATATTCTGACTAGCCTGATTTTTATTAGTCGAAATTAACATTTCATCACGATAATTTTGCTAAAAATATTTCTCGATAAAAAAAAAAAAAAAAAAGAAATAGGAGAGAGCAAATTCGCTCTGGGCATTATTAGAAACCTTAAAAATTCGAATTTTCAAAATTTAGATATAACGCGAATAATGATAAATAAAGCGTCTAACAACGCTGAGGAAACTGCACACATCGCCGTAATTTATAATTTCAAAGAAATCAAAACAGAGTGGAAACTCCTTTTTACTACAAACAAATAAAGTGACGCTTATTATCTCTACGAAAGATTAGCGGTTATAAAAAAGAAAAGTTAAATGTGCGAGTCCCTTATGTCGGGGAAATTGCATAATTACGTTTTTCCGCATTTTTAAGTTGGTTCATTTTTCTCAGCCACCCAATTCGACTTCTAACTTTGGGCAGTGAGATTTAAAAAAATGACGTAATTAATTCTTAATCTTTTTGAAAAGAGAGCTATTGTTGACTGCTATCTAGGATCCCTCTGTTGTAAGTCTGAAAAACATTTCAGCAGACGCTGCTGAATTATCCACTTATTTTTGTGTCCAATCAGTTGCAAATCGAGAGAGCACAAATGCGGTAAAAAATCTTACAATTTCTGAATGTCAGAGACTCGTAGAGAATATTAATCCGGTGCGTACACACACATATTCGTTAAATCTCTCCAACTCCGCCTGCGCAGATTACCAAACGATTCGGCATTCTTTATCGGGCCGTACGGAAATTCCTACAAGATCCATTTTACACACTTTATCGCGATCTCTTCCTAATCCTAATCTCGCTTTTGTTGTCATCCTTGCTTACCTCGTCTATAATATAATCACGCCTTTCGCCGGTTCTATGAATTGGAAACGTTAGCTGATATAATACTTGTGATGTCATTTTTATTGAAACAAATAAGTTTTTATCGAACAATCTCGATAAATCAGCAGTGCCCCACTAGGATGTAGATATAAAAACGAACTGAAAAGAAAAAAAAATAATGAAAAGCTAATCCACAAGTGAGATGTTATCATTTCCGAAATTATGATTTACGTAAAAGCAACGCAAAAACACATATTTACGTACATTCTGGCAGCGTTTTGTATGGTTTCTATAAATATACATTTTTTTTTTTTTTTTTGAAAAAAGAGACAATTTTATCTTTTAAGAAATGGCGCTATGACACGTATTTCAAAAAGTTTTTAATTGTTGACTATTAGAGTTTAAATTACGAGTCTACTTATATTCAATGGCGTTTCGTATAAATTTCGTTTACTCTTAATCATTTTCTACCTGACATCACTGATAGTAATTCGAACTTATTATGACAGTAAATTTTTCGGGCAATAATGAAAGGAGAACGTTATTACTTTTGAATAAAGTGCGGTGAAAAAATAATTTAAATAAAATTTAGCGATAAACAAAGAGACTAAAACCGCATTCAGTTATTTAAAAACTGGAACGTTAATAAAAAAATGTTTAAAAATGATTTAGTAATAGTGACTACGTCTCACGTAAACTGTGTGCATAGTAGTCTAAATTTGTAATGATAAATAAACATTTCGTTTCGAAACATTTCATTCATATCAGAAATAATTCGATGATTCAATCATTCCTCGCCCATTACGTAGTAGGAAAAGAAAAAGACATTTTAACTACTTTCCGAGACTGGAGAAAATTTATTCGATTTTGAAAGAAAAAGGGAAAAAATAAAACGACCAAATCATCGTTTGGCGGGAGAGCGAGGGCGAGAGAGAGGGGAGAAACAAATTTGACTCGGCGCGTTTGTAGGCGAGGAAAAATTACCACATCAGACGACCGGAACTAGGGGTATAGGAGAGCTAAAAGCCATTTCAGGTTGTCGCCAACAAGAGCACCGGTTACGTACCGGCGTGTGAAGAGCAGAAACACACCTGTTGCCGTTCGAGTTCATTTTATCCTTCGCTATGCTGGCTATTCTCTCTTGCTTGTACTTTCGACTAGTACACGAGCAACGTACGGTGGTACATTCGTACGGTGAGCATAAAAAACGCAAATGGACGCGGGGCTGAGGCTTTAGCGATTGCATTCGGACGACTGAAACAGAACACGGCGATCTGCATGTGGGTGAAAGAGTCAGCCGGAGGAGGACCCTGTGACTGGATTCGGAACTGACGAGATATTTAATTCCCACCACATTGACCCCACTTAAGCGAGAGCTGTTTTCTGCGCCCCGTATTTAAAACATGCGCAACATATTTAACAGCGTGCGTGCTCACTCGCGTACGCCGAACTAAATTTACAATGTTGAATGGGGTGCTAGCTCGTTCGACAATTGTGGCATTCGGGAACGCATTTCCGTTGTCGCCCACGAGTTCCGATGCTGATGTTCCAGGTGTGCGACTCGGACTTGCTGGACGGCAGATGAAGGAGGGTCGTCGTGTCCGGTTTACTTTACGCTTCTTTCGCTCGCTACTTTGGCTATTTCGTAATTAAACGCTGCCTCGGCCGACTTGCCGGCTTTTGTCCGGCAACTGTAACAGGCGACCGAATCTTATGCACGGATCAGTCAACAGGGTAATTACCGCCGCTGTGTGTGCCGTGGTGCACCGAAATATCACGACCTAACTTCTTCGCCGTCGGTCTGCTACGATTCGACCTTGTCCGTTACCAGAGTTGATCGTGTCTTTTTAAAGGAGATCCAAATTTTGCTCGTTATATCGATTTTTTCTCTCTCTCTTTTTCTCTTTTTTACCAGTAAAGCTTCTTCATTTTAAAAGTTTGAAAACTGTTCGAAATCGAAATGAAAGCTTTTTTACGTGCGTTCTGAAAAACTTTTGCGTTTTCGAATTATTATTTTTATTTCCATAAACTGCAACTTGGCAAACGCTATCGAAAGGAAGTAGTCGTACCGATTTTTACCGCATATCTATATCTGCGAGAGTTTACATATCACAAATACATTAGCACTGCAAAACTGTTTGAAAAAAATACAGAGAGATTAATGTCGAAGAAGGTCTGTGTGGGATTTCCGTGACATCTCAACACTAGTAAAAAAAAAGGGGGTGGGGGGGTCGGAGAAATAGATTCGTGGAAATTTTTTCGAAAAAGGAAGGAAAAAAAAAGGAGGGGGGAAACCGAAAAGGCAACTAAAAATTAACTGAGTGCAAAGTAGTTTCTGGCCGAGATTCGACGGTTCAGTCTGAGATGACAAATCGGTTGAGCAAGAAAAAGAAAAGACAATGAAAAACGGACAACGATTAGGAGTTGTAATCCGTTCATGATAAAAACAGGCAGAGGAGATGATGAAATAAAGGATGTGGTAAGTAAGGAGAAATATAGCACGCCGAAAAGGGAGAAAAGTATTTTCGTGTCGAGTGTTGTTTTTTGACACAGAGTCGAGAACGGATTTCATAAACAATGAACTGAAAATCGAACGCGTTTTAAAAGTGTAACGCTCCCGATATTCTCCGACAACGGACGTGCAATCGCTGGACGGCACCAGTCATTGTCGGACAGATGAAAAGTGCACACTCATTTTAATCGACCGCTATTTTTGAAGATTCATCAGCAGTAGAGTTCAACTTGTCCAGTCCGTCTCGCAGTAACAGAAGAATCGATTTCTCATAATGTCCGATTTATCACAGTTTCCGAACAGATTTGTATCGCAATGTGTGCGCCTATCACTGAATCGTCTGCTCATAAAATTTTTATTCCGTTCGCTTCTTTATTCACTTTTTTGCCTATTGTGTACGCCATCTCATTGCGCCGGCCATTCTTATGCGCCTCCTCAGCTCACCGTATTCTCTACGCTGAATCGAGCTGTAACCGACACCCAGCGAAGTCACAAAGCAAAACGGCTCCGGATAAGATTATATTTTCATCGGACGCGACAATTAAACGGCTATCGTGGAATTTTCACGAAAACCGATGAGGAGCTGTGGGAAACTGTGTATATCTCTGTACGAGATGTGATTCTCGTCATTCTGCTAGCCGTGTCTAGTTTCGAGCAGGAAGATGATGTTTTTTTAAAAGTTTACAGTACGCTATATATTCATAGTATTGAAGGTTAACGAGTTTCGGATTCTAAATCACGACTCTTGAAATATTTCATTTTAAAGTAACAATTTTATTTATGGAAACTCGAATTTTCATAAATATAAATAAATAAAGAAAATATACTCACCCTTACATTTATATACATATTTTATATATGTGCGTGTAATAAGTGTACCAATGACTGTGCTGAATAGGCCGCGGATAATCTTAACGTGTATTAATACCTCTGGTGATAATTGGCGTCATTAAGATGAGCTCGTAATAATATTGCTCTTTTTGAAGAAAAAAAAAAAAAAGGTGCAATGCTCGTTATCCCCCCCGTTAATCGAGAGTGCTGCAAAATTAAGAAATCGTATTTGCTTAATTTTGAAACTTTTAATTTAATTGCAATCACCGTGTATCTGAAAAATTCGGTAGTACTTTAAAAGCACGGGGAACGATATTTGTATGTTTTACTTCGGATTCGCGACCATTCCAAAGTGTATTTATACCATTTTCGATGAAAAATTTTTAACCGACCGCGAAAATATTCCACGATGTGTCGCAGTAGCGCGATATATGTATTTTCATGCAAATGCAGCCGTCGAATTTCACTTTCGAATGTTAATTTGCAGAAAAACCAGTATGACTAGTTTCAAAGAAGGTTTTCCGCGATTATCGCGACCAGTTTGCTTGTCTTTTTGTGTTTTTTGTTTTGTTTTTTTTTTTTTTTTTTTTTCGGTTGTTTTTTGTCGTTTTGAGTTTTCACGGTAATGCCGATAGAAGGAGACGTGATGTTATTTTCGTGTCGCAAAAAGCATCTAGACGACTCGGATGTGCGTAAATTCAAAGAAGAGAGCTTCGAGATAAATGGGGTTATAACGGATGGGGTTCTAAATGGGTTAAAAGGGTAGTGTATTTTCTGTCGAAAAACCGGGTAATGGTATGTGCTAGTAACTGGAAACGAAACTGGAAGAGGCAACCGACCGCGAACGCGATCCGATGGTAGACATGGGGTCGCCGCCGCCGACGGGAGAGGGTTAGTAAGTTAAAAATTCAATTGAAAAGAACGAGTCCAGCACCTCCCTCCGCAGCTACCGAGCGCGTACGCGCACACATTCACGCTAGCGGTAACGCGTCTTCGACCAAACAAACGGTCGTTGCTTCTAAAGGATATCCGGCCAACGAAAGAAAATTACAGATACCTCTATAGAAGGCCGAAAATAAACTAATTTATTTCGGAAGACCTAACTACCGGTCTTTTTCATCCGCGCGCTCGACGACGAAAAAGAAAAAAAAAAAAGCCGGAAAAACAGCGGCAAAGTGTTTTTCGGTAATTTTAGCGCGGAAAATATCGGAAAATTCGACGTAATGATTTTGAGGCACGCGTTTTCGAGCTGCGTGCAAGCCGTTTGGATGGAATTAGTCCTTTTGCTCGTTGTTCACAAAAATTATGCCCACGTATTCTGGAATACTAATTAAAAGTTCGCAGGGTCTGCGGAAATTTCAAAGTAAATAACATCTGCGAGCACGAAATGTTTTTGCGGCTGTGTAACAACCTACGCCTATTCCCCATTATCGTCGATGAAATCTACGCGCCTATATTCTTTTCAATTGAGATATATTTCACGCGGTGTAAGCTCCTAAAGTATTTATGGAATCCGATTTAAAGACACGTCACGTCGAAACTCGGAAACGACGTACCCGGTATAGTATTTTCACGGATGCACCAGAGTCCGAAGAGCGAGCTTTGACATTGGCTGATTTAAAAATTAATATACATAGACATTGGCGCACCCAAGGGGGGTGCCACGGGGCTATTGCTCCCCCAAAAAAATCTTCGAAATCCTAATTTCACTTTGTAATGTCTTGTTTTACTTATTTAAAAAAAAAAAAAAACATACACATTTACTTTTTGCTTATATTACAAATATAAATTTACGTTTCTATTGTTATTATTACTTTTTTTTAAATAAAATTCGTCAGTTTTGTAATTTTTTTAGAAATAATATTCGTTAAATTTTTTTTTTTTTTTTTTTTTTTTAATTTTAATTTACAGACCACGAAAATAGATAGGTACTTAGTCGAAGTACCGAGTTACCACCCCCTAACTCATCTTCTAAATTCTAGCCCCGACCAAAAAAAAACCCTGAGTGCGCCTTTGTACATAGATCGTTAAAAAAATTTAATTCATAATAGAATGAAGTTAACAGAGAAGGGGGCTGCGGAGTGGCGTTTCATCGGACAAAGCGACATTTCGGATGAATTTTTCGTAATTGGAACTAGCCGTTATTTCGATTAATAATTGTACCTTCTATTTGCATTAACCAAACTAACAGTGACGTGTTCTGCGCAGGATAAAATCATGTTTTTTCTCGGCACGTGTTGATTTTGCGAACGATCAGCAAATTTCTGACTGTAGTCAATTTAAAATACTTACGTCAACAAGTATATGCCACCTAAGTTTTCAGTCCTAACGAAAAAAGGATGTTTTTAGTTTTAAATTAAAATAACCGTGGCTTATGCGACAATAACTCTAATAGAGGTCAAAGTTTTTTTTTTTTTTATTTTTCTTTTAAATTTCTTGCTATTTGTAATTAATAAACTCGATAACCATCAACGTTCGAGCGAAAATTTTATATATATTTATATATATTTATATTTATATTTATATTTATATTTATATTAAAAAGTTGACGTTTTGTTTTGTAATTAAAAATTAATAAAACAAAAATAAACGACTAATAACCGTTTACATACTCATTTTCTCTGAGGTTGTTTTAGTCGGCACTTGTTTAGATTTAAATTAATATCTCATTAGGTAAATAAAAATTAATAAAAAAACAGTCTACGCTTTTTAAACAACGAAACGATTTCGCTTTTGCACCCCGCATTAACAAACTCGGGGGGGGGGGGGGGATTTTCGGCCGTTTTATTTGTCTTCGTTTCGGATAAAAAATTTTATTCAGTACCTATAACACTCAACTAAAAACTAAAAATTATTCGAAATTTTTCTTGTTTTTTTTTTTTTAAATTCACCCGCCTAATAAAAAAAATTAATAAAATAAATAATCGCATATATAGCCAAAAAAAAAAACAACAAAAAAAACGTATAAATATATTCTGTCATATCTTTGCGACGGTGTATAGAATGCTCTCCGATATTAAACAAACGATAATTTTTGATAATGAATTTCTTCCCCTTATTTTTCACTGTGCCCGTATCTGACGCGTCCTTTTTTATTTATTTTTTATTATTTTCATTTAAAATTTAAAATGTGTAACCGGAAATACTATTGCGAAATCCTGTGTGGGCGGCTTAGTTTTTATTGTGAAAAATTTGAAATAGTTCAAACAAAATCCGGTTCATTTGACAACAGTACAGATAGCACATCGCAGTGCTAACGAAGAAACGTATCTTCTGTGGGACACACAAGACGTCTTATATCGGGAATACCTTTTTCGCAGTAATCTTGCTGCCCGCCCGGTTTTTATCCGGTATCTTTGATTGCTCTTATTTTCGAATATTTCGTATTTCCACGACGTGTATCGGAACAAAGTTTTTAATTCTAAGCATTTCTACATAAGGAGAAAAAGAAGGTTGTACGGAGTTTTCAGTTGCGATTTTTTTTTTTTTTAATTTTAAAATAAGTTTGTGGGTCTCACTGGGCAAGTATGCCGGTTGTGTGAGTGCCCGACACTTTTATTATCGTTTATTCGATTTCGGTACAAACTTATACATACTTATTATAACATCGAAATTATATATACCTTAATTAATATATTGCTTAGTAAATATATATATAACTTATATATATGTGAAAAGAAAAAAGAAAAACCATACACATACCTGCATTCACTCTGAAAGTCATATATACATAAGAGGGGAGACACAAAAACAACAACACAGAATACCTGTTATATCCGTAAGTACATGATTGAAAACTGTCTAGGAGTGAGGAATTCGGACGCAGTTTGTTTTTTATTCTTTGCACCATTCCTTCAGCCATTTCACCACTTCCTTTTTCCACACACCAATACTGTTTTCGTTTGTAATATGATTGGGGATAATGCTCATTAATTTAATTAAGACCGAATCATCTATGTTATCAATTCGTAGATTTGCCCCTCTAGGGTATATGTAATATATATTATTTTGATTTCTTGTTATTCGAGTAGTTTTTGGCCTAGTTGGTAACCTTATATTCTTGATATTATATTCGAGTAACCTGTAATAGTAGTAGTACATCTTTGGCGACATTTCATCATTTTCCTTCCACCATGTTGATCTCGAGTCATTTCGCCTCCAGTAGGAAAGTATAATTTTAAGACACCGTTTCTGAATTTTACCTATTTTATTGATTTCCGTTTTCTTAGTCTCTCCCCATATTTGGATTCCATATAGAATTCTAGACATAATTATTGCATTGTAGTAAATACGTAGTGTTTTATATGATAGCACCTGCTTTAGTTTGTATAAAGCTGGAATTGTCTGTCTTATTTTCGAATTTAGGACTTGAACGTGCTTTTTCCAGCTCAAGGATCTATCAATATATATTCCTAAATATTTAAAATCTTTTACATTTTCAAAAGGTGGACATAAACAGGAAAGTGAGTTATTCGTTTCATGAAGTTCGTGTAAGCATTCGTTATTATGAAGAATGATTCGCGGGTCGCGACTCTTATGTTTAGTACTGTTTCGGATATGTAACAATTTAGATTTATTTATATTTACACATAACCTCCTATCATGTGCCCATTTACTAAAATTTTTTAATTGCTCGTCAACAGGACAGCCGCAATGTTACATAAATATTCGCATCTTAGTTGACGCTAAGTTTAGGAATATGTTCTAAAGCGACCGTATTGCGCACTACATGAAAAGACTGAAACACTCAGGCAACTTCGTAACCGGCAGAGCTGTTGATGCGTTCTATCAGTTTCACATCTTTGCGATTGTATTGCCGATTGAGATTCAAACTAACCGCTTATTTCTTCAGACCGAAATGTACTTGAGAATTTAATAAAACGTAAACAAATTTTCCGCTATAGGATCATAATTTCCCGAAATCCGATTTTACTTCAATGATTTCTGCCTGTGCAACTATTGGCGTCCCGGGAGCGTACCGAAATTTGAAGAAAACATGTTTCTTAGTAAACATCGCACTCTTCGCGAAGTAAGCAATGTTGCGAACAGGGAACTCTATTCTTTTTAAAGAAGTATTCATTCCACGTCAGGACAATCGTAACGTAGCAGCATCTTGACTTTATGTTTGAAAAATTCGAAATTTTATCGGGGGGGGGGTTATATTTGCCAAGTTGCCCTCGGAAACATTGTAGCGACTGAAATTAAAAACGAATTATTTCGCGTAACAAGAAAATTTGTACAAATTCATATATGTGTGTGTGTGTGTGTGTAAAACAAAACATACCACATCAAAGGCATAAAGCGCGTATTTAATTTACTGCGTAATAATAGCACGTTACTTAGAATTATATTTCAAGTTTAATAACTATTATTCCCGTTTTTTTGATAGGTCTCGATGCATTGGCGTACGATCCGTCCAAGTTCGCTATGGATTACCACAACATCGGTTTTCGGGAGTGTGCAGCGGAAGTTGCCAGGTACCTGGTTTCTGTCGAAGGATTGGATATTCAAGATCCACTGCGATTGCGTTTAATGTCGCATTTGCAGTGCTTCGCAACTCAGCGAGAATTCGCCTCGAAACAGCCAACCTCAGCCTGGTATCCGTCAACCAACGCCCCCGCGGCCGGTGCTATACCGACAATGCCAGGTCCTACGCCAAACATTAATCCTAGTCATAATTACCATCAGTCAGGTTCGTCGTTGTCGCCGATAGCAAATAGTCACAGTCATCATTCGCACATATCGGCGCCACCGCCACCGCCTCCACCGCCGCCTATAATTCATCCGCCGCCGATACTGCCGATAGGTGCGGGTAGCATAAGCGGTCCTGCCGGTCTCCAACATCATAACAATTCTAGTCTAAACAATTCCAGTTCCTCTTCTGGCTCGTCGCTTAACTCGTCTAATAATAATTCGCACTCCCTAAATAATTCGTACGAAAACGGTACCACTACCTTAGAGTCAACTCCTAGCTCATCGTCGTCCGGAAACGGCCAACAACTATCGGCCGCAGCATCGTCCACATCGACGCTAACTCCGCTGACGACGGTCTCGTCTATCAGCGGGAACGACGGATACCATCAGAACTATCACCAGCACCATCAACACCACGCCTCGATGGAACTTTCGCCTTACACCACTGCCCATCACCACCTCGCAGGAATACATCAACACCACAACATGCACCTTCAACAGCAGACTCATCACCATCCGTATAGTCAACCTGGAAATGATCCGTCCGGCGTTTCCTCACAGATGAAGCCTTATAGGCCGTGGGGAGCAGAATTAGCTTACTAATCATTATTGCCTTTTGAAATTAATGTCTCTCTCTTTTTTCTATTCATATATGTATACATATATATATATATATATATATATATATATATATATATATATATGTATATATATATATATATAATATATTACGTGTTTTATGTATAAAGTTTTTTTGTTCTTTTATATTTGCTTTTAAATTGAATTTTTTAGTCTTTTAAATATTAAAATTTTTTTTATCAAATTCCACTATGTTATTTTTTTACGCTCTGTAAAATAGTACGTACCAAGAAGATTAGGCGACGGAACGAAATTGCGCCATAAAGCACACTAGTGATGCTCCTTAGAAGACTACTTGCGTGAAAATTTCATACACCTAGTGTATACATCCTGTTTATTAATTATTTAATGAAGTAAAGAAGTAAATAATCATAAACGTTAGTGTAACAAAGGCATTTTAGTCGAATGTTGAATAAAAGCTTCCTGCAATATCCTCGGATTAATGTAGTATACGTAGACACAACAAGAAGCTGTTTAAGGAATTGGTTAATCAGTAAGGATTTCCATCAATCGTCAGTTTAGGAGAAAAGATTTTGACTAATGAAAGAGAAAATTTTCGAAAAAAACCGAAAGACGGATTGGCTAATTCAGATCAGTCTGCATGGACTGTTGCATATTTCGAGGATAAAACGAAGTGATGTGGAATAAGAATGGGAGAGGATTGTTGTTACGGTAGCTGTTGTTATTACATTCTTCAATTAGATATGATCGGGATTTTGCTAGCACACTGCAAATAGAAAACAAAGTTTAATTTATAAAAATTCTGTCTTATTCGGAAATAGTATCATTTAATATGAAGAATATTTAATTAATAATGGAAAATTTTGAACCCATTACAAACTCGTCGAATTTAGCGAAACAAGTATCGAAAATGTCGGAACAAACTTTTAAATAAACCTACATATATATTCACACACTTCGAGTTTTTAAACTTATAAAAAAATTAGAGATTCTCCTTCAAGCTCTTCTTATGAGCGACTAAAACGCATTCTTCAATTCATCAGCCTTAGAATCTTCTTTGATCTCTTTTGTGTGCATGGTACATTTTTCCTGCTTCTTGAATTCTTCACTGCTGAGCAAACTCTTCCAGCAGTCCTATTTATTCGGCCTTATTCATTTACGTTATAGATTCTTCGTTTTATCTTTTTTTGCGGGTTTTTTTTTTTTTTGTCTTTCTTCTTCGATTTCCTGCTTGCCGATCTTCTATTACACCTTTCTGCACTCTCCATTTATCACCTGTGTTAGTAGTTGTTCAACTATCTAACCGATAAGAACAGTACAAAGGGACTGATTTTTTTTTTCTTTTCAAGTACAAACTATGTCTGAAACTGTGTCAAATGTTAACAGCGCGTTATGAAGTGAATATCATTAAAAACGACTCTATTTAAAACCTTAATTGGATACCGGGGAAAAACCACATTCAGACGCGCATAAACCAACCCAAACGCAACAAAGATCGATAAGGTTTCTCCAAGGCACATATCTGTGAGTCAAAAGAAACTTTTGAAAAGGGAACGCTTAAAATCAACCCATTAGGAAAGCCTGGTAACTAAAGGTTTTCCTAAAAATTCTTTTAACAACGTAGATTTGCACATAGATAGTAGGTGACTCTTGTGCAAGGTTTCAGAATAATCTGATAGTTTTCCTCCACGTAACCTGCGGTATCTTTCGTGATTTCATTTAAGTTTTTGCTTTAAATCAAATCTTTAAAACTTTCAGTCAAAGGGATAATACGAGGAAAGAAAAAATATTTCAAAATTGATGCTGATTGTAATGGTAATTTTTTTCTGTTTCCGACGTGTCTTTAGAAAAATGAACACGAATATCGTCCGGTTAATTTTTAATTTTTGGCCGACCCATCATAAGAAATTTTTAGGTTTTTATAAGTCAACCTAAAAAAAATGGGAAAATGGAAAACAGAACTCTCTACATCCTATACTATCGCAAAAGCTACACTCAAGTGCGCATAACTTCAACTGTCTAAAGATTTTATAAATTCTATTAATACATAAGGTTACGGTATAACCGATACTTTTAGAATCTTAAAATTAAAAAAAAATGAACCTAATTATCGCATCCCCAATTTCACTCCTGCGTGGATATACGAGAGATTCCTTACCTGTAATTACGTGGAAAAAAAAAAAACATGAAACATTCCGTTAAACGAAAAAAAAGCCACCAACCTGTTAAAAGAATTTATCCAATACTCAAGCCAAATCATGAACTCTGTCATTCTTACAGACGAATAGCATTTCTATCGTGTAGACAGAAACCGCATTCAAGAGAATTTTATGGTGAATACTTAATAAATTCAAAAAGATTCAATGAGAACTCCGAAGCGATTCGGAAGGCTTTAACTACATCTATTTTCGATGTCTTAACTATGTTAACTAGAAATTGATACAAGACAGTTTACCTTTTCAAAAACTTTAATCCACATAGAACAATGTCAATTTATCACTCGTAATATATAAATCAAAGAAATTTAGAATAACATATAAAATTTCTTATTTTCCAATTCCCTTTCTCTATAAACGTCATTTTTGGAACACGAATATTATAAAAAAAAGTTATGAAAAACCATTGAAATAAAACGTCACTGAATACTGTTATAAATAAATATGTAACACTTTTTGCCAACTTCCCAAAAGAAGGAGGTTATACGTTCGTCGCGTATGTTGTTTTTTTTTGTTCCATGTTCGTTCGCGCATAACTTATATTCATATAAACCGATTTTACTGATTCTTTGTTCATTAGAAAGTACACTATTCACGGTGGTACTATGCGAGTACTGATGAAATTCGATGAACATAAATTAATTATTCGTTAAAAAACATGAAAAAATATAGTCACTTTAGATAACTTCTTATTAGTATAACAGAAGCGACTGACTCAAGATACTATGAATTTTCCAAATTACCATGGAAATGTAGCTTTGAATGAGGAAAGCGATTATATATTTTAATGTTTTTACCGTGGAAATGCAATTCAAAATAAAAAGAAATCGTTTTTTTTTTAAAAAAAAAAAAAAAACAATAAAATATGGAGAATAATGTGACGAAAAAGTTAATTTTTAGCAAGAAAAAAATTTAAGTATAATGCTAAAAATCGTAAAACGAAAAGTTTAAAAAAAAAAATACCGACTTCAAGATTAATTATAAAAATATAATAGAAATGTACTAGAAAGTAAAAAACAATTATTAGATAAAAAATATATTTCAGAATGATATACCTTAATGTGATATTATCGTAATTCTTATATAACATTAACTTTATGGAATTATCATCAAACTCATGTTACAATAATAATTAAAAACTGCATTAAATATTCATTAAATTGTTTCTAGATATTCTAATTTTAATTTGGTGCCGACTCCAAAAAATTATTGTTGTATAATAATTTCACATTAAGTTATATATCACCCTGAAATATATTTTTTATCTAATAATTATTTTTTACTTTTTAAAGCATTTTTATTAAATTTTTATAATAAATTTTAAAGTCGGTATTTAAAAAATAAAGAAAAAAACATTTTATTAGTAGAAATTGCTATGCGAACTGCAAATTAACTTTTTTTTTTAAGAATGACATAGTCAGTTGAAATTTACTTTCCGACAAGTATTGTAGAACTATCGTCTGAGGATCCAAAAAGTGTCACCATGGCGAGGTCCTGACCGACTTGTATTATATACATTAGCGTAATAATGGACAATTTTCAATACGATACAATCCGAAATTATATGCCACAGTTTTAACTAGTCAAAGGTTATCTTCGCATGGTAGTATTTTAAGCCCATCATTGTTTCTCACTTTTTACTTATAAATCAGAATGATTCGTGAGCCGGTATGTTCCGTTCACGTAATGTGCTGACGATTTAGTAGCAACTTTGAATATAAAACGACTAAAAAATAAAAAACACAAAAAAAAAACAGTATTAGACGTGCGCACACTGAATTACCCGAGTTATAACTAGATCTAAATAATAAGAAAACACAAGGCTAATATTTATTAGAAAGAACGAATTATAATTTCGTCTAAAAAAGTATAAATATACTTTGTGCAGTAGCATTGATAAAATGAAGTAATCGGGGCAAATTTTGATCACAAGACTTTTATTAAGATCTCACACAGATTTTGGTGCACCATTTATTAATCAAAAGGAGTCTTCAATAAAGTACAAAATATCTAAAATAAGTCTTTAAGGGCATACTTTTTGTACATTAATGATTACTTTATTAACTAATCCAGTAATATAATACACGCGCAAAAATATTTAAAAAAAATTTATTCGTTGAAGATTCAAATAGTAAACGGAGTTTTGCAAGATAATAAAAACAGTAGCTAATAACTATTTCATTAAATGTAAAACTTGACCTAAAGACCTAAAGCGTTTTACAAAAATAATAATAATAATAATGCCTGAGAGAGGGGAAAAAATTTGGTCAGTTGGAAAAATAAAACAAGCTACAGTTTTTTTTTTGTTTTTAGCGACTTTGACCCAACAACTATGGAAATTATGGAAAAGATTAAATAGAGAGACGATTAGAAATAGAGCTTAGGAAAGATTGAAGTACAGGGATTATATCCGGAGATGGAAAGAAAAGAACAAAGGAAGAATTATAAGGAGCAGGAAAACCCATTGTTAAGATTTTAGAGTCAAAAATCGTGTTACTAATGAACCAGTACGGTTGTGTGTTTCTGCGTTCATCTTTGTGCATTTTTTCTTATCTTATCGCTTGCGTTATTGTTTAAAAACGTGTTTCTTTTGTTGTTCTATTTTATAAGTAACAATTTCTATCATGAACTAGTGCGTCGTGTATTTCTAGTGCGTATTGTTATTTTATCTTATCGTCTGCGTTGTTGATTGAAACGTTTTTTGTTGTTTTTATTATATATAAGTAACAATTCTATCATTGTGCTATTAAATAAGCACGCATAAACTTGGAAATACCAGCAATCGGCTCAGCCCGATTGCTAATATGGCTCAAAATTCCTCCCCTCAAACCTTACCTTCCCAACTATTACCGTTAAAACCTCCTTGTCAATTGGTCTTCCAACTCCGTATTGCGCAGCTTTTGTCCTCTCCTTGCCATCACCCTCGGTCATTCCAGCACTTGAGTCTTTCCTATCTTCCATATCTGATCGCATAAACATCTGATTCCGCTTTTCATTCTTCTCCCTCTTCTTGGGCCAATGTCTTTATAACGAACCCAAAAAATCACATCTGATATCGCCATCTTAAGAGTTAATCCATATGATCAACTGTTTGGTCATATCATTAGCTGGCGAAGACAGGTCTATACTACCACCAATATTGAAGAAGCTAACTTACCTGGATCATTTGTTCTAGACCACGCAAATGTTTCCCACAGAATCTTCATTACATTTGACGACTTCACTTGTTTCAAGTGTAAATCAAAGGGGCATCGAGCTGAAGATTGTACTATCGAAGCTGATAGTTCTGAAAATGACACTCAACGAGAAATCAGCGCACCAATTTCTCAAACAGAAGAATCCGAAAAAACTGCAATTGAACACTTCCCATCCCTTCCTCTCAAAAGATCGCCGCCATCTACTTCATCTTCATCAGGTAACTTTTCATCGCCAATGGAAATTGGTGATACCCAACTCACGCCTACAGAAGCGATAAAGCGAACAAAGAAAAAAGGCGTGAAAACACAAAAACTTAAAAATTCCAATGATCTTCCAGATGAGTCTGATGGACTTTCATCGGATACGGGAACCGAAGCAGATGAATCTTTGAGCACTCTCAAAGAGGTTCTAAAACCTCTCGAGGCAACAATTAACGAAAAATTCAAAGCAAATGAATATCCGCTCTCCACCACTAACTTTGCTTTATTTGTGGACATGTCTAAAAGAAAATCTGCTTCGGAAATTCAATCAATTCTTGCCGACGAATTCAAAATTCCTAGCGACTCGATGATCAAGATGTTGGCTGAACTTCACCCCCCTATAAAGGATAGATCCACAAAAGTGCACCTAACCAAGATTCTGAAAAAGCTGAAAGGATTGCAGAATTCCAGTACCTCTGCGACCGAAGCCCAACCATTTCCTTAAGAAACATCTATTTTTCCAAAAGTGAACGAGATATGGACGTACCTCAAATATATATCAGCTGGAACTGCAATGGTGTTTATAGGCATCTAGAAGATCTCAAATTAATCCAGTCTATTTATGATCCAACTATAATATGTCTGCAGGAAACACATCTTTAGAATAGCCAAATCTTATATCTTCCGAACTACAATATCATATCAACAAACTGCTCTTCGAACTGGGCATCCGGAGGAGTAAGTTTAGCCGTTAAAAACTACCTCAATTTCAACCAGCTTCAATTACAGACAACTATACAGGCTGTTGCAGCAACCATATATCTTTCATCACCAGTCACTATCTGTTCAATGTATTTACCTCCAAGAGATAATATCACTCGAGAAGACATTAGCGAACTCATTTTGGCTCTTCCAAGTCCTTTTCTTATCTGCGGAGATCTAAATGCTGATTCCCCATTCTGGGGTGGATCATGCTACAACTCTAGAGGAAGAATCATTGAAGAACTTATTTCCAACTACAATCTCGCTCTGCTACATCCCGAGGATCCAACACACTATAACTTCTCACACAAGACATGGTCAATGTTGGACTTAATTATTACCACCCCAGCCATTCTGAACGCTGTTGAAATCTTCAACCATGATGATCTCGCCGGAAGCGACCATACTCCCGTAATCGTTCACCACAAGCATAGCAAAACTATATCCCCAATTCAAGGCATAAAGTACAACTATCGCAAAACAGATTGGAAAATATATTTGTTCAACCTTTCCATCAGTCGCCAGCTTCGAAGTCAGTCAAACTTCAAACGCCAAAAACCTCGTCCAATCGTTCACAAATATTATTGTAAATCACGCGAACTCTATGACTCCTCAAATTACACATTTACGTAAAAACGCAGTCCCATGGTGGACCACAGATTGCTCCACCGCTGTACGTCATAGAAGAAAAGCACTAAAAAAATTAAAAGCCGCTCCATCTCTGGAAAATCATGTTAATTATCAAAAACTTCGCGCTAAAGCACGATACACTTTAAAACAGGCCAAACGAACTTCATGGCAGAAATTCGTACAAACTATAAACTGTTTCACCTCTACCACTACAGTCTGGAAAAAAATTCGAGGACTTGATAGGAAAAATTTTTCACCAATTCCCACTAGCATCAAATTGGATAACTATATCAGCACAGACTTAAACGAAATAGCTACATCGTTCGCGAAATTTATAGCTTTTCAATCCAGCAACTTGAACTTCTCATCAGAAGCACTTAATCACAAAAGAAATCTCGCCTCCGTAAGACTCGATTTCCACTCTGACAATAAAGAACCTTAAAACTGTCTTATTACGCTCGAAGAATTACAACGAGGTATCAAAAAACTGAAACCAACTGCAATCGGACCGGACAGCATTCATGCTTACATGCTCCAAAATGCTCCTGAGGCAGCTATTCTCATCTTACTATCAATTTTTAATCACATCTGGACAACGAACACGTTCCCTGACTCATGGAAAACTGCCGAAATCATTCCGATTCCAAAACCAAATAAAAATCCAATGTTATTAGACAGCTACAGACCTATTTCGCTCACTAGTGTTCTCTGCAAACTCCTGGAACGGATCATAAACGCACGACTGCAATGTCTTATCGAATCTAACAACCTCCTAACCGAATCACAATGCGGATTTCGAGCGAGCAGATCAACGATCGACCAACTGGTTTTTCTCAAACAGTCGATACAAACATCATTTATTCGTAAAAATCACCTACTGGCAATATTTTTTGACATATCCAAAGCCTTCGATAATACTTGGAAAGAAAAAATTTTAAAAACTCTTCATGGCTGGGAAGTTCGCGGTCATCTAGCATACTTCGTCCAAAATTTCCTATCGAGTCGCAAATTTCATATCCGACTAGGATCAGTTAAATCAGCTCCGCATGATCTACAGAACGGTGTTCCTCTTCAACATAGCCATAAATGACATTGCGGAACAAATACACCCGCCTGTCCAATGCTCCTTATTTGCAGACGACCTAGCTATATTCATCTCCTGTTCGGACCTGTCCCTCGGAACATCAATACTACAGGAAACAGTCGACAAATTACAAGCTTGGTCAGTCCACAACGGCTTCAATTTCTCAAACACGAAAACTACCGCTATTCATTTCTGCAGAGTTCGCCGCTGTAGTCATGAAATTTCAGTTCAACTAAACAACGTAACCATTCCATCATCAGATACCGTAAAATATTTAGGAATCATTCTGGATGAAAAACTTACATGGAAACCGTATATCAACCAACTAAAAACAGGCTGCACCAAAAAACTAAACTTAATTCGTAAACTGGCTAGCACATTGTATGGTTCAGATCATTCCTCCTTGTTGAAAATCTACCAAGCACTGATTAAATCAAGACTCAACTATGGCGCTGTAATCTACTCTTCGGCTAATCAAAATATCATCAACTCACTCAATACAATACATCATACTGCTGCGAGACTCGCTATTTTCCCTACTTCTCCATCTGTTAGCGTTCTTTGTGAAGCTGGTATTCCTCCTCTCAATATTTACAGAGACCGGAGCACTATTTTAAACACGTGAATTCGTCTTAAGTCGTCGATTAACCTTCCTTCGCTGAACTCACTTCGACCATCACCCCATACATCGGTGCCCACTCTTTATAAGCAAGTTACTGAAATCTTAGATTCGATGCAATTCACTTTACCGCCGACATATCAACTAACCACAGCACCAACGCCTCCATGGGTAAACCTGCATCTCGACATAGATCTTCAACTCCAGCAATTCTCAAAAAGAGAAACATGTCCGAGCATTCTACGTTCCGCATATCAATGCATGATCAGCAAATATGACAGTTGCAAAATAGTTTTTACTGACGGCTCCAAAACACCTTGAGGCACAGGTTGTGGAATAGCATCCGATAAAAAAATTATTCTTCGTTACTCTCTTCCGGCACTATTCAGTATTCTTTCAGCGGAACTATTTGCTATAAAACTTGCAATGGAACATGTAATAAATTCCGATCCTCATTACACCTCATATGTACAGACTCATTAAACGCGATCACATCAGTTCAAAAATACAACTCTCCTCACCAACACCCAATAGCCAAGGAAATTATTCGCATTCTTTGTAGTACAAGTACCCGTATTTCGTTCGCATGGATCCCATCACACGTTGGGATCCAGGGGAATTCATTCGCGTATACGGCAGCAAAAGAAGGCTCATTGTTCTTTCCGGTACCGAACATTGAAATTCCTCCAATGGATCTAAAAGCCCATATACTGCAAAAATCACTTCAAACATGGCAAAAACAGTGGACTAACATCCCAAACACGAACAAGCTGCGCTCAATTCGAGATACTATTCGACCATGGAAAACTTCATTATTCACCAATCGAAGAAATGAAATCGTTGTCACAAGACTCCGCCTAGGTCATTCCAAAATTACTCATAGTCACCTCTTGTCCAGACAACCTATTCCACTGTGTTCCAATTGCAATTCTCCTGTCACAATCCAACATTTACTCGTCAGCTGTCCAACCTATAATTCATACAGAGTACAAATTCTCCAGTCGTCCAACCTTTCCGAAATCCTATCTGACCGCCACGACAAAATTGAACGCCTCCTACGTTTTCTCAAGACCACTAATCTATTCCACTCCATCTAACTTTTATCTTATCCGTGCCTCTGGCCTAGGCGGCAGTACATGGCACGTTAATCAAAGAAGAAGAAGAAGAGAAGAAGATTTTAGAGTACAAAACAGAGCGCTCAGAATCAAGGGAAGGGCATTCAAAGAAGATGTGGTTTGCATCACATATGAGAGGAGAGATGGAACTATGAAGGGGACAGGGAAAAACGAAAACGTGAAGAGGGTAGAAGGAAATGATTAAAACGCAGTCTGATTAAGGAAACGATCACGGAGCGTTGATAAGAATAGGATTGAAACCACGCCTGAGAACAGGGAACCGGCTGAATTTGAAGATAGTGAAAGGCAGGATTGGAAAATAGAGGATAGATGTCCGACCATAGTCGGGAATGATTAGCTGAGGAAAGAAGGAGGATGTCCGAGGTAGGAAAATTACAAAGTAAAGGACCATTGCGGACGGCCGAACGGGCTAAAAAATCCGCTGGATCGTTTCCCTCGATGCCAGAATGGCTAGGAACTCACAAAAGGTCAATGAAACATTTTATTATTATTATTATTATTATTATTATTCTGCTCCAAAAAATCACAGCTATACTGGTTAGACGCGTAATATGGCTAATGTATTTAGGAAGTACTACAAATTTTTTCCATCTTGATGATTAAGGAAGGTTCTTATATTTATGGCAGCGCTTAATAAAATTGATTTTTGTACAAGATTTACTATACTTATATATTTAACTAAACTATTCGGTATTTCACCAATATTTCCAATAACTAGCGGTATTATTTTACCTGTATACTAATCTTCAATATGTGTTTCATCTGTTCCCTAAGTTTTTCACATTAATTTTGTCTTCGAATATTTTATTTATATTTCTGCTATCTAGGACAGGCGATATCTATTAGCGTACTTAATTTCTTCTTTTTATCAATTACTATAATATCCGGCCTATTATAATTCTACTGTTTTATCCGTCAGCATTGTTCTGTCGCAGTATAATTGATGCTTTTTTATCCAAAATTTTTTCAGGTACATATTTGTAATACGGTTGTTCAGATTTAATTAAGCCGTATTTAATTCCAATTTCTTAGTGGACCATAGCAGCTACATCATTATGTCTTTTCATATAAAATCCCATTGCTAACTATTCACATCTGCCTGAAATATGCTCAGTTGTTTCATTTTCTTTCCCACATTTTTTACACTTATCCGAGATATTGGAGTCTTTAATAATATATCTTCTGTAACTTATTGTTGTTATTGCTTGATCTTGAATTGCTACTAAAAACCCTTCTGTTTCTGGAAATAATTCGCCACGTATCAGCCGTTGGTTTGATAAATATTTGTCCACATTTTTATCTTTTAATTCTTGTGGAAATTTTCCATGAAGTGCTTTTGTACTCCATGTTTCTTTTAAGTCTATTCGGTTGTTAATGAATGTAATATTATTTAAATTACAATTCTTATAGCATGTAAATCTGATTATCTATAATTAAAATATTCCCTCATTTTCTCGATTTGACTATTTAGTAAATTCTCCAAGTGTATTTTAATCCTCTTCCTCCTTCATTCCGTTTGATGTACAGTCTTTCGATAGCCGTTTTCGGATGAGCATCCTTGTTTTTGTTAGGCATTTGCGCGTCATAATATTAATTCTATCAATATCAGTTTTATTCCATTGTATCACCCCGAAAGAGTATGTTAGAATCGGAACTGCATATATATCAATAGCTTGAAATAAGGATTTACTTTTTAATTGTGTTTTTATTAGTTTCTTTATTTTATTAATGTTGTGTCAGTTGTTCTTTCGTAATTTTATGATCAATTCCTTTTCTATTGTTATAAATCCACCGTGCTTCCCTATTTTTCCTCTGTATACACTCTGTATTCTGCATTTGTCAATCCGAAATTTTATTTTAATGTTTCTAGAAAAATTTTCTGTTAATTTTAATAAATTGTTTATACCATTTTTGTTTCCGAAGTAACAAATTTAATATCATCCATATAACGCAAATGTGTTTAGTTTATTGTTTTTTAACTTTTTATCTTGTATCCATACTTCGTTGAGTTCAGTATAATGGATAGTGTATTCAAAGCCAAAAAAAAAACAAAAAAAACATAATGGGCTCAAACTATCACCTTGATAAATGCCTCTTTTGATTTTTACTTTTATTTCAGTGTAAATTTCTTCTTTAGTTTTGGTAATTAAGGTGGTTTTCCATTGTGTCATAATACTTTCTAACATTTTAATTGTTTTGCAATCAATCTTGTATAAATTTAACGCTTGGACTAACTAAATCATATGCTTTTTGGTAGTCAATATAAGCTGTATGGATATTACCGGTTATTTCTTAAGGTTTGCATCATTACTGTTTCATCTATTAGTAGTTGTTCTTTATATGCATACGTTTTTGTTCGACATCCTTTCTGTTCCTCCGCTAATATATTATTTTCTGTACAATGTTTATAAATCTTCTTTTCTATACAAGCTGGTAATATTTTATATGATGTACATAGGCATGTAATGGGTCTGTGTTTATCTGGCTCTTCTATTCGTTCGCTTTTTGGTATCATGCTATACCTGTTAATAAAAATTCAGGTACACTCTTGAGGTTTTCTACGAATCCATTAAATCACTTCGCATAGATTTTATGTAAGATAGTAAAACTTTTTAACCAGTAGTTGCGTATTCCATCGGGACCGGGGTGCCTTCCAGTTATGTGTGTTTGGCGAACAACATTTCTTATGTCAGCTTCTGTAACATTTAAACAACTCTTCATTCTTGTTCTTTCTTTTTTTGTATGCACGGTGTTTCCCTATTATATGCCTTTTCCTTCTCCCATATCCCTTTCCAATATTTTTCAATATCTGTCTTAGATGGGAGTACTTCTGTAATATTTGCATTTTCATTTAACTGTTTATAAAACTGTTTCTGATTCCGCTGAAACAGCCTATTTTGATTTATTCTATTACTACTCTTTTTATATCGTCTTAGTCTTTCATTATACAAGCTTAGCTTTTATTTTACCGTATCTATGTAGTCGTCAATAGTTGAATTACTGCTCTCAAATGTTGAGTGAATTTCGAAATGCGTTCTCACAAATTTTATCGTTTTTTGAATTTTTCCATTGCTATTCCCGTTTTTATATTCCATTAAGTGTGCAATAAATATTCTAAATTCTTTAATCTTTCTTTCAATTCTTTTTTGCCAATTTGGGATATTATTCTTATTGTGTGATATTTTCCAGTTAGCGCCAGCTTTATCTCGGATTCTAAATCCATTTATGTGCGCTGCTGTTACCACTGGATTTGACTTTTCTGCCTGTTCAAGGAGAGACCATTTTCCGCGCTTACTTTTTCAACTCTTTCCAACAGTTCATTTATTTCCTTGTATGAGGATGCTATTAGGACTGTGTCGTCTGCATACCGCAGATTGCATACTTTTTTGCCACCAGTTGCGAATCCTCCCTTCCAACCATCGGTCACCCGACGAATGATCCATTCTTCATATATATTATATAGGAGTGGTGATATTACACATCCCTTTTTAGTGGCCAAGAGAATTTCCATCACAATATTATCTTTCCCTGCTGCCCTGCAGGATTTTAATTTTTTAGTCGCTTTCTCTACTTCTTCAAAGATAATTGGCGGTTCTAGATGCTCTTGTGTCAATACATCTGATGTAGTTACTGAAAGTCACTGTAAGCTATACAGTACCTTTTTGACAGTATCTTTTCCATTTATCCGTAATTCTTTCCATATCTATTAGGATTTTCCCGTTTTCGTTCATTATATTCTTAAAACGAGATTCGAAGTTTTTTTTTGATCAATTTGATCTTACAAAAGAAATCTCTCGATTCATTTTTTTTCCCGGTGTTTTTCTATCTCGTCGCATATTTCTGTTAAGTATCTCTCTTTGTCTACCTGATTTGGTTACCTAACTGCTCCATCTAATTTCCGATATTCTTTTCAGGCTTCTTATGTGGTCAAGTCTGCTGCTTTCCTTTCTTTTCTTTTCTTCTGTAGCTCTATTGTTTCGGGGGTAATCCATAGCTTCTTTGCTTCTCTTTTTTCCTTGAATTCTTCGGCAGCTCCGGTCATTGCCTTCTTTGCCTCCTCTCATATTTTCTCAGTCGATCTTTGTTCTGTAATGATATACCTTACAGATTGCATATTTTCCTGCGCTATTTTACTGTATTTTTCTTTTGAACCTAGATGCCAAAAGGTTTTTACTACTTGAGTCATTACGCGTTTACCACCCTATTGATTGTTTGAGCCGTATCTTAATCTCGATCACAACGGGTTCATAATCAGATCTGCAATCCCATCCGGGGTATGTTTTTATATCCTTTATCGATGAACATCATCTCCTAAGCACGAGGATGTAGTCTATTTGATTTCTATGGCCACCATCTAGCGAAGTCCATGTATATAGACGCCTCTTATGATGTTGGAACATTGTATTCCCGATATACAGCTGATTTTCATTACAAAATTTGTTTAGTTTCTCTCCTCTTTCATTCCGCGTTTCTATACCATATTTGCCTAAAACATTTCTTAGATGATCTTCTGTGTTGGCTATTTCTCCGACTTTTGCGTTAAAGTTGCCCATTATGACCGGAAGTTCTCTTGTTGGAAACTTTCAGTATTGTGTTATTTAGTGTATTATAGAAGTCGGTAATTAGCTCTTCTGGTGCGTTCGTGGTCGGCGCATATGCAATCAGAAAGTTTGTTTTTACTAGGTGGGTGTTTACGCTACTCTGTCGGTTACTGGCCGGTATCCCACGACTTTAGGAACTATATCCTTACGGACTATGAAGCCCACTCCATTTGTGTGCAAGTCTCCACCTAAGCAGCAGATGAAATTGCCTAAGCTGCTCGTAAATTGGCCAGTTCATTTCCAGCGCAGCTCCGTTAGGCCAACGATCGCACAATTCTTTGTCTCTTCTTCCGCAATAGCCGATTTCCCGGGTCCCAATAGTTCCCGAACATTCCTAAACATTTTCCGAATGTTGATTCTAGGTGCATATTTTCCATAGGGAGCCTGGGATTTCACTCCTCTATGGCCGGTCGTCCATTTCACGGCCTGGACCCGGAGCGTCGATTGCTAGTCAGATCGTTCGGCATCGATATAATGGTTCTTTTTGTAATCATGGTGATTTCAATTGGGTCAGGGGAAAACGCGGTGGGGCCCCTCTTGCTTCCGCGTTGACAGTAACCCTGCTAGCTCGGGCTTGTGACGCCACGTACTTTGACTGCCTGAGTCTTCCACCGCCATCGTGAGATAGATGTCCTGTTATGTCTCTATCTAGTCTAGGAGGCCTTTCTTTGGTTGCACCAAGTATTTGCCCTGTCTGGATCCCCCATACACTCTTTAGTTAGCCGACCTAACTCCCGCTGGGATTAGTACCAGCAATCTTCCATCAGGTTACTCGGCGTAACAGGGGCACCGCGTGAAGGCGAGTGTGTGGGGTAGGAGTGGAGAGGCTAAGTGATCACTGGTGATCATGTATTCGCGTCACACCCCATGGGAAGTATAAAACAACGAAGTCACTTACAGACCTGATTGAATTCAGAAGATTTAGAGCTCGAGCCAGGCTACTTATCAAAATGAGAAAACAGGAGTGCTGGACAGCATTTGTATCATCTATCTCAAAAGATATGCCTGCGACGGTGGTTTGGAGAAGAATCAAGTCGTTGTGTGGTAACTATCGTCCTCCAACTACCCCTTCCTTACTCATTAACAATGTCCTGCTCACAGACACCAAAGAAGTGGCAGATGCCTTTGCGCAACATTTTGCTAAAGTATCTTCCTCAGCATCCTACACCGATTCCTTCCTAGAACACAAAGCGAGACTAGAGGAGCAAAAAATATCCTTTCCTCCAGATCAAAAAGAAAAATACAATGATCCTTTTTCAATGTCTGAACTAAATTACCAGCTCGATAAAAAGCTAAAAAACAGTGCACCTGGAGCCGACTCCATTCATCCATTCATGATCAGATACCTACCTAATCTAGCTAAACAACTACTCCTTGACGTATACAACAAAATTTGGACAACTTCCTCCATCCCAAAATCCTGGAAAGCAGCTTTAATTATTCCTATCCTCAAACCTAATAAAGAAACCTTCATTCCTCAAAATTACAAACCTATCTCCTTACTATCTTCACTCTCCAAAATCATGGAAAAAATGGTGAACAGACGACTATCCTCTTTCCTAGAATCTTCAAACGTTCTCTCCCCAATACAAATTGGAGGTCGCAAATCAAAATCCCCAATGTTACATCTCCTGAGCCTAAAAAGACAAATACTTGAAGCCCAAAAGAGGTCACAAGCTCTCTATACTGTCTTTTTTGACATAGAGAAAGCATTCGACCGGATATGGCGATATAAAGTGCTTACAAAGCTGAAGAACGCCAATATAAAAGGCAATATGGGCAACTATATAATGAATTATTTGTCAAACAGACACATTCAAGTAAAAATTGGCTCAACTGTATCCTCTCCTGTCCTAATAGAGAATGGTATTCCTCAAGGCTCTCCTCTAAGTGTAACACTCTTTATCCTATACATAAATGATGTGGCGGACTGCATACAGCCGCCGGTAACATCCCGATTGTTTATAGACGACCTCAATATATCCTTAGCATCAAACTTTCCTTCCAACGCCAAATCTATACTACAATCCACAATCAATAGGTTATATTCGTGGACCGAAAGTAACGGCCTTACTTTCTCCTTAAATAAAACTTCTTGTGTAAAATTCCAGAAAAGTCGTCGAGTAAACCCAAACCATGATTTTTCCCTTACCTTAAATGGACTTCCTCTTCCAGTCACATCCTCAGCTAAATTCTTGGGTCTAACATTTGACTCCCATCTGACATGGTCTCCTCATATTAAAGAACTCAAACGCAAATGTAATAAAATCATAGCTATCCTAAAATGTTTATCACATCATAAATATAACAATAATCCAAAACTACTTCTATCTGTATACAGATCACTTATTCTAAGCAGATTAACCTACGGCTGCCAGGTGTTCTATTCGGCTAGTAAGCAGCTCATAAAATCACTTGAATCAATCCATCACGCTGCTTTAAGGTCCATCCTTGGGGCGCATCGAACATCTCCCACGCAGGGTGTCTGTGTGCTATCAGGAATTCCGCCATTATCCTATATATTTGACTTCTACACCTCCCGTGATCATCTATACTGGTACCAACAATATCACTTTTCTTCGAGGAGCACTGTCATTCCTCCTCCAGCCTTTCAAAATGATCCAATACCTAATATTCTAAATTTTTTGACTGAGAAAAACATCAAATACAATCCAGATCTCCTCCTGTTCCCAAAAGAACCACCATGGGAATACCCCCCATTGATGGTAGACTTATCACTCTTTATCCACCGTACATCTAACGAGGACCAATATACAGCGCGCCAAAAAATTATCAAAAAAATACAAACTTACACACATGATACACACGTTTATACAGATGGAGCTAAAGCAAATGTCGCTGGCACACTGTCCACTCCCACAGCATGTGCCTACCTAATCTCAGGTGAAGCCGAAGCAGTGAGGCTACATGATGACAGCTCCGCATTAGAAGCCGAGCTATACGGAATTCTCTTTGGATTGGAAGCATGTGCGTGTTGTAAATCTGAGAACAAACAATACATAATTATCACAGATTCACTGGCCTCCCTTCAAACTATTCAGTCACTTACTATAACCAGTTCATTAGTCTATAAAATAAGATCTACAGCACATCGCCTTACCCAAGAGGGGATACAAGTAGGCTTCTTGTGGGTGCCGGCACATGTTGGAATACCCGGAAACGAATGTGTAGACCGGGCCGCCAAGTCTATGTTGTCTGTCCCTATGCCACCCAATGTCCCACCACCAGAAATCACTCCCTTCTTCCACAAAAATATGAAAGAACATTGGATCTCATCCTGGTCCCAACATGCAACTTTCCTAAGGAATATTAAACCAAATGTTGATCCTTGGTGGCCACCGATCCAAATGTCCAAAAAAGAATTCTCTGCCCTTAATAGATTGAGACTGGGACACACATCGATATCTCACAACCATGTCCTCCAGGGAGCCCCTCCGCCGATTTCCTGCCCATTCTGTAATGCAGCAGTGCTACCTTCGGTGGAACACATCCTGAAACAATGTCAAAACTTAACAATAATCAAGGACGAACCACTACACCTTCTTTTAGATAACCGTCCAGAACAGGTTCAGACAATGCTAATCTTCCTTAACCGAAATAATTTAATAAACAAATTGTAATAAATCCGATACTCGTTGTGCCGTAATGACCCTGGGAGTTATACATGGCCAACGAGTAGATTACACACACACAAAAAAAAAAAAAAAAAAAAAAAAAAAATTTTCTTGGACACTGACTTACTTAGGAATCGAAAAAAATCAAAAGGATAAAACGAGGTAAGAGAAGAAGAAATTTTACTTAGCTATTTTACAAACTCGCATATTTTTTTTTTTTTTTTTTTTTTTTTTTTTTTTTTTTTCTGGGCAATAACTTAGATAAAATAAAAAATAAAAACTCTGTAGAGGAAATACGTTATAATCAGCAGATTTGGAAACAAGTAAAAAATGATAAGATAAAAGGAGCTGCGATAAAATAAATTAAAGGAAAAAGATGATGAGCGCAGAAAATGATGAGAATAGAATAATGGACGGTTAGAGATACAAAAGCAATGAAAAAAAAAATGTAGTCTGCATCAAAATAGAATTAAAATTTGTAAGATCAATCAAACTTAAACAATGTGAGGGACAAAATAGCATGAAGCTATAATTCAGCTGGAGCGATAGAGACCAGAAGAAAAAAATAAGAGACAAAAAGGAATGAGTAAAAAAGGATTAAAAGTGAAGAAAACAAGAACTCGAAAAGGAACACATGAAGATGAAAACATGTACATAATTAGGAAATGCAGGCTGAACGAAAAAGAGAACATTTTTATTTGGCATTCGCCACATCGGATAACATTTTTCATACTTGTATATTTACACAATTTGTGCGGAGAAAAAATTGCAAGATTATCAAAAACCTGCATTCTCTAAAATGATCACGCGTTGAAGAAAGATACAAAGTACGAAGCCAATATCGAGCATTGTGAATGAATATTCTAACGTTACACAAGAGCTGAAGTCACACGTTAAGTGTTTTCTTGGTTAAAGACACTTTCTCCTGCGATTTTGAAGATATGTTCGAATTAAAATGAACAGTGAAGCGATATTCATTGTGACGTATTTTTTCTCCAATGGTGATGCTGAAACACTTATCGAGGATGCTAACCAACGAAACGAGAAACTTTATATTAGTTGAACTGGTATCGCTGTGTCACTTGGAAATTGCATGGTTTAAAAAAGTCTAGAGAAACTAGATTCGGTGAAGACACACTAGAAGCGGTAATATCAATCAAAATAACAAAAATAAAAAGCTATTGAAGATTTTTCTTTTCTTTTTATTATTTTTAAATTGAACTGCAATTTGCGCCTTAATGTAGTTCGGATATATCTCGTAGATAGAGACTATATAACAACAATATGCAGAATTGGATTCGGACATCATCGTACTTGCATATTTGGGAATGACAGATAGCAATGCGTGCGATTTTTGTAGTTTAGAGGGATCGTTAGAGTCAAATGTCTGGCAATGTTTCAAATATAATATAATATAATAAAATAAACTTTAATAACAAACAATATAGAACAATAAATTAGATAAATACCTATTTAGAAACGTTTTCGGGCATAACCCATCATCAGCTAACACTAACTTAAAGGAAACTTAAAACATACTGAAGTGAATATAGGGAATACATGTGTATATATAGTAGATGTAAAGAGGAATAAACATGGCAGGTATAAAAATCAATAGGTTGAAAATGCTAATAATTAATAAAAAATATAAAAAATAAAACAATAAGACAAAAAGTTAAATTTTTATATTAAACAGTGGATTATTATTATTATTAGGTGTTTGGTCATTTAAAATATTATTTTTATATTTATTTATATAATAATTTTCTGCAATGTTCATATTATTACCTTTGTGATAAGTGGCCAGGATGGTTACAGTATTTTCTATTGAATTAGGTTTATGTTTATTTTTAATTAGATGTTCTGCATAGGTTGATTTTTCTATTTCATTATTATTAAATGCTTTTATATGTTCTTTATATCTGCAATTGATTTTTCGCCCTGTTTGACCAATGTATGATTTCTCACAATCAGTACAATTTATTTTATATATACCGCTATTTTCGTAAATATTATTATTTTTTAAATTTAAGGTGTTTATTTTATATTTTAATCATTGAATCAAAAAACACCCGCACGAAATTAGACTGCCGTGATGATGAAGCTCCTTGTCTTCAAAACGCGTCGGGTATATAATAAAAATTAAATAATTATTTCGTCGGTGTGTTTAATTTACCTTTAATATATAGGAATTAATTAGAAAATAAATCAGTAGTTTTCAGTGCTTTTTCATCGTTCATATATCGCTTAAAAAATGATTTCCTCTTATGAAAACTTGAAGTGCTGATTAACATATATGTATGTTCATTTAGCGGCTTATTTCAATAAAACAATTCGGGAAAAATTGCCCAATCACGGCAATGCTATGACATGTGTTTTTTTTTTCTCGTTCAAGGAAAAACCACGTGCTTTATAATAAATTTTTACATGCGTAAAAAATGTGTAAAATAGATCAACTTCAACAATTACGTAGAACTACGAATTTTGAAAAAAGGCAAAATCCATCTAGCATCTGAATTTTATTGAATAAATTTCCTTATCAGTCTTAAGAAATGATTCTCCCATTTCGATATTTGTTTTCAACATATGTACGTCAAGTCAAATATAATTCTCCATCCGAATAGGTTTTAACGGTGATTCTTTATTCTGTGACCTTCCGAGTCTCTTTATCGACCGCTCCTATTCTTTCTCATTTCTCTTCTTCAACTTTTCCTTCGTTAGCTTCTTTCGCTTGTACTATTTCACAACTTTTTCTCTATATAACTTCAATCGTTTCTAATTATTGGTTTTAAATAAACGTCTACTACCGGACACCCCCTCCCACCAAAACGAAAAAAGTTTTAACATGTGAGATCAGGATTTTCATTATTCTCCAAGAATTTCATTGAATATTACTACTTTAAATGCACACTATTTTTAGAAACTTCAATTAATTACTTTTCTTAAAGGATAACGAACCAAAAAGGTATTCGGCACGAATTTTTAAAAAGTCAGTTCTCCGTTAATTTTTAAATTATTTGTTAGATAAAATTGTCTTTTTGCGGGGAACGAATTTTACTATAAAATAAAATTGATGACGAACTATTTTTAAAATTACATTCCCGGCAGGGGTTAAAGAACATTACATTATTATTTAACATCGTCCGATGTAAATTAATTTTTGTATTTTATTTAAAAAGTTCTTTTTTTTTTCTTTTGGATTTTTGGATTTTTACCAATTAACACGGAGAATTTCCCATCACACCAGTAAGAATCGTAAATTAGTTATACTTTTCGCTTTAAGTCTAAAAAAATATATATAAATCCTCGAGCATTAATTGCCCCTGACACGTGTAAAATAAAATAAAAATAACGTATATTTCGTTTGATTCTAACATCCATAGATTTTCCTTTTTTTTTTTTTTTTTTTTCAATAAATTTACAAATAATAGATTTTTCATTAAAATACGTTTTTCACGTAATTTGTCAACCGGCAAGTAAAATTTTGTTAAAAATGATGTGTAAACACTGATCTATTTTATATTATAATATTTGCATGAAATTTACTCATGAAATGAGAATTTATTAACTTACGGAATATATTTTTTATTTAAATAATTGAATGATGTTTCTTTACATTCATCAAAATCAAAGAGTAAAAACTTCTACAAAATATCTTCCACCTTTCCTTTTTTTAACAATTGAAATAACCGGCTAAATGAATATAATATATAATCAGCATTTCAAGTCTTTGTAAGAGAAAATAACTTTTTAAAAAGCGATATATGAAAAAGCACTGAAAACTGCTAATTTATTTTCTAAGCAAATTAATTCCTAATTTCGCGCGGGTGTTTTTTTGATTCGATGATTATTTTGCACGCCTTAAATTTGATATTAACTAAAAAAAAAAATTAAAAACTAGCTAACACTAAACTAGATCTACTTGGAAAAAGGACGAGGCTGAATCATGTTGTGACCGAAACGTAACGAGGCCGAATCGTTGTGGCCAAAACGTAACGAGGTCGAATCGTTGTGGCCGAAACGTAACGAGGTCGAATCGTTGTGGCCGAAACGTAACGAGGTCGAATCGTTGTGGTCAAAACGTAACGAAGTCGAATCGTTGTGGTCAAAACATAACGAGGTCGAATCGTTGTGGTCAAAACGTAACGAGGTCGAATCGTTGTGGTCAAAACGTAACGAGGTCGAATCGTTGTGGTCAAAATGTAACGAGGCCGAATCGTTGTGGCCAAAACGTAACGAGGTCGAATCGTTGTGGCCAAAACGTAACGAGGTCGAATCGTTGTGGCCGAAACGTAACGAGGTCGAATCGTTGTGGCCGAAACGTAACGAGGTCGAATCGTTGTGGTCAAAACGTAACGAGGTCGAATCGTTGTGGTCAAAACGTAACGAGGTCGAATCGTTGTGGTCAAAACGTAACGAGGTCGAATCGTTGTGGTCAAAACGTAACGAGGTCGAATCGTTGTGGTCAAAACGTAACGAGGTCGAATCGTTGTGGTCAAAACGTAACGAGGTCGAATCGTTGTGGACAAAACGTAATGAGGCTAAATCGTTGTGGCCAAAACGATAGAGACCGCCTAGCAAGCCTAAAAACATCATCTTAAACAACGAACAAATAGTAGCTCAATCAAATATAGTCGAGAGTAGACAATTAGATCAATTTTTAGAAGATAATGAGTCATATAAAATGGAAAATATGAATAAGAGCAAGAGAGTAAGCTGACCAAACGGTAAAAAACTGAGCCAAAAAAGAAAATAATAATAATATATCAGACAGATTCTTAAATACATTTCCTTCGTAAACGACTCTGTCAAGTTTACATGTTGTCACGTTCCCGCTCACTAAGGATAACGAGTTACATGATTTACTCTTTTCTATCTTCTATTTTTTAAGTGATAAAATAAATTTTTATATATTTTGCCGATCTGTGGAAATTTACCCTACACACTCACACGCAATAATCTGACACTTTATATACAATTTTCTTTATGTATTTCAAAAACACGAAAACATTCAACGATTGTGACATGCAGCTGCACAAAATTATATAAATCAATTCACATTAATACACCACATATACTACTCACATATACTGTTCCAGAAGACATTATTCACAATTTACAAACAATAACACACAAATCAATATACGTATAAATAAATGATATATCTGGCCTGTGGTGTTTCCTTCGTGCTGAATATCTGGCCTCCTTCGACTTGTGTCTTCAAAGTTGGAATTTTCTGCTACTCCACTGGCTGCTGTTAGGCACTGATGTAATTTGTACGCCTTAATCAGTCCTCGGTCTTCGAAGTTTTACTGTTCGGCGATATTATCTTGGCTCCAACCTTTACCGTGTGTGTTTATTTCGGCTACTTCTTATATCAATATGCTTTTCTTTGTTACAAATAAGTACAATTTAGAATAATTTAACAACATGCGTATTCCGATAATTTACGCTACCACGTAACACGTTCTCGTTAATGCACAGCGAGAGCTCTAAACATCGGAATTCACCGTTCGAGACATACTCCTCAGTAGAACAATGAATATTTCACACACACAGACACATGCGCATGGATTACCTGCACGACGGTACCCCGAATTTCTTATCAGCGATCGACATGATTCCCCGGGTATACCGTTAAATACGGAATCATGACAATGTACAATACATAAAATACACATGCACCTTTTTTCCTTCCAGTCTCACGGCCACTTCTCCAGATTCAAATGTGATATTAGGCCAATGTTATAAATATGTAACGAAATTACATTTTTAGGGTTTCATCATTGCCTTCCATTTTTTCCTATGCAATGTGATATTTCGCCAATTTTTGTTTGAAAAACCTGAACTGAATGACTGTATTTTTGTATCCGCAGAGTTTTCCGATATGAAATTTTCTCATTTAAACGCGGTTAATTTACGAATTTATTTAAATAAAATTAACATTTTTCACGTGGCATAATATTTTCTAAAAGACCTTTCCAGCTTTAAATTAAAATCGAATTAAATGTTGAACGATGAAAGTAAAAAGTATCCCAAAACTTCTCTATATCGATTTAAATCGGTCCAACGATCGACCGGAGAGACGGTCAGATGATAGTGGACAAAAGGTTTTTTGAAAATTGCGAAATTGGCGCTGCCGATACCGTAAACAGAAAGCAAAAAAATAGAAGAGCTCTGGTGCTTCGAAACTATAGAGAATATCGATAAAATAAAGTTTAGAAGCAAAATTAACAAAAAAAGGAGAGAATAGGAATTGCATGGTAAGAAAAGAGGATGGGAAAGGACGTAACAGAGAAAGGATAAAGAGGAACATAAAATAATCAGGCGAGACGAGAAAAGATAGAGAACAACATTGACAGGTAATAAATTGAAATAAGAACGTTGCGTAATCAAATGCAAAAAAAAGTAGGATAGTAAAAAAGAATTTTTGGTTCCAGACAGGGACACGATCGAGAGAAAGAGAGAATCAGAAGAAGAATAGAGAATCAAAGTTACACTAACAGCGACAAGAAAGAAATCTGCCGCTGGCAAATAAAATGACGATGACGGATGTTGAACAATCTAAAGAGCCTTTGGAAAACAACTGAGCTACAGAAGAAATAGGCGATAAAGCGAACAACGACTGTATCCTTTGGGAAATCAAAAGTAAGTAAGGAAAGTTGTTGGCCCGGTGGAAGACAAAGGAGGAAATCTTAAAATGTAAACATTCACTAGAGAAGAACTCCGTTACATTGCGCGAATGTGCGGCGATGAACATTTTGAAAAATTAGTAACGTGTCGCCATTTTAGAATTCGTTCGAGACGGAGGCGCGCATCTGTTTGAACAGCTGGACAGCAAAGTAATTAGCATATTATCCGGCTAATTATCGGCAGAATAGAATAATTCCGTTTGCGGCCTCAGTCCTCGAAAGCAACTGACTACAATAAAAACAGCTGCTTCTTTCTAGTGTGGCTAGCTCGCGCTCATTTCAAAAGGCATACATTATTCATAAATTTTTCCACTTCGAATGCTATCCTGATTTCAGGAACGCGTTGGAAAGCCGTTCTTGGAAAATTAGCCAACGACGATATGTTTCACCGCCAAAACTGTTCTTTCTGTACACTAGAATCGGCCTATCATCTTGTGCGGAAAAGCAACATCACGCAACATTTCATGTTTTCAACCGAACGAATGATGAATGTGGCATTGAACTGAAAAATGCTTTTTAATTAATTTTGCTATTTGTTTTTCTGTCTTTTCTCAGTTCGTCTTCCACTGATCGTACAAAAAAAAAAAAGGAAATCAGTTAAATTTCAATTTAATTAGATATCGGCAATATGCAGAAACGAATAACAACGGGCAGTAGTATAATTGATGCAGAGCGAAGATGAGGAGTTTCCTGATGTTTTAAGTATGTAGGAATATAGAGCAGAATGTTCAACAGAAAGCGAGGAACATTATAAAAAAGAACATGATTGGCGTCGCTGACATCTGCATCGCGCAGATGACGAAGGCAAATAATTAGCAAATAATTATAAAAAACACGGTGATCTCGGAAAACATTATTACCTACATGATTAATATGATGATTAAATGACATCTACGCATCGTATTCTTTTCGTTTTTCGTAAAATAGCCCCGGGCGTTTATCCAAAATTGAAAGCATAAGTTTCTCTTTTCCGTAGGCCATGTCATTAATGTATTCACATCATTCTGCAACAATTTTCATCAATATTATCGATTGAATTTAAATGTTAACATCATTAATCCCCCTTACCGTTCATAGCCGAGTAATTTGGTAAAAATTAAAAGCAGTAGCAGGCCTAAGAATCTTGTGAAACACCGTAATATGGGATGAACTTGTTTAAATTAAGGGGAAATAACATCCGGGCTAAAGTATAAGGTACAGATAAAAACGGAGAATTTTCTGGAGCTGAGTAATTGGCACTACCCTCGATGATGGCCGCGCACAGGTGAAAGCCTAATCAGTACGGATTGAACTAAGAGCACCAATATGGATTCGAGAATGTATTTGAAGAATGACAAAGTCGTAGGAATAAAAACAGGAAGGAAACTGGAGGAAAATCTGCCGAGTCTTTGCGCAGTGATGCTGGGAGTATAGAAATATAATTATTTCTTAATAAAATTAATACGGTTTTTCGGAAAAATATAAAGTTTTGATATCCGCCATTGTGTAAAAAGAGTGGTATTCTTTTTCAGACTGATCCTTTTTATTTTTATTTTTTCCGCACTATGCGTCGTCGAGTGGTAAATCATAATTTTGTTTAGGCGTTTCCCGGTGAAAATTAAAACGATAGAAAATCGCGTCAAATTATATTCAGTTGTCAAAATGGCCATTTTTAACCGCATATCTGTACGCGAGACGAAGGATAAATAACACGGTGGAAGAATTTGGGAGTACGTCAAATACGACTATTGCAAACAATAAATTAAAAAGTGACGCGATCAATTAAAACAACTCTACACGAGAATTATAGAAGGTCTACCCCCCCCATATGAAGGTCGTCCAAGAGGTATTATCCCGGTGGCCAGGTTCGAAGGATCGAATTTATACTTATTGCACAATAAATTCGATATTAAGTCTGACACACATTTATTTGCAGACGCTTTCACCAAATATTTAATAAAACTGCTATAAGATTCGGTCGAGAATTATCGGAATTCAAAAATTATACCCGATCGATTATAAATTTTATGGAAATATTCGGCACAAATAAATTCGAAGGTATTCCGTTTAGAGCGTGTGCACGCCATCTCAGAGAACCCATTTTATCCATGTTGAATATATGAAAGTATGAGAATAAAAACTATATATGTCCCTTGAATTTACCAACAGCGATTTTCACGAAAAAAAGCGGAATTCCTTTTATCAAATATGTTTTAAAGGGACGTAAAAATTAAACGATTAATTCCAGAATAGTTCGAAAAATTCCAGCTTTCCCCTCTTTGCGATCGGAAAATAACGAAGCTGATCTTTAAGAAATTCTCGGAAATTATTGTTGTTTTTTTGAAATTTCTAAAGAAAAAGATAACGATTCCATTTGACGTCCGGAGTAAAACGTAAAAGAATGACAACCCAATTCAAGAACAGATATGCCAAAAAAAAAACAACCAAAAGTTCACGCCCGAGTTTGCACTCTAAAAATTCATAAAATGAAAAATACTCTTATTTTAATTTAAATAAAAATAAGTCGCGTGAAAGTGTTAAAATTATTTTTTAATTATCGATTTAGCTGATAAGAAAAGTTTTATATTCAAAACTAAGTACCAGACATAATTTGTAGGCAATTTAGTGGTCCCTTTTAAAAGTTAAACTTCCCTACCAACGATTAAAATAATCACATCGTCGACATCAATAAGGCTTTAGCGCCTTTCTACTAAGACATGTTTTTATTAAGAAAAGCAACCTAGCAACGGCAAATTATACTACCACATATATATATATATATATAAGCAGTCTTATTTAACCGTCTCTTTTTGTATGCACCTTCAATGTTCCCGAGAATCATCATTCAAAAACTACAGCGATTTTAAAATAAATGTTGTAGATTCTCCGGCATTAAATCGAAAAAGTAATTTATTCAATTTTCAATTCAAAAGTTTTTATTTAAAGACGCCCGGCATCTTGGGCCTTTAGCGTCTTCGAACTTCACAATAATATAACAAAATACATATTATTTTTTTAACTTTTAAATATAACAATTAAAAATAACAAAATTCAATAACTGAAAAATATTCTAGTTTAAATTAATTGATATATAAACCTCTGTAGTCTCTAAAAATCTGAATAGTTTACGGCGCATATCGTTATCTTTCTTTAGATCTTCATTAAGTCGCGCCCGAGAATTTCATCCTTTATCGATTTGTATATTATACACGATTCGATGATGTGCATGATAGTGATGTTCGTATTACACCGTGGCCATTTCCCGTCAGAGCTTTGTCCGTGAATAGAGGGGGCCATGCGTATATAAAGTATGCCCTATACGTATTCTGGCCAGAATCACTTCCTCCCTTCTATTTATCCCCGGTATGCTGTGGCATTTTGCGATGTAATCAATTTGAATCGATGCGCCATTTCTTCGAGTGCAGCTAGGTTTGATGGATCGGTTCCAGTCTCAGCAATGCGTTCTCTTATTCGAGTTCCAAATGGTTTGTATCGTGTGTACTGATTTTCTAGATAAGAGTGAAACAATTTAAAATGATTTGGGTGGCGTTCATTTTCCGCGACCTTGATGTAGTATTTTATAGATAATTGGTTTCTTCTATTTTGTAGTGTGATGGGGTACCTATTTCTTCATAAAGTTTTGTGATCGGACTTGTACGAAAGGCTCCAATGCATAGGCGTAGAGCGTGGTTTCTAACCACATTTAGTTTATCAAGGCGGTAATTTAAGCGACTATATTTGTACCAAAAACTACATACATGAGAACATTTCTCTACCTGGAATACAAAAATGTGAATTAAACGTACACCATCCTTTAGCGTAACTGCTGTCCACATGACATACTTTATTTCAAGATCTCCTCGTCACCTTTTCTTCTGATATTTTCAGTATTTACATTATCTTTTTTTCTTTTAGATTTTTTTGTCTCCCTAATGTATAATTTTAACAACTAGGCTTTATATATATATGTATGTACACAAGCATCATCACATGATGGAAGAAGTTTAAATGCTGTACGCCTTATGCGTGTATTTAAATTTATTTATTTATTCAGTGAAAAGAAAGTTCTCAGTTTAACCGGTTTCGTTTTCGAGTTGTACTTCATCGAATATTTTGGAACATGTCAGTGTGCTTTTTTTCTTTTAATGTCTTTTTGTAGTTAAAAACAATTAAGCAAAAGAATACTTTATAAAAAAATTTCATGTCTCGACAAAATAATATTTCACTCGATTATATTATTTAATAAGTGTAAAAGTAATTTACATAAGTACTACTGAATTTAGGTTTTTACAACATGCTCGTGAATAATGCATTGTTGTTTTTGTTATTTTATCCGATAATGTTGCCTTTATTTTTTTTTTTTTTTGGCTTAGTTAATTTTGTTTTCTTAAGAAAATTTAATAACTTCACTATGTGTTCTTTATTTTACGGTATATCTTATGTATTTTGTTTGCTGCTGGATAATAAAGCGAATTTACAGCTGGAACGTTTTTTGGTTTTCCTCAAATTAGTACGCACATGTCAGATGAGTGTGACCAATTCTTAATCGGCACAGAAACACCTGCTGACATGTCTGTCGTTTCAGTACGAAGTCTTGCAGGGTTTTGTATTATTGCCGCAGATGTAAAGTACAATTTATTGGTAACCGGTTATACTCACCATAATTAAAAACATCCTTTTCGTATTATGGACAAGTTAATAATATATGTTTTTAAATGCTTAGGAACCATATATAGCACCGTAAACATGTTGCTTTCTTGAACCACGTTGACCATTTTGTTACCTTCTACTTCTAGTGACTAGGTAACCACGTCGAAATTTTGTCAACTTGGCAATTTAAAAGTTACTTCTGATAGCCGATTTAGCACTGACGACGTTGAAATAACCCAAAACATGTCATAATTCAAGAGTTTATAATGGTAAGAATAAATACGTAGATTTGATACTAAAATTTCTACCAAATCTACCAACCGACGATCCATTTATGTTTTTAAACACTAGTTCTTAAATCAACTTTTTTTAAATCGATTGATATTTTTTCTTCTATTTGTAAGTACGTTAGCTACTTCAAAAAAAAAAAAAAAATAAGCAATTTTACATATCTTTTTAATCGCTGTAATATTTTAAACGATTAATAATTAACCAGAAAATACGGTTTCTCCTTCAAATATGAAGCGTGACGACAATGGTTCCTAATTTTGTAGCGAAAAGATCGAAAGTTTTAAAAACTTATTACATTCTTTATTTGTTATAAGCGATTTTTCAATCAGAACCGAAACTTGTTATTTTTTAAAACACCGATCTGAAAAGTCTTTTAACCTTATCGATCATTCGGATTAGTTCCAATCGCGTTAAAAATCTTCACCTATTTGCGAACAATTTAATTAAAAAGTTAGCGTATTTCACAAAGTAAAAACGATTACACTTCCAACGCTGCTAGCTAATTATTAAATAAATCTAACTACACTGTTTCCACTTAAAATAATTTATATATTAATAAAAGTAATTTTTAATAAAAGTTAAGAAAAACTTCTTGCTATGACGGGTAAACCGACGTGTTATCAGTCGCAAATTCATGGTCAACGTAAATTAAAATTTAACAAATGAATAACAAAAATCACTAAAAATGCGTATTCATATATAAATATCGATAACAACGATCAAAAGTACTCCAGAAAAAATCGATAATATTACGTAATGAAATAAAATAAAAATGGGTAGTAATAAGAACTATAATTTTAAATAACTGAATAGCTGATGTGCACATGTAGTAATTTAAATTTATTGCAGTTAATTAAAGCGGTTAAAAAAATTAAAGTTATTAAGGAGTTTTAAAGTCTTCAGATAGTTATTAATATTATTATGGTTATCTACAATAATATGTTTGGCTATCGAAGGTTATTTATTTTTATTTTATACTAGTTAGGTGTAATTCCATTTTTTCTGCTCTTTTTTTTTTTTTTTTTTTTTGACCAGTTCAAATATTGATATTTGTAACCCGTTATATCATCAAAGTAGCTGAGACGAACAGATATTTTGTTTAACGGTGTGTGTTCGTAGGTAATTGATCAGGCAAATTTTGGCGATAGATATGCTCCTGTATTGATGGAATTCAAATAGCTGATCTGAGATCGAACAGGTGTTTCTTTCTACTTCCTTTTTCTTGCAGCGTTCCCTGAATCAACTTTTTCCACAATCAGAGAATCGCCAAACATATGCATACTGAAAAGAGAAGGAATGGCGGTGCCGAAAGAAAAAGAAAAAGAGTTTACTATCCAATAGCATGGCCACCATCAAAGGAAACAAACTACAATTAAGGATGAAGAAAGGCGGGATGTTTGAAGAGCAGTTAGAGCCGTCAAGCGCCAAAGTTATGCAGAACATAGCGCTTAGCGCGCTGCAGAAGTGATCCGAAAGTTCAAAGACACTTTTATTTATCACTATAAAGCAGAGTTTATGAAGCCGATTAAGTACTATTGGCTGTTTCTAGTGAACACATTTGTCAGATGAACTCAAAGTATATGACATTATTTATAAAACTTCTTTGAAAATTCTAACCGCAATTTAAAAATGCTTTCGCTGAGCGATCATTTTGACCACTACGTTCCACTAAATCTCACTTAAGAACAACAATGTTAGAAACAAGAATCTTAACTTGGAAGCAGAAAAAAATTTCAAAAAAATAAAAAATAAAAAACGGATAAATAATTAGTTGGTTTTCAGTTGTATTTAAAGTATTTTTTTTTATAACACGAATGTTTCCACATTTTTTTTTTTTTTTTTCATTATAGTATTCAAGAAATTTCTTATGAAATACGAAATAATTATGAATTTTGATTAACACAATTTTTTATACTTATTTTAATCGTATCAATTTACTTTCGTTTTACAGAGTAACAGAGTGTTACTTCAAAAATAAACTGTAGGCATATGTAGCTTTTATTATAATAACAGAGTAACCAGCCAGTTCCCGGTTGTGTAAATCTAATGAAAAATAAAATAAAATTTAAATTACAGTGATCGTGTATTTTTAAAAAATGTCCGAATTTCAAAAGAAATTACTATCTGATTTTCCTTACTATGAAATATGACATTTTCCAAATCTAGTGTCGCAATTAACAACGCAGAAAACAATTTCTCGTCGATTTAATTGATTGAACTTCGGGTATACAATATTCTTTTTAGATTTGAATAATTTGAATAATCTGAAATTTCAGTGGAACTCGATAAAACTTTTAATCTATTTTCGATTCACTACGAGGCCCAGACATCACATCTGCATGCAGTCTTGTTTGTGAAAAAATAAATAGAAGAAATCTTTTAGTCGTATCTTATTTATTAACGTAAAATAATTCTTACATAAAATGAGAGGAAAATATCGAAATAGCACCGATACCTTAAAAAATATATCGCTTCAATCTAAATTATAATCTGTAAGAGAACCTGGTGATGGTGCAGAATTACGCCAAATGTCGGCTAAATCTTACGATAGTCCAGTCAATAAATAACGATTTCCATCGTCATTACTAACGTGTGTTTGGCATGTATATTAAAAATCATTATGGTGTATTTATAAATTTTCACGCCGATACGACATTTGTAATACTTTCGCTCTGTTTACTTGTATATATATATATATATATATATTGGTAAGGAACATTTGGAATATCGTTTCCTCCTCTAGTGGCAGTAGTTAATGTAAAAGATTTTTTTTTTTTTTTTTTTACCTCCGACTTATTGTCCATTTGGTAACACAATTATTTGGAATTATTTGTAATCAGAGAAATGTATTCCGTTTTGAAATAAATTCACGTGGAAGCAAATAGATATTAATTAACAATTCGTCCGCTTTTTCGATACGTATAAGATTACAATCGCTACCTGTTTTAGACACTAAGTTGATTATAGAGGAAAAGTGTCTCGTGATTTTCAGGCTAATAATTTTAATGAAAATTTATACAATACACGAGACATTTATACATAACGGACAGTGAACACGTATTATAACTTAGACTTATGCGAATAGAGAAGTTAATAAAAAACAATTCAATAAAAACGGAGATTAAAGTAAAATAGTTTTTACCTGACCGAACCAAAAATTGAGTTCTAAACGGTCGAAACCGGTGAAACGAAATGGTGAATCTGAACAGCTTAAAATAGCAACAAATGTCGAAAAAGAATGAAGGTGTGATTTTTTAAAGATGGCCTTCTGCTAATTAAGGAAAGAAAATATTATAAAAACAGGCCAATTAGTTATATCGACTTAAACGGGGATTCCCGGGAAACAAAAGAAAAAAGACAAGAAGGTCGTATGCAGATTTATTAAAAACGGGGGCAATTTGCACCTGATTGGCGCAGGCGTTGAATAGGCTCGATTATAAAAATGTGCGCATTGACGAAAATTTTATCTAAAAGTACTTATTTTGGTCGGTAATAAGAATATAACTTTGTACCCCGCTATTAGTTATTTCTAGTATCAATACGAGTATAATATTGCTACGATACTTACTTACGGTGAATAAATTTTCCGCTTCGTTGTAATCTTAGTATACTTGAAATCTATAAAATAAGGATCGCTATCGAGAATATAAAAAAGGAAGCTCGAAAAAATTTTGGGGGAAGAGAAAATCAGGAAATTGTCCGGATTAAATATGGGTACAATTAGAAAAAGCAAGGTAGACAGGTAGAACGAAGGAATTGGCTTTGAAGAGAGCCATTTACCGATCAAGTGTCTTGCGAACCACAGGGTTATCGATGGTTAACGAGCGGCAGTGACCTAAAATGTCGTGCTTAATGACCAACGAATAGGATAACAGAAGTAGCACCAGTACAGAAACGAAAAGACCACATGTCCGAAATTTAGCCGGACCAATCGCTGATATTTCCTGCTCTCGGAAACTACGGAATTTTTATATATTTTTAATAGCTAGCTGGTCACGTACTTGGGGTATATTTAAGTCAACTCTGATGAAAGAGCGCTCTTAAGCGGCGAAAATTTTGTAAAATTCACAAGATAGAAAGCATAAATAGTGGATTTGGAATGAAAGCTAAGACAGATTAAAGGAGACTTTGTTCGCTTTTTAAGGAAAAAATTTATGCTTTAGTGAAATTTTTTTCAAAAAGAAAAGATAAAAAAAAAAAAAACACTATAATAAAGAAATGAAATAATGAAAAGAACATTCAGCCAGCTCTGTTCCGTTTTCTGTTTAAATTCATTCGGTTTCTCGACGGTCGGTGTTCCCTTTCGAACTTCTTTCTTTTCTTTTAAATCGTTGTTTCCTTTAGTCCTTCTTCTATCAGATTAAATTCCGTTCCCTTTCTCTTTCTATATTTTCCTATTTAGGTCTGCGGCTGTATCTTTATAATCCGGTTAAGCTATTTTCCTTGAAATACCCAAACCTCAAGAATTAATTACTTTTCGGTTCCCTAGCAGCATTGTAACTCCTTCCTGTGCAGCACGCCTTTCTGAAAAGATTTAGCCGTTTAAAACCATATCTGCGGTTGGAAAACAACCCTTTTTGACATAAGCATACAAAGTCGCTGATCGTTAATCGCTAATAAAGAAATTCAAACATTCGATGATGAGAGTGTAAACTGTTGGCAACAGCTGTTCCAACGTCGGTGCTTTATCGGTGAAAATTATCAGTTTCGAAGAAGGCGGATATTTTTGAATCGCGCGCTGTATAATATGGATGATGGCTGAAATTTAAGGTGACATCGAAGTCGAATTCATCGTCGTATAAATTACTACAACCGTTGAGATAAAGTTTATCCGTAAAACGTTACCGAATCGCATCGACATTTACGAATTACGTTTTTCGGTATTAATTATCACCGTCCGATACTGTATTTAAACTTTTGTATGTGTAGATACGGATAAATACCATCAATGCAGTTCCAAACCAAAATGTCAGTCCCGTTAGCAGAATCATCAGTCGCACTTCTATGCCCGGCACCCGTGCGCAAAATCTTAACCGCAACGACCAAACATGTCCGTATTACGTGCATAAATTAAATGTCGAAAAAATCCAGGCTACAGAAAATGTATTAGCCTCGGAGGCTATACAAATAACAAATTCAAAAACAATCAACAACGCGTAAAACTCACTATTTTAAAACTCCAGCTACTCCAAAATACGATTGCCTCTTATCGCGTTTCCTAATGGAGTAAGAAATATTCTTCATCGTGACTCAGAGAATATTACAAATCTTCTCTCTCACTCTTCCAATGAAAACCATACATTAGTCTCCTTCCATCCCAATAATCGGTCATCTTACTTTAATTCTTATTGGTCTAATAACTGCACAAAATCTAAATCTGTAACTAACTCTTCCTCAAACCGTTCCTCTTTTGCTGTCCCAGTTTCTTTTACTTTTTCTTCTTCAACAATTCCAAATAGAATTTAAAAAACCCTTTCTAAATCTTAAATCACCTTATTGTCTTAAATTCTATTTATGATATTATTTACCGTACTCTCATGTTACATTGCATACATTTATATATATATATATATATATATATATATATACTCGTATATATATAATAATTTATTTTAAATGTATAATTCGTATTTATAGTTTAGGAAAATGTGTAATAACGTAAGTGCAGCTCGTTAATATAGTTATGTTAATAATTACATTACTCGTGCTAATTTAAGTTTCATTGTCGCAAAATATTTAAATTCGGTACTTTTCCCACCGTATTGTCCTTTTTTCCTTCTCTATAAATCTATATTTATTCCTTATAATGCAAGATAATTTTAAAAAACTTCAATGGAACCGTTGCAGTCTGAGATCTAACAAAGCTTCCCTGAAAAGTCTAAACGGTATGAAATTTCAGTGGCTCTTATATCAGAGAAAGAACATTTCACTATCGAAGATTTCAATATTATCAGATCAAATCGTGATGTCAGCTATATTGGCATAAAAATTATACTACGACAAGATATTTTACATTTACCCGCAATCCGTTGCCCTCTTTGTCTACTTCTGATCCTAATTTAGTCCATGCATCAGTCCTAGTTAGTAATTACTCTCAGGCATCTTACTTTGGTTCTACATTCTGCCGAATTTTAATCTTAATAACTTTTCTTTTTTCAGTGACTTCGATTCGGAATACGTTTGCAATACTCACCCTTACAGAACTTCTCTTAGAAATAACGGTGCAATAGTGAAGATAATTCATAATCAAAATCATTCTCATTAACGATAATTCTACTACTCTCTTTAAAAGTTTTTTAACTCCCAGCTCCGTTGTCTTCACTTTTCTTCAGCTAATATCAGTCTTCAACCTTATATAGTACCTCTGGGAGTGATCGTGAATTTATTACCATTACTGTCAATTCTGCTACTATCCCATCTACTTCCTAATTCACACCATTACTATCGCCTGAATGAAATCTCAAAAATCTAACTGGACCAATTTCGATCCACTCTCAATATCTCTCTTTCCCAGAAAATCCAAATATAACAGCAGTTCCATTTTTTTTTTTTTTTTTTTGTTGGGCCGCATCAACTACGGACATTAAATCAGCGCGAGTGAAATTTTTGAAAATGCCTATATCCGACAGCGGGAATCGAACCAAGTCCTAATTAAGCGAAACACAATTAACTAATCAACTACGCCACGGTAGCTGGCTGACAGTTCCACTTAATCAATTTATTCAAATCTATCTTCATTCACCCCTTCATCGATTCCAACAGCTAACTACAAAATCTATTCCCCTTCCACGCTACTGGTGGAATAATGACTGTAAATTAGCTTTTGATGAATATCTTCGTACATTTGGAATCTTCAGATTAGCCAGGTACACCTGAGAGTTCCGCACAAAAAAAAGATTTAAATAAAATTTTGTCAGTTATTTAATACAATAAAAAGTATTATATAATAACGTACCATAAATAAAATTACTACCGGCTAGTTATGAAGTTCCGTCTCTAATCTGTAGGGGAAATTCTGAAACAAAGTCGAATTGAGTATCAACTTGGAATACAAAAATAAAGTGCACGCATTTCAATGTTGTCCAGTCACGTCTCTCGACATTCCCGTGGGATGTTCACGTGCCTATTGCAGTTCCTCCTTATCTTCTTCGTAGATATATCACCGCAATATGTAGACTACGTGCGGGTCATTCCCGGATAGAACTTAATTTTGTGCAAGTAGATAATCAGAGATTTTGTAGTCAACATAGTACAAATAATTTTTTAGAAGATTTGAATCATTTTCTTTTTAATTGTGATAAATTTAAATATAATAGAAATCAATTTTTTTGTAAATTGATATCCATTTTTTTCTCTTTCTCACCACGTTACATAGTTTTTATGACTCAATAGTGGCTGAAGAAAATTATCAACTATTTAAATTATTTTTTGAAAAGTGAATTTAGTTTTCTTCATTTTTTCTTTATTCATCTTTTTATTTATTTTTAGTTACTTTTTTCTTCTCCGATATATTACAAAAGTCTCTGCTCTATCCTTCCTTATTGCATGCTGGTCTAATTCTTCCTATACGAGATTCCAATTCCTGGAAATCGATGTACCTTAACATAAAGGTTTACTGGGGCATGCGATCGATTCAGGCCACGTATGCAGAGTTATTGTACATACATAACTGTTTCAATACTATAATTGATCTCAGCCTTAACATTCCTTTTACTCCAAACTTTTTTGCTGCTCAGTTGTGTTCGATCACACGTTTTACCTCGGATTCGAATCATTCTATATAGGAATGCGTGGATAATGTTAGGACATTTGTGGCCATGTACGTTTCTATGTAGCTATCTCAAAAGAATAATATAAATTTATTTAAAGAATCGCAGTGGATGGCGAACGGATCCTACCTTTGCTTGTTATTTTCTATCCTCATATATGTGTTACCGGAAATTTCTGGAAACCGGCAATGTCGACATTGCCTAGGCATTTCATTACAAAGTAACAACAAATTTCACTAATGGGCTTATAACAAGCATAATATATTTTTCGTCAATCTTACATTTAGTACTCCTTACTAATAAAATTATTCATAAGTAATCAATGTTCTTTGCATAACATTTTTTGTCTTACACTATTGCTACATTTATTTATTATTTATTGCAACTCGATGAACTACCATGGCATCTACAATTACATAAAAGATTGTTTGCTTTACAATAACATCGTTTGTTCGAACATTTAGATTTACAATTATACTTTTTTACACCTTGTCCTCCAACTACCGACATTTTGGTCGCAGCTTCCTTTAAACTTATTTCTTCGTCGATCTATATATTTTCTATGCCAAGCAAATTTTAATGATACACGTCAAATTGATTTCTAGTGAATAGCTGATGTAGCGAACCGTCAATCGTTATCTTCAATTGATAAAATTACCTCCATTATATTGGAAAGTTACAGAGTGTCGCCAATATAAAATATCGAAAAGTTCATCAGTCGCCACGTAGTAAAGCACAAGGTCATCGCCTTTCTTGAATGGTTTAATCAATTTATCTGAGCCAGACACGGTAAATATTTTTGATATTCGCTTGTAATCTTGAGAATTTTTTTGGAGTTTCAAACGGACATCCTTCATGAAGGTGACCATCTCGTTATACTCTTCTCAAAACATCGACTAGTTGTTGTCCTGTCTTTTCTTATTCGGGCTACTTATGCAATTCTTGATCAAACCGTTCACGGTGAAGGTTAAGGAGTGTGATTTAGAATTTGTATCTGTTCACATATTGATTTAGCTGATGATGGGTTATGCCCGAAAACGTTACTGAGTAAGAACATTTTATCTTATTAGTTTGTTATAATTGTTTATTATATTTGTTATTAACTTACTATTTTAAGATGTTCCTGTTCCATAGTACGTAATACTTGTGTATATGTTAATCGCTGTTTAATGATATAATAAGCTATGAATTCATACACGTAATAATGCATTAACAAAAATTACACTTACACATATTAACTTTAACATTAGTGAAAAAATTATTATATTATTTAAAAATGATGTAACGTAACTTCCATAATCAACAACAGCTTGAATAGCCTTCAATATCCCCAATAATTCTAATACAAACAAATAACTTTAATCGCACTTAGGCAGGTGACAAGCGTAGCTGACCGATATTCTAGAATGACTTCATCTGAATTCACGGACGGCTTATAAGTGCACCAGATTATAATTAGATTTTGTGATAACAAATCGGAAAAATTCAGCAGTCTTAAATAATTAATGATAGATCGTTATGATAAAGCCTAAATCAAGCTTCGTATTTACAAAAAAAGGTATTTTTTGGACATTGCCATGTCGATATTCACTATTCATTTTCAAGACGTTGCCGATAACATTTATGTATATATATGTATATACAGAAAGAAAAAAGAAAGGAGAAAAGAAAAAGAAAATTAACTCGATAGTGGCTAATTGGTTTGTTGTCGAACCAAAAAAAAAAAAAAAATTATTCAGCATATCTTTTTATTATAACCATTACCAATATAAAATTAACTATTATGTTTTAAACTTTAAATTATTCGCATTAATACAATATACTTGAATATATAATTAAGTTCATAATTATATATTTTTTAAAAATATAATGACTGTAAAATATAAATATATATATATGTATGTATATATATATATGTATATACATGTACGTGATGTCATTATCAATGCGGAAGAGGCCAGTGAAAACTGTGTTATGGCCAATGGTTCTATATGAAGCAAAAACATGAACATGGAAAAAAGACTGCAGGCATTCGAGATATGATATTGGAGAAAGCTGCAAAGAATTAGATAGACGGATAAAGTCAGCAACAACTTAGTATTGAACAGGATTAACGAAGATAAGACTGAACTAGTTTGGATATACACTACATCAGGACCGAAATATCCTGAAGGAAGTTATCGAAGGGAAGATAATAGGGAAACAACCCCGCGGTCGACCAAGAATAACCCTTATTAACATTGTATTGAAAGAAGCCGGTATATCTACATATGCAGCATTAAAGGAAAAAGTAGCTGACAAGCTTTCATAATCGCTATTAGCGCATGGGGTCGACCAGCCTACGGGCTGAAACACTGATGATGATGATGATATACATATATATATATATGCACGTTATAGTGAACATTTTTGTTAAATCTTTAATTTATTTTATCCTACCTCTTTAAATTTGCAAAACTGGCTAAATGGCGAAAGCTAAGCCAAAAAAAAAAAAAAAAAAAAAAAAAAATTGTACATGTTTTGCAAAATACTCAGTGCCCCATAGCTTTTATCATCATCTGTTTTTTATTCCTTATTCGCTATTTTGATCACATCATTCGCTTATTTTATAAACAGCCCATTTGCTTATCCGCTAGCTGTTTCCCAAAGTTTCAGTCACAAATTAATATATTGTAAGTTTTTCTATTTTTTTATGTAGTGAACTCTGTTTTTTTAATAAAGATTTATTTCTTCTGTTCAGTTTTTCTTTTTTTGTGAATATTACTAATAAAATAATTAAAAAATACATTCTACAACAGCAAACCACGGTAGTAGGCAACGATTTAAATCTGAAAGTAAATAATACTTCCGGTATGGAAAATATTAAAATTCCTGTTCTGAGATTCTTCATTACTCTATAACTTTAATATATTCTCTTGTAGAACATTACTTATATTCCGCATAGTTACTAAATTGTATACCGAAATATTTGAAAAAAATTAAAAGTTGTTATTATAAAATTGTACTCGTAAAGTAAGGCGTTTTTGCATAATTAATACACCTGTAATCAGGTAGTAATTTAATAATATATCTACGTTACAAAGCTGCTTCTTGCGACTTCATCTTCTTTGCTAAAATGACTTATTAGTCAATTGAACTTAGTATCTGAAAATCGAAATGTTTTTATCACTACAGTCATTTGATTCTAATTCCTTCTTGACCATTCCATTTTCCTTATACCGTATTTACTTATTTTATAATTTGTTTATCTACATTCCCCCCCTGACACATGGACTTTATATGTTAAAAACGTTTATTTTTCATATTTTAATTTATAGTTAATATATTTATGTAAAGGCTCTTCTTATCTTTGCGAAACATATTTATCACCGTCAAACAAAACCTGGTTTTCACGTTTCATGTTCAGCTGAAGATTATATATCGGTCTTTCTGTAACCTGTCCGTCGCGATTTAACAAAAAGTTTCGCTCACCTAAATAGCACGCATAGTTATTATTTTGAAGGGGCGATCTAAGGTGATCTCCCATAATTACACATTTAAGAGAACATCTTCACTCATATCTTCCTCCGCCTCTCCGTCACGAGTATTTTATTAAAATGAATTTATTACCATTATAGCAAACTATAGTAGTTGAGTAAGGATTTAAAATTTCAGTATAAATAATATTTCCGTCAGCAACTATTATTTTATTTCTGTGTAAAAACTAATAAAAAACACTACTGTTCTTTTGAAATCTTCTCGCTGAGTTCAACAGCTAGGCTAGGAGCGTGACTCGTACGTTTAAATCCTGTCATGGAGGTTTAATAATTTCAGCAACGCAAAGAAAGAAATAACAGAACGCGGTGTATTTACTTACGTCAAAAATTAATAAAATTTTATCCAAAGCTTATTATTTACCATAATAATTATTTTATTTAAATTTTTACATTTAATATATATATTTACCGTGGTAAGCATTTTATTTAAAATACATACCATAATCATTTTTTTATATCTAAAATGAATTACACGAAATTATTTCAAAAACTAGGTATCATTCATAAAAACCAATATTAAGATTTATGTTCCTTCGCATACAGTTTCCAAATACACATGTATACAATTTCAAAATAATATCTGGTTACAAATACAAAAAAAAAAGAAATAAAAATGGATGCTCGTTTGTTTGTCCCGTATACATTCCTGTAATTCATTGTTTAACTATTTAAAGCCTCATATTTCGTGAAAGTGAAAACGGTGGAAAACTCAGCCACAGCTTAAAAGCTTCGTTTGGACAAGGCAAATACAGCCGGATAATTTCAGTATGATCGGTCTAGCGTTAGAAAAATGCATACGAGACAAAAAACATTAATTTTCATATGTACATATATAGATATCGGTGCATTATGCTATATTGAATTTTTTAGCTTAAATTTGTTCCATCTATTTGTAAACATTTAAAAATGTATGCACATTTTTTTTTTTTTTAATTGTCCTTAAATAATGTTAAAAATTACCTCTTTGTGAGTATTATATTGTAAATGGAAAACTTGTGAAATGAAAACAACGAGATGACCTTCAAATTTTATTCAAATTCATAACAGACCCGTAGTATAAAAAAAAGAAAAACAAACAATTACAAGGAATACATAAACAGAACATTTGAACATTAGAATGTTGGGCGGGTCAAATGTAACACTGTTAGTTCGATCATAAATTCACTAACAGAAGAATATTGAAATTTGTGAAATTGTTTAATCATTTTTTTTTTTCTTTTTTACTTTTTGAACAACGGGGAAAAAGTGAAGTAGTCGTATGAGCAAGGGTGCCTTCAGTTTATCAATTAATATTCATACCTTAATGATCAGGAACTGATCAAGCAAAAGAATAAAATGATCTGCTAGTTTCCTATATGTGTAATCAATTTTTTCATTTTTTAACTACATTTGAACCTCCTGCGAAAGATTTAAACCTCTCTAAAAGTAAAATTCAGCTGCTAGTTGCATATTTTATTCTGTCCGTTAATTTTATAGTATGCATTTATAAATAAAATGAAATCAAAAGATCAGTTGCTTATTTATAACAATTCAAACCGTTCGGAATCGTAGACTACTGATTCATTGGTTTCGATTCCAAAAGTGTCCAAAAATTCGTAAGTGGTTAATTCGAATAAAATAAAAGGGAAAAAAGTTATGAATCAAAGAACGTTAGTCGGAAAAGAGATACGGGAAGATGAGATGGAAGGCTTCTAGAACATTTTATGAATCTAATATAATAACTACTTTCTGAGAGTTTTCGGAGAAGAGAAGATAAAGAAAAATACGAGACTGCGCGCAGAAAATGAAGCAGAAGGAAGATTCAGAATAGTTTAGAAAAGGGCAGAAAAAAGCTGAACCAATTCCATTGGGTTCTCTAGTTCTATTAGTGGATAAAATAGACTTTAAAATCTTTAAAAATTCCCTTTTAACTGCATGTTGTAAAGTGAACGGATAGCTGTAAAAAAGCAATATGGTGAAGAAACGTAGAATAGCTGAAGGAAAATTATAGCAGTTTATCATGAGAGTGTACGGAGAAAATTGAAGAAGGCAAACAGAGATGAGCGATAGTATCGGTGTTTTATTGTGGGAAAAACGCTCATTATGGTAGAGAGTAAAGTGAGAAAGAACAAGAGTAAACGAAGAAATATGTAAACGTATAATAAGAAAATCGCAGCCCCGATAAAACGTTCGTATAAAAAGATAAACAACGTGAGATTTTTCATGCGAGAGGACATTCGAGTTCCAAAGCTAGAGTCAGAGGCAAGTGTTTTAAACGCGATCAAACTTGAACAGAATGAATCTAGAAGAATTTGAATGGATAAAACAACAGTAATTAAGAATAGAACAGATAAAACTATTTGCAAAACACGGATAAGATTTTGTGGTCGTCTTCCTAATTTGATGAAATTAAACTTTTTGAAAGATGGCGCAAGTAAATGAAAGACAGCTCATTTGGTTTAACACACGCCAACATTCGGATTACCATGAAATTTGAAATTGAGAGGATACTTGGATACAAAAGTATGCGGTTAACCAACGTATAATGCGTAACAAAAAGGAACCGACCGGGAGAACCGTCGAAAACTAATCATAGGACAAGGATATGTGCCCAATCACCGGAAAAATCAAAAGTCATCAAGTAATCCGAAGTTCCTTAATTTACTCGATTTAAAAAAAAACAAAAAAACTAATCAATAAATTAATTAATATTAATTCAAATTCGAAACAAAAACCTGACTTAAATTTTAAATATCGAGCGAACACGGACTTTTTTTTCTTTTCTTGATCTAGTTTATTTTGCTATATTATCAGATTTACTTTAATAAAGAGTTACTGACGAATGGATACACCGTGCAAGAAGAGATAAGTCACGTAAATTTTCCCTATCTTTCACTGTAATCCGTTGCATCTGATTGTCATTTCGGCAGCCATCCAGAGGTCATACCGACCATTTTAAAGTCTACAAACAAATATCACAAAATAATTCGATTATTTTTAAAGAGTACCATAAGGCGAATAAAAGAATCTCCATCATCTAATACGTATATATTGAAGCAAAAAGCAACGATACCCTGCATGTGTCCACATTTGTCGTTATGCAAAAGATCGTCACGATTCATTAATTGTCGTTAACCAGTTTTCTGAAGTAAACATTTTTCTTTTATTTTCGAAAATTTTTTCTTTTTTCAACCTCTTGTACACCGATCGTGTGGAGCAAAAAGTTTTACACACTTGCTCAAGACCAATCGCCGTTATAATAATAGAATAACGCGAATTCGATCACTTCCGGGTGGTAGGGGTAGACGATAAAGCAGGTGACACAAGTGCTCGAATTGAAGGCATCCCCCCTCTTTGAGAAGGCTTTTTTCTAACATGTCCATTGTTGCCGGATTGGCGGGAGGTAAACGACATGGTGAGGGGGAAACACACACCTGAAAATGGATTGCAAATCGATCGCGATTTTCAAGTCCCGGGTGATTCGATTCTAGATGACATGCTATCGACAGCGAACTAATAGCGGAACAATGAACTAATAATGATCGGAAACGATCAATCAATGCGGAAATGTTGCTTACTCATCAAGCAGATATTACAACGATGCACGAAATCGAATTATTCGATTAACAAATAGGCGGAATACTCGTTAGCGACATGTGGCCTGTAGCTACAAATTGTTCGACTTTTTTTCAATTCTTCTTCGCAACTTCTATTCCCGCAAGTATTCCATCTAATCGATTGATTGACAATTTTCAACCACTTTTTCATTTTTTTACTAGCTCATCCCTTCGCAACATCATTTGGGAAATCGTTCTTCTTTTCTTCTTTTTTAGCACATCGCACGCAGCAGCGGCATTATGCACATTTTTTATCATTCCAAGCAAAGTGCATTGTCTTTTTTTTTTACTTTGTAAATAAAACTCAGCTCCGATGATCGTGCATTACTCATTTTCTAATTATTTAAATGTACCTATTACGTGCTTGCGTGGTATATAAATCCGGCGAGGTAAATTTTACAATAAACACAAACCCGAATTACAGTTTAACTGGGAACGCGGTAGTAGAAAAAATATTATTTTTGTTGTTGTTTTTTTCTTCTGGCTTCGCTATCCTTATTAACCGGTCTACCTGTTTATAAATTAATCGAGTCTCCGCGTATTTTCTTCATTAATTATAACTCTGCACACTACCGAGGTTTTAAATAACCACATAAATAGGAGTATTTTTCCTTAACGAGAATGAACTTAACACTGTTTGAGCGATTCTTATAATACAACGTTATAATTTTAAATTTTATAGGCGCAATAAACAGGTAGGACATTTTTCAGACTATACAAAATAAGAACAATAATTAAATAATTAGATTAAATAGTTGGTGATATCTTAAGCAACAAGCAAGTCAAAAACAAAATAACATACTCCAAAATTGAGGGGAAAGAAATTAAAACAAAAATTATATAATTGTTTCCTTTAATTAAAATGAAAAAACAAAAAAAAAAAAAAATCTTACCACTGGAACAAAGTCAAATCAAAATACCTTTATTGAGAAAATTATACATTATCGTTACAAAGAAAAATAATTATTTATAGATAAGCAGAACAAAGGTATCCTACAAAGTAGATACAAAAAAATAAAATCGAGAATACATACCATGTGGCATAAAGTCTTTAAAAAACACAAGTCTCTTTTTATCAAATTGGTTGAAGTTAAATAAAAAGGTGGTTAATATCTTCTGTGAAATATTAAGTCTGCAATATGTATTGCAAGCTAGACAGTGCCCGGTGTTGGAAAAATTTAAACCCATTCTATTCTACAGTGGCTCACGCAGCCTACACGCAACAGTTATAAATCTATAAATCATACTAATAAACGTGATTAAAGAAAGGTATAGAGATTGTGCAATATGAAAATATTTACCAGAACCTTAATTGCTGCGTATATAGCTTAATCAATCCGCATTACTAACCCTTTTAACTTCAACTAAAAGGTCGAAAGATGAGACGAATACTTAACCGGTTCTTTTGCAATTGAATCGGCTCTTTCACTAAATAATATCCCACAGTAGCCCCGGGAATCCAGCAAAACTTAATGACTCCTTCTAATTCTGAAATATTAGGACAGGTTTTTTTTTAATTTTCATAATTCGATGGATGGCAATTATAGTGGAAGTTACTATTCAGATGGGACAAAACGCTGTCCGAGAATAATACAAGTTCCCTCTTGGAAATTTTTTCGATAAACTCTAATGCTCTCTCAGCAGCAAGAAAATCAGCTGAAAAAATGGAAGCCTCAGAAGTCGAGCCAAATTTCTGCTCTGTAATAAAGCCTTGGCGGCAGCTTAAAAATCTATAGAATTTAACACCATCTGCCGGTAATTTTCACAATACTTAAAAAAAATTTCTGCAAAATTGTCAAGTAATTGATGCATGTTTTGGCCTTCAAAAGTGAGTTAATTGTTATTAATTTATTAAGAAAACATTACCGAATGCCCCTTGAACGTCTAGGCATGTTGCCGCCAAAAAATCCGTTCCTTGAAGAGTAGAAAAAAGGTCACCTAAAAACGGTTGCAACATAAGATCTCGAATGCCCGAATATAGACGAGAACCAAATATTCCTTCAGGAAATATGCTATATTTTTTGATCCACCACACCAGCCGGGTTTTAATTTCAATTTCGAATACTTTTCTAAAGTAGTAGGAGGCTAAAGAAATAGGTCAACAAAGTCCAGTTATGAAATTTACTAGATTTGGGAATTGGAAGAACTTTGTTTTCCTCATGCATCGGAAGAAACAAATGGCATAGTATCGTAGTTCGTTTAAGTTGAAAACCTGTAATAGGAATGAATTGATTTGAATCAATATATCCCTTATAGGGTTCAGTTTTAAAAAAAAGGAATGATACCTTGCTTATTCTACGTAATAGGTGGAAAGTTGGATAGCTGAGAAAAACGGGTTTCTGATAACGGCATTAGAATGGTGGTTTTCTCAGCGATAAAGAGAAGTTAATGAAGCTTCTTGGAAACCGAGACATTGTGCGGAGTGGTGAGTTCACTTATTTAGGTTTGCCTTTTTCTTTCTGGACACGAGTTGTTCGTAGGTCTGCGTTGATTTTTATAAAACACGCAGATCGCTGATGAACTAGCATGTTCAATTCGTCCAAAACGAACTAAAGTTGCCCTTACGCTGCCCAACTGGACAGCCGGAACTAGACATCTCAAATGCAAACGAAAACAAAGAAAGCTGATATCCGGTAAAAATACATGCCATAGTAAAGATTGACTTTTAAACGAGGTTGGTACAAAAGAACTACAACCATATATTTAACTTCGCAATGTTAACTCGTCTATTTAATTGTCCAATATTAGGAAGTCGGTCATTTCAGTAATTTCCTCCTCAGAATACTTGATATAAATACGTGAAAGTAGATGTGCCAAAATATAAGCGCCATATCCGTTCGTCTCGAAGCAGTAGCAAGAAATTAAATTGTTTTAACAGAACACGGTGATGACAAAAGAAATAATCACTCGATTTCGGCCTACTTTCTTAATTTTCTTAATTTCGATAATGTTTCCCCGTATATCATTTCTTTTTAAAATTTCAGCGATTTTTAAATAGCCAACCGGTTTAAGTCGGGGATTAATAGCCCTTTTCAACAAAAAACACTAAAAAACTTTAATCATCTTAAACTTGTATCAGTAGGATGAGTATTAGAAAAATTATTACGAGATTATTTAAGTAAAGAATTGTTCGATATATTTTATTAAAGATGTTATTATGATTACCACTACTATCGGTATTGTCAATATCATTGGTCGTCTCGATTTCCGCTATTGCCGTTAGTATTATAGAATACTACAGATTCTTCGGACTTAGATTGGGGAACCGTATCTGAGATACTTAATGAAAGAAACAGATGCGTAATAATCGAAACTATAAACGTTTTTATCTGTACGAACGCGATAGGCTCGATACACTTCAACCTGTTGTTGTTCGCCTGATTAACTCGAAGCATCGAATGTTGGCCTAATAAGTATATTACAAATATATATATATATATATATATATATATATATATGTGAGCTACCGGAAAAACTTTTTTTATAACATGTACCGGAGCTGAAAGAAAATGCTGAAGAAATCGGGGGAGAATAGTGAGCGAAGAAAAATATCTTTTTAAAAAAGAAACCGGAAGAAATATAAAGGCAGTTCAGAGAAGTGAAAGAACAAAGCCGGCATCCGGTTGTTTGCATTGCGGGTCCGCTAACTCATTGGCTTATATTAAAATGTAATTTATTAAAAATAATCACGAATTAACAAAGAGCAGTTTTGACTAATGTAAGTATAATTAAATAATAAAACGAAAAGAGACATTAAAAATGTGATCGGCATGTCCTCATCTGAAGCGGGAAAAAAAACACACAACTAAACTCTCGCTGCAAATAAGTTCCGGTAGAAACAAAAAATTCGAATAGGCGAAGATATTCAAAAAAGGGCACACTCAGGTAAGCAGCACGAAGTGTTTAGGAATAATTAGGAGCGCGCACGAAGCACATTGATAATTAGTCAAATTTACCGACGTTGAACACGTTTCTACCGTCATTGAGGTAATTTTCATAATATTCGCCTTTTTCGAAGTCTTGCCGTGATTTCGATCGTTTCCGCATTTAACCAGCATCTTCGGCTGGGGTTTACGTTCGATCGCAAATCGAAGACCAACGCTGGTCCGAAGAAAGACCGGCTTTGTGACATTCTCCGTGTCATATACTAGTTTAGCTAAAACGAACAAAATCGGAAACGAAGCTTACGTTGAAAACTTAACAGAGCCGCAGCGGAAGGTGAAGGTATTATATTAAAATGTGCTTACGATGGGAGGGGAATAGGCGCGATCGGAATGAATAATTGGCGATTTTCAGTACGTGTAGAAGAGTCGAACGCGCTGCCATTCGAGTTTATCGAAGCTGCAACAAACAGAATTTGCAGAACCATTGAAGCGGGCTCGTCTAGGTCGGCGTATGTATTGACGTCGAAAAAGCTATGGCTGCGCGCAGTCTAAAAGATGCCAGATGAAAGAACTGGCCACGTGGCAGAACCGTGGTCGACTAGTTAGAGAAGCTTTTGTTTGGCACGTGCAATTACGCTCGTTAAAACGGCTAATCCTTAAAACTACTACTTTTTCTCCGGTCCCTCCTCCCGCTCCGTTCTTAATAACAACATTGTTTCTTTTATTGTACGCGACGCTTTTTAATTTTCTTTCGCTTCCTCTTCTAGCTCGTCTTTCCTTTGTGTGGTTTTCCTCGTCCGGCCTAATCGTCTCATCTCTTACCTACACGCTGATTTGTCCCGTCGGCGACGGCTCCGAGCGCTAACGCATCAGCCAGTACCGTCGAGTGTTTGTTGATCGCAGCAGCCATGGCGGCTACTGACGCGTGATCATATTTCTCTAAAGTTTTATTAGGACAAAGTTTCGAAATAAACCAGAGACCCCAAATTAAATGTTGACTCACGTTTTAATAAAGTGCGCGCACACACGCACTGCCGCCGCCGCCGCCTAGTCCTAGTAATACGAATAATATTTGATAACAATAGTGGCCCGGAATTATCGGATACTTTGGCCGCCGATGCTGCTTACGATTCGCCCAAAAACCAAACGACAACTTTATTATCGTCGTCGCAACACATCTCGGCACGCTAAGAATTCGATTAAGAATTCGATTAAGAATTCGAGTGCTAGTTCAAAATTCATCGACAATCGTGCACCTTCATAGAGAATATATTATATAGTCGGTCCGCTTCTGAAGATATTAGTTTCATTTCAAAATTGCGCGCAATCAAAAACATTCTCAACAGTTTCTTCTCCGCAGCATTCCCTTCCGGCCTGTATCGACCTCTAATAAAACTCGGCCTAAATCCTAATTTCGGAGAGCAGCTTTGTTAGCTGCCTATTAACAGGAAAACCCGAATATTACAGTTGTGCGCACACCGCTGTTGTACAAATGCAAGACAGAAATTAAACATTTCGTTTTTCGATACTTACGCTTGCCGACCTACAATCGATTTAGCATTTTGTTTTTACAGTTTTCGTTTTCCTACTATTCATTCCTCTTCGAACCCCTTTATCTACGTTTTTATTTTCATTATTTTTCCTTTTTACCTCCTATTTTAGAACTGTCCTTTTCGGGGCGTGTTGACTGAAATTGCTACTACATATTATTATTTAAAGAGCATATGATTTAGATTCTGGACGAATCGGCCACCATTTTGGAGTGTCTATTATCGCTTATCTTGAAACCGGTTTTTTTCTTCATAACAGTTTGCGAAAAACGGGGAAATAAATGGCATTTTTCTTTTGTTGTTTTGCTTTTCATTCAAATTTTTAACCGAGCTTGTCTCTGTCTAACCGTAGCCATTCAGTAGCTCCGGTAATTAATTTTAATATCTACGATACTGCAACGAAACGCCATTTCCATAACTAAATATTCGTTCGACATATTCTTTTTCTAACCAATGATGTAATCACATTCGAAGATCGGTAAAACTCGTCGGAAACTAATACAAGTCTCGCACAAGTGCAAATGAGACCTACCATCTCTGAATTCTGCTGAAAAAGAAAAATCTCGAACAGTTCCGTTTAATTTTTCACTCGAAGAATGCTACTCCCAGGGGAGAAAGCAGAAACGCGTCTTATAACTGGAATAGAGCTGCAGAGAGAGAAAGAGAGAATTGTGTTTCAATTCCGGCCAATCTTCGAAACGATCTAAGTTATAAAGGATTTTCCGTTGTTCTCATCGAAGACCGCGCATTCGTCATTAAGTCCGAATTTTAGCGTATTGTGATGGTACTGTTGTTCACTTGTAAAAATAAAAATGAGGTCTACAGATATGTGTCTTCCTATAATTTACGAAGTCGCGCGTCTCTGCTACGCTTTCCCTCGTACGGTGAAATTTGCATTTCCGGATTTTTTGATTTTTTTTTGTATTTTTACTCGCTCGTTAAAATCAATTCTACATTAAAGATTTTTTTCCCAACGGTATATAAAAATCCCGTAGTAACAAGCAAATACCCTATACGTTTGAATTTCGGGGTAAATCGCGGACAAAATAAATGTTTTCTTCTTTTCTAATTTATCCGTTAACGAATGACAAAAAATATATATATACTAGCTGTACCCTGCCACGCTTCGCTGTGGCACATAGTGGTTGCATGGATGGGAAATGAGGAACGAAACAAAATATACTTTTCATAGAAGGTTAAATTTGCAATACTTGTGGGTATACAATATTTTTTGTTTTTCCATTATCTGCGTAGATGTAAAGGCTGTCTGGTTTGCCGACACGGGAACACGCAACATACAGTTGTCCATGTGAGAAGCAATCCGCATCTAAATCTAAACCACACAATTCTAAAGATTGACCTTGAGCTTTATTGATTGTGATTGCGAACGCCAATCGAATGGGGAATTGCAATCGTTTAAATTGAAATGGTGTATCGGTCGGGATCGTGGGAATTCGAGGAATGAGGACATTTTCACCTTTGAAAGTCCCCGTTAAAATCGTTGCTTCCACTACGTTGTTCATCAATTTCTTAACTGCGAGTCGCGTGCCGTTGCAGAGTTTTAGCTGATTAATATTCCGCAACATGATAATTGGCACACCTATTTTCAATTTTAATATGTGTGGTGGCATCCCTGGCAGATCAAGTAAGTTCAAAAATTCTGTTAGATAATTAACTACTTCATCTGCTTCCACAACGGTGTCTATCGACTTATATATAATTTCCTCACTTTGAATGCTGGATTGAATAGCATTATTAAGTAGATAGACATCTTTGACAGCTCGTTCGCCAATCGTGATTCCGATAATTAATCTGAATATTCGGAAATACTTTATCGATAAGTTCTTCTTTCGATGTTACTAAATTACAAAAATTATCAGGAAATGATATTCTTCTTGACGTCTCATCGACTGGCAGCTGTCCGTTCCCAATGTCCAGTAACTGTCGTGAGAATACCTTGGCTGTTTGATCGTTCTGCAGCTGGATACGCATATTCGTAGTCAACTGCAATGTACATTCGCGTCGCCACAATGTTGAATATTTCAGGCAAGCATTTATTTCGTTCGCTGGTGTTGATCGAGAAATTACAGGCCAATGTTTGCCTAAAATCTCCTGCAAGCAATATCAATGCATTCCCGAATGGTTGAACGTTTCCACGCAAATCTCGCAACGATCGATCAAGTGCTTCAAGCGATTTTTTATGTGCCATTGTACATTCATCCCAAACAATGAGTTTATATTTTTGTAATACTTTTCCCATAGCGGATGCTTTTGAAATATTGCACGTGGGAGCCTCGATAAATTGCATGTTCAATGGCAACTTCAGAGCTGAATGAGCAGTCCTTCCACCTGGTAACAATGTCGCAGCTATTCCGGACGAAGCAAGAGATAAGGCTATGCCATTTTTTGATCGAACCGTTGCCAAAATCAATCTGATAAGGAATGTTTTCCCAGTTCCTCCTGGCGCATCCAAGAAGAAGGTCCCCCCCTAACTCCGTCATTTATCATTTGCATTATGCGATCATAAATGCCCTTCTGTTCACGCGTTAATTTGGGAACGTTTGATTGGACATATGACTGGAGATCACCAGTGTTGTAACTCTGTTCACGGCGCAAATCCACATGAAATGAAGTAGTCGCAGCTCGGGTGGTTGTTGGCATTCCCAATTGAATAAGAACATTATTTGCAATTGCTAAGCACTTGTCTTCAATATTTATCAATGTTTCGTTGTAGATGCTTTCTGTAAATTCCATGGTCATATTGGCATTTTCTAGGCGTACTCTATGCAAATTATCCTCAGCCATATGCGATCGATATCTTTCCCATAGCTCTTTGGGAGATGAAGGGAAGCAAGCGGTCAATATAATTGCGAATAATGCACGAATTTGGTTTCGATGTGCAGTATTTGCACGCGTCATTAATACATGTTACCAACAGCATGCGAAGAAAGAAACATTCATTTTGATTAGGATGCACTGTATAAAGTCTACCAATTGTATTTTCTCTGAAAATGCCAGTTTGACCGTCGACTGGCTCCCCTCGTCTGCTTCGTATGAATGTTTTTTTTAGTTTCATTCCACGTGTAATAAGAGGGCACTTCTGAATACATCAGTGTTCTGGCGAAAGCGTGTTCCTGACATAAGGTGAAGAAAGTAGTAGAATTGTACCAGGTGGATTAAGGGCTCTTGGTTGCATATTTGCATCTGTGAAATAAACACGCTGTCCGTTCTCTAAATGTATTGCTAAGTGAACCACAGCCGGATTTCGTTCATTCATGGGAGATGAAAAAATTCGCCATGCAGCCTCATTGCTGCTTATTTATCTTCCAGCCTGGTGCTGTGCAATTTCATCGATAACTTGTACTGCATTTCTGTCACTATTTTCTGGTTGCACGCCAAAAACAGCCATGTCGCTGCCTTTATTTACATACTTGCAGATGTATTTAATTGATTTGACGGAATTACAGTATTCTACGTTTATGTGCGCTTTATAAGTTTTTGACAACAGAGGTGAATATGGAACCACCCAACGGTTGTCTACATTAATAACACCATTTTGAGTGTGTATTGTTGCCGAATTTCCGCCATCTTCAGTTGATCGTCTTCTATACCGAGGATATCCATCCTCTCCTGTTACTGTATTAGCTGCAAATGCTCGAGGATATTGTTTAGAATATTTCCCGTCTACCATGCATGGTGAATTCGGATTTAGTGTATCGCATGGTCCGTGTATCATGTCTTTAATAACAACTGCATGCAAATCCTTATCTACGTCGGCCCGTGGAATCTCAGCGCATATCACATCGTCGATTTCGTCTAAAGTTATTTTATCGTAGAGCTAGATTAGTATATGCAAATGTGGCAATCCTCTCTTTTGCCATTCTACTGAATACATCCAGCAGCGCACAGATACAAACACTTCATGCTTCACAATGAAATCTATCAGCGACTTAAGCTTTTGTCTAAAAACACGCGCTGTGATGTCATGCCTATCCACGGTTGATTGCCCAGGAAGTAACAGCTGCTGTATCTCGTCTCAAGCTGGATTGCATACGAAGGTGATAAATAAGTCTGGACGCCCATAATGACGAACATATGCCATTGCATCTTGAGCGTATTCTGCCATGTGACGTGGACTGCCTATGTATGAAGACGGCAAAATAGTTAACTTTCCAACGTCGGTTGTATTACCGTCATTCACAACTGCATCTCGCAAATGAATGTATTCTTCGGAGGAGCGGAGTTTGGTCTGATTCAAACGAAGGAATAGCAAACGTTCCGTTTCAATTTTTGCATACGTATCCACAATGTACTGGTGAAACAACTGACGGCATTTCAAAATATAATTATCCTCGTTCCTCCGAATCATTAAGCGGTATGCGTAAAAGTTCATTGCGCTGCACTTTTTATTGATTTCTGCACCATTCATTGGATTTATCTCATCTTGACATTGAAATGATATCCATCGGCACCGTCCCAGAAGATAACTGGATATTGCAAAGCATCGTAACAACGGTGAGTTACTGCAACGTTTATCAACTGATCGTTTCTTCGATGGAGAACAATATCTCTAGATTGGAACTGATCTCCGACTATGACAATTGTTACTTCGTCTATAGTTGGAGCATTATATCTCCGGACATGTTCTCCAGCGGGAGTTTTGTCTGCGTGAATGACAATCTTGTGGGTATCTGATGGCATCATATAAATTGCTGTTTTGAACAAACGCACCAAATTGTTCCTTTCGTAAAGGAGCTCCGGTAGTTGCGAAATGATGGATCTTCTTAGCGAGATTTGTATTCCACAACGCGCATCGACTTCATCTCTATCATCACCGATAAAGTACATTTGAAGGAATTTATGGTCACTATCTGTGAACGGGAGCAGGGAGCCAGCTTTGTGATATATTTGTCCTTCGATTTTAAAAGTTGGCATGAAATGAGCAGTCACAATTTCTGCACCAAATGACGTCATTTGGAAGCAAGAGTTATATTTCCTGATGTTCGAAAGGAAATGCCTCGATTCAGCCGTAGATCCAGCAAGTAGAGTTTTCAATGGCTCGGGTGGTGTTTCAAGTTGAAGCAATTTGATTTTTCTGTCAGCGCAACACATCCCTTTTGTTTCATTATTAAACTTTAGAACCTGGCAGTAGGTACAGACATGGCTCATCTGGCCAATGACAACATGCCGACTTGAACTATAATCAACAGTTGGATTGTACCGGAATGCCACACGATTGTATTGGAGATCCAGATCTACTGTTCTTTGAGCACGTGTTTCAGCTATCCCCACCCTCTCGCGTTTATTCCGTTGAGAACCAACCAAATCTGTTGCTGCAGAACGCGACTGCCGTGCTCGCAATAGTGCATCCTCATTCTGCTGGTTGCGCAGTACGTATCTGGATGGTGCTTAGTCTGTTCCTTTCTCGTACGGATTCCCGCTCTTCCGCAGTCATATTCGAAAGCCATGTTCTCGATCCTTCTGTGTAGCGAATATGACGACCTAAATTCGTTTTTCTGCGAGACATTATTTCGGCTTTCAATGGAACAGAAGGAGGGGATAAGATTATAACCTCTTATGGCTCTCACAGCTCTAGGTTGAAAATCATGAGAGATAGGGCAATAAAGAAAATAGTTAAATAATAATTATAAAAAATTAATATTTTTTCTGTCCATCTCTCATACAAAACATAACCTTTACTTATGATTTAGCGAATGGTGCAGCTTAATCCCCACACGATTTAAATAGAAATATTACGGCTGCATAAAAGGGCACCACCGTATTTTTCAATTCTAAATGTGTATTTTAGTTTCCTTAATGTACTAAAAATCGTTCCATGTAAATATCGTTAACGCATTTATTTCGTCGCAAGACTTCAATTTTATATTTAACATAGTACGTAAATAAACGAATTATTGTTTATTCACTATTACGTTTAAAAAATTCAAATATCATAAGCCAGAAATTTTTAATACATTTTAATTTTTTCTGAAAATTTAGCTCAATCACCACACGATTACACAAAAGTACCTTAATATCGATTAAGGTGAATATTTAATTCAAATTGTATAATAATCTGAATGGGATGCAAGCGGATACGTTTTTTTTTTGTTAATAAACAATGTAATTGGGAACAGGTGATGTTTCACATGTGACTTCGGTTGTCATTAGCTAGTATGGCGAGTGTTTCCCTCGCTTCCGGCAGAAAGCGCGGTTGCTGGTACATGAGAAATAGATAAAAACAATCTTTGGAGCGGGTTGTATATCGTGTCAAAATTTGAGCTCAATCGGTGCAGAACTTTTTGAGTTTATGAAGCATACACAAACCAACTTAACATTTTTATATATATAGATATATATATATATATACTAGCTGACCCAGCCACGCGTTGCTGTGACTTATTGTTAGTAGTTATAATAGATTAAATTAATGTTTTACTTATTAATTTGATGCAATCAAATTAATTTTTGCTAATAAACCTGAAATTATTTAGCCGATTTTGAATCATATGTAGAGAATGAAATTATCCAACTGATATACACACTTATTGAAATTTACATTTTATTTATCTAATTTTTAACACAATGTACTAAATAAATTAGTTACATAAAAATTAAATGTTGTAAATGAGGCAGATAACACATTGGTTTCGAACTATTAGTTATATTTTTTTTTTTTAATTGAAAATTATCTAAGCACTAATTTGTTCTTGGTCAACCTGTCTTTTGCTAACACAAATAGACTTGATGCTTATATTCAGCCACGTGAGCAGGCAACATGCGTTTATTCTTGCAATTTCTTCTTCCGATTCAGTAGCTCTCATAACACGCACACGCCGTGCATTTCTGCTACGCGCATTGTTGAGGTTCGATTGTCTCCGCGGCATTATCTTATACTGAAATATAAAGCAACTTAGATGCCCAACAATGTCAGAGAATTGTATCACTGCCACAATATTGTCGTGGGAATATTAAAATATATATATATATATATATTTTTTTTTAAAGTTTATAATGGAGTGTAAACTTTTATCAAGGCAGGACGTTTATTAAATGCACTGAAATATAAATAAATTAAATGCCGCACAATATCGCACAATATTTTATTTTTTTCATAAACAACAACTCCGTAATAACACGAACTTTTTTGTAAAAAACAGCGAAAAAACGTTTATTTGATCATTCATCGATAAAAACGCCATGCGCCAGCGATAAACATGGTTGCATTTCGATTAACATCGCACGATATACAAAAGTCGCCACGAAAACTAGTTGGTACTCAAAAAATAATAAAATTGTCAAAATTTGTTTTATTTAATATAACAAATATTTATGTAAATAATTAAAGCAAAAAGTAATAGCCAACAATTAAATTTGTTTTTTTTTAATTAATCGATTAAATTATTTAATATAACAAATATTTATGTAAATAATTAAAACAAAGCATAAAATCTGACATACTCTTGTCATATACGAACGCATTGAAAGAGAACGCAGTGCGAATGAAAAGTATTACACGGATGCTGCAAAAAATATCGAAGGCACTGGATGTTGTACATCGACAGCAAATCACCAGCTATGCGCTTCCAATGGAACTGTGTCGTCGGTAATGTCGGCCTAATTAATTGCGATCAAATTAGCCATCGAATCCGCCATAGGTCAGAATTACGATCGTATTATCGTATTTACAGACTCATTACAGGCCGTCAATGCGATTAATGAATGGCATGCTACCCTGAAAAACCCCGATTGTTCACACTACTTGGGTATTAGCTCGACTATGGACATAGTAATATGTTGACTACCAGGACATTCAAAGATAAGTGGAAACAACACTGATGAAGAAGTTCGTCTAAAACTCGCTTCTCTATAAACGAAATAATGAAGAAATATTCAAATGCCTTAATGTGATGGATCATAGTCGTCCGAAACTAATCGGTAACTTTCAATTACATAAACATTTTATCTATGTGTTCGTGATTTATTTAGTATAAACTGAATAGAATGTCGGCGAATCAGTGTGTCTTATAAAAAGAAATCTTGACCGCTGGAACGTATCTGAAGGCTTTAAAATTTTCTAAGGAAAGAAACCTTTTACGTCCTCTCGAATTACCCGAGAATAGTTATTATAAATAGTCCTAAACTATTAGCCGAATTATCTAAATCAGGCTGTTAAAATAATAATTGGATTGCAACGCAGAATTAACATCTGTAATTTGAATGAAAAATCTGAAGAATGGCCAATATCGTAATGAACAATACTCGTTACGCAACGTTACAGGTTTGATTATTTCAGTCATTTTACCCAACATGGTGGTAACTGGAAACTTCAAACGTATCCGGATGATCGTTTGCAGAGATACATTGTGTTTAAACAAATTTCATAGATTCACTTATTGTGCCTACGTTTTACCTGTGTATAAAAACGATCACTGTATTTAAAAACAAATGCAGCACAAAAATGAAGCCACTACGAAGCATTTGAAAGCAACTCCCACTCTCTGCATACGAACAGAATTCGAACGATTATGAAAAATTCAATGTTTCTCATATACAATGATAAGAATTAACGGGGGGGGGGGGGGGAACAAACAAAAATACGATAAATGTTCTTCTATATTTCCTAACTTCTAGAAATACCTACAATAGGCATTGTTTAGCCTTACGAATAAGAGAACGGTCTAGTTTTCAAAAAGATCGTAACGATTAATCTAAGCAGAGTGCGTGTACAGAAACATGTCTGGTCAAAAAACCTTGAACAAGCTGTGTGATTCGCGGACAAATCGTATCTGCAAACAAACCTAACTGAGCACGTTTATGTGTCCGAGTAATAATAATGAAATTACACGTCCGACTGCGTTTAATTTTTCGTGCTGAACCAAGGAAAAACGTAGCATGTGCAGAGGTGGGGGGGCACTTCTAAATGTAATTGGAAAATGTTTATTGAAAAAATCCTGTTAGGAAAATTTATGAAGCACATCAACGACACTGGGGTGTCGCTGCAGTAAGATTAATCAACCGTAACCGGACTACCGGCATCATTGTCTATTCTATTCCGTGCCGTTCGTTTAACATGGGAAAACATTTATCGCGCGGTTTCTCCATCAAACTGAACCGTTCTTATTTCTGCCGAGACCCGATCAAAAAATTGATCGACTCACACAACACCGACCTTTTAACTAGCATACTTAAAAACATGGCATAATCAGCTTCCTCGTGAACGTGTGTATCACAAACAATCGGTCTTCGACGATTTTATATATATTTTGTTTTTTTTTTTTTCTTTTTCGTATCTTCATACATACGCACAATATTATATAATGGTCATCATTCGACTAAATAGTGTTTAATTCTTGGCGGGAAAATAATGAACTGACTTATAGTATATATTAAAAATAATACCAATGTTTAAAGATAATTTAAAGTAAATAATGGGGTGTGAGGCATTAAAAAATATAAATTAAATTCAAACTATCCGCTAGTATCGTTTGTATAAGTTTCGATCGACCTGGGTGTACACTTTTTATAATTACTTTTCCGAGAAATTTTAACTTTTCATATGGCAGGCTTGGTTTTATTTCGAAAACGCAATCTTTAATTTCTCCTTGAATAAAAGTACCATAGCGAACGATCAACTCTGCCAGTTACTTTTGCATCAGATTTCTACTACGTACTAATTCCTACAATACAACTAACGTGATGAGATTTCACGGTGCTAAAAATAAAATTTTTAAAAACTCTTCCAGCGGCCATTCAGACAGAATTTTATAGTAAGCCCAATTATTTATATCCTTTATTCCATAGTGCCATACTTAATTCCTGAGCGTCGGCGACTACCTCTCTATTCGTACATCTCAGCTGTACAGACATAAGTATTAGTGTTCATAGCAATTATTATATGCAACGCAGGTGTACACACACGCAAGACTACATTCGGAACTGATTAGTAATCGTTTGATTTACATCGTTTTACAAAAGTGCAGTCCCGTGTGTATCTGCTGTATACTGACCTAGCGCGCATGGTTTGCCATTGCCTTCCACGTGATTGTTAGCGATTATTTATAATTTAATTCTTATAATAAAAGTTCTGTCGTAACGGAAGTCAAGCGCTCTAGCAACTAGGCTATAAAGCTTCTATTCTGTTGTTAGTCAAAATTCCCGCAAAAAGCGGAGAAATTAGGCGGATAACATTAAAGAAGACCAAAATAGTAAAAATGCAGATCTTTTTTTGTTTTTTCTTTTTTTTGGCGTCGAAAATTGAACCCTTCTACAAAACAAATTCAGATCAGAGACAAGTATCCGATGCAATCTCGACACTAACAACACACGCGCAACAACCGAAAAAAAAAAAATGCTGTCGAAAAATTATAAAAATTGCACCAATAAAACACGTCTTTCCAATAATGTTCAAAAGTACTGGAAAAGCTGTTAAGGTACTACGTACTTTTTCCGATTTTACTGTATACAGAATGAAATCGTGCATATACTCTGAAAAGACTTAATGTGCGCAATGAAAGCCGATGAAAATAGCGATAGAAACTTGGGACAAGCTGCTGCAAAAAATTAGAAAAAGATAAAAAAAAGGTAATATTAATAAATGCAAAAAAAATGAAGTAGGTAGAATATCTCTAGTAGCTCATTCCTACAAAATACGAACTAATATATATATATATATATATATATGACTCGGTCATTTTGACCTCGCAAGGAGCTGTCCGTTTGATCCCTCTTGCTTTCATTTCTGTCTCTTTCTCTTCTATACTTTGTATAAAATGATCAAAATTTACAACGTAATTCTAAATCGGTCCATATGAATATAATAACATAATCACAGAAATCCTATAAAATATAACAAACGTTACATAAAATTGGGACACTTTTCGTTACATAAAATTGGGACATTTTTCGTTACATAAAATTAGTACATTTTTTTTTGACATTTTTTCTAATAGAGGGTAGCCTAAGAATTACGTTGTAATTAATATATATATATATATATATATATATTGCCAATTGGAAAACTTGAAGGAAAACACAACAGGAGTAAAGGAAGAACTTGATTAAGTAGAGGCTATAGAAAGGGCCAAAGTCGATTCAGCTGACTTCATGATATGAAAAAGAAAAACAGCAACAAAATGAGACCAGCTGTTTGTGTGCTTGTCGAATTTTGCATTTGAACGCGTCAGGAACGTGGACAGACGTCGAATAATGCTCAGCTTTCTCTTCTAAGTTGCTTGTTTCGCTGAAACACCATCGTCAGCTGCCCCTTGGCTAATCGGCTGCCAGTAGCCATAAGTATCTGCAGCTGTCTGAAGACCAGCGTCGGAAATGCATGGTTAGTATTGATGGTGAGAAATCTCCCCACTAAGTTTCTACTGTTCAGAATTTTATGAATTTCCTTTGAATTTAGGAGTAGAACGTTATCGAAATTTGAAAAGCAGCAGTTAAAAATTCGAACTGTCTTCAGCTGATGAATGTTTACGTAAACTAACTGATGCAGTCGTAATCGAGATTTTCAAACGCTGTTCACTATCGAGAAATATTCGTTCGATTTCTCGCGATTGATCAACTTGCAAGAATACGATCGGATCGAGATTTCGTTTCAACTGAAGACTTTCCCGGATCTTAACGGCATACGTTTACTTTTCTAGACACGAAACTATCAAATCGCTCGTTTAACATTGCAAGGGTAACCGTGGAGGAAGCAGTCGTGAATTTTCGTTTTTTTCTCCGTTTTCTCCTAAAATTGGAGAATCCGAAAAACAGAAAAACCAATCATAAACCAGCGCTCGTACATGGTTTTGTATATGTATACCGTGCATGTACACTTGCGTGCGGCTACTATAGAGTTTTATATTAGGTTTTACTTTTGGTTTATTTCCTAAAGAAATCGAGACCGACAGATTTCAAGAAAACTATATACAATTGAAGTAAATTTTTAAAAAAAAGGAAGAAAAAAAATCTAATCATTTTACTGACGGATATGCAGAGTTATGAAAAAATGGAAGCAATATGTTTGTCTGTATCAGGAAAAAATGGAAGCAATATGTTTGTCTGTGTCAGAAAAAAATTTAAATTGTTTATAGGCTTTGCAAGTGGCCGGTACGATTTTATGATGTATTTCCGAGGCGTGAAGTATTTTTTGTGACATATTATCTACAATCGAAAAGTTATGGTCATGTACTTTTTTTTTCCTTTCTACTAAATCGTGTAGACGGTCATTACTGTCTAAAAGCGTATTTTTTAATTTCCAAAAAGATGTATAAATTGAAAATTACATATAATTTTTTCCTATTTCATTATATAGCATTTGGGGAAAATCTGCATGTAGCGTATTTCGAAATATTATTAGGGACGTTAAAAAAAATTTTAATTGACGCGAGCAAAATACGAACTAAATGAAAACAAGGAAAGGAAAACTAAAAAGACAAACACGCATATAGTCATTCTTGCACGATTAGCTTTTAGCGCGGCCTAATGCGATTCGTGCATTAATGTGGACAGTTTTAATTTCGATGTTACACAGTTCGTTTGGTTGGTAATTTAAATATCCATTTCGAAGTGTTGGTAAAATTCGTTATATCAAAAATGTATTTGAAGAATTCAGCCAACAGTTGATAATTAAAACTGCTTCGCAAAACACAAATTAACGTATTTTACCGCTATGTGTGTTATCCTTCTAAAAAAAGATCCCATTTACCACCCTTAAACTTTTTTATCTATACAAGGCCACACTCTTTTACAAAATCGCGCAAAATGCAGTTTAACAAGAAACGGAATTATTTAAAAATCAGTTCGATTAAGACAGCTACCGTGGCGTAGAATAGCAATGGTGTATCGTTCCAGTAGAATCGGCTTCGAATCCGATTGCCTCGCATTGAAACTTTCAAAAATTTTACTTCCGCTCGGTTAATGTCCATACTAGATGGGCCAAAAAAAAAAAAATGGCTTTCGTTATTATTTTTTTTAATAATAATAACGATATTTTTGTCAAGCTAATTTTTCTACTATGAAATCAGTCGATTTAAGAGCCGAATATACATAAAAATAATAATACGATTCAAATATTTCGAACAATGCCTTAAATTAAACGCGGGCATTAATTTTCATTGAATATAAAAATTGATATTTTTATTACGGAAAGGGAAATATTTGAAATGTGCGTTTTATTACTATCGATTGTGTGTAATAATACTGTCGTACTTAATTAATATTAAAAAAAAAAAAAACAAAAAACATTCTGCCATCTTGCAACTAATCTAATTAACAACGTTAGACGTGGCTGTTCGGCGATAATTTTAAATTAACTATGTTACTTTTTTCAGTTTGATTTTCACAGTTTTTAAGTACACGACGTTTTTAATTTTCATCGTTTCCTTCAAAACCGTTATTATTAATCACAGCCTCTCGCTGCTATCGACAGTCGATCAAAAATCAGTTTACGAGTACGCTGTTCATTCTTAGTCGGGAAAAAAATTCGAGTAATTAAATTCGATACAAAGGGGGAAAAACAAGTAAGAAAAAACAGGTCAAAGTTTTAAAAATCGCTGATATGTATTAATTAACGGATATTTCGTAGCAGTTTGTTTTATTTTCAAATGAAACGGACGTGTTCTTAAAACCTGAACCTTCGTCGACAAAGTATAAGCTCGATCGAGCTAAGGTTGTGCAAATATCTTTAAGAACCACGTACAATTTATAAAAATAGAAACTTGTCAGGGTGCGAGTTTCGCTTGATAATATTTATTTACCTTAGAACAAGTATTAAACGTAATTGTTGAAAAAAAAGAAAAAAAAAAAACATTTTTGCTGTAAACATTTTTGCTATAAACATTTTTTAAAAATGCATAAAAAGTAAAAAAATCATCCTTTGATCAAATATAATTCAAATCAATATACCTTAAAAGGGATTCTGAACATTAACTTTTTTTTTGTGGCCGTCAACAGCTTGAGCGCCGTTTCATTTATCGTTCGTCACCCAACGGCCATTAGGGCAATCATTCGTTTTCTATAAACCGAAGTATTGAAAACATCGGATTTTAATACTATCGAATTATACTTACTAAATGGATCACCGCTGCAATTTGAATTCGTTATGCCAACTCCAATAAGCATTAATGTTGTTTAAAAATAATCGTAATATCCTTAAGTATAATAATATTACTTCGAAATACAATAATTAATTTTTACTCCTTAGGGCATTTTTTCTAATTTTTAAAGAATATTTTCAAGTCGTCATTAACAGAGACAGACTAATCAAAAATGCTGCTACCCTTTGTATGAAGCTACTGTTTCAAGAGTATAATATTCGAACGTAATATTTCCGTCAGTATTTCTGTCAATGATGCTTGTGAATCGCGTTATCGGAACTCCAAAATTCATTATCTTTATTCAAATTTATATTTTTATCGTAATGCAAGATTGATATTTTAAGTCTCACTCGCGTTCGTTTATAGTCGCTTCAATTTTAAAATTTTGAAGTGTTTGTGTTTTTTATACACTAAAGAAAATTTTTTAGGTAATTTTTCTCCACCTGTAAAGAAAGTATTTTCTGAGGAAGCACCCTTTTTTACGGTTACCTGATGACTAGTTACCATCGGTACTCATATGGAACTACCATTGACCGGTGCACTTCTGAATAAACAAAGGGAATCATTAAATTCGGTACACATGATTAAAAGTTATGCGAAAGCGAACAAAAAAACCTAAATAAAAAGTAATAGTAATAATGAAAAAAAAAAACAAACATACGTGACGAACGCATACTGTGTTCTTTTGACAACTTCAGATGGATGAAAATAAACACGGAATGTATTAACTAATTAATTACATTTTCCGACTGATATTTTAAAAATCCATAATCATGGCGATAACAATTTGTAAAATTTAATTAAACAATATATTATTAATAACGAAAAAATATAAATTAATCGACAATACATGTCAATATGCACATATACATATATATATATAAACATTAAAAATTCATAAAATATTAAAACTGATTAGATGCAATAAATACTATAAGTCGTTAATTATTAATTATTAGAATCCATAAATAATACAAAATTCATATTTTAATCCAAACATGCATAAATAAATGAAAGTCCAAAAATCTGTCCGTTTATCCATCTGCTAATCTCAAACTTTACCGAACCGATTTTGACGCAGTTTTTGCTATTAATCAAGATTATTTTTGGGGAAGGTTTTAGTTCATCCTTCATTGCGTTATTTAAAAAAGAACTGAACAGTGTTGGTTTTAGTGATCATTATGTTGTACAGAAATAGTGTTTAAAGAATAAAAATAAATCGGAATACATTTTATTGTCTAGTTAATATATAATAATTAATTAAATTACTAGCCACATGAGATAAAAAGTAAAGTCAAACTATTAACCAACCTTTTTATTTATAATATTCGAAGCGGCTGTAAATTAATACTAAAATATTTAGAATGAAATAAAAATTATTTACATTTAACGCCCGAGCAAACAGACAGATAAACAGATAAACAGCTTATATAAAAATTGATATGAAGAAAATGGAATAGAGGAATAAAAAAACAGATGACGTAGTGATGAAAGCAATAGGACCTTCAGATGTGATAACTCTAATAAGTTATATTGGTCAACAGAGTACAAATTTACGGTCCAAGTCGCAGAAAACAGCTTTATAACACAGACGTAGTACTGATTTAATACGTAATATTAAATGTCTATTAATATGCGTAGGCGAACCCGCGAGCAACACTTAGCATTTTGATAATTAACAACCTGTAATATTTATTATATAAAATTAATTTGAATATTTTATAAATTTTTAATTTTAACTGTTTTATATATCGACTAATTTATATCGTTTTATTATTAATAATATATTGTTTTCGTTAATTAAAGTTTACAAACTATGGCCGTGATTATCAATGTTTAAAATCCAAAACTAGTCAGTAATTTAATTATTTAACACATATATTAAATGTTTTCTGTAATTTGAACAACTTGTTTATTTTAATGTAATAAATGACGCAAAAATGTATGATGATTTAGATTACAACTTCAACAATTTATTTGAATATATTTCATACTTCTTTCTCTGTAATGCCACATTAAACTGGCCCTGAAACAAGAAACTTCGTCCATTCATTGCTTGAAAATAGGTCTAACAGGTTTTCACAGAAATTTCGCCTTTTAAGTTTATTACTGCAGGTGCTGCTCTCACTGGAGGCTTTCGCGTGATCCTAAATTAAGCTCTACTTAAATATTAGTACTTGATGAAGTCACAATTATGATAAATTTTGTATTTTCCAGTTTCAAAATGACAATATACCTTCTTTATTTCAGTTTTTGAGTCTTTACTGTTACGAGGTGAAACTTGAAAATCTTTTTGAAACGTCGATACAGACTGGTTTTATTAGTTATCGGCGTGGAAACGTAATAACTAGTTCGAATCGAGAAGCATCAACTCGTGCTATTTTGCGGCGAAATTTTAATGAGAAACCAATCTGCTAAATTTTAGCAAAATTAATTTTACAATAATAAACCAACGTTAATTCTTACAAAAAACTGCATCTTTCCTCGTCTTCGAAAATGGTATATATCTGGATTTCTTTGTAAGTTGTTAAATTTCAAGTGTAATCATTGTTGAGCATTAAACTTAGTTTATCAAACAGCTTCCTTTTCAAATTGCTCGATAATAAAAATCTACATTATGCCTAATTGATGATCATTATCGGAAACAACATGGAATACCATCGAATTTAAAAGATTTGCTGTGCGACGAAGAAACCGTGCTTAACCAACTATTTCAGTTTCTAAATTCTTCTAATTTATTAAAGTTATTATAATTTTGCTAATCCTCGTTAATTTCTGTTTATTTTCCTTTTTTCCTTTCTTTCAACTTTCATAATTTTGTAATTTCTTGCCGTGTCTCTAGCCTAAGTTGCTGTGTACGACACGTAAAATAAATAAATAAATAAATAAAAAATCTACATTCTCATATTTCTCAATGGATCGACCGGGTTATATTCTTTCTAAACTTTAAAAATTTTATGGTTTAAATGGTGGTGCAGTGTGAAAAAATTAATAAATAAATATATAAATGAATAAATTTAAAAAATATTGCAAGTAAAAAAATGCTTTAAAAAGATAATGTATGGTATTAGCGGAAGAAAAAAAATACATTCGTATATATATATATATATATATATATACACAGTCGACTCGCGATTATCCGGATCGATTTTTCAAAAAATAAAAATAAAAAAAGAAGAAAAAGCCAAAGCACTTTTGTACAATCAACAGCTATATACAGCATCTGAATATTTGTTTACATTCGCTGCAAATGAAGATGCTGTGAAATTTTTAAAACTTGGTTTCACTAAGAGTTATTTGTGCCCGCAGTTGCGAAACATTTGTCCGACAAACAGTTACCAAGAAAAGCAATCCTTATTCTCGGAAATACTCCAACAATTTGGCAACTGAGGAGCTATAAGATGGTGATATAAAGGCAATGTTTCTTCCAGCAAACGTTACATCGGTTTTTTGCCAACCTATGGATCAAGGGATCATCCTAGAGGCCTTAAAAAAAAATATCGACGCCGCCTTCTCACCGGACTAATATCAAGCGTTGAAAATAATGACTGTCAGGTTGCTTTAAAATCAGTTGATATGTTTAATGTTATCACACTTGGGGTTACCTAAGGGATGGGAAAATATTCGTTCTATAGCATTAGAGCGGTCGTGGAAAATATTATTAGATCATGAAGTCAGTGATAAATGGGATGAAATTGGCAAGCAATTTGATTTGGACAGTTCAAAAGACAACGAGTAGCTTGTTTCTCTAATAAAATATATTCCAGGATGTGAAACGGGTAGTAGTAATACGGATGACGTTACAGAATGGATGGGCAGCGACGAGATCGAAGAAACGGCAGATGAGGATATCATGGTACTCAACGAGGATCCAGTTGAAGAAAATATGGATAATGAGCCCCTTCACACACGATGAAGGACTGAAATCGAAGTAGCGCTGGAGTAACTAAACAGGAAGAAGCGTCACCGGCTGATATCATTTGTTTACGCAAGTGGCAAGATATATCGATTGGCAAGGAAGAGAATTCAGCGAACGACACACAGACCTTAATCACGGACTTCTTTAAAAACTAGTTAATGTACCACCGTAAGTTAATTTTCATGTTTACTTTTTTATTATGGGATAAGTTAATTTTCATTTTTTCATTTAATTTGCATTGTTCAACCTTGAACTCCGGCGTATCCGGATTTTTTGCTATTCGGACCGGCTGGCCGCCCAATTAATCCGGATCATCGCGAGTTGACTGTAAGTTATATATATATATATATAATATACCTTTTTTTCATACACATTAACACCGCGGACTATTCGATTTGTTTTGTGTTTATATAAGTTTATATTACGATCTATATTCGTCAATTATTACGATTAATATTATTTCTTATATTTCTCTGAATACCCGATACTTATCTCATTTTTAAACAGGTTCTTGACCAAAGAAAAACCACTAACAACATCCGACAAACCCTCACAAAGAAACACACTCTATTAACTTTGCCCACAACCAACAGTATCTAATTGATTGCAGAGGGGATACACTCGATTAAAAGCTAAATTGTATCATTCTCTAACGTGTAAACTGTCAAGTTCGTTAACAATTTTTTAAATAATTTCATTTATATTTTTAATAGTGTGTTTTATTACTTTCAATAATTAAAGAAACGGAAATCGCAATATAATTAATTCTGGCTAGCCACTGGAAAACTAAGGCCCATTTAAATGCTTCTTATACTGGAAAATAGGTATAGTTCATCGTCAAATTAGAAGAATTTCTCCATTTCGTTTTGTTCTATTGGTTTGATAAAGAACTACCGCTACATTATAAATGTATCTAATTACACCGATGAGAATAAATTTATAGAAAATTTTACAATTAACTGGATAATGTTTACTAATTATGTATCGAATAAGAAAAACTAATCATAATAAAAATGGTTACACATTTTAAGCGGCAAATTTATTTAAAAATAAAATCGAACTGGTTTTTGTTTATTAAGTGAATACGTTAACACTACAATGGCGGCGTAGTTGTTTTAATCGTTTCGTTTTTGACTAAAACTCAATCCAAATCCCGCTGCTACACAATCGAAAATTCAGAAAATTATAAAAAATTCCAATTATTTAATTAGCTGAAAGCAGTAATATATTTTTACGTACAGAATGGTTTTGTTTTTTTTTTAAATTTGTTTATTCACTTTTTTTGTAATACGCACCTGAATGATTAAAAGAATTTGCACACAAAAATCATTCGATTATTTTAAGCTGGTCATTTAACCGTTGCTTAAAATCCTTCATTTAATTACAAATAAAAACTGAATTTGTTTATTTTAAATCGTATTATTAAGTCAACAAAATTGGTGCCACAGACGAACTTACTTAAACGAAAGTGTCGATTCCATTTTTTACCTGAAAAAAATAAAATCTCAAACTGAGAAATTAATCACGACGAAACCTGAGGTAGGCGTACCAAACCTAAATTTTCTATCATCGACACAACCTAAAACCTGTACCAACTTACTTCTTTTTTTTTTTTTTGAAACCCGAAATAGGCTTTTAATTACCCTTACAGATTTTTGTATAAATCCACTTGCGTAGATCTTTTTTAATTCAGTCGCAATTGAAAATTTATCTCCGTAACAATGCATACTTAGTGAAATTAAAAAAAAAAAAAAAATAATATTAACAAAAATTAATCCGCCTAAGCAACTTTACAATGCTGTTTTGCCGATGATAAACGACTAATTATGTAATTTTTAAGAATTATACACAACGATAAAATGGTCATCATCAACGAGGATAGCAAACAGGAATGTAAGCAAGAGGGGTCAAGGGGCACAGCCTATAACAAGGCCAAAATGGCCGAGTTATATATATACATATATATATATATATGTATATGTATATATGAATGTATATATTATAGAAAATGAATTAATACAATTTAAAGTTTTTAAATAAAGATTTTCGGTTAGGAATTTTATTCTTTCCCATTTTTATGAAATATGTAAATTTTAAATTTGTTAAATAATAAAGTTTTTGCTTAGGTTTATTTTTATTTTTATACGCTATGTACAGCAACTAGGCCAGAAGCGTGCAAGTATAATTTAAAACTTAATTTATAGTAACGGCAGAAAATCAGTAGATCTAAGGAAAGAGAGCACAGAAGAAATTGTAGTTAGATTATCTTGAAGGATAACAGAGATATTTTTGTGAATATTTAACCTATGCCGAATAGAGGAATAGAAATGGTACTAGAAGATGTTTCATATAAACGTTACATACAACACATTAGTAAGAATGTGTCTATTTTAGTCACTTTTTAAAATTTCAATTAAATTTCAAAGCGGATCGAATTAGTACCAAAATTTTCTGACCAGTTCGTGTTCGAACGAATTTGAACTGTAAGCGATGGTAAATTGAACGAACTAAGAATTGTCGCAAAAATGCCAGCATTAAATCGTTCATTACTGTTCTTATCTGATATTGTTATTTTGTGCAAAATAAGTATTAACTAATCGAAAAATAGGGAAAAAAACGAATGAAATAAACACTAAGCACTTAGAGGACATGAAGACAGTGCCGACCCTAAGGTCGGATTACAAAAATCTTTCAAAAAGTGTTTTTCTGGCATTTCTGCAACCTGTTTTAATGTTAGCTCCGAAAATTCGAAAATTTCCTATTTTTAAGAAAAGGGGTTATTTCTGGTTTTCTTTTTATACCAGTTAGGATTACTCAATGATCAAAAGGCAAGGAACTGCCGTTGCACGAGTACCACAAGTACCACATACTGCATTGAAATGCCGAACGCGGACAATAATCGCACCGTAACCACTTTACAAGATTCGCTTCAAGGAAAATGTCCTTTGACTGTTTCAACAAATAACAGTTGAAGCGAGGCGAATTTAAAGTTGCTTCGATCGTGTAGGATATATGAAATATATTTCGGCCGACATCGATGGAAAAATATGATTTCCCGTCTTACAGTCTGACCCGGCTGCACTAATGAACAATGTTCAGTAGCACGATGATGGGAACTCGGAAATGTGTTGTTCCCGGAAATAAAGATTTCCCCGCGCCCGCTCGTCCGTTTCACTCGCGTTACTATTAATATAATAATAAGAGCGAATGAAGTGGTGAGTATTGGCATTGTTTCGAATAGTTGCGAATGTGTCGCGCGCTTATCATAATGGAATAATATTCGACCAAGTCAAAACCGGAACTAATTTACATTTGACGAGTGTGCGCCTACCGACGATATTATTACTAACCCTTTTAATTTCTCTTCCTACTTAAATACGATAATTACCGCGTCCTCCACCCCCAGTCGGAACGCTCTCGCGCAAGAAATATTATCGTTATTCCGCTTCCAGTCGTATTCGCCGCCAATTGGCAAACCTCCTCTCAAATGACCCCGCAAATAGTAATTGCAAAAACACCCTTTCGAAACATTTGTAAATTGGAAAAAGAATGCCTCGATGTTATACATACATATTCGTTCGGGCGAGTAATCGCTCATCGACTATTATCGTCGAGTTCAAATGCGGATCATCTTTCAAATTTTCGCTTTCAAATTAAAATAATGCGATAGGCACTTTGTCCAAAAACAAAAAAAAAACAAAAAAAAAAACCAAAGCCTACATAAAACCAATTGGAAGGCCTATCACAGTATAGAAAAAAAGTCTGCGTACACGCAAGATGTGCACTCGGCGGAATCAACGTACAATATTAATTTCGTCGAAATTAAAAAAGTAAATCTGGAAAGTTTTACTTTACAAAAATGTTATTAATTTCGGCGTATTTTCTTCGGAAGAGGTGCCTATAAAAAATTTAACTGTTTTGTTTTCATCAAACAAACTAAATTAAAGGAAAAACAGAAAAAACAAAAGAACTCCGAAGACCTTTACGCGAAGATATTATCCGAGCGAAAAATTGAAAATGCCCGCTGGCTTGTCTAACACTATCGAAAGAAGAGCAAAAAAAAAAAAAAATGGAAATTTTTTAGTACTGTAAAATTTACCAAAATAAAATTCAAAGTGTAAAAGTGTTAAGTGAGGTCACAGTAAACAGGTTTTAATATTACAAGGATAAACCTAAAATACAAATTTCAAAAAATAACAAAAAAAACACCTTCTACCGAAATCGAAAACTATGAAGTCGTCGTCCCGAACTGCTAGAACGACTTTTCAATTATATTCAAACTTTTGTTTCACATCTATATTTCTCTTCATTACCTCCTTCACCGGTCTTTAATGATTATTATTTCTTCTAGTTGACCCCCATTACAAAAAAAGAAAAAAAGAACTCGATGCGCTTCGATATATACGATTACAAAGAACAGGAAGGAGTTTTAATGTTTTCGGAATATGCGAATGAGAGAAACAGGAGACTTGAAACATGTCTTGCGGATTAATACGGGAAAGGAAGAATTACATAAAAAGAAATCATTCGATCGTTTCATGTACTACACCGACAGTAATATTGGAGTCGTCGGGTGATTATTAACGAACCGACGTCAAGGACAGCTATCGAATTACTATATCAACTTTTTTTTAAATCAATAATATTAATAATCTTTTAACTGTAAACTTGCTCAAAGTACTAAATTATTTTATTTCAGAAAACCCGCCAAACAAGTCGAAGCTAAAAAATAAAAATAATCCCCCTAACGCTCGCTAGGGAAAGTCTTAGTTCGCCCGACCCCGATTTTTTTCTACCACCGTTGTTTGATCCAGTCGAACCGAAAACTGCGCATATTACATTTGTTGTTATCATAATCACCACAATAGCTAATAAAACCATTAACGAAAATTTATACAGCTCGACCATTCACCAGCGCGACCCATTCTTATGCTTACTTATTGTTAGGCGATTTAACACAGGTGCTACCGAAAAGGTCATAAAAGTATTCGATGTTCCGAGTCTTCTTTCAAGCAAATGTAAATGAAATTTCGACTTTCCATTTTGGATACCACTGGTGTGTTTACCCTGTAGTTTAGCGCTATTCTGATAGCATTGAAGAAAGCCTAGTAATTTCTACAACTTCGGAATAGCGGACAAAACGTTCTGAAAGGTTTTTTGTATTTCGTGAAATAAGTGTAAAATTTATAAATGTCGATTAGGAGTATTGTTTTTTTTCTTTTTTTTTTTTTTTTTTTTTGAAATTTACGGCCCAGTATCAACAGAAAACACAAAAAAAAAGAACGCACTACTTATTTAATTTACCAACAAGATAAAATTAAAATTATAAAACTATTCGGAATTACATCTGGTAAATCTTTCGGCCAAAACTGAAATTTCGTCGTAAGTCAGAAGAACTGAAGCCCGAACTAAAGCCCAAACTGAAGCCCGAACTAAAGCCCAAACTGAAGCCCGAACTAAAGCCCAAACTGAAGCCCGAACTAAAGCCCAAACTGAAGCCCGAACTAAAGCCCAAACTGAAGCTCGAACTAATCCAAAAAACTTTTATTAAAAACCAAATCTTGCTTCAAGGTTTTCCAAAAGTGCCGACTAAGAAAATTGCACCGAGCGATATTCTGACACACCCCTGGCAGAAGATGCACATTTTCATTGTATTACTGTAACAGATTTATAAGTGGGACGCGTTTTAATTAGCGACAAAAAAAAATTTACCGATTCGCCTTCAAAACACTACGAAAATATTAAATTTTAAAATAAATACCTTATTTTGGAAAAGTTTTCGGCCATAGTCCATCATTCTGTACATGTATGATGTATATTATTAGTTTTTGCGGTAAGTTCCTCCGGGGAAATTTTACCAACTTCAAAAAAAGAAGGCCGTTTTTTTCTTATCTTTTTTTTGTTTTTTGTAAATACCTTGGAAATTTTTATGACGCAAAGAGCTGAAATATCTTTTTTTATATATAAAAAAAAAAAAAAAAAAAACCTAAAGTGTCCAGTGTCAGGACGCGGGGATGATATGTTTCGATAAATCTAATTTTCCGTAATTAACATATTCTCAAGATCTTTCACACAGGAATCTGCAAGTAGCGCAGTGAGGCGTACTTATTCTTTTGTATTTTTTTTTTTTTATTATTATTTTTTTGATGGCTCGTCAACCAGTACTAATTATTTCAGTTCAGTACCGTATTTTTAACGGTAAACATTTAATGTTCGACAAAGTTGAAAGACAGTTTATTCCTGTTTTTTGACATTTGTCGTTAACGTCAATTTTACCGAGGGTTAAAAAAAAAAAAAAAGAAAAGAGTCACACGACGTCAAACTTTAAAATATCAATAAACCTTGTTTAAATTTCCTTTTTTTCCCTTATTTTTTCGTACCGAATTAATCGCGATAAATTTATTGCTTCGGGTAGGAATGATTCAATTTTTCTTCTCCGTTCTCAGAAATCATTAACTAGCATTGCAACACCGCTTATAGCTTTTAATTCATTTTGGTCTGTTCAATACCGAAAAACGCCTAACTAAATACGAGCGCAGTCGTTTTTTTTTTTTAGGCTCTATGATTCCAAAATGGAGATCTGATTAAAAAGCAACGCGGCGACAGTTTTAATTTCGTTCGAATGTATTGCCTAATACGAAAAAATCGTTTTTACCTGTGAGCTCCTCAGTCTGCCCAATGGATGTCGAAACAATTTCTCGGCTGTTTGTAAAATCTCGGGCGAAGTTTTTTTTAAGAAAATCCTTTTTTAACCATATGATTTCTCGAGAATACTACGCTAACAAAGAACTAAGAAACTAGCATAAAAAAACATCAAAAACCATCGTAAAACAGCCGTTTATTTACAAAACTTGAATTGTGATTTAACTGTGCTATATGTTTGATGATCTTTTTTGTTTTTCTTTAAATATTTGATTATATTCGAAATGATTAGTGATAAAACTTGTTCGAACTTTAAATTTATCAATTATAATCGACACATTAAAAGTACTAACTTTTTTTCGCTTTTCATTAACAATTCGCCTATTTCAAATAAAAATTTGTGTGAACTAAAAATCTATATACCATTACCGAGAATAAATTTTCTTTTTTCTGTTATAGCTAGATATATGGAATAGTAAAATTTATTTCTTCCTATTAATAAAAATAGGTAAACTATTTGATGTTTGTTTTTTTTCTTCGTTTTCTGTATATTATTTCAATGACGACAGCCCCAAAAATAACGAGAAGTTCGAATAACATTTGGAAGTCCCTGTTGTTGGCTTCGTCCGCCTTAGCGCGACATCTGCCTGTTAATTATACGTGAAGAAAATCGCGAAATAATTTTCATTACCATTAATTAAAAATCGACAATCATTTCAGAGCATTGAACATCGGGTAGAATTTGTTTCACAGGGAAATAATTGTACAGCGTTTTCGTAGTTTAACAATTAACAAAGCTCTGTCAGTTGCTATCGAAATATTTAATTTTGCGAGAGCTTAATCGAACAAAATTAACGCTACCACTAAATATCCCAATAAAAAGCATTTAGTAAGAGTATCATCGAGTTAGCAATCATGAATATCGTCCTGTAAATATAATTTTCTTTATGCGTAAATGCAGGTGTCAGTATTTTTTAATTCAATAATTATCCGCGACCTCGGTTAGAATTTTGCAATTTCTACCATTTCGTGAAGTTCGATTAGGAAATGGAAAAATTACGATCGGCGACGCGGTAGTCAGCACCCTCTGAATTCTCATATCTCGAAGCGCGATACGACGATACAATTGAAATAATCGCAGTACCGCTGTCGAATTAAAAAGGGAGCTCTAGCCGCGACCGGGTCTAGCGAGATATTATAACAATTACGTTAGGCAACAGTTCATAACTGTCCGATGGCTATTGAAAGTTATAGTTTACAATCGTACACAAAATATAAAAAACCAATTATGAGGACATAATTTGGCAAGGCGCTTATCGACGATAATAGTTGCGCGGTGTACACGGCCAGATAATAAAGTTAACATGTGTCGCGCAGAATAAACGTGACTCCTCGTAAATCAGTAATTCCATTCCGGCTCACGGCGCAAGTCGGACAGATGTGCCGGCACACAGCGTCCAGAATGCTGGAGGAGTGACCGCTGTCCAGCGGGTAGTTGGCCGACTGGAGCGGACAATTCCTTTATAATTGTTGTTACATCATTTTATCATCCCTGCAGCAACAATAACAATGACCTTAATTCGGTGGCCGATGCGCTGGACAACGAACTGTTATCAAAACAGACGGTGGTTCAGCGGAGACACCGTAGTCGCCTTCTAAATTCCCAAAACAGCGTGCTAAAATTCCCTTTTGGGCGTTCGCTTCCATTGTCGAGCAAATCATCTTATGCCGAGCCGTTCGAGTTTAATCACGTTCGATAAATATTTGTCTCCGATAGTGCGTGTCGTCCGTTCTACTACACCGTTCGAAGTTACATCACATTCTCGATCGACTTTTCTTATTCGATTTCAAAACACAACAAACCGTTACTCTCGACTAAAGCGGAAAGCTTAAGCCAACTCTTCGCTTACATCTCTATATAGAAAACGAATAATAAATAAGAAAATGTCGCACGTTATCGACACGGACGAACGCAATAAACGGAAGCTGTTCTATTTTTCGATACCGGCATCCCCCCCCCCCGCGCATAGGACGCAATTCGTAAAGGCCAACATTGGCGCCTTTCAATTTCCTTCCGGAATTAATTATCGGCATATCGCTCTGCGCGCACGATGAATCAGTACCACAGTACTGATATTTAATGGTGCAATCAGATTTTTTTTTTTTTTTTTAATGGACTGAAAAATTCCAAAATGAACACACTTTGTGCTATTAAATTTTTTTTGTATTATTCAATATTTACTTTTAATAAAAATTCACTCTAATATGCTAATTACTCTTCTCGCAATATAACATGTCCGCGTTTTAAAGTTGCATTGCGAATAATTTGCATATCAGAGTGAACGAATCGATAAAAACAAATATTATATAATTTCGTATCTCTAGCAATTCGTTTTCGGTGGTGTCTCTACTTTTGAGGGACAAAGCTGCTAATTTTTGACAGACGACAAAACGACACTTTCTAAAACGGAATGCTTATAAGTCCCCAGCAAAACGCATTTTACCAACATAACGGCCGTTATTTCGTTTCGACAATAAGTATTACATTTTACGATAGCTTATGTCGTAGCAACTGATTATTAACTTGATGCGGTCATCATTTTCGTATTATTTTTCGTTCCTACATTACTATTAACGTCTTCTTGCAAGCACTTTCGTTGCAAAATTTTAAATACCGACTGCAAACACCGCTTTGTGAAAATATCATCGACACTTCGGATCTGGAAACAATTAAAACACATTTATGCTTGTAATTAAAATTAGTGTTCCTTCGAAATTAAAAAGCAAAAAAAAAACTAATTTAAAACATTTTTATGCATTTTATCCGACGTTAAGAAGTGTATAATTCTATTACCGAAAATGTTTTTTGTTCTGCTTATTTCGGCCTTTTCTGAAAATAATCTGAAAAAATCTCAACGGGGTTTAATGAAATTTACGCAAATTATAAAAACCTATAATTCTGAACTATTATCTCAAAAAATACATCCGGGTGTCCTGTTTTTAAAACGAACGCCAGGTACTCAAAATATCATCAATGTTAAAACTACCACAGAATGTAGAATCGAATGAATGAAATGAATTTGAAAGTTCCAGAGCGCCATTTACACGCAGCAATGAAACTATTACATTTGAACATTGTTAAGAGCTTTACAGATTACGGAATGTTATCGCTCACAAATATTTTCACCGAAAGTTGCGAAATATAAGTGTTCAAAATGAAAACTGCCTTCAACTCCAAAAAATGCGCTAAAAAATAATAATTATTTAATAAAAAGTGACGCATTTCACACGCTTACGAATTATACACGATTATTCCATAAACATGGTTAACTTTTTTGAGGCTGCACCGTATGTGATATTGCAACAAATGTTCAATACTTAATAGTAATTACACTGTTTTTGAGTTTTTAATTACTGTTGCAATTTGAATTTAGTCCAGACATCAAAAAGTTAAGGTTGTCTAGAAGTAATCATAATATTCTTCAGTATATTATTACTCTGGAATGTTCATTTTTCATCAAATAATTATTTTTTACTTTTCGGGATTTCTTTTAATTTTTAGGGAAAATGTTGAAATTGGTATTTTTTTTTTTTTTTTTTTTTTTGTTTTGAAGAACTTTACTTTTTTCGTACATACTTTTAATGAATATATTTTAAATGCAAACAAAACAAAAAGAAATTAATAAAATATAACCGAAAAAACGTATGCTTTTGTGAACTTGCGCGGTGAAAAGCAGCTCTGAAATGTTTCTAACAAAATGTTCAATCAGAAAAGGCGACAGAAAAAAAATACTAGTAGAAGGAACAATTAAAATGCCTGAAAATAGAAAAGTTATATAACAGAAGAAGAAATAAACAATGGTAAATAAAATTAACAAAAACCAAACTAACGATGAAACATGCAAGATAACGGGGTACTATATATCCTAATCATAAAAAATGTTGGCAATAAAATAAGACAATATAAAATGAATAACAAAAACAGAAGTTAAACAACGATAAAACTATAACTGATAATAGAAATAATAATATACAATGTATGGTACATGTAATTAGAACATCTTAAACATTGTATAAATAATTTTTTTATATTTTCAAAAATATTCAGTTACTTTTAAATTTTACGTTAACAAAGTCACGAGGAACAAAGTAAATTGAACAACGTTTATGCTAATAAAAAAATAATTACCATACGTGGTCAAAAAAAATTGAATAAATAAAAAATATAAAATTAAAATACTATATTAAAACCTGAACTGAGCTCTGCATATATTTTGTTCACATACCCTCTACAAATAATTTCCTTCATCTATGTGACTCTTATCTCTTTTTGACTTTCAAAACTTCTTTCTTGATATTCCTCTTGTTCAACGAATTCTACTTATCCCCATAACTCTCCGCAAACGTCCCAAATCCATGTTTATCGATTCATAATCATTCAGGTATTCCTGAAGCTCTCCTTTCGAATATTTTTGCTTTACTTATTCTTTTTTTTGGGGTGGAGAGCGAATACTTCTCTTTAAACTACTCTCTCTCTCTCTCTCTCTCTCTCTCGTACAACTTTAAATCCCTTATTGTTGTAATCTAAATTTAATGTGCCGACCCTAATAAGCATTAATGTTATTTAAAAATAATTACAATATCGGCTTTAATTGTTCTGAATATATTACCTTTTATGAATTATGTATCTTTTACTGTTTAGTGCATTTTTTTTTTCTTAATTTGTGGAAAACATTTTAAAATCGGCAATTTCTTTTTAACAACATTATTTCACAATTTTTATTCAAAAAATTTTTAATCGATAATACAGATGGACTGATCTTAAATGCTACTACCTTTTGTACTCTATGAAACCGTTTCAAGGGTATCAAATTTAATATTTCCGTCAATGATGAACTTGTAAATCGCGCTATGGGGGTTTTAAATTTATTTTTATTCAACACTTCCGTAGTAATCTAAAACTGATGATACTTTTTAAGCCATTCGCGTTCATCACTCACTTAACTTCAAAATTTCGCATATATTCGTATTTCCTTTACGAAAATTTTTTGGCTAATTTTTACCCAGCTATATTAAAGTATTTGTCCTTAGGGAGACCGCTTCGTTTCACGTCATTTGATCACTATTCCGTCGGTACTCACCTATACTCATCGGTACTCATATGGTCCACTACTGATCGGTCAACTTTCAAATAAACGTAATTTGAATCATTTCACGCGATCAAAAGTTATGCGCGTAGTAATAGTAAAGTTGTAATATTTCCGTTAGTGAGATGAGTTTATAAAGGGCGCCGAAATTAGTGCTTTTTTGTTCTCGAATATTTATATTTCTCCATAATAGTTAACATTAGTAATATTTTAAATTGCTCATCGACCCTTTTTAAAAATCTGTTTTCTTTCTAATCTGTGTTTTCATGGTGTAAATATAACGCGATATTTTGAGCCAATCGTGTTTATCTCTCAAGAAATTTTTTTTTTTACGTAATTCGATACCTTTCGATAAATATTCAGCAATACTCATCGGTACTCACTTAGGGGAAACCACTGAGGAGGGATACACATTCAAATAAACAAAAAACCACTAAAATTGTCGGTCGAGATGATCAAAAGTTGTATATGAGTAACATTTTTAAAAAAACGCATATAAACGTATAACCTGTTTTTTTTTTTTTTTGAGTAATGTAAATTTTTGCATAGCTCCCTAGGTTTCCAAAAAGCTGATTTGAACTACTTTTATTTCAAAAAAATATTCCTTTCGATACGCAGATACATCATCAAGTGTAACTTCATGTCTGTCCGACCAGTTTGCGTTAAAGTTGTATACATTTCAATGTTTTTTCTAAAAAATGTGGTTGCATATGAAGACTACAGTTGAAGTTCTTTTTAGTCAGGGGTACCTTCCTTTTTTTCTGTTTTTATTGACTTATTTTCACAGGGATACATAAAAACTTAGAAAATTTTTATATAGGAAAAAGATCAAAAATGTAAATCAGCGTTCACTGCTTTATCGGTTTTTTTAAAGATACCTCAAAAAGTAAAAAAAGTCTGCAACAAAGCAATTGATATTAGTATCACATTTGGGACATTTCCTTGCCTCGCATTATGATAATAATTCAGTCGTTTTTAATTTGTTAGCACACAGTTCTGAAAATTCAATTTTAATTTTCATATTAAAATACCTGTATAGAAATGTAAACGCTAGAGGTACAGTGTAAACAGGAGAAATGTTGCAAATTTAATCATCTTTAATGATGGTAAACTGTACAAGCAAGAGGATGGCATGACAATGGGGGTCTAAGCTGGCTCCGGCGTTTGCGAACATTTTTATGGAAGAGATTGACAACTATGTGCTAAACAGGTGGAAACCTAAATGTTGATTTCGGTATGTGGATGACAGGGTGGCAGATTAGAGAGGTTCGGTTACAGGAATTTTAGAATGACTTAAATAATTTTCACAGGAATATTACATTCACAATGGAAAGGGAAAAAAAACGGGAAATTGGCTTTTCTAAACGTTTTAGTTAAAAACGATAATGGAGGAGAAATGACCACTGTAGTGTTTCCTAAACCATCGCATTCGAGTAAAAATATCTACATAAAAGATCGCATCACTGCCCGAGCCAAAAATTAAGAGTTTTCAAAACATTGGTGACTAGAGCCAAACGTGTGCCTTTTAGACGGGATCTACCTAAGGAATTGGAAAGATTAATAATGGAGGAGATGACGTCACAATGGTTACAGTATAAAAGAGGTGGAGTACCACATAAAGAAGTTCAGCAAAACTCACGGAATTTAAGAGAAATAGATTAAGACGGAACGAAGAATTGATGGTTTAATTTGTTTACCCTACATTAAAGAAGTGATAGATAACGCTACAGGAAAAATAATATTAGCCTAGTGTTCAAGACGTGCGTGAAAATTAATAATTTGTTGAACATCGTTAAAGATGATCTCCCCCTGTATTATGTATTAGGTGTGTATAAGATTTCGTGTGAATGTGGTAGCTGTTATGTTGAACAAACGGGTAGAACAATTAGTAGACGTATACAAGAACACCAAGCAAATAGTATAAGCGCGTGAAAAAATCAAACATGAAACAGCTCCCCTGGGTCACATATCGAAATTTGACGAAACGGAAATTTTGGCGAAAGTGGATAAGTTTAAAAACAGAGTGGTTAGAGAAGCCATTGAAATCGAAATTAGTGAAACCTTTAACAGAGAGGAGAGAGTGTAGCTTAGTTCGGTGTGGAGACCGGTTGTTGGTTTATTGAAAAAAAGCATAATTGATAGGAAAGACGAGAAAAATTCTATAAAAAGTACTGTTATGTCGGAAATTACTGGGGAGAATGACTCAATCCAACAATTGTTAATGACAAGCCGGTTATAGAAAACCCACAAATGATATTAGTGGCGGGATTGACGCACACACACAAGTATAAGTGACGATGGAAATAATAATGACAGGGACCACCACCCTTTTAAAAGAAAAAAGGATAATTTACAAAGTCGTAGCAAATGTGTTCGAAACGTTAAATAGGTGTGTGTTAATGTTGACGCGGTGTTTACCAAAAATTGTAATTTCGATGTCAATATGAAGCACGAAAACTATTTGCGTATTGTTACGTCAATTTATTTTAATTTTTATTTTTCGCCTTAAATTTATAAAAATATGCGATACTCTGATGATAAAATATGCAAGCATTATATATTTTGAATTCGATTATCTTTAATTAACGCTACGTTCGAAAACTGGTAAGAATTTCGATTATTAAAAACAGTACCGAAGAACACGGTACTTTGATGCTCTCATTGCTCAAAAATTAAACAAATAATTACCGACACATGGCGCAAGTAGCGGGGAGGCAGAAATATACAGTACAAAAGTAGAACACGAAAAGACTGGAAGAAAAAATTCAAAAATCGGAAATAATTAAGGAAAACCAGATGAAGAAGCGAAAAAATTTACATGCACCCAAAAAAAAAAACCAAAAGCGGAAGATTTTAGGATTTAGAAATAGAATTTCAGTCACGCATAAGAAAAGACTGAAGAAGAGATTAAATTACGAAGAGATGAATTGTCTAAATATACGAAATGTTAATGCGAGCGCAGCTAGTTTTAACTATATCCTTTTTGAAAATGATTTAATTAGGATTTTTACTACAAAGTTACTTCGTCCATAGTTATTTTTCTTAATTTATCATTACAGCAAATATATTCATAAGCTTGCAGGTGATTTTATTCAGCCGATAACAGCCCAAAAAATATATCTAACTAACCGCGTTGCCATTTTTTCGTTGAACCGTTGATCTTAAAAGAAAGGTATATAATAAAATAAAGGTATATGATTTTTTCACCCTTTTTTTTTTTTTTCATTCCATGACTTATATAAACATTCTTCGAGTATGATTCAGTACTAAATTCCTTATAATTAAAGTCGTAATTATGATTTCGCGTAGTTCGATTTGTAGCGTAACACTGTTGATTTCGTTATTATATCTATTTTATTGTAACTTGTTTCTAAAAAACGGACAAAATAAATCATTGTACTTGCTCATCAACGTCTGGACAGATGCGTGTAATATTTCAGATTTGATTCGAATCAATAAACTTGTTATTTTGGCTCCACTGCCGGTTGCAGATAAAATGGTTCGTAGGTTTTTATATTCAGTCAAAAAGACACAAAGCTTTTCACAAGTACATCGGAAAAGTGTGTTTTTAACATGCAAAGAACCGTGTTAATTCAATACATTTTCACAAAGATAAAAAAATAGCGGAAAATTTAAGGCAGAAATGATTCCAATCAATTTCTGTTGTACATCTTTAACTGAAGAATTAATTTCCATAAAAATAAGCGCTCATAATGAAACATACAGTCCCAGTAAGAATTTTAAGATAAATATATAAGAATTGTTATGCCAGAACGTCCAAAGCCACCCGGTTCAAATAGTGCGAATTACCATTTTCATTTATTAGTGCGAGGTTTTAGCTGATTAACTCGATCATGCTTGAAAAAAATAAAAGAAAAAAAAACTCCGATATACATGAACTCCTGTTCATTTATGTTTTACATTTTGTTGATAATTTACAGCTTTAAAAAATTCGAAGAGAAACATTATTGTAATTATTGAAAAATATTACACTGTCAGAAGTAACATAGGTAACAATTTGAAATTTTGAAGCGAGTTGTTAGCTCAAAGTGAATCAAAATGATACTTAGAGGAAGGGCTCTTGGGGAAAAAATCTTCGAGCCGTCTCTGTAGGGTTATCCAATAGTAAAACAGTCGAGTATATTTGTTTTATTCGACCGCAGAAGAGCGCTACTTGTAGAAGGTCAGCCCACAAAGTTCGAATTCGTGCACAGTTACGTTGTTGTATTTCTCGGTCTCATTTATTTTCCTCAGATGAAACAGAGTAATTTAGAAGTGCCCTTTTCATCATCGTGTCGCAGGAAAACGTTATAATATCGACTATAGCAACACCGACTGAACAATATTTCACTGATACCTGTGTAAAAATATAAACTTGTTCCGACAGTTGAGCATGGTCGCCGCAACAAGAAAAATTTGCCAGACAGGCTGCATTATTAATTTTAAGTTGCTACGTCCGTGAGAAAAATGTTGCCAAATAATGGGAAAGTTTAAGAGTAGGAAAGTTTAAGAGTGGAAAAGTTTAATTTCGACGTCGAGCCACGTAGAACTTAACGGTGATTCGACGGCGAACGAGTGGTCCGTACGTGACCGTAAAGGCAAAAGAACAGAAACATGTCGTCTTCTTTTACAAATTTAACCATCTGCTAATGGAGATAGTAGCGCTGCTACTGGTCCCCCCCCCCCCCTTTCCGAACCATTCCTACCATTCCTCTGCACCGATACTGTGAAAAAGCACAATTTTTGAGATTAAAGGAATAAAATCGAGAAATCGAAATTTCGTTACGTAAGACATAAAAATCATTGAACTCCACTCACTAAACGAATTATAGTGTCTCAGTGCTGCCCGGTTCTTCATTATAATTTTCTTGACGCCGTTATTTCTTCTTCACAGTTCTTAAGTGAATTTTCATTCGTCGACGGCGACACAATTACAATTCTGCAACTTCTTCTTTTCTAATTTTCTTTCAATTTTCCTTTTTCTTTTTCTTTTTTTTTTGCTTCCTTCCCTATTCTGTGAGATTTATTAAACCAACGCTGGATTCAGTTGACGCTACCACCCGTAGCTTTCCATATATTGCCATTTAACACAAATATCCTTGGCCCATCTTTGCATAACAACAAGTTTCTTAATTTTCCGGTGTTAGTATCGTTACATCCTACCCACTTCGCTACGTTTTTTGTTGATATTTTTCAACTTTTTATATATGCGAAGCGCAAAGCAAACAAAGTTTCTCAATCTATCGCAGTATCGGTAATGATTTCGTTGGCAAAGTTCTATTTCGGGGGACGTAAATGTAGCTTAAGTTCTGCATTTTCAGTAACCGCGGAACAGTCACTTTATTCTTATCTCGAGGTATTTTTGATGAGCAAACATCGTAACCGTTCTCCAGTAAAGACCTTGTGTTACTCGTCAATGTATGAATATCTATACAGATATATATTAAAACTAGCTTTTACCCGCGACTCTGTACGCGAAGAATTAGTATTTCAAGTAATCTGTTTCGACGTGAAAACAAATCTAAATGAAAGAGGTTTTATTATTAAATTAAATCATAACTATAGGTTTTTTTTTTTTATTTTTTTATTATTATTAATTTTTTTTATTAAGTATTTATTTATTTTTTATTATTTACTTTTATGTAATTATTTTTGTTTATTTACATTTACAGTAGTAAAATTTTAATTCAACACATTTTTGTAAACAACGTTTGTCAGACGTTGTCCTGCCAGTGTATATTCATTTACTATTCAATATATATATATATATATGTATATATATCTCAAATGGATGTCCTGTATATTACAATGAATAATTGATAAAGCTTTGTCGTAAAATGCGTAAAAGTGAAAGATTACTCATATTTATAATAATTTAGTATTGTTATTTTTATTATTACATTAATAATTCAGCGAATGAACAATATATTTTACAATTCTATTCGCCGTATAACCGAACTAACTTAAAATGTCTCAAATTAATACTAACATCTAGCGTAACGCAAGTGGACAAAAACAATTGGTGTATAGATGTACCGATTTTTTGGAATTCATAATCTAGACCAAGTAACAAATAGTTGACCATGTGAAAAACATGGATCTTCTAAATTCCATCCAGCAACTGCAATCGTTTGAATGTGAAGGTCAAATCAGTGGGAGCCGCTACCGCTGCGCCGCCGGTACGTTCAGCCGGCCATCGCACAAATTCATTTTAGTAGCGTGCATGGCGCATGACTGGCCCCGTGCCAGGCATTTTTTTCTATATCTCAAATGTCTCAACTTTCTCATTTATAATTTATCTTTTTACTTTTTAATTTTTATCTTTTTAAAAAAATCCGCCGGAAAATGAAATATATCACCTATGACGACTTTACAAAAATGCCGGAACTAAAATTTCAAATAATAAAAACGCCCAAAAATATAACATCCCATATAAACTCTGCCATCCCATTATTCCCCCTTAGGCGTGGAAATTAATAAAATGGCTATTTAGGTGTCTAAAATAGCTTACATACATATCAATTTTCATACTTCTAAGTTCAGTAATGTCATACTTTCATACAAACTTTCACCCCACCCCCCCACCCTCTTATGAGGTGATTTCCAGAATAAAAACTATCCTATGCCCTTCCCTGGACCTCAAACTATCTCCATACCAAATTTCCTCTAAATCGGTTCCGCGGTATAAGCGTGAAAAGGTAACAGACAGACAGACAGACAGAATTACTTTCGTATTTATAATATTAAAGTAAGGATACAAAAAATTCAATCCTTCGAATCTTATCCGGAGCCCACTATAATTGTTATAGAAGAGTCGATTTCAACTGACCCGCTCATTCTTCGCACAATTAAAAGTTTGTTTTTTTTTTTTTTTTTTTATCATAATGGTGAAGTAGGAGATACAGTCGGACCTCATGGATTAGGAAATAAGAATGAAAGAGGAGAAAAGCTAGTTCAATTTTGTGAATTGGGCCAAAAACAGCAAAAAGAGGGGATTCACGTAAGTAATAGTCCGAGTAAAAACGTTGGAGAAACAAAACGTATTTGAAAGACCACTTCATACATGAACGAAGCTTACAACTTTACATTTAGACCCTTGGGGCGCCGAAAGCTCGAAATTTTGGAAAAAAATATTTTTTTCCGGGAATGTGATATATCGCTAGAAAGATCGTTATTTGACGGTAGCGAAACCATAAGTCATTTTCTTAACGAAACTTTTGAAGTTGACGAAACGTTTAAAAAAGCATGGAAAACGACGTATTTCCTTGACAACGGGGTTATCGCAGTTAAAAATTTTAAACGGGGCTAAAAATATGTACATACCTGTATATTTTTCTAGTTTGGAACGTTCTGGTTTTCAACATCAAAATTAGGCCCCGGAGGGCGTGAAGTATTCGAATTTTTTGAAAAAATTTTTTTTTTTCTCAGACATGTAATATATCGATTGAAAGATTGTGCTATACCCCCGTATTTTATTTTCTTAACGAAATTTTCGAGATAGCGATAATTTCAAAAAATCGCAAAAAATCATGTTTCTCTTCTCCTCTTTGCAGCGGGAGTTTTTGAATTTAGGATTATGTTAATGTAAATTATAATTATCGTTAATTTAACATACGGAATCCTCAGCGCATGAAATATCATGCTTGACTGAACTTTCGAGTATGTTGGGGCCACAACCGCTTCAGAAGCGCACTAACCGTACACACGCCGCTGACGCCGCTGCCGCTAGTTTCTCTACCATTCGTAATTTTTTTATTTATTCTTTTTATTTTTTCCAAGTTGACCAAAACCTTATCAGCTGTAAAAGCGCACCAATTGTGCACAACGCGTTGCCACGACAAAGACGGCGATCTGACGCCACTACCGCCCCAATGATTTCACAAATTTCTGTGCGCAAATATGAACACCTCAAAATTAACCTCAGTATTTTTATTTTTTTTTTTTTTGTTATGACATCTGAGGCCGAAAACTAACCTTAGTAACCGCTTATCTCTCACAATCCAATTTCTCGATTTATCATAAATGTTTCGAAGTCTGCTAAAGTACTCGGCGTCTATGATGCGATTTTTCGAAATTTAGTGCACAAACAATCCAAATAAATGTGTGCACATTCTACCGCTTTCAGAAATTACCCCCCCCCCCTTTTAGTCTAAATTCCTAATCTTTTCGAAATATTTTTTCCAAATACGCACAAATCTCGCTCGCTGTGAAAACGAGCGTCGTTAAAATCGAATGCTACGGTTTATATACTTTCTAATCCAGCGTATACCATTCGCAGAACCACACCTTACATACATACATACGCATTATTACAAACATCCGGTATAGTTACTTGTCGCCTCGTTACCACGCGCATATATCTGTATATTAATTGTTATCATTCTTATCACAACCGTGTTTTTCTCAAAATTACAGAGAAATTCTCTTCGTTCCATACTTATCAAGTAGTACATTTCCAAAATTCAGATTGTATGTGAGTAAACGCAATTAACCTAATTATATTTTACCATTTTCCAATATTAATCTTATTCTATCGCATTGCCCTCTTTTTATCGATTGAACATGATATTTTTTATTTATTTTTTTTATTTTTATTATGCTTGAAGCCCTAATATTCTAAGCTTAACCATCCTTGCTCCTTACAGTCTGTCCGATGATTACAATCTTAATATTTGTTTTTTAGTTGTTTATCGATCGCAAGTATTTTTTCCTGTATCGTCACTACTGCAAGATCCGATGAAATTGACTTAGCAATTTACATATATATCAGTACTGTATCTGGGCATTTGTACACTATTTATTTCATTGTATACGTTCATAAATCATACCTCGCATACTTCGACGATCGCTACCAATCATTCCAAAGATGAAGAAAGGCGTATTTCTCGACTACAGTTCTTTCTTTTTTTCAATAGCATGGGGAATAATGAAGACCTCTTACTCTCCAAAATAACATTAAATATATTTTTTCTCTTTATTCTACGCATTACTAACCATGTACATAGCATAAAAAATATCTCTCTTGATCGTACACAAAATTTTAAAATGGCAGATTAATAAAATATGTACAAAAAGAAAAAAATTCACCCGAAAATTCTAAATTAACAACGTTGTATTTTTAATTTATAACCAATTTGATAACTTTTTTTATTAATTAATCAATAGGTTACACACAATTTTATTTAATAAAATAAAATTTGCCAATATATATTCCAGTGACTATTTTTAAATAACATTTAGTATTTATAATGTTTGTAACGGATAGAGAAACGGTGTACGTAATACTCATCAATTAATGTATCACAGTATAATAGCTTTCTCATAAAGTAATTTATTTATTTTTGACTTTTTGCACCTCTACATCGTATGCGATGCACATTAACCGGCGAATTGGGTTGTGATGCTGTCGCCAACATATAATTGAAGAAGAATCCCCAAGACGTCTGGATCATCGACTCCCTTCAATGAAGAGCTATATCAACGTGATGAAATTTTAAAAAAATTAAGGAGAAAAGCATATTACAAGAATTTACCTTAAAACTGAACCAGGTAGATATAGATTGGTTCATCTGTAATTCGCAAAGTATTTTTTAGTTGTTCGTTAATTTGTCAAGATATATGCCAATGTACGAGTTATGCGCGTTTATATATTTCGTATATGTCCATGTTTATATTCACTAATATATACATATATTAATTTCAACGTACATAACAAACAAATTTAAATGTGTAAACGATATGTATGTCATTTAGAAACCTTTTTATCGGGCAACATGATCAGCTAAAAATGAATAATACAAATAAAAGTGTATACGATCGGAGCAAACTTTAAAATCAGCATTTGTACACTTAAATTTGTTTATTATATTCGTATTTTCCAAATTACCAGTTGTAGATGTTTAATAACAGCGCATTTATCACACACTCCGAAAAATGCTGCCAACTTTTCGTTCAATATCGTTTGGAAAATAATTCCGCAAACAATGTCGCCTTCTGAAAAGAATAATAATTTTCATTTGAAACGAATTGTTGACGATAAGAAAAATGATTCGTGTAAAAAAAGAAATTAATGAAGTTTAATTCGATATTTACACTGATGGCGAATTGTCGTTGTAAATACGATTAATCTGTTGAGAGCACATGCATTCTTTGCGTCGAAATCCGTTTTGTGGATATTATTTTTGTACGTATGAAGGTCGCGACAGCGAAACAAATTATTAAAATGTTATTTTGCGGCGGTCGAGTGAATCGACGGTAATTAGCTCACCACCGGTTTCGACGGGACGCCGAACGTACAAGTTCTTACACCGTAAGCAACCGGTAAATATTTTAATAAAACCGGAAATATTACTATAAACAGAGAGGCAGGCAGAGCGATGACGGTTTTTTAAAACGCACTATTGAGGAAAACGTAGAACAAGGTGTCAACCGTCACAATAAATTACGGCAGAATAAAAACGATTTAAAGATTAATTTTAATGAAATAAATTGCGTTATTGAACATTTTGGATGTGACTCGTCACATTCAAGCTCTCTGAACGGAAATGAAATATTATTTTCGGCCAAACGTTGCTTGTACTCAGCAGTTGCCAAGTTAACCTTTCATCATTCCTTTCCGACGATACGGACTGCAAAAATGCACCAAAAGATGGACTAACAATTTCCTGAAAGTCACCAAGGCAGAAAACGCAGCTGTTACATCGGTACAGCAACACGAACAATATCTGAACAATACAATGAAAATAACGTTCACTCGTTACGATATAAAACGAAAAAAGGTTTTTTTTTTAACGCGAGTTCTTTCCTGTAATTAAAGAAAATCCCGACATTTTTATTAACCAAGAAATAAAAAAAAAAAAAAAAAAAAAAAACATTTATGTTAAAAATCTATTTACTCGTATGTAAAAATCAATTTCTATCTACACTTATACGTCCGCGTACTATTCGACGAATACCTAACAAGGCCATAAAATAAATGCGATTTTATTGCTTTTTGTTTTGTTTTTTTCTTTTTTAATTTTTAGGCTTGTTGACATGGACATTGGTCCAAGAACTGGGGACGAAACAATCGTCCTTCTATTCTTCCCTATGAAAAATCCTACTCGTTATAGTGCTGCTTATATTCACTCATTTTCTTCTGCTTCTGTTATTCCTGCCGCTGAATTATTTTTATCCTTTATCCTTAAACGTGTAAGGGTTTAAATTTATTTTCTCCTTATTCCCATTGATAATCTCATTAAAAAAAAAAAAAAAAAAAAAAAATGGAGACGGAAAGGAAATTGTAATCGGAATAGGAGACAAAACGGATTCAAAAGTCGATATGAAACAGAAGGAGATAGAAAGAAGAGAATAAAGAACACACTAGAGTGAGTAAGGAAATCCATTAATATAAGGGCAAGTAGAAAGAGGAACGTTCAGCAACGATAGAAGATCATTCAGAATGGATATGATCAAGAACCACATATATCAAAAGAAATGCAAAAAATATTACTATTAATTAGGTGATCTACAAATAATTACATAACTAAATCTAGAGGATATGTGCGTTTGAGGCGCCTAAATTGATGTTAAGTAGTTGAATGGCCTCTGCATTTATGTGAGCATGTTTTCATGTTGGATGGCAAAGTCATGAATGACATCGTCAACCAGTTTCACATCGAGATCATGACGGATATCTTTGTTACGTTGAAATCAACAAGCGTTCGTTACTGCACGAAGAATAATATTTTGTCGACATTGGATGATATTTGTGTTCGATCGAGAAGTACATCCCCATAACTGAACTTCATATGTCCAAATTGGAGACGCAGGATCGCTTTATTTAGAAAATACGTTTATTACATAGACTAAGTGATGATTTTCTGCCAATTAGCTAGTACATCTGACTAAGGTTTCGCTTCAGTTGTAACTTTTTGTGCTCGATCGTGAGTCACGAATCGAGATTCAATCCAAGATAGTTCGCTGATCTAGAGTGAGATACCTGAATGCCATTAAGACTAATATCTGATGCTGTAAGTCGACTAGGCGAAGTGTATATGTAACGTGGACTGCCTTCTGTTCATTAAGCTTTATCTCCCAATTCTGCATCTTCGGCACAACTCCGGCGTATTATGAAAAGAACTACAAGTAATAGTTACGCCATAGTTTAGAATATGAAATTGCAGAGAGAAATGTGTTGTTTTTAGATTAAAAACGATAAAAAATATCCCGGTAGAAAAAGCTAAATGAGCTAATTGCCTTCGATCCCAAAGTGGGCGGGTTTCATAAGAAAACAATTTAAATACAGTGACAAAGGAAACGATTATGAAGTAGAAAACGCATGAGAAGAATTATATAATGAGTATAGTGGCAGGGAAGAGGAGATGAGATATCCTGTAGAAAATTTTAGTAGAACCCCCCCCCCCCCCCCAATATAATAATAAGGACATTCTGAAAGACCCGAGAGAGGAAGAAATAAAGAGAATGGCCCTTAAAACGGCGTAGATGGGCGCAAAAAATATTCATGAAAAAAAGAAGCCTAAAGGATTCACAGGATAACTCAGCGAAAAACAAAAAAAAAAAAAAAAGAAGCATAATCAACTCCATAGGATCTCTTAAAACCGTCAGTGAGAGCTTAAGATGTTCGGAACTCCGATTTAATAACATTAGATTTCGATGGGATAATTGTGAAAAAATCAATTAATAGCGTAAAGATACAAAAAAGCTAAAGAAGAAGTACGGCGGATTATCATGAATAAAAGTATATAGTGGAAACTGAAGGAGCCGGGCGACTGAGGTGAGAGATAGTATTGGAGTTTTATTGGCCGTAAAAAAAAAATAAACGTGCTTGCTCGTATATCCGCTAAGTTATTACCTTCGATTCTAAAATGTCCAGGTAAGAGATCAATTCTGAATGACGAAAGGAAGGGTTATGGATATAATAAGGATATTCTGAAAAAATCGGAAAGGAAAAAATAAAGAGAACGGTACATAAAATAGACTCGCCGTAAAAAAAAATCAACGAAAGGAAGAGAGTGAAACGAATTTAAAATAGCTTAGAGAAGAACAAAAAAAGGCGCAATTCAATCGAAAAGGCCTCGCAATCAGAACAGAAACCAAACATAATCAAAAAGAATATTGTTACTTTCGAACCACCCAATTGAGCGTTTGTTTAACATGGTTTTCTAAAACAGGTGTTTAAATATTTTTAAGAACCGGCACTATGATAAAAAAAAATCGATGAAGGTGGAGGAGACCCAGAAAGAAAAATGTAGTTAAACATATTCAAAAGAGTCTCCTCATTAAATAGCGATTAGGCTAATTCTTAATTACAGTGTAAGGTACACCTTCTGGCTTCTGGGCCTGGAGATGAATTAAGATTAACAGGAAGAGGGGTAAGAAGTTCACTGATAGTGAAGGGACAGGGATATCTAATTCATCAGCGCTGGGAATTTATATAACAAAACTAAAATTAAAGTAAACCAACCAAGGGTAGAACCGTATCGGCTGAAATATTCAATTTAAATTAAATTAAACTAACGAAGCAAATAGGTAAAAGCTTAATGAGAAAAATGAAAAATATAGGGTAAAAAAATTAATTGTTCACCGAGATAAACTGATTAGATAAAAATCGATTTGACGAGTTAACAATAACGCAGGGAAACAGCACGCGCGCTTCATAATTAACCGTCTTCCGCATTTTAATCTGAATTAAATACGTTCTTTGCACCGTACTGCATAAGCGATTGCCGGCCTCCATTTCGCAAAATTTAGTAATTCCTCGCGATTTGTTGTTTTGTTTTGCTTTCAATTCCGGCCTCCAAAAATGTGACGCTTCAAACGAAGACATGTTTTTTTACAAAGCCAATATCACGTACAGCCAGCTTCGATTTAACGGGTTCTTTTTTTAATTTATTTAAAGCATTTTTTCCTAATTTTAGTAATTTTTCGGATCTATGTATTATCGATTGGCCCTCAATTTGAAGTTTACACGTCGCAATCGTTTTAAACTCTACTTACTCGTCGATACCCTTTTTTTGTATAACATTTAACACTAGTAACGCTTGACTACTTCCCCTTCGTGTTTTTTTTTTTAAAAAAGATCAACATTCTTGTTTTTACAGAACAAGGATAGTTATAGAATATATTCTCAGCCTCTTGTCACCTTCTTCATCGCTAACATCGTGTGAACCTATTTTACTGTCATCACAAATTCACAACGGTTTTTCTTCATCGTGTAGGTCAACATTCGGATTTTCGACGTATTGTTTTACCATTGCCGATAGAGTACATCACGTAATTTCCTTTCAATTTCTTTAGCATTATTACGATTAAAGGTTATTATTGGTAATAATTTAGAAACAACTGTTACACACTAAGAAGCGCTGTATCATTTTAAGTGTCATAAAAAGTTAACGTGCTTTACCATAACCAATGTAACTTACTACATACTATTTACCCCCCAAAACATTAAAAATTTTTGTACTTTATTTTCTTACTGTTTTTAACGTCAAAGAACGATATAATCATAAATGTATGTTTGATGATTTGCATATAAAAACATTACATCACTACTATGCCTGAAACGTACTGAAACATGCTTGACTATATAAATATGATAGTGCTACGCATATTACTGCGAATTATATAATAATTATTAAGTCGAATGTAACTCTATTTCTTCGATCGGTGCGTAAATTGCTGTCAAAAAATGAACATGTCTGATGTGAAATATTGCTCAAAGTTTAATATAATGAGTAATAGAAAAGAGGAAATATATGTTTCTTGGATAAATCAAGATCAACAAAAGGTGACTAAAAAAGCGAAAAAACAATAAAAAAGCGCGAATTACACAAATAACATGAAAATAGACGAGGAAAACGCGGTTTGAAAAGTGTAAAAACAATCATCACGGAACAAAAAACGAACGCAAAAACTATTCAAAACTCATATCACGTTTAGCGTGTTTAAACAATTCGTACAGTTAAATTATAATAAAAATGAAATAAATTATTTACACAAAAAATCGGAATGAAATAGTATTAAAAAGTTAGCAGCCCTTTATGACAGTCGTACGCTATGAATTACATTGTGTAAAGCAATATGTAAATTCAAATTTTTCCAACGGCTAAAATGCAATAGTGACTGTAGCGTCTCTCGCGTTCGCCGTATATCAGTTTCCTTATTCGTCAGACAGACGCTATCAGCAGACTAGTGAGATCGATTTTTCATCATCAACAATTTTCAGTTCTCATCGTAACTTTCGTGTTACTATTTCGTGTTGCTATTTCGCTACTACTATCGTACCACTGCGTTTCATCGTTTTGATTTCACCAAAGAGATAATTTTTAACTCAGTTGGTTTTACAAGAAAACCAGATGTCCAGATTATTTATTGTTTACCTAAATTAAAAGACTTTTTAATTTTAATCTATCATATATCGAAATGGCTATCGAACGAGAGCGGCGACTAGAAGGACAAAAATAATAACTCGAAAAACTTGAAAACGAAAATAAATAAGTTAAACAATTGAAAAAGCGTGAAGAGTGTTTGAAAGATAAGCTTTACTAATGGAACGAAGAAAACGTGAAAGTGAAGATGAGCGAATCGCAAGATTAGAGAGCGTGATCGTTTGAGTCACGCACAGGCAAAAAGCATGAAAACAAAGAGCGGCACAGTCGGTCTGAGACCGCAAATATGATCGTGCGCGACGCACTAATGGAGTATTTAAAAAATCAGTCTATAATTTTGCGAACAGAATTTACGAAACATCGGAAAAAGCTGTTATCCCGATCAAGCTTCTAATGTAGCAGTAAGAGTTATTCGGCTGCTACGTCATATTTGCCTGATGTCGTGACAAGCTTCGATTGTGCTCCCACTGTACGAATCACGTAAAAAGCAAAAATTCAACATATCTCTCTAATGCATTTTGGAATAAATTAGGTCCAGATCATTAATTTAACCAGAACACAGCGTCCACTCGCTCACATTATCCTATATGTTAAAGTGATCGCATACAATGGCTTGATGTGGATTCAAAAGCCAAGCTGCTCTTTTTGCGGAGGATATTTTTGAAGTGACTAAATACCATGCTTCCCAGATCGTCTACCGAAACAGGAATGATAAACTAGAATACCCGAACATGACACGGGAATATCGGATACGTCGCGAAATAGTCTTTTTGAAAATGGCTAGTAAAAATAATCCTTTCTATAGAAACGTGATTGTAAATAATAATGCTCGAGCGAATGAATAAAATTTCATTTAAAGTTCATTAATCATCAAAATTATGACGACTAAAATGCTCACGCCGATAAATGAATGACTTATCCAGAAATATCCGCGACATTATGACATCAGGGAAATAACGAAGTTTTTACACATTGGGCTATGCAGAATACTGCGCCAAACTAGTTGCATCAATAATTTTCCTTCGCCGAATTTGACTATGAACTGTTCACACATCGAATTTAACATAAAAAAACGATGATAAATTAAGACAGTTCCTGCACTATTCCCAAGAACTTACTAATTAGCGATTTCAACAGAATTCGCAACAACATCGATATATTTCATAGAGTATTTTCACTCGAATAAAATAAACATAAAAATTTATTCGGTTACGCTAATGTGTAGTTCTAGTAAAAAAAAAATATATATATACATATACATATATATATATATACATACATATATATATATATATATATATATATTGAATTCACTGCGAAAACTATTTTCAGCTTATAATACAGGTACGTTAGTATCAGCTGGAAAATCGTACGTCGTGAACAACATCGATGAAAAGTTTTATTTCAGTGATATTCGCATTCGTGCGGTGCCAAGAACGCGAGTGCTGCTAACGGAAAAATGTGCGTCATTCAGTGCGATAGTATCAAAGGACTCCATTAAAATAAGCGAGGAACTGGCGCACACGGTGATCAGTAGATACTGTTAGTTTCTTAAAAGTCCCCGAGTAAACTATTATAGAAGAAAAGCAGCTTGCCAAAGAACGGTCACCGGTATATCAATTACAAGTCGAAACGGTAGCAGTACAAAAATATCAGTTATGCGCTAATAGATCCGGTTCGGCCAGATGTCGAGCAAGAATTGTGCAAATGTCGGCTAATGATGTCTTACGCAAAACAAGCGGATAACGCTGTCGAAAGCTAAGCAATATGCGTGGTATACATTTATCCGAATTGAAAAATAAAAAAGGATTCAAGGAGGAAAGGACAATAAAAATTACACTCTGCCAGACTACTGTTAGAGGACCATTCGCGATTTGAAGGGAACGATTATCTTTTTTATGTCTTTTCGATGATAGGAAATTAGTGAAAAGTGTCACTTCAGCGTTTAGAAAGAGAATTCAAGAACAAAATGGCAGGAGAGAAAATGTTCATTTTTATTTAGAAAATGTTGACGGATCAGCCACATCTCAATTAGTGAAATTAAAAGTATAAAACCAAAAAACATGTTTTATTACCTCCAGTCATACTTAAAATGGACTGATGTGAGGAAAGTCTCGTTGATTGCTGACGGACGACCTATAATGATAATCCGAATACTCTGGATCTGCATGACCACGCATATCAGTTGTCATTTTATCAGCGCCGTCTACATATGCAAATACGAAGTACATCAAAAAGGCAAAAAACTTATTCAGTGGACGCATTGGCGGCGAGTAGAATTCCGGAATCAGAGGAGCCGTTACTTGCATTTGCTGGTATGAAGATCGTTCCCTATTCTACACTGATAAAATCATAATGTACGAGCATGCTTCCCAGAATTCAAAATTGATGAATGCGGAAAGAGTCGTAATCACTGTCGATTCAGTTTCCTGCTGCGAGAATGCGGGTAAACGGAAATTGTAACGCATTCATTGGAGGATTTTATAAGCTACGAAGGGAAAAAATTTTTAGAAAAGAAATACCAACGTTAAATGGGCGAATAACTGAGCAACTTTTACCGTATGGAAAAGTAAAATAGACACACATATTCAAACGTGCAATTCGAAAGAAATTACTGCCTTTTACGTAGCCCAAAATACATGACAAAGATGGAGCCAACCGAGCTGAATCTCTCGATTGCGGAAACAATAAAACAAGTGCAGCGTCAATGTTGCTAGTTTTCCAATATTTTCAATTAAGTAACCAATTGTTTGCCTTTCAGCGGGCGTTTCTCGGAAAAATGTATTTAAGATAGTTGCGTAAATACTGAAAAAACGTTCATCAGCTTACGTTAAGACTGTGCCATTTAAGCTTGTGTGATACCTTCCGAACACTGCAAAGCCAAAGGAACAACAATATGGAATGTTGAAATTTGACAAAAAAATGGTAGCATAATTTTACTCCAATGTGATATGAAAAGCGATTCGATTTCAAAAATATGAGTTCTCTTGAATTTCTATGCTTTTCGAGCCCCGTACTATGCGAGGAATCCTAACGACATTGGACAGAACATCGATCACGATGTGTATGATGTTCAAGAAAACAATTCAGTAATTCTACAACGGTCGTTAACGCTTTTTTCAAAGCAGCAACAGGCCTCGACAATTTCTACTGTAGTCTGTTGTTTCAAAAAAAAAATCCTTTAGAAACGAATCGTAGCTGTTAAATGGATACAAGTCAGTCAAGGAAGCATTTCTCTGGCAGATGAGCGAGCAGTGAACAAGTAAAATTACATCTCGAGATTACGTTCAACCAAGAATATTTAATATTCCCCGGACAGGCCCGATCCACTCGAAATCGAAGATGTGCATGAAGAACAGATCGTATCAATCTGCCTGCCACTCTATGAAAGAAAGCAACGCGAGAACTTTTCAACACCGTCAACTGCAATATTCAAGAATGAATGGAAATTCAACACGCTTGAAATACTTGTTTTTAAATTTTAGTTAAAAAAATGAATTAACAGATGTTATGATTAAGAGCTACGCGCAATTTAAGACACACACTATTTCCGTCAGTGATAAAATTGTAAATTAAGCCACGGGAGTTTCGAATTCCTTTTTTTAATCTAATCTACACATTAACATTGATATATTTAAATCACTCGCATTCGTCATCTCTTCAGCTTTGAAATTTTGTCGGTTCGTATCATGTTTCCTACATTCTAATGACGATAAAAATATCGATTAAAATCCACTTTCTAGCTGCTTTAGTAGACACTTTCCTAATTAATTTTTATCTTGCTACATTCAAATTTAGTTTTCTTTCCAATTTACGTTTCCACAATAAATTACATTTCTTAATATTTTAAGATTACAGAATTTCTATAAAAAAAAACCCCCCCCACTTTTTTTTTTACATAATTTAATAATTACTCCATAAATAATCGCCAATACTCATCGCTGCTCATATTGAACCACCACTGATCCTGACGAATCATTGAAATCAGTTCATATAGTCAAAAATTAGGCTCGTGAAAAAAACAAAAAAGTACACGACAAATACATGACCTTCTTTTTTTGAAGCGGGTAAAAATACTTTTACATTCAACCGTATAATACAATCTTATGCAATACACAAGTCGTGGATGATATATGACATATTTTATCTGTATATTATGTGTTTTTATTTATTATGTCGTCAATTTTAAGAAGGCACCGCGAGTTCATACTTGCAGTAACCTACCCGTGGGCGTCGCCAGCGGAACGAGCTGCCCGCCCCCCATGGAGCTTTGAAACTTTTTAATCAACTGGCCATGATGATTATTTATAGGCGCGTAATCATGAACAATTTGCCAGAAACCCACGAAAATTATGTTTTAATTAAAATTTTGTTCCCGCTCGATCTTTTAAATCTAACCATATCGTTTTTATAATGATTTTTCATCTTTTAGCCTATTATTTCAGCTAATTACAAGGAAATAAATAATGCTTTTTAATTACGAACTTTTCACACATAATAATTCGCGAAGATGTGCGAGTTTTGTGTGCGTATGCAGCACAAAACGTGATGTCCTATATGTTAAAATGTCTGTACTAAGTTCCGACGTTGTTTTTACTGTCTGTAATATATTTTTTAAATAAACAAAAACTGCAACATACTCAATTCCTCTTGTAGTAGCATACGGTTATGATCCAAATTAGAAGATGGTAACTTTGTATAAACACACACGTTTGCAATTTAGGGGATCGTATTTATAATTCGTTTGAAATAAACAATATAACCATGCCGAATAGCTACAAAGGTGGGTTTTTGTCTCGGCGGTGCTCTTTACCAATATATACAAAAAAAAAAAAGAAACTTTCTTTGTAATTGCGTCGTTTTTTGTTTTTTGTTTTTTGTTTTGTTTTCCTTGTGCGCGTCAACACAGGACATTTACCCAACGCAAAAGGCTAGCAGAATGATAAAAAATGTAGGAATTAGTAGGTTATATCAAGAAGCGATTAGAAATGGAAGAAATGAAGGTAATTACGTCGTTCTGCAGTCAACAGTTTGCTTCCGATATACTGAAACTGGTCTAAATGGGAACTCTGTAAAATTACCATTAACACACTGGTTCTTAATAGAAATAACATATGATTTTTTCGCGATCGGGGATTAAGGAAATTAATAGATTTTTAAGTTGACTTATGCGGTCAGTGAGGTTTGATGCGATGTTGCAAAATTAAAGACCACCATACAGCCTATGGAACTGGTAACTAGAATTCATCTTATCGTGAGATAATATTGATAAAACTGGAGTTCTCTCGGCCACGCTCGTTGTTACCATCATTACCTATTTTTAATCCAATAAACGACTTAAAACAATAACAACAACAAAAAACATTCACTCGAACAGACGTAAATTATTAGTTGTGTCGATATTGACCGTTACACGTTGTCTGGTTTCTCGACCGCGTTTGCAATCAGCCGGCGAAAGGTGCTAATTGCACACCATTAACAGACCTTATTATTACGATTCTGCTAATTACGTCGATTCCGCGATAATTTTAATTATTTTTCGTTTTACAGTTGTTGTGTTGAGATGCCCTTTTTGTGATGTACGTTATATCGGATCAGCTGTGAATCGGTTTAAACAATGTAACATGTTTCACACGGCGATTTAAAAAAAAAAAAAAACAAGACCTAATAAAACGGTTTTTGGTATAATGGAGTAGCCGGTAAAATAAGTAAATTAGCCTACAAATAATCCATTAATTTGTACGTACGAAGAAAGCAATTTCTAGGAACACAAAAGAAAACAGACTATCGCCAATGAAACATTTAAAAGAGTTTGCACTGATAATAGACACAAACGAAAAAAGCCAGTAACCTACACACGTACAAAACCATAATCAGACATGCATCGATTGAAACTTAATTTCGTGTTTCTAGCTTTTAATATTACACCTATTACCCATTCAGTCGAGACTTTCTTCGAGAAGTAGATTAACGCAGTTCCAATTATCCGATTTTTCATTAATACTCGCTAGTTCGGTATAAGTAGTTTTTTTTAGGAAAATCTTAAATTTTCAAACATCTGTTAATTTAAAAATTTTACCGAGATTTTTCTTTTGATAACGTAATGGCATATTTTAATGGTATAAAGGGTGAAAAGTTCTCCGTTTCGTTGCTAAAATTTACAATTTTAAACATCAATAAAAATTTTTTTTTTTTTTTTTTTTATATTATTTTATTGATACAATCTTAATTTATAATTAAATAAGTATCTACTTTAATAAATGTTGCCTTAAACTAAGCCAAATCCGTATGGAAGCAACAGTCCATTGACCACTGCTCCTAACATATTACATATTTACAATAAATAATAATTACAATCGTACATCTTATATCCTATAATGTATATGTATATATACATACACATATATATATATATTACTAAATTAAATCTGATGGATGGCGTCGTTTAAGGCGCCTTACGTCTTCTTTGGTGTTAAGAAGTCGAATCATTTCTACGTTAACATGTCGATGAATCCGTTTTCCATGTTTAATGGCCATTTGCTTAATAACATCATTGACTGATGTTATATGTAGGTCCCTATGGATATCATCATTACGAGAATAGCGATATGCATCGACTATTGTTCGCAAAATGATGCTCTGCCTCGCCTGAATTTTTGCACGATTTGAATTACTGGTACAACCCCAGAGCTGTATTCCGTATGTCCATATCGGCATAATGATCTGCCGATACAGAATGCATTTATATCGAACATCCAGTGGCGATCTCCGACCTATCAACCACTGTAATTGTTTCGCTGTGTGCTTAATTTGTTGGCACTTCATTTTAACGTGCACATTCCACGTAAGACGCCTGTCCAAGTGCATACCTAAATACTTGGCAGAATTTACCTGTGGTACAGGTTTATTCCCCAAATATACTTGATAATTTGTCTTTGTTTGGCGGTATGTGAACATAACATATGCTGATTTCTCTTCATTCAGTTTGACTTTCCAGTCTGTCGCCCACTTCTGTACATTATCCAAAGCATTTTGTAAATTGTTTGTAGCCTCGAGGTGGCTGCTGCTAACGGCTAAAATAGCAGTATCGTCGGCAAACATAGCTGTCGTTGTACTGTTGTCGGTCGGTAGGTCTTGGCTATATAGAAGATACAACATAGGTCCTAAGACACTACCTTGTGGAACTCCAGCCGTAATATTATAAAAGTTCGACGTAGAACTTTCATACGCTACTCTGAACTGACGATTAGCCAAGTACGATTCTAACAATCTACACAGGTTTCCAGGTAATATTTTGCTCAGCTTAAAGACAAGGCCTTCATGCCACACTTTGTCGAAGGCTTGCACAATATCCAAAAAAACTGCCGGACAGTATTTCTTGTCTTCAAACGCTTTATTTATGACAGACGTAACTCTGTGAACCTGGTCAATTGTCGAATGATGTTGTCGAAATCCAAACTGATGAATCGGCAGATCTTCTCCAATCAGCGGTAACAATCTCTTCAACAGTAATTTTTCAAATAACTTGGATATCACCGGTAAAAGTGATATAGGTCTATACGATGTTACTTCAGAATCTGGCTTATTCGGTTTCTTAAGCATTATAATTTGCGCTGTTTTGAAGCAAGACGGAATGTGTTCGAGACGCGTACATGCATTAAAGAGGTAGGCCAACATGACAATACCTTTTTTTGATAATTCTTTTAAAACTTCTGGGGATATTTCATCGATTCCGGGAGTTTTCTTTGAATTGATATTTTTATCGATTTCTCTGGCTATCTCATACGGTGTAAATGTAGTTAATCGTTTGTTTTCGTTATATGTGATGGTGATGTCCACATCAGAGTCAATATCATGAGGTTGGAACACGTGCGTCAAGTAATGTGCAAATAGTTCCGCTTTTTCGTTATCTTGTCTCGCCCAATTTCCAACTTCATCTCGGAGTGGAGGAACATGCTTGACAGGACGTTTAATTCGACGGGTCGCTTTCCAGAGAGAATAATCTTTATCAGCAAATGGACTCAGTCCCTCTAAGTAATTTCCGAACGTTTTGTTTTTTATATTTTTTATCAGCATATTGAGCTGCCGACTGATTCGATTAAATGTGTTCTTATCTTGTGGATCACGCGAGTTGTGCCATTTGCGTCTTGCTGTTCTCCTTTCTGAAATTTTACGACGTACTTCTAAAGGATGTGTGATTTCCTGTGCAGTATTAACCACTGGTTCCGGAGTAGAAACTTTTGCTGCTTCGCGAATTGCTTCTATGAAACATGCAAATTGTTCCTCCAGTTCACTGTTTGTTTTTAGACGTATCTTTAGATTTATTCGTCGATCCAATTCTTCTCGAAATGTGTCCCAGTTTGTATGTTTATTTGTCAGAAAATGTTTTTTATTTTTCCTTATTACAGTTGTACTAATGGTTAATAGAACGGGAGTATGATCAGATGTGAGATCAATAATACCTTCTGCTTCTACATAACTATTGGCAATGCCCCTTGTTATGAAAAAATCGATGAGGTCGGGTTTTTTGCGCCTATCAGTAGGCCAATATGTAGGTCTTCCTGAGCTGGCTATATTACATTGCAAACTTCTTATTGCCCTTAGTAATTCCTTTCCCTTGACGTGAGCAGAACTTCCTTTATTGCTTGAAACGCGACGTGATCCCCATGCTTCATTTTTTGCATTCATATCACCACCGATGATGTATCTATTAACGAAATATTTCAAAAAGTTGATGTATTGATCATACTTCAGGTTATGTTTGGGCGGAAAGTAAACAGCTACCACATTAGTTATCGTACTATTCTGCCAAACTGCGACTGTAGTTGCTTGTGCGAATTCTTCGCAAAAGTCGGCCTGTTTGTAGTGTTTAATGTTATTTTTGATAATAACGGCTGCACCTCCATGCGCACCTCCATCTGGGTGTGGCGTATGGTAAATTGTGTACCCTTGAATTCTAGGGTAGTTCCTGTCGGTGAAATGTGTCTCTGATATTAGTGCTATATCTATTTTACTGTCGTGCAGAAATGTTTCTAATTCTGCTAAGCGTTCCATGAGTCCATTTGCATTCCATGTTATTATACGCAAAGATGATTCAGTCATTGCGCTTATTACGACGGGAACGTCGTTTATTGTGCGACACTGTCAATGCAGATTGTTTATGTTCAAGTGCACTAAGTCTGTGAGAAATAGACTGAACTTCTTTGGTTAAATTTGCAAGCGCTTGCATAATTTCATCATATGGCACTGCGGAAGGAGATGCTTGAATTACAGGAGGACATCCTTGACTTGAGATATTCTGATGTTCAGTCTTCCCCTGTGTCAATTTTGTAGTTGTACTTGTCGACTGTACACTTTGCCGTGTTGGTTTGCTTCCAGCTATAGAAGCATAAGATATTTGCGGTTGCACGAATTTTACAGATTTTTTTTTCTGTTGTTGGATACGTTGTACCGCTGACGTTTTCGGTTTTTTCAATATCCTATCTATTTCACGGTAAGTAGGACATCCTAGGTAATTTGCACTATGATTGGCACCACAGTTAGCGCATTTAAATTTTTTAGGATCTTTCAGTTTGCATGTGGAAGACTCATGTTCTCCTGCGCATTTGAAACACTTAACTGGCCTGTTACAGTTACGTTTTGTATGATTTCATTTCTGGCACCGTTTGCACTGCGGTATTTGGTTATCCTTGTGTGGTGCTTCTACTTTTACTTTACTATAAGCGATATGTGTAATATTATAAATCTCTTTATTATTATCTGATATTTTCAGATCTACATAAAACAAGGGATACGATTTTTTCCTTCGTTCAATTATGGCATTATTCTCATCGCGGATTTTTATTGTTTTTTCTATATTAACAATGTTTACTGGTTCGTGACCTAGATTTCTTAGTTCGTCTTCTATTGTATCAGTAGTAATTGTGTGATGTAAACCTCGTATTACCACACGATATGGCTTTTCTGATTTTAAACTGTATGTGTGATACTGAAAGTTGCTCTTTTTCAGCTCAGCTATTAGGGCTCGGAAGGCATTATCTGTATGTGGGGCAATGATAATGTCTCCGTTACTAGCTGCTTTAAACGTAGCAGCATGTTCGTCTAAAGCACGAGTAACATCAGTACTGAAGTCTGAAAAGTTAGTGATGCCAGTTACTGTAATTTTTGGTGGCATTTTTGGTTTAACTTGCACATGTTGTTCTTGATTCTGTGATTGATCTTGTTGCATTTGGGCGTGTTTTCGAGCTTCTTCAAGCTGATCTTGTTTCGGTTCTTCTTCTTGTTGTGGTATATTGAATATGGGTACGTTCAACCGATTTACTGTTGCCGAGGCGACAACATCCCCATTGCTAGTTAGTTCACGTGGTATTTGAGCATTTTGCTGTCCTACCAATACACTAGGAGTATTTTGCGAACGTGTTCTCGTGCTTATGCCTCCTTGGTCTGCTAACTTTTTATTCAGAAGTATAACCTGCTTTTGAAGCTGTTCTATTTGTAGTACATACTTCTGTTCTCTCTGTTTCGTTTCAGCTTGCCATTGCTCGTATTGCTGCATAGTAATACTAGCGGCTTGTGATTGCGTAGAGGAAGCAATTTCCTGATCCATGTGAACCTAGGTTACTAATCGACACGCGTAAAAATGATAACGATCGATAATAAGTTACAGTACGAACGTTCGATATTTGTCATTTTATATGTGGCTACACTGACAAAATATTTTGTCGTGCTCTCTGTACAGCGATAAACCAAAACGAATAGGAAGAAGAAGAAAAAGAAGGAAAAAAGAAAAGAGAAAGCAAATGGAAAAGAAGAAGAAGAAAAAAAAAACGGAAGAAGAAGAAAAAATAGAAGAAAAAATAAAACAGTTCTCACCGACTGGTACAGAATTTTGATGAAGAGTCCGATTTCACTTTAACATTTATTACTGGTATTTTTAAAAACCGTGGCAATATAATTTTAGAGTAAGCAATTTTTCAGAAGACGAGCGATAAACACAGAATACACAAGCCGTCATCAAAACTTCACAATCACAAGTACTTTAAAAAATAAAAACGAAAATCGAAATTTACTTCGCAATTAATTTCTATTATAAAATAGGATGTGCGTTAAAACTAGGAAGATTCCTCCAGTAGAAATATGATCAATAAAAATAGACACGAAAACCGAATTGGAAACATGTCGACTATTTCATTTTAGTTTTATTTATGTTTAATGTTGGAAAATGTATACAAAATTAACATAAATGTCCGTGCGATTGATGTGAACTTGGGTAAAAAAAACAAAAAAAAAACAACTTAAGCGGGTCAAAAATTAATTACCGTTTTCACGAACAGGCGTTTATCTCACTTCTTTTCCATTAGTCTTCGAATGAAGAATTTTTTACACAGTCAACTTTCAGAAAATTTCAAAAAGAAAAACGGTGTATATCTTTTTGGAAAAGCCTACTAGAAGAAAATGATGGCATAACGGAGAAAATTGGAGAGATAGATTATGACTTCCGCTTTTAATAATTGTCACAGCTGCATTACCGGAACTGCCAGATGAAGGAGACAACGAAAGTTGAAAATTTTTGTTAAAAATATCTCAAGAAACGCCTCCCCCCATACGAGATTTCGACAAAACGGAAATGCACTTTTTTTTTATATTATTTTTTTTGCGCGTTCGTCTAATTAAAATAATACGCAGAACACCTCAATACGGGGACTACTATAAAAAAAAAGACAGCAATTGAAAACCCTCAAAAAGCGTTAGCTCCCAAAAAGAATTCCCGTAATTAAAGAAAATTTAAATGTAGATAAATATCCGTAACCGGGGTTTGTTAATATTTATAAATATACGATAAATAAATACCCCGCTTATTAACAAATAAAAATAAGTATAAATTTATTTTAATAAATTAAAATAAGTACCTCAATTTAAGAAACGTTTTCGGCCTATATCATCCCAGCTGACAATTTATTTATTGTACATTTATAAAGAAAAGTTATAAGACGACGCGACCGAAGTATCATGGAATGAAACAATAATCTCACGCAGTGTCCCCATAAACTACGGACTTAAAGCGGAAACTTCCTTAGTAAGTCTATGCTAAAATTGCACAGACTACTGACATCGATTAGCCAACACTTCAACATCTACACTCAGAACCGTTTAATAAACGTTCAACCTTTATAAGTCAAGTTTTTGAAAACTTATAAATGTATTCTTTTTGGAAAGGTTTTTGCAAATAAAACGAAATTAATAATTTTTCAATATACGAGATTTATTATTTACTTCAAAATTCGAAGAAAACTCTGCTGTATAACGGATATGTCACATTACCGCACAACAAGGGTTGTATTAATTTTTCACGCAGTTCTTGCAGGCGGTCGAACGTTATACAGATACGATTAAAAGAACAAGAGAAAATCCCCCTAAGAATTTACCTTATGCACTGTGACGTACTGAAAACGGTGCATAAATGGACACAATACAAATACGCAAAATACGGCATCATAAAAACTACACCATTTGGAACTTGGCCAATATGTAAAAAGGCGAGATCGTTTAAATGACAAAAACTGAAATACGTTTTAACAATGGGTCGTATTTCAAAAAAATTTCGATTTTTCTTCTCCTTGGGGGGGGAGGCACGTCAGGTTCACCCAGCAGCAACAAAAAAGGATAAATACCGTTTCGGTCAGAAATAGCCAAAGTGAAGGAACCGGGCACTTTAAAAGCTACGAAATCTATTAGGCAGATAAATGCTTAAATGGAAATTCTTAACAAATACCAAATCGCAAGTTGTGCTTTCTCTCTTTCCACATACAACTGTTCTATGAGTTTTACCTCGCCCAAAAGAGGGGAATTTATACGTAAACCAAGCTAGTAGAATAAAAGTTGGAGTTTTTATTTTCAATTATTTTAAATAGTTTTATTTATTTTTATAAATTACACACTAACAGAGTGTTTCAATGTTAACAATTAATAATAATAATAACAATAATAATAATAATAGTAATACGTTAATATTTCCTTTTATAAATTTTAGATTTTAAATCTGATTTAATTTTATGTATTTTTGTTTGGTTAATTATAAAATTAGCGCGCAAACATATTATATAACAAAACCAGAATGTGAGACTAACTTGAAAATTTGTAAACTCGAAACGAATTTATTAACCTTCGAGATATATAAATAACGGTAAATAATTTCTGTAATTTGTTACGGATTTTACGCTTGTAATTTTACAGTTAATTTTGAACAAATCATAGTTAGAATTAATAATTTGAGTTACTTTATTACACAGACCTCCATTTCCATTCTTAAAAACAGAAGTTAAAACATAAAAATCAGATTGCTTTAATTTTCATTCATTTTTTAGAATAATCTCCATAATATTGCTGCAGTTGTGTGTTTTTATGGAATTTTTACAACAATATGAAAAATTACGTTTTATATAGCAAAATTCGTAGAAAATTCGGAAATATATTAGCCAGCCATCGCGAATACCTCACTCACCGAAATATATATAAACGGAACTACTCTCACACTAATGAGGAAAGATATAAAAAGATCTCACGGGTTAACTAAAAGTGTGTTTAATACTTTAACAAAATAAAACCCGATCCGTCATTTAATTAGTACATATTTCGTTTATCAATTAGTTAAGATAAAATAGTGGATAATTAAGAAAATATTAAAACGATATATGTTGGAAACGTTTTCGGAATTACCTCATCTTCAGTCGGAAAACAAAAGATTAGTAAAGACGAAGCAGCATATAATATATGGTTTGAAACTGAAAGTGACCTATTCGGAAGTTCAAAATCAAATCATATTATATCCCGTGTTATTTGTCTTTGCTTGTTTCTTTTCTGTTTTCTAGTTGAATATATTTCCCAAAACGTTTCTAGCGTATTTACTCTTATATTTAAGAGCAGCGCGGTATAAATTTTACAATTCGGTGATAAAAAAAACCTGAAAAGGGTCAACTGCACTTTTCGATACTTGCATCTCACATTCATCCATCATTAGATGTATTTTTAGGATTTCGTATACATTTAATGATGGTTCAGCAAAGGAGAAAAATATCAAACTGAAGTACGCAATAACTCAGAAACGGTTTGACTTACAAAAAAAGTCGAAACTGAATCGTAAATCACAATTAAAATTATTTTTAAGATAAATCAATTACCCTGGGCGGCAAAAAACGTAAAAAAACCCATTAAGAACATACTCAGTATGGAATGTGAAACAACTACCTGAAAAATCACTTAAAAATTCATAATTCATCACCAGATAATTCTTCTGAAAAATATCATTGAAAATATAAAACATAAAATGAAAAAATTACCGATAAAATATTATCCTCTCCCCCCGGCAAAAAAAGTGCTTTCATACGATAGCCCGAGTAAAAAAGTTGAGAAAATCAAAATTTTCTCAACTTGAACATGTGCTTAAAAGAGCGCTTTGTAGGAAAAATATAACCGCGCTACAATTTTATAATTAGACCCTACTCAAGCGCAGAAAGCTTGTAATTTTGGAAGAAAATATATTTTCCCACGGCGGCGTGTAATATATCGATGGAAAGATTGTTATTTTCGGGAACAACATCATATTTCATGTTCTTAATGACACTTTCGATGATGGCGAAAAGTTCAAAAAAGCGTGAAAAATGACGTGCCCCCCTTCGCAACGAGCATTATAGTTAAAAAAATTTAACAAAGTTCAATACATGCGAATTCCGGTATATTTCTTTAGTTTGGTGCTACCGGATTTTCAGTTTAAAAATTATGAAATATATTTCTTTCCGGGCGTGTGATATAGCAATCGAAAATTTGCTAATAACCAAATTACATTTCCCTAAACATTTTCTTAACTATTAACCGATGTATTTATATTGATACAAAAGTATAAAGCACGAGTTAATATAGTTTTCCAGTCTTTATTATGTTTTTTTTGTTTTTTTTTGCAGAAGCGAAAATCGAAATCAGATGTTAGCGCAGAACTTCAGTAATTCGAAGTAGGATTATTATAAATACGAATTAAGGATTTTTTTTTTTTAATGGAACTACTAACTGTGTTTTGGTAAGAAGACGATAATTCGAAGTATATCTGATAACATGTAAGGTGATAGATTAATGTTAGAAGGCAAACACGAATGCAAATGTAAATGAACGGAGACGGAAAAAGGTTGTGCTAACCGGCTGTTATAAATGAAGCAGAGACCTGTTTTACACCATCGCTCGATATTCCTTTGAAATAACCACTTCAGTGTGAAATATAAATAAACAGTCCTTTACGACGCTTATTTAAGAGTTTCGCTAGTACGAAACGGATGATGATTAATATTACTAATCGGTCAAGTTCTTAATCGAATAGCTTTTTTTTTTTTTGATTTAATATGAAGTCAGCCATACTTAAAATGTTATAAACTTATAGCTCTACGTCGTTTAATACGCAACATAAATAAACTGAATTTGATTGTAATACACATTTTTTTTTTTTTTTTCATTCGCATTTAGCAAGTTTATTTGGTGACATGTTCTTTGAAGTTACACTTATTATCTGCGGTTTTGGTTGTATGTAGTGATCGCATTCGTCGTTTGTATATATGTATATAGGTGCATGTATATATGTATATGTTATATTTTAATTTTCGTGTTGAAAGAAGACAAATTCATCGTGTCGCAGCATCGGATGTAATATGTTTTTATTATAATGTAATAAAATAATTAAATTTGGGGGTTGTGAAATCATTAACTAAGCTTCCTAAGTTTTAAAAGATTTGGAAAAAGAGCAATAAATTCACAAAAATTTTTAAACACATAAAAATACATATTTCCAAGAATGCTAAAAAATATATACGATATTACAAATTTAAAGTTGAATATCTTTGTTTTGAATATGTAAATGTAAATTATGGTTGTCTTTAACTGACAATTTTCACAGCGTATGGAACATCACGCTTGACTTACCTTGTTTTAAACTACAACCGGTACTTTCGCTTTGAAATCGAAAATTACACATTCGAACGGGCATTTCAAAAACCCATTAAAAAAAACTTAAAAATGGCAAAATGCTTAACTAGTCGAAATCGGCAATTTACACGTCTCTATCACATTTATTTTCAGTGTTTTACGAGCATTTTTCTAGAACGAAGAAACATATTCTTTAGCATTAGTATATGTTTGACGACTATACTAAGACAGTATTATCGTGGCACACTCAAACAAACGGTAAAAAATAGAAATTTTAATGACTGAAAAAAGATAACTTTATTTTACACATTTCAAGCTAAATCTCAAAAAAAAATCGGGAAAAATGAAAATTTAAGGAAATTCCAAAGAAATAATTAGAGAAATCGCTTAAATTATTAAATAATCGACAATTTCAACATTTATTTTGATACCTTAGAAATTTTCCCGTGTTTAACCAAAATATATTTTATCTGTGAAATATTCCATTATGAGTAATTTTAAAAATTTGTTTTTTTTTGGCCTAATGTTATTAAACCATTAAATTCTTTTCAATTACAATAATTCCTGATCTTCTCTCGTCAAAAGAAATCAAATCCTTCGTACTAATGCACAATAGTAGTTGAGCATTTAAACTGTTAGAGGCTGCCGCAACGACACATTTAACAGGAAGGTGAAATTTGGAAAAATGAATAATTTTCAGTCCGAGAGAAAAAGGAGAGTAGTAATTCCAAATCAAACGTTCGTTTCTAAGATTTTCTGTGGGAGAAGGTGAGAAAACAAACGGATAAATATGCATTATAACCAAGAAGCGTGATATCTAGAGAAATTGTAGGAAAAAAAAAACACGACAACTAAAAATGAAAATGAAAATGAAAATGAAATAGAGCGGTTGCATGAACAAGAAAATATTAATAAAATAATAATAATAAAATTAAACAATAGTAAAAGAATTAGATTAAAAAAAAAAAAAGTTAATAATAACTGAATAATAAACAATTATAACAAACAATTTTTACTTAGTTTCCATCTTTTGTTTTTCAGCCGGGTTGAAATTCAACACTAAATATGTACACAATCACAAATTATATTATTTCCAGAAAATCAAAACAACCAGCTACCATCTTTAGATCGCACACAGATACACACAGACGCATCATATTTACACAGTCACTCAACACGGGATGTTGTGGGAAAAACCGGAATTTTCGAAAGGCAGAAGGCCTATCGGAAAAAATATGTAAATGGATTTTATATCGAATTAAAGTGAAAAATAAAAATTAAAAGCCACGTCTATCTTCTCTCGTTTATAGATTAGTTTAGCGCGTGCTAAGGGGCAGTTAGCGCCGGGTATAGGGGATAGCACCTATCGGTAAACAAGACATTGGAGCGACAGAACAAGAAGGATAAAAAGTAAGAATAATAATTTCAACAGTCAGGCAGAGAGCTGAAAAGGAAAATAGTATTTAAGCGGAGGACACAATTGTCTGTCTTTTTTTCGCTCGATAATTCATCGAGTGTGCAATGCTGGTGGCGGCGTTCTAGCACGATCTGATTTTGGGGTGTGTGCAATGGAAATCTATGGGAACGGAGCACTACCCTTATTCCCACGTGCTGCGATGCATCTCTTTCAACACGTTCTCGTCAATGGGGGGACGACGACGGTCGCACGACGTGCATTCGTCCAAAACGAGGACGGATTGTGTCGCGTGCCTGCACCAGTCGCGCGCTTGCCTCTGTGGGAAATTAGGTTATCGCCGACGGCAATTATTCCCTGCGGCTGTATTAGCCGCGGCGAAAAAGAAAACCGATACAATCTAGCAGCAGACATGAACAGATTATGTGTCGCACTGGCCGATTGCCACCGATGTAATTTCTATGTAGCCTTACCGATGGGCAGCTCCACCGTTAATCTTCGTCTGCGTCACTGCTCGGCAGTTCGGCCAAGACGCAGTTGCGCTGATCGTTGACTTTTACGCAGTAAATTTTTCCCGCGACCACTATTGACGACGAATTTCGATAGCGGCCATGTACGAAACTCGCACGAGTTAGACGTTCCGTCGTTATAGTGGCGAATCGCGTTAGAACGTAACGCAAGCACTGCCGTGTTCTACTTGTTGATCGAGTTGAAAAGTCGCTCGCTCTCGATCATGTCGTCATCCTCAGCCCATACGGGCTCGCTTTTATCAATCGTCCTGAACGCCGGAAAAAAGTGTATTAAGGTAAATATAAAGCTCTGTACATAATTTAATCCGTTAACCAGATTCCTTTAAAATGACGCAAACAAAAAACTTAATTACTCAATTAAAATTCAGTTTTTGCCTATGTAATAAATAAAATTATTTTTTTTAACTCGACTTTAAGATTTACCCTAAAAATTGAACAAAGATACGCTAAAAAGTAAAAATGATAATTTCATTAAAGATAATTTCTAGTAATATTCCCCAAAAGGGGGACGACACATTATTATTCTTATCAACATTAATACTTATTACATTTCCAGATACCAAATTCGAATTACAATTAAAAAACTTCTACACTCATTTTCTTTTTAAATGACAAGAAATATTTAATTGTAGTCTTTAATTATTCTTGTAACACGAATTTGACGCCTCCCACTCTAAAAACGTACTAATGTTGTTTATAAGAATAATCGTCATACCATCAAATTACTCTGAATTATCATCTCTCCTTTATTAAATAATTATTTTCTACTTTCTAGGGCGTTTTTATTGAATGTTTAGAATGGTTAGTATTTTTTTATTAAATAATTTTATATCATAATTTCTAATGTAAAAATATTTTTAAGTAGTGAATCATGCCGACGGACAAACACATATCCAAAAAAAAACCGTTACATATGCAATTTCTATCTATCTACATACGTTTCTCCAGGGTAAATAGCACTGATAAAGTAAATCGCGTCCGTTATATTACAGAATTTCTCTGAAGAGATAAACTCCCTCCTTTTTTTCACGAAATTTAATGAATACTCCGTAAACAATCACCGAGAAATTATTGAAATCGGTTCACATATTAAAAGTTGTTATGCCCGTGAAAAAAACACACTTTACGGCGAACAGATAACTTCCTTTTTTTTTCTTTTTTTTTTTTTAATAAGGCTATAAAAAGAACTGAAAACGATAAAAAATTGCTGTTAGCCATATGTTTCGCGAAACTCTAGCCGTCTCCTTCATATGTAATTGTAAATACAACGGTTTTATGAAAAAGGCTAATCAGTTGCCAGTGTTAAGGTAATTCGATTAGATGTTACATACTAAAACAACTGCTCGTTTGCAATGAATAAAATAATAACATACAAGAGTATTTATATTTTTCCAATCGGGTTATTTCAGATTCGGCTCTTGAGTTTTAGAACTTTTTTCAAACTCACGTAATCTATGGAGTGTGTCGAATTCGAGTTAGCGGTGCGTGCGTTCGATTAAAAAATACATATACACGAATTGGTTTGATTTTGAAGCACGTTTGAATCGATCGAGTGATTAGTTGTGTATTTATGTATTTTAGTAAATTACGGAAGTGAAAAAGCAGCCGATTTAATTGAAAATAAGATGGACAAATATTATAAAAGAAGGGATGTGGTGGGAAAAAATTATGATTAGTATTTCAAAATACTTGTAATTATGCGAAAAAAGTGTACAAAGTTTTTTACAAATTGCAACATAAAATGAAATACATTTGCTAACAAAATTGTTATTGGTAAAATTTGAATTCTACACTTCGAAATTTAGTGAAATTTAAAAAAAAAAATCTTAAATAATTATATAATGTATTAAAAAGTTAAACTTTTTAAAGTAACTTTCATGTTATAAATAAAAAATTTCCAAATACATATTTTTAATAAATGTTTATTTTGTTTTTTCTATCGAACTTTAAGGGTGCTTAAAGTTTGTTACAAATGGCGGCATATTTGCAAATATCACATCCGTAAATAATTAAACGTTTCTATATTCATTCTGGTTTATTCCAAAAATACGCTTTTATTATTTTTAACTTCAGGGGATAAATAGTGAAATTCACCGAATGTTTCTCTCATTCTACAAAGTTCATTTATTTTCTTCGTTCTTTTTTTTTTTTTTTTTTTGATAATATACGCTAATAATAAATTATTATCAACAAATACGTGATCTTTTAACACTTTTAATATCAATTGAAATATAAAAATTATGCAGTTGCAAAATAAAAACACAATATAAACAACCAGCTACTGATAAACAAACGCACGCACGCACGTATTATTCATATTCGACACTTCCGCACCGCCCGTGATGCGGGGAGGTGATCTTCAAATCGCACGCTCAATTTGGACACGGTCTAAATGCCCAATGACTTTACATGATTTTTCGAACTAGTACAACGCTCATAGCACGTCTCAATTCTAAAATTTACATAAGAGCATATTTTTTTACTTTTTTATTTTCCATCCCCAAATACTATTCTCTTAACATATCCCGATAAAATTCTTAGAACTAATTCATATGTGCATGCCATTTTAAATTGCGTTTTAAATGAAGGCTCGCGACCTCCGAACTAATAAACACGAGAACAATTTTTTTCTATAACAGAAATAAGCTGATTAGATTTTTGATGATTCCATTTTATTATTTACGATAATCATTTTTTTTTTATTCGTAATCATCGGCGTACCGAAAGGATAGTTCCGGGAAATAGAACGATTCGTAATAATTGCAATATCATTTTAAAAAATGGGTAAATTTTAAAACCTCTTAACATTTTTAAAATAACATTTCAGTAGAAAATATTAAATATAATTACAGAGGCATTAATATAATTTGTACACCAGTGTATTTTTAACAATTCCGTAATACGCGTTGTATAAGCCGATTCATAATTTATTACTATAACCTATAATCTCCGCATTGGTCGATATCCTAATTACGTTATTGTTCGTCACGATATGTCATCGTAAAATGATAAAAACTCGAATACAAAATTTTTCGATACTACTTTTTCCCTTTTTTCGTTTTTGTTCGCGGAAAAGTGCCTACCGCGAAATTTCCCTTAAAACATTTTTATTCAGTTCTCAGTGTATTAAATTAACGTCATCTCTTACTGCAACATTGGAGAAAATATTCCAATAAAATATTAACTATTTGAGACTTACTTCACATTGTTAATCGATTATTTTCCAAAAATATACCTCCAAAAAGAAAAATTTTTGTTCCAAACCTCGAAATCCGTTAATACATTTTTTCTCTTTACAGCGATCGTTATATTCCATCTTTTATTTTTTTTGTCCATCCTCCACGTGATTCCTCCACATTGTCAATCAAACTCTTCAATTCTTTCTTTCTCTTTTCTTAATTATTTATGAATAGAGAACTTGGATTAGCAAACGCTAGAAAACAAAACAAATTAATAAACAAAAATACAAAATATAAGGCACCCACAGCGAAACAAGATATTTGGAAAAATTTGTGTAGCTGTAAGTACGAAAATTAAAAGGGAATCATTACATTCACTCCAACTTATAACACCATTTTTCATCGCTATTGCGACGGACGGCAATGCTTGTTTAAATTTATAGTATAAAGAAGAAAAAAATGATGCAATAAAATATTTTACTTTTACAAACATTTTTTAATTCACCTACACATAGCCCAAATTTTATTTTATTATTATAGGCCTCTACACAACAACATTCTGTCCAATTACAGGTTGCATCATACAAAACATAAAACGAAAAAAGTGAAAAAAAATAAAATGTGCTAACAGAAAGTTATATAGATATAAACAAAAAATATAAATAAAAAAAAAAACACATAAAATATCAATAACACTGAAAAAAGGAGAAGAGGAAAAAATAATCGATGTCTGCAAAATTTTAAAGGACCCACATCAAGAAAAATTTTCCATGAAAAAATTACCTACGTGTACAAACACACGCATAATATACATACGTATATAGATGTTAATGGCAATGCCATTCTACTCACAGCCTAATAAAAAATCCTGTTTTACGTTTATGTGATTTAAAAATGCTGTTACGTTTTTGTTATATTTATGACAGTTATTCTTTTCTTCTATTTTTTTCGCTTCCGAACAGTTTGTTGATTACCACGAAAAAAAAAAAAATGTTATTTTCCGAAAAACGATATAGTCTAATAAATCTTTTCTACGGGACTGTCGAGAATCTAAGGATGCCTCCACGGCGAGTCTGAACCATCCAGTTTATATATGCAAGTTTAAAACATAAATATAATTATGTAATTATTACTTTGTGTATTAAACAATAAACCAACTTTATAATTTAATGAGAAAAACTCGTAACTTTTCAGGTTTATATTTAATTTTAAAAAGTAATTTAGAACTTAAATTTTTTTATAAGTTCGGTAATGACACAAACCTCTCTTAACCAGTTCTAATTCAACGCATAAACAAGTTAAGGGCGAAAATTGTACCCGACCAGTACTAGATTTTTATTTTTTTTATTTTTACCATTTTAGCAAAAAAAAAGATCCCTCTGCAGAAATGCAACAATGTTAATAGTTTTTTAAATAATTTCGGGCATAAATTAAATAGATTATTTTTAATTAAATATACAACTTGTAATAGCCGCAAATATCAATTTTAATTTCGTTAAATATGTGCAATTAATGCTGTTTTTATTTTTTTATATTTTATTTTAAAAATAAGCTGTGGGCCTCACAGGCAAAAATTCCCGTTGTGTGAGTGCTCAACACTCTTATCAACGTTTATTAAACAAAGATACAAATTACAATTACAACTATTTCAACTTATTCCATAAATAACAATACTAATAAACCTAACATAATATCTAAGTAAGAGTATATATACATTTGACAATACATAACATATCGCGTAATATGCATCAGACAGCTTAATATTTCCAGATCGAAAAACATGAGATCCTTTGATAGAAACTTAAAAACCAGGACGGACATGATAAAATCAAAACCAAAATCCATAAATAAAGAAGCATTGAAGAGTAGCGAGATATAGAACGTAACATGATCTTCAATCTTTGCACCATTTTTCCCTATAGTATATCATTAGGGATTGTATTTATTTAAATTAATTAAAACTGACTAATCAGTGTTATCAATTGGTAGATTTACACCGCGTGGATAAATGTAATATACGTTTTACTTTGGTTTCTTGTTACCCGAATTTTCTGCTTAAATGGTAATTTTATATTATTGACATTAAATTCTAGTAATCTATAATAGAAATAATATATCTTGGGGGACATTTCATCGTTTTCCTTCCACCGTGTTGTCCCAGAGTCATTTTTTTTCCAGTAGGGGAGTATAAGTTTCAAGCATCTCTTCCGTATTTTACTTATTTTGTTTATTTCTGTTTTCTTAGCCTCACATAATATATTTGAATTCCATATAATATTCTAAACAGTATTATTGGATTATAGTATATACGCGAAGGGATTATTCAATTTTTATTTTAAAAATTTATTAACGTTATTTTAACGTATTCCATCAAAAAACCAAATTTTACTCAGTCAGAACTACACTTATCTCGAACCGGAAACGTCATTTTCTCCGAGTAAAAAAAATATAGTCCTTTATTGAAGACATATAAAATTGTTTTGAAAATATCAAATTTGAAAACCCAAAATATATATATCCATGAAAATTTTCAATACTCTTCCAACAAAACATTTTAGAAATACACACACAGTAGGTACAATAAAAAAAATACAAGCTACCGATAAATTACAGCCTAATTAGTGCCCTTCATTCGAACAGGTTCCAATCATTACTTTAAACACTAATAGTATTAATAAAGTCTTTGCTCAATCTTTTATACGTACATATATATATATATATATATATATATATACATAACTCGGGCATTTTGTCCTCGCAAGGGGCTGTCCCCTTGACCTCTCTTGCTTACATTTCTGTCTCTTTTTCTTCTATACTTTGTATAAAATTATCAAAATTTACAACTTAATTCTTAGGCTAGCCCCCATTTATATAATAAAAAAAAATACAATCAATTAATTTATACCATAAAATTTTATTAAACTACCGAAACAACTTAACATACTACAACACATATAAATAATACTTTTTTTGCGTTTTCATGATATTATTAAATTAGCAATATGGTCTTTACATGCTTTTCCGTATGATAGGACTTATTAATCAATCTGCACAATAATAAGAAGTGTATTCATTATGTTTCCAAAATGGAAAACCGCCACCGAACGCAAACGTGAATTGCGGAAACGAAAACAGGACCACAAACTGTGCAATAGCGAAGAATTTGCCACATTTATACGTGATGCGCCTTTTGATTCGAAAACGACAGATGTAGAAAACTTTGAATCGTTTAATAACATTTTAAGTCAACCGCCTCTGTTATATTAATAAAAAATAATAAGAATAAAAAAATTATCCAAAACGACCACATTTTTTCACTTTTTTTGACGAATACTCAATTTATGTTTACCGATTTTCATCATTACTCACATAGTACTTAAGTTAAATGGTACTCTTTCTAATGGACAAAGAATCAGTAAAATCGGTCTATAAAAATATGAGTTATGCGCGAACAAACATGAAAAAAAAAAAAAACATACGCAACGAATGTACATATAACCTTCGGTAAAAATTTAAATATAACAAACGTTACATAAAATTTGGACATTTCTTATAATGGGGGCCAGCCTAAAAATTTACGGTGTAATTAATATATATATTATTTAATGGTAAACAACAAGCTTCCTTCTGATGTTGATTCTTTCCCCTCTACATCCGTGTATATAAGAGGAGGGTTTTGGGGGGGTTGAACCCCCCTTAGCTCACGCAAAAGACCAAATATTAGCCGAATACACTAACGTAGTGTATTACTACGCTATTATTGCCTTGGATTGGATTTAAAATAGTTTGAATCTTTGTTGTCTTTATTTAGGTTACTTGAGTAGGAAAGAATGCCCAACCTTATTTGTCAAAAGGTATATTGTATTATCTCTAGTCATCCGAATAATGATGAGGAAAAAAAGCTGAAAGCTTTAAAACAACCTTGGGATCCACCGGATACTTATAAGTTTCTAGTCACTAGCAAGAATTTTTTTATTTTCAACGTCATTGGATTGTGAAGCACTCGTGGCTTGTTTATTCAAACATCATGCAGGGAGCACTTTGCAAACTACGTGTTCTACTTGGAAAAGCGCAAAGGGGGGGACGTGGTTATCAAGATCACAGAGCCCTTGTTAATAAGCCTTTTACTAACTGGAAAAACGCTTTAGAAAACTTTGATCATCACACAAATACAAAATATCACAAATTCGCTTTAGAGCAAGCGGCAAACTTTGTAAAGTTCGCGGAAGACAAATTTACTGACATTGAGGAGTTCATGAATCTGGAAGGTCGTAAAATTGCTGAAGATAACTGTGAAAGATTAAACGGTATTGTAGAAATAGTTCCGTGCAGAAAACAAGAAATGACCTAAGAGGAAGTAATGATTATGGAGAAGTTGAGAAAATGAACCTGCTCACAATAACGGAAACTTCCGAGTAATTCTCCGTTTTTGTGCTCAGTCTGCTGATGAAGAACTTAAGAGTCACTTTCTTACACAAAGCATACGCAATAGAGCTATGTATACTTCATCAGGGATTTAGAATGAAGTTATTGAACTATGCGGTAATGCTATTCAAGTGCAAATACTTAGAAGGAGGCTGGTTTCTTTACAGTATTGGTAGACGAAACTCAAGACATATCCATATGAGAACAACTAAGCGTTATATTTACGATATGTAGACTGCTCATTTGAAAAATCAGTTATCTGGGAGGATTTTCTTGAATTTATCTACGTAGATGTTTCAGCCCAAGCATTGGCTACAACAATTATGATGCATTTTTTATTCTACAACTTGAATATAGATTAATTCATTAGACAAGGCTTTGATGGCGCTGCCCGTATTGAGCGGCCGATTACGAGACGTGAGAACAATAATTGCAGGAAAATACCCGAGAGCGCAATTCGTGCACTATGCGACTCACATCCTCTACTTAGTTCTAGCGCATCCATGTGAGGTACCTATGATTCGCAACTGTATACAGACCATAAAAAGTGCAATAAACTGTTTTCGACAAACTTCACTTCAAGACAGCCTTTTGAAGAAAATTGCTGATTAGATTAACTCATCTCATTCAACGCTTCTCTTCGTGAGATGCGGTGGACCGGAAAGCATACAACTGTAGAACTGTTTGCACACATGTTTCCCACAATACGCGCAACACTTGTGGCACCGCAAGAAGTAGCTGGTAGGGATGTCGCTACTCAAGCATATCACCACCATAGAAACTAACCATTTTGTTGTGTCGCTAGTTATACTGAGAAAAGTTTTCTCATCTACAAGAAGCCTAAACAAAGCAAAGCAAAAAGTTAATATCGATTTAACCAACACTTGAGCAAAAATTATAAAAAAGACTTTACAAAATATTCGGAATGAAAGTGAATTATCAGTGCTTTTCGAGCAAATAAAGCAGATGAGTTCTAATGACACAGTTGTTCCAAGAACGAACAGAACGCAAACCGAACGTAGTAATGTACCAGGAAAAAATGCTGCGATATATTACCGCCGAATTGTATTTTACCCCTTTGTTGACCACGTTATTACAAAACTCAATGTCCGCTTTAAACCACATGAAGGAACAATCGAAGGGATTCAAATGCTTCTACCTGAGAAGACAAGTAATGACTCTAACACACAAGAAAAACTGAAAAAGATAACACAAACATTTCTTGGTAAAAATGAAGACACGATATTTCTAAGTGAATATGGGATATGGCACAGTTACTGGAAATCTACCTGCCACTACAGTAAAAGCTATTGATTATTACAATGAATAGTTGTTCCCTTTGATAAAAAAGCTTTTTATCATATTAGACACACTTGTAGTGTTCACTGCGATCCCAGAAAGATGTTTCTTCACGCTAAAGAGGTTTAAAAACCTTTATTAGAAATGGAATGGGAGACGAAAAAGTACCGGTCTTACTTTTATGAGCGTTCACCGTAACCTGGCGGCAAAACTGGATTTCAAAGAAATTGTAAATAAGTTGGAAACAAAACGTAAACGACTTAATTTTAAATTTTAAATTTTAAATTACTTTCTTAATATATTATTATAATATTATTGTAAAAATGTTTTAAAAAAAAAATGCCGACTTCAAAATTTATTACAAAAATTTAATAAAAGCGCGCTAAAAAGTAAAAAATAATTCTTCGAAAAAACATATATATTCCAGTGATATAACGTAAGGTGATATTATTGTAATTCTTACATAACATTAACTTTTTGGAGTCGTCATCAAATTTATATTACAATAATTAAAAACTGCATTATATATTCATTAAACTGTTCCCAGATATTGTAATATGAATTTGATGCAGACACCAAAAAGTTAATGTTGTAAAAGAATTACGATAATACCACCCTAAGTTATATCACTCTGAAATATATATTTTTATTGAATAATTATTTTTTGCTTTTTAGTGCATTTTTATTAAATTATTGTTTTCTATTTTTTAGTAAAAAAAACATTATATTTTACAATTTTTAGCACTATACTCGTATTTAAATTTTTTTTCTCGCTGAAAATTAAAATCAAATTTTTTTCCACGTTATTTGTATTGTATTGTATCTATTAACGTGCCGTGTACTAGAACATTGGCGAGAGGCACGGATAAATGAAGTTTAGATGTTATTTAGGTTATTGAATAGTCTCAGAAAGAGCTGAAGCGCAGCTGGACTTTTTATTCATTGTCTCCAAGAATTTCAGAGAGGGAACTGAACAGGCGTAATTGGGACCGGGAAAGGTTGAATTTCGGGCAGTCTACTAGATAAGGGAACAGAGCATACATCATAAGTGGAGGGGGGGATCTGATTTATTTGGGAAAAAGGAATGAGAGATTTTACGCGCAGACGGCATAATATAACTTCTTCTTTACAACTGGATCTTGCTGAAGTAGTCAAAATTCCAGTATTTGAGCGGATTGAACGCAATTTGTTCGAAGTAAAAATTTCACGCCAATTCTTCGACTATTTCTTTTCTAGCATGGATTTAACTGTTCTGGAGAAGTCTAATGAAGGTACTAGTTATGTCTGGAATCAGGAGGAATTGTCATTATTCTCCATATTCCACGCTCAAAAAAAATTTATTTTAAACTGTATTTCCACGGTAAAAACATCAAAATGTATAATCGCTTTCCTTATTCAAAGCTACATTTCCATGGTAATTTGGCAAATTGATAGTATTTTAAGTTAATCGCCTCCGTTATATTATTAAAAATATAAAGAAAAAAAATTATCTAAAGGAACCACATTTTTTCACGTTCTTCAACGAATACTCAGTTTATGTTCATAAATTTTCATCAGTACTCACATGGTATACTTTCTAATAGACACAGAATCAGTAAAATCGGTTCATATGAATATGAGTTATGCGCGAACAAACATAAAAAAAAAACATATACAATAAACGTATACCTTCTTTTTGGAAGTCTAATAATAATATAAGCAAAGAATGAAAAAAATTGTATTATTTTATGTAATAAATAATAATATAATATAATAACATAGAACGAGCTGCTGTTCTATTTTACTTAAAAAATAATTATGAAAATTTCAGATTTGAACCCTTCCCATTGAAAAGCTATATAAACGTCCGTGCGGTCTTCTATATTGCTTCTGAGCATAGAATATCTTTGTTGTCGCGCCTACGAAAAAAAGAAAAAAAAAACAACTAATAATCTTACTCTAAGCAAGGTATTCGATTTGAAACCAAAATAGGGTAATTTTGAACGATTAATTAAAACCGGACGTATTTTATGAAATAATTTATATCGAAAGCGGCTAATTAGAACAAGTTTTAAACATCTGTTTTTGTTCAATTTTGTAATTTCTAGTTCCATCGGCTTCGCAATTACGAATTAAACGAGCGAGATCAATAGAGGAAATTACATTTTCTTATATCTGCCCAATTTCTGAGGTGCATTAAGCAAAAGATTAATTTAAAAAAAAAAAGAATTTTTTCTCGACTAAAATAAATGAAGGATAACAACGTAATAGAAAGTTCAATATGTTACATTAAAAGCATCACACTTTTGTTATTTCTGCTCTCGCACTTCTGATCTGCACTTATTTTGCCCTGATACACTATAAGCGTTACATATTCAACCCTAACCACAGTTCTAAATATTTCCCCTTACCCCGCAAATACTCTGATTTTTTAATGTCTTCTTAATTTCGGTTTTCCTGCTCTTTGTAGTGTCATTTGCATTTTTATACTCATTAGAGGAGTTTATCTTAGTATTTTAACTCGCTACAATTAACTTTTATAAATAAACAACCTAACCGATAAAACGTGATACAAAACCTGTGTCAAATCTTGGGACACACCTCTATATTAGAGTTTTCCCCTTAACCCTATAATGAACGTTTCACTGAAAATTAATAGTACGATAGGAAATTTGAATCTAAAACCGGCAGTGCGGCGAAGATTATTTCTCGAATTACCAAAATCGCAATATGTCAAAAATTTCACTTTAACAGGTTCCAAATTAGATTTTCATATTATCGTTCACCATCATAAATTTTAGTTGCAAGGCTTGTGTTTCGAAATAAAAAATATGTAATGTGAATACGTTCTCTAAACAATGATTATCGTACATTTAAATACGACTTCGCGCATCACAGCGCGGAATAGTCTGAAGTGGCGAGCGAATAAAAGTAACTCTTCGCTCAGCTAGCGATCCGAGCGAGTTTTTAAAACATTTCAACGTCTATTATTATTAAAACATTTTTCAAGTTTAGATATTTAGTTGTGTTATATGTTATACGCATTTCTTGAGTTGAAAAACTTGCGTTATTATTTATTTTTTATTTGCTTTAATTTATATTGCAACAAAGGAGAATAACGAGAATATCTTGGGTAGATAAGCTATACAAAAAGGAAATTTGCAGAGAACGGAAAAGTATAGGAAATTAATTATTACTGTCATATAGTTAGAAATGATAAATACGAGCTACCGCAATTAATCGCATAAAGAAACATTGAAAGAAAACGAAACGGAAAACAGCTGACTGGATCACAAATATACAAGAATCGTTTCGACTGATTCACACGTCATAAAGACGCCCTATTAAAGGATGTTGTTAGAAGTTGTGAATTTTTTTATCATAAAAAGAACGTTATTTCTCTTAGTATTTTAAACCGTTAGGGGGAAAAAAATTGCAAAACAAACTTGAACATCGAATAGAGACGAATCGCATTTATTATACTAACAAACATTTAATAATAAATTAAAACATCAAACAGCGATTGTAAAAAACAAAAAAAAAAATTCAATAATTTAATGACAAACTACAATTTTTTCGCTCAGTGACCTCGCTGCAATAGGCAGTCGGAAAAACACATTTCACATTCCTCGCTACAATGAACAACGAGCATAATGAACGTTTCACTAAAAAGAACGATAGTTCAGTTTGTTAAAAGACATTTTAACGAACTTAAATGAACAAAAAATTACGAAAGGAGAACTCCGACGGTATCTCCGGAACTTTTTTAACTGTGTGGTCATCGAAAACACGCCCACACTAAAAGTCCTCGTTTAAGCTAATTCGTAAAAAAATGTCCATTCCTTTTTTTTCTTTTCCTTCGGGGCGCGTCAACACAGGACATTTACCCAACGCAAAGGATTAGCAGAATGATGAAACGTAGGAATTTGTAGATTATATCAGGAAGCGATTAGAAATAGAAGAAATGAAGGCGATAGCCAATACAGGAACAACAGAAAGAGATGGAAGAGCAAGAATGCAGTGGGTATAGTAAGGAATCGGAAGGCCAAGGCCAAGCAAATTGGAATGAACGACTGCGCGTTCCGAGGAAATACAAGATCATTCGAATAGAACGTGATTTGTATCACAGGTTAAATTTACGATAGGAGGATGAAAGGGACACAAGGGAAACTGAACAATATTAAAACGAAAAAGGGAGGCAGGAAGCAGACTGTGATTAAAGCGAAGGCGAATTATGAAAGAAATATAACAGAACGGCTGACGCGGAGAAAATTATTAAACCAGGAAGAAGGAGGTGGAGAGGGTTGTATAGCTAGGTAAACGGAGTTAGGATTCGAGAAAAGAGACGGATAAAGATCAGCCCAAAAGTCGCGGGGAAAACGGTAAGAGAGAGGGCAAAGACTATGGGTAGGTAATCTGTCTATAAAACGGCCATTTACCGCAGCTAGACATGACAAAGAATCGGCAAGATCGTTACCAACGATGCCGCACTGGACCGGAATCCACAGAAGGTCAATTAGGATAGAACGAAATGTTAATAAATCATAAATTACAGAACGAATATGAAGAATAATATCTGACAAGGGTTTTGGGAAGGGCGACGAAATGGCTAATAAAACGCTTTTCGAGTCAGAGCATATGAGGAATTTCGATAAACTGGATGTTGAAGATATAAAAAGAACAGTAGCACGTAAAATAGCCATGGATTCGGCTAAGAAGATAGAAGAAAAGGAAGGGAGTTAAAACGTCTCAAAATAGTTGAGATCAGGAAGAATAAATGCAGCTCCGATACCTGTAGCAGATTTTGAGCCATCCTTAAAAATCGTGCTGTGAGCTGATTGACCTAAACGGAGAATGGTTTTCATGGTTACTAAAGTTATCCACCATCTGTTTTTGATAGAAACTACGTCAAAGCAATTTACATTTAACTCGTCACTTTTCGACACAGACTATACTGTGCATTATCAGAAAAACAGGAACACTGTAATAATATGTTTCGGAACGTTAGAGTCAAATACAAATTGTTATATCTCCACGAAAAATAGACTCGTGGATAATGACCGTTTTGTCATTGATGTTTCGTGTGAAATTGTTTTAAAACTGAGTTGTTGTTTTTTTTTTATTTTTGTGGCATATCACTTTTGTTAAAAATTCTCAGTACATGAACAGTATTAATAACTAAAAGTACAATCTATTACAAAGAGCCAATCAGAATTAACAACTACGAACGCGCAACATCATCTGTCAGTAGATAGGACGGATTGCATGCTTTCTGCGACATGAACAGAAAAACGCGTTATATGTAGTAGAGTAGTATGAGAAAAAGAAAGGTTTTCGTGAGCAAAATCCTAATAAGGCACAATACTTCGTAAATTTAATACAAATCGCGTCACATACAAATTTTAGTGATTAAATTTTATTTTCAGTCTAAATATTTCAAACCAGCCGACTGACTAAAAGAACAGAAAATTATCGTTACACATTCCTGCGCTGCTGTTACTCATTCCCACATTACAGTTGGGCGGGAATTTTATTTCAACTGTTACATAACTATCATGCAAAGAATAATGTGTATAAATACGAAGAATTTTAACAAAGACCCAGAACAAACATTCTTACATATAAAAGCAGTGGCGAACTACCCTATTTCCCCACCCGAATAGATTAATATTTACTGTGGCGTCACAGAGTAAAGATAATGTTAAAAATAAGAAAGAGGGTAATTTTAATCTTAACAGAAATGGAACACATAACGTGAATTTAAAGAATGGTAGAAATTTTTTAGATAATCCCCTACATTTCTGGTGCCACGGCTGCCCGCAGGACAAGAAGAGAATAAGTTTTTTGATAAAAGTTATTTATCGAGTATTGTTTTATGAATTAGTTTAAAATACTACGATAAATAAATCTCGGAGCAGTAAAATACGAATTCCGATTGTAAGAAATTTAATTCGAGAACGAAAACGCACACTATGTGCACAAGAGCCAGAGTACGTAACAGAGGAACCACCCGAAGAAAGAGGCCTAAATTTCACGTTTAACAAGACACAAGGAAGAGGTCAATTTTATATGTTATTTGCGCATAAACAAGATTATTCGCCGGCTAATCGTTGTTTAATAATGAAATAGTGAATAAAGGCAATAATTCACTTAGAACCCCCTATATATCGGCATATTTTTAAAATTACCAACCATACACTTGTGTAGCGACAAATGAAATACGAAAGAAATCATTCCTGTAAAATTCAAGATTTTTTTCATTCACAGCGGAAAGTAGTTTTCGAAATATTTAACTTGCAATAAAATTATTAATGTGAAAATTTTTGTAACTCTACAAAGAGTCGGTCTTGTAACATATAATTTTTTAACTACTCACAACTTAAAGTTTATTTCTGTAATGATCGTGATCGGCAATACATATTCTTTGTTTATAAGCATTAAACTGAAAATGTTTTAGATCGATTTCCTTTTTCACTAACACAGATTCCATTTCAAAACCGGATAAACACCTTACTACCTTTAAGGGCAAGGTCCAATTAGACGGTCGAAAAATTTACATTTTTCAACATTTATTTTATAAGTTTTTTATTCAATCATAATGAAACTTGGCACGTTTATTAACACACTCTTGAAGTATACAAAAAATTTTTTTTTAAACATAAGATGTTTAAGAGCGCGCGAGTGTGCAAATATAGGTTCATGTAATTTTTCAATATTTTGACTTGTATTTTAAATTTTACGCCGACTCCTTCATGACGGAATTTTTTTACAAATTTAAATTTTTACTGATGCACAATATAATAAATATAACTTTTAAATTCACGGTTTTTATTTCTAGTTTTCCCGGTCTAAATCCCCCCGATTTTCTGATTACTAGAACTGTACAAAAAGAATAATGGAATTTTTTCATTACTACTGTTAATATTTGACTGCCGAAGCATATTTTATATGAATAAAACAGAACTCTTCGTAGTTTATTCTTGAGTGTGAAGTTCAGTAAAAAATGCATTCATTTTTCGCTTCAAATGATTTTTTTCTTATCAAAAATATCGTTTTTGGCTGTTTTTACTTTTTTCTCCGCTTTTACAACAAAACTGTCGGCTTATTCCTGGTTTCCCGATTGGGTGGCCACCCTGATATACATTATAAGTGCATTATTCCCTGCAGTACGAAGCATTTAGTTTATTTCATTTTCTATTTACTTGCACATATTTATTCCGTTGTTATACAGGACAACCGAAATAAATACGAAGTCCAATTCTCAAATTAGAAAATTATGTAAATTAATACTAGCACATGCTTTGACCAAAAGCTGAAGTTAATAACAGTCATGTATGCAGTGAACACACGATTAGCTCAAAATATACCAACTTTCATTACCGAAATTAACATTCATGTTTTAATGAAAACTCTGAAAGAAACATCATAAATCATAAAATAGGGAAACGCATGCACTAAACGAAAACGGTTATATAAATTTTAATCAAACCGAAGGTAAACGATGTGTATACATATATATATATATATATATGTATGTTAAAATCAGTCTGATTAAAAACCAGTTCTCGCTGTATTACTTATTTTTGTATAATTTACAGAAGTTCAAAAAATTGGGCTCTTGGAAAAGCAGCCAGCCATCACCGTCGTCATCATCGTCCAAGAACAATTCTTTGCCATACAAAAAGATTCACTGCTATTTGACGACGAACGAATTTCGTCGATCGCGACGAATGAAAAATCATCGAAAATCGTCGGCCAGTGCCAGCTCTTCCATTAGTTACATTTCGTATCTAGAAGATAGCAGAAGGGCCAGTGCTATCACAAGGCCAAGCGTTCAAACGATCGCTACCTACTTGGATGAAGTTTACACATTCCAGAATTCTTACAACGAAATTATAGACGAGCAAATATCTAATAAATCGTTCCATTCGTCAAATTCCTCCATCCATGAAACTAAGCCGTCTATCATGGTACCACCGCTTACCCCTAACACATAAATCACACATCGCATTTACCACCAATATCATTCCTTCTTATTTTTTAATTTTAACTTTGACTTATTATATCCAACTATATATATATATATATATATATATATATATATATATATATATATATATATATATATATATATAATATATATGTGTATATGTGTATGTATATACTCACATACATCCACACACATAAAACATAATGTATATTTTTTATAATAAAATATTATTTTACACGCTCTAAATACCTTTTTTCTACGTCTTATCAAACACCGTGAATTCAACTCTAAAACTAGTTATTTTCCTTTAAAAAGTTAACGTCTTAATGGCAAATAATGAAGTGGAAAGTAATATGCTATTGAATTTGTCAGCAGTAAAATACCGGGAAGAAATTAACGATAGGATACAGAAACAGTAAAAAACAATACAAAAAAACGGTAAAAACGGTTAAAAAGAATGTAGAAATATTAAAACATATTTAGAAAAAAATATTGACTTCAAGATATATTTTAAAAATTTAATAGAAATCCACTGAAAATTAAAAAATAATTGTAAAAATTAATATACCAGAGTAATATACATTAAAGGTATTATGATAATTCTTAAAGATAATTAATTTCTTGAAGTCGGGACCAAATTCAAACTGCAATATTAAGTGGCAATTTAACGAGTATAAGAACAAAATCGCTTGTTTTCTATAAGCCAAGCACTGGGTACATCGGGAATATTTAATGCGATTTTTAATTATTGTTGCAATTTGAATTAGATGCCGACTCGAAAAAGTTAATGTTCTTTAAGAATTATCATAATACGTTTAATGTATGTTACTCTGAAATATATTATTTTTTATCAAATAATTGTTTTTTACTTTTTAGTGTATTGTTATTGAACTTTTAGAGAGTCTATCTTCAAGTCGATTTTTTTTTTTTTCTATTTTATTTCACAATTTCAGTGTAAATATTTCTGAATGATAAAACAGATAGACAACCTAAAACGCTAGTACTTTCTGTACTGTGTAAAGCTGGATATCATTTTCGGGGCAATGTTTAATTTTCAAATCACGTTCTGATAGCTTTAAATTCATTATCTATTGGAATGTACATTTGTATAAATTACCGTGGATAACAACATTTTTCTTTACTTCCAAAGTTCTAAACGCCACACTTTCGCTATATCCTAATATAAAATTTTTTGGGTAATTTTTGTTTGGTTATATAAAGCAAAGAAAGAATATTATTAAGGAGACTCCTTTTGTAACATTATTTGATGGACGACACTGATATAAGACCCCCAACCGACCGATACAGTTTCTAAAAAATAAAAATCCATTCAAATCATTCCACAGTAATGTAAGGACATAATATTTCTATCAGTAATGAGCTCATAATTGACGCTAAAGCAATCTCTTTTTATTCAAATCTACATTTTCATGGTAACTAAAATTGATAATTTAATTTTTGTCTTATTGAAAATTTTTGTTCTAACTTACGTTTCCGTGGTAAATTGATATATTTCAAGTCCATCGGGTTTGTTATATTACTAAAAATTTCCCCGAAGAGAGCAAATTTTTTCGCGATTTTTGATTACTACTTAATTTATGTTCACCGATATTTATTGATTACCAACACTGACCGGTACACTTTCAAATAAACAAAGAATCGTCAAAATAGATCCTCGTAAGCACAAGTTATGCGTGAAAAAATAAAAAAAAATATATACGCAACAAAATAACTTTTTTTTTTTTGAAGTCGGAAAACAATGTATAGAAACAGTGCGGCAACACGCAATTGTGGATATTTTTAGGTAAAATAATAATTCGAATCTTATCTGTTTTGCTTCAATTGTACACATAAATCCTACAATGCTTAAGATGGCAAAATCTCGACTACACAGAATGAAGAAAGAACAATAACATATAAAAACTGAGAAAAATAATCAAGAATGATAACACTGCATGCCGTATTGTACAAAACGCGTATATACGCAAATATAGATGAATCTAATGTAGTATGAATAGTAGTAGTGTATATATTTATGATACATATTATATTACAAATTAATATTAGTCTTTAAAAAAATTCGCAAATTAAAATGAGTGTAACTTCAAAGGAAATCCAAAATATTAGATTGACACTCGTATGTAAATGTATAAATTAAAAAATCCTTACCATCATTAAAGAAAAATTAAGAACATAATCCAAGCAACGTTAGACAGAACTGCACAAAAAATTTTTGAAGTAAAAAACATTTTACAGTGCACTGCAAGTATCCGATTATCGTAAACACGAGTAATCAGAACAAAATGTTATTATGCGCAATAGTCTGCCTTTTTGCAAATTAATGATCATTATGATTATATTATCCTTATTTAATGCAAATCAATTCAAACTTAGAATACCTCTAACTTCAATTCCACATCCAACACAAAACCTTAAAGACAAACTGTTACGAACAAAATGAACTTACAGTACTTCACAATTGGATTTGCCATTACGTTACGTACACACTTGGGACTTCATAGGAACTTTCTGAAGGCATGCGTATTAGTGACGGGAAAATTCGACAACTTTTTACTTACAGATTTGATATTGAAAAACAAATTCCGGAACTGAATGCCTGATATGTATACACTGAATTCATTACGAACCACTGTATACACAATACACCAGTTCGATAAATTTTTTTTATAAGAGTAAATCGAAAAAACAATAGAGTTAAACAATATTATAAATGTGTAGCGTTATAAAAAGAATATCGAAGTAAAATGATTAAAGTAACTAAAAAAAAAAATAGTTGAGCCACCCAAAATCATTGATATGATAGAAAAAAAGAATAAAATGCAAATTAGCTAATACAATTCATAATTGAACAGTCTATAAAAAAAACTAACGAGCGAACCAAAAATTTGCAAACAATAGCCATTTGTAATAGAATAATGAAACAAAAACTGAAAGTAAAAAAGATGCTTTTTAAGGGAAAATTTATTTTAAAAAAAAATTCAACAATTATATTCAACCATGTTTGGGAGGATTCCAGTAACTTTCTGAAAAGTCACTTTAGAATCGTCACAATCTTTCATATAATCGCCAATATCAAAAATCTCGATGTCTGCAAGTTTGTTCTCATACACCGTACCTCTAGGTGACTCCACAAAGAGAAATCAGAGACAGTGTAGCCAAATTATGAAATTAATCTGTTTAAAAACTAGTCCTTCAGCGGGGCTAACACATCGCCACGAATGTGCGTAATGGCTCCGTCGTATTGCAACAAATTACATGCAAGCGATATTCGCTTCGTCGTAGAGAAAAGAAAAAACTCGTTCCACACGTCTAGATAGCGTTTACCATTTACAGTTACGCGCCCTCCTCAAAGACAAAATACGGACCCCGATTATCGCTATGCCGACACTGCGCACTACACAGAACAGGAGGAGAAGGTAACAGACCAGCACGTAGTAACTTCCGGTTTCAGATAGAATAATATCACTTGTTTGCTTATTAACGTACTCGTGTAAATCGAAATGGGCTTTGTCACTAAAAAACACATCTTCCAAATTAATTACATCTAAGAAATTATTACAAAATCTAACCTTTTCGGGCGAACAGCTAGTAATATGCAGTTTTTACGGATCCGCATATAAATCATATTTAATGATTCTTCTTAAAAAGTACAGGAAATCCTTTAGGGAGCAGGGTGGCGACACGTGGTTCGCCGGACTTCCCGCCATGGCTGTGTGCACCCTCTTATTAACGTTTTTTTCCGAAGTTGAAAGCTAACGACCAAATGCCGTGACAATCTTGCTATACTTTTTCGCTCAATTTGAGATGATTTTATGGTTTGGCGGGTTATCACGTCTCGAAATTAAACTGGATCTTAAAAGCACGACGAACCGACTCGACTTTTTCGTTGTACTTAAAAAACTGTTTGTCAACAAACGGCCGTTGTTGCATCATCTATTGAAGACCAATCATTTTGACGTTAAACGGCATTGTTTAGTGCAACAGTATATTGTCGCTGTGCTAACCTTACCGGTTCCTGTTTATGAAACGTTTGAAAGTAAGGAGCTCATTTTAACCCACCATTTATCATTTTTCACTGCACCAACTAATCTGATATACACGCTCACTCGCACATTTATTCAGTATGAATTCTTAAAAGTGTACAAAAAGTGGAATAAACTATTTTTCTTTTTTCAAGGTAATTATTTCAACTTTTACGTTAAGCTAGGAACTTTTTGTATCACTTCGAATATTTTTTTTCTCCTTTTTATGTTTAAAACGGTACTGATTCATTCATCAATTCAATTCATCATTGGTGACTCGGAGCGGCGGGTGTATATTTGGTCTTGTAGTATGCGTTAATTTTTTTTTCTAAAATAAGAAAAACCTTAAATTCATAACTTAAGTAACATTAATTGTGCCGTATGAATATCTTATACAGTTTTAATTTAAAAAATTAAAATAAATTTACGTAAATAAGAATTATAGAACAATTTACTATCATGTAGTGATCGGCAAATGAATTATACACGGCTATATACATCATAGGCACGTGTATATCATAATAAAATAAATATTTTTTTTTAGATACCCAAATATTTCATAATTATTTGAAAACCGAAAAAATGAGAAGGTGATAACCCAGTATTTAAAATATTCAGCGGCTAAAAGCGAAGACAGGAGGAGTTCAAGATTTAGAATTTGAAAAATTTAAGTTTCGTCCAGGCTTACTTTGCCTGAAATAATCAAATATCAGAGAAATTTGAAAAGCTAAAGACGATTGAAAGAAATAAGTTAATTCTTAGCTCATTATGGTATTATTCCATTACAGAATATAGCAAATCTTAACTTCTAATAATATATGTGAACTGCAATAATCGTCATTGACATAATAATTAAGTATAAACAGTTGTTTTTTTTCTCGAATATAAACAGACAAGCAAACAGAGAAATTTTCTTTTAATTAGCATTACATTCCTCTTATTTTAATTTTCAAAAATATTCCAAAATATTAATATTTTAAATTATATCTGTTGACAAAGCGAAAGAATAACTTCAAAAATTTAATTTTTAAAATTTTTTAACTGCTAATAAAAATTTAAATTATTCATCACCCGGTTGCTATGTATACATAAGAATGGTCGTCAAAAGTCCGTGAACGCCACTAGGCAGAACTAATGTAAAATGATTTCCTTTTAACCATGCTTCTAGAGTAAAAGGAAAAAATTATTATAACCAGAAATAAACTAAACGCAATAAACATGTATACCTATGAACATTTATACGTAGACAATTAGCAACAATTAATATATTGAAACATATACCAAACATACAAATATATTTTAATAAATAAAATTAAAAACTACTAAGTTGCGTAGCAACAAACCATATAATTCAAGGTAATGATAAGTAAGTGCAGGAAAGAACCACTAATAATAAAACAGCCTACGAATAACAATTTTCCTAAAAATCTATATATAAATAGGTAAAGACACAACAGTTCAGTATCTCTTTTTCCTCTGTTTATTAACCGATTTTTTTTTTTGTTTAGTAGCTATTGACGATCTTTAGTGTTATCAGTAAAAAAATTTTGCAAACAGTTACTTTTTTTTTCTTATTTAAATAAAAAATTAATACGAAAAATGAAAAATGAAAAATGAAAAATGAAATTGCTACAGCCAGTAAATCTGTTCTTATTAAAATTTAATTTTTCTTAATAATCATCATTATTGGCTTTTTTACAGTGTACTAAATATATTAAGGCGCCATTTAATATCAATAATTGAGGGTTTTTAAATTGTAACTTTACTGTGATTTTATCGAATTTATTTTTTATTCAATTATAATGGTACTGAACTGTTTTGTATTGTAAGAACGTATAAAAGTGTATGTTCTCAGATATACAATGAACGAATGTATAAGAGTAGAAAAGATAATTGGGAAATATGCAAATTCACACGTTTCCTTCAAATTTTTAATAATTATGGTCGAATTTCGACCAATGAGCGGACACTAGTAAATATTAATTCTGTTCGTTATTAGGTTTATTATTTTTTTTATAATTTATTCAGCACCCGTTTGGACAAAAAAAAATCAAATATAATTTAGATGAAACTAAATATTAAACTACAATTTTTCATACCTTTCAGATCTATTATGCGGAATATATGTTACTACTTAACGCTCCAAGGAAGGTTTTCCGAGGTCTTCCTCAGGGTTCCTCCCTCAGTCCTACTCTTTTTAACATCTATACTATCAGTATAGCTTCTCTTCGTTTAAATTCCTATTCTTTATTCTTTGCGGACGACATCCTCCCTTTTTCCTCGTCTGAGGATGTTTTAGCAGCCTATGAAGCACTAAGTTTGTCGCTCATTGTGCTGGAACATTCTCTCTCCTTAATTAATCTTTCAATTTCTCTCTTTAAGTCTTCTTATACTATTTTTACCCTCCGTCCCTATAACCATGCTTTGATCAACCTATCCTTAAACAATGTATCTCTTTCTCGTGTTAATTGCTTTTGTTATCTCGATGTCTTTCTTGATAGTCGTTTGTCCTTCTCCGAACACATCAAATATCTTTCTGTTTCCACTATTAAAAGGTTAAACTTGCTGAAAGCCCTGTCGCCAACTAAATGGGGTGGCAATCCCTATATTCTTATTTCTCTTTACAAATCTATTATCCGTTCCAAATTTGATTATTGCTCTTTTATTTATGGTAGTGCGTCCAAGACCCGTCTTTCCAAACTAGACGTAATTCAAAATTCTTGCCTTCGTCTCTGTCTTGGAACTCTTAAATCCTCTCCAACCCCTGCTATTCTTCCTGAATCCAATTCGTCACCCCTATCCATTCGTAAATCTTATTTAGGCTATCGCTTCCTTGTTAAAACGTCTCTCCCAGCAAAACCCCTATTCTGGCATTTATTTCACATCGTCTCAGTTCATTTTGGCTGTATATTATCTCTTTCAATAATCTCCCTGATTTTTCCTTCGACTTCACTGATATCTATCATCTTCCTAAGATATTTATCCTTCTCTCATTTGCAAAAAATCTCCCCCAAGCCGTAATTAAACAGGTATTCTACAGCACTATCAATTCCCTATTTCCCTCTCAAGTTACCATTTATACGGATGGTTCGGTGTTGGTGCTTCCTTCATCCTTCCTGATTTTAACCTCTCAGAATCTTTTCGCCTTCCTTATTTCTGTTCCATATTTATAAACGAATTATTGACTATCCTTTGCTCTATTATCTTCATTTTCTCGAATCAATTTTCCTCTAAATTTTTAATTATCTCTGACCCTTTGAGCGCCCTTTAAGCCATATCCTCTCCCCTTCCTAATCATTCGTGTGACTTTGTTATCCTCCATATACGTTCACTCATTCACAATCTTTCCTATCTCCATTTAATCAATATTGATTTGCTGTAGGTACCTAGCCACTCGGGCATATTTGGTAATGAAGCGGCTGACTCCTTGGCTCGGATTGCTGCTGCTTCCTCTCGTGTTTTTTTAAAAAAAATTTCATCCGATAACCTTCCATCAATATGTAAAAGCTTTCATGTCCGATTTTGGTCGGACACCTATGTTATCTCCAGTACTAATAATTATTCATTTCATCTGTCAGTTCAGCCTACTCTTCCTGCATATTCATGGTTTCTTTTGCATTCCTCCCTTCGGCGTTCTGATGTTGTTTCCATTGTTCGTATACGCTTTGGTAACTCTTTGCTGCCTTCCTCCAGATTTCGTTTTTCCTTGATTTCTTCTCCACACTGTCCTCTCCATCAGGATGATGCAGTTATTTGCGACGCCGATTATGCGTTTTTCCAGTGTTCATCTCTCTCCGTGGAACATTCTGCCTTATATTCTTATTTGCTGAAGCTTGGACTTCCTACTCCTTATTGTGCTTCCTATATCCTGGCCTTTCCTTCCCCACTAATGATTCCTGCTATTTGTTCCTTTTTAGATAAAATTTCTGATCGGATCAAAATATAACCGACTTCTTTCCTTACCTTTTATTTCTGGGTAAAAATCCTTGGTTGACGCCCCCCCCCAAAAAATACTGACATTTTACTGACTTATTTTTTGTCTACAATCATTAAATATAACCATGTTTCATAAATTTAAGCTAACAAGTAAATATATCTCTCTAAACACCATGAATTCAAAAAATCTAGCGAACAAATTTCCAGATTAAGAATGTAAAATACCATTGGAAATATAATTAGAAAGTGGATCGGAAAATAATTCCGTTTTTTTAAATTTAATATTACATACCTCCTCCCCTCACTATATAATAAAAAGTATTCATTTACAGTAAAATTTAAAATCATATCAACTACATTAGAAATGCTTAGTATTCCATTTGTTCGAAATCAAGGTAGATTGATGGTGGCCATTCAAATATAACTATTAAATTCCAGGTTTTCCTGGTCCAAATGCTCCCGATTCCTCTGTACTAGAATTGTACAAAAAGAATGGAATTTTTTTATTATTACTGATAATATTTGACCGCCGAAGCATGTTTTATATGAATAAAACAGAACTTCGTAATTTATATTGAGTAAAGTACAGTAAAAAATGCATTCATTTTTTGTCTCAAATGATTTTTTCTTATTAAAAATATTGTTTTTGGCTATTCTTAATTTTTTTCCCGGCTTATTTCCGATTAGATAGCCACCCGGAGATTACTGTTTCATTCGTAAATAATATCAACAAAATAAAACAGAATGGCCTCCCTTCCCTTTTTTTCTTTTTTTATATTATATTTACACAAAAAATTGTCAATAGTTGCTTTCTAACTTGAACTAATTTATAAACAAAAATTATTAACTAGCACAAAGAAATATTAAATTCACTTGACATTACAAACTTAAAATTTCAGGGACTAAATGAAAAATGCTTGCCCGTTTAAAAGAAATTTTTATTAGTAATAACAAGTACTTGTAAATTTCTTTTTGGTGAGCTGATAAGCACAACTATTTTTGTTTTCTATATGCAATTTAGTGTCAGGAATTAAGAAAATTGAAGGCAAATGCATGTAACAAACAAATGGTTGTGGCTGACAAAGCACTGCAGCACATGTTAGCAAGATAAAATGCGCGTGTGTGGAGGACGCAAAACTAAATACGTATTTCCGTTTGAACAGTGCCACGGAAATGAAATTTCACATACTTATATACTAGGCTGCTTGGAGCAGCTTCATTCGCATGAAATAAAAATTGGTATTACCGATAACTGCCCATCCGTTCCGATGCGCTTCAAGCATAAAGAATTATAAAATATTTTACATTCTAATTTTTGTCGGCAAATATCTTTTGACTTATTTATTCCTAAATAACGGCCCTGTCTTATCAATATTACTTTTAGACACCTGCGACATTTTTTTTTCGAATGAGGAAGGACTATATTATTTCTTATGATTATATTGCAAAAAACATGTTTAAACCAATCCACTTGAGGCATCTAATATTATAAAAACAACATCCCTACGCAGCCGCAAAAAAAAAAAAAAGACTACTCTGATTAACAAAAATATAAAATTAAATATTCCCAAAATGCTATTAAATTAGTAACATAAAGAAAATTAATTTCTGTGCATCCATGAGCCTGCAATTTTAATTCTCGATAAGCATTTTTTTTTCTTTTTTTTTTGGAAACCTAGTGTCACCCCGTAATTTTAAATTGAGTTTGTGAAAAATACTCATTTCGCAAAAAACTATACACGTTTATAACTGCAAAGGCGATCTTAATTTTTATAGAAATGTCTATATTTCGAAACAACTAATACTTACCTTTTAACTTTTCACCCAGTTAAAGTAGTATACGAAACATCTGCTTACACCAAAAAGGGAGGTTAAATTAATGTTGTTTCAAAATAAATTAAACCGGCTGTTCAGAAAATTAAATAAAAATATTGAACTAATTTTACCATTTTGAAGTAAATCTAATGTAACAATTTGTAACTATTATGCCGATGACTATATTCCGATTCATCCCATAACTCATATCTACGTGCAATGGTTTTTCGTAAATTTTTCACTTTAAAATAATGTGCAAAGTATCTCCGCAGACAAAACTACTTAACAAAAAACAAATGAAAAATTATCTGAATTTTGCTTAAGAAAAATGTGGACTCTATTAATTTTGAAAATTATCTTGTTTTATGCAGGACAGTTTAACGTCCTGCAGCTTTTTTAAATTTAAAAAAAAAAAAAAAAAAGTAAATGAAGCTCTCAAAATTCTCTTTTCTAAGCATATTTTCAGAAAATCCTGAAAACCATTTCTGGCGAGCAAATATAACCCAATACGTAAATGCCTGCTATAATTATTTTGTAATTATTGGTTCAACAAGCAGTCAAATTTTCTTACAATAATCACCAGTGAGTGCATTATCAGAGTAATTACCTACGTACACTATCAGCAAATAAACCGTTTGGTTTCTGTCCGAGTCTTAGTGCCATAAACTGTTTATTCTTATTTCTTACATATATATAAATCCCTTATCCCCAAAAAATTTACTGTTTCCACGTTCACTGATATCGCCTCTGCTTATGGTAATGTCTATTTACCTTCCTTACAGAAAAAAGTGCTCCCCATTAATATTCCTGTCCATTTCACTTCCCTAGTCATTCATCTTTTCCGTAACAGGATGGTTTATCTCTCTACTCTCTTTTTCACTGCTTCTAAAGTAGTTTTCGAAGGCTTCACATAGATGTCATCCTTAAGCTCCATGCTTCTTAATATATATTTTCACAGTCTCGCTACCCTTCGAATTTCCTCCATGTCGTTTTTCTCTGTCGATGATATTCTAATCTCTTCTACTTTTGATAATCTCTCGTCGGCGAATGCAGAACTTGATAACTTCCTTACCACTCTGGAAAATACTTTATTCTCTCTTCATCTATCTATCTCACCAGAAAAATCTGTTCAATGGTTTCACATTCCGATTTCTTAGTTAATCTTGCTTTGTGCCACCTTCCTACTTCTTTAGTTAATTAAATTTTATTTTAGAATACACTCTTTCACAATCATATAAATTATCTGGGTACTTATGCTCTCAAAAAGCCCGATTTACTTAGTTATATTGCCGTGGAAATTAACCGATGATGTTTATATCTTACTTATGTAATATAAATCAATAAAATTTGACGTGTTCCAGAGTTCCTTCTCCACAAACTTGATCATATCCAAATCGCATGTATTCGCCTCTGTATCGGATTCCTAATTAAACAGCTCATTATTGCTAACTCCAAACTCCTATTATTACCAATTTATTTCTCATAACTGGCACTTTTCTCCTCGCAAAATTCGTATATCATCCTTGATCTCTTTTCGGCTTAAACGATTTTCTTTTTCTCTCTTTCACTAAACCTCCCTACTTCACTTATAACTTCTTGGAACTCACGTATTCTCCCAAATTATTTACTCTTCCCCCGGACATCAAATCTCACACCATGCGGCCGTACAAAATGAATTCAACCAGGTTTTTTCATACAACTATCTTCATGAATGATTCGAAATCTGTTGCTGAGCTTGGGGGCCGTTATCGTTATTTCTGCGCTTAGCTATTCTGAATCATTACAACTTCTCTCCTTTTACTCTGCTGTCCTACCGAATCCACGGAAATGTTATATGTAGTCCTTTTTATATCCTCGACCAATAGTATATCTATGTTCTAGCTATCCTCTAACTCGAGTAGTGTTTTATTAGCTATCTCTTCTCTCTTCCCTACGCCGTCCACTTACCCAATTATTCTTCACATATGCTTCCTGATACCCCATTTATTTGCATTTCGTTTCACCTTAATTCATCTGCTATGGATTCCCGATCATTGCGGCATTTCTAGTGACAAGTTAATTTAATCGTTGGCAGTTCGGCTACAATCAATTAGACAATTCGTAGGTGAATTTTCTGCTCAATTTTTACTGCCTCTCTTATCGTTTCCATCGTGATTTCTAGACTAATTTCTGTCTTTCCTTCTTTTCTAATACCCATATTGTCTACCTTTCAATATAACCTTCCGGTTCACTTCCATAACATTGACCCCATTTTATCATTCTCTCCATAGTTCGCCTTCAGTTTAATCGTAGTCCGCATCCAGCTTCACTTTTCCGTTTCTCTATTGTTCAGCCACCTTTATGTCCCTTTAACCCTCTAGAGCTCAACTAAACTAGCGATGCGAATCAAGTTTTATTTGAATATATCTCTATTTCCTCAGATCGTGAGTCCCTCTATTCCGATCTTTTAAGCCTACTCGTTATAGTACATCCTTGCATTCCCTCTTCCACTATAGTTTCTTTGTTAGCTCCTCCGTTTTTTGCTCAATTTATGATCGTACTACTGACGTGCAAAATAAAAACAAAAAAACGATTTATTAAAATAACTATCAAGTACAAAATCATTAATATTAACCAAGTGAACAGCGGACGAGCTAGTTTTAACTCCAGGAATAAAATTATAAGGAACATTATTATCAATAAATATAACAAATGAAACAAAAAAAATACTATAATAAGCTTTTCGACCATAATAAAGAGATCAACGTTCGTTAGAGACGAGCTCACTGTACCGCAAGTATTTGAAACATTATTTCACATCATATATTTTTAACAATAATGGCCAGTAAAATTGCCTCATCAAAATATCAAAAAAAAAAAAAGAAGAAAAAACCAATTAAAAATTATCTATTGGAATTTAACAAGTGATTGGCATAATATAACAAAAAAATACATACGATACCTTGTATGGCTCTTTTTCAGTATTCATCTTTAACACAACCAACCGTAGTGTTATAAAAGCATATTCGTTAATAGGCTTTACACAGATTTTCAGTTCTACTACTACAGTCCCTTCAAATGTATAAGGAGCTATAGTAGAAATACTGAAAAAGTACCCGAAACCCGTTGACGAATATGTCATATTTTACGTTATAATTGTCCACGTTAAAAATTATAATAATATAATACACAATTTACACATAATAATTTAACAATACTAACCTAGTTATTTTTCTAAGTCTTTCTCAGTATCACGTTACCAAACTTTTTTCTCTTCATTTGACCATAATAACTATTTATAATAATTTGCACTTCTACAGCCAACATAAGTTATACTGAACATACTTCAACTTTGTTATGTTAATTGTACTTAATTAATAATAGTTCATCTTTGTTTATATGCTATAATAACTATTATCACGTGTAACCTACGATTTGAAACATTTCAGTAGCTTTCTAAAAACCAGGACTCAAAATTTTTCATTTTGTCTGCAACTCTATTTTGAGTGTACAAATAATATATGGATAAAAATTTAGGACCTTCAAACATAATGGTACTTTAAATTGCTCCGAAGTCGGTAAAAACAGTGAACAATTTATTTCACAAGTACAACACTCCTACTATTTTAGGTATTCGATCGACCAATAAAAAATATATCTTAAGTTTACACATGTTAAGAAAGTTGATACCATATTGTGCATCTTAACTTTCCACTAGTCCCATAGATCATTTTAATAGGGGTCAGCCCCAAAAAAAGAGAAAAAGAACTTATACAAATGTTCTCTAAACAGAACACTAGCTAATGAACACAAAAAAGAGAACAAATCAAAAAACACTGAAATTATACCTTAAGAAATATTAATACAAGAAAATTTTTAATAAAACTTGATTTAACTTGACGAAATGTTTTAAATTGACTTAAATCGCTCTTAATCTCGCAAATTAAACTGTTTTAAATTACAAACAACCTAAAGGATACATCAATATGTGCGCGTATGTGGAAATAAAAAATCAATTTATCAGTTCAATGTTTATTGCAATAACAACAGTACCCCATTATACAATGCTGTATTATTTATTATTGTAAAAATATGAAAAAATTCCCCCTATGAAAAGAAAATAAAAACGTACATCTTCTTTATATACAGAAATAATTATCAATTGAACGGAATAACGGACTAACAGCATCGAAATAGTCTACCTTTTTTTTTTTTAAAAAAAAAACAATATTGAATTGAATGTGACTTTAATAAAGAAATCGATAATGCATTTTGCATACAGCATGAACATTTTTTGATCGGCTGTAGTGTTATACTTTAAATAGGCGATGGAAAACATTTTTTTTTTATAGTAAAATTATTTTTTACTTTATCATTAATCCTGTGCAACAGCTACAACAGCAGTGGCATTTTTCATCTGCACAGCTGCTGCTTGCTTGGCTTGATGAGCTTGCAATACGGCAACTGCTTCTTCAACCTATTAAAAAAAAAAAAAAAACAATACCCAATATTAAAATAATCATTATTGTTTTTATGATTAGTTTTATATTCGTTAAAAGATTCATTAATGTATATAGCATCAACGAACCTCTGCCTATATAATGAATACATAGGCGCATGAAAAAAATTAAAAATAACAATTATTAAGAAAAGTAAATGAAGAGGAAACAGTGATAAAAAGGAATAAGAGAACAAATAAAAAAACTTAAGCCATGTATAGAGGGGCAATAGCCAAAAATAGTTTTAAAAGAGAACGTAGAAGTGCGAAAGAGAAAAAAAAAGTTAGAGAAATCACAGATAATTTAAATAAGAAAACAGTACGAAAAATAACTCGCTGGAAAAAGTAGAGCAGAAAATAGTCAAGAAAAAGATCCCTCTTCCCCTCTGCTGGCTCGCGTGACATTTCCAGATGTATCTACCGGGGACTTCATCGGGAATCTTGCCTCAGCCCCACACTTTTCAATATCTATCTTCTTAATATTGTTTCTCTCCCTATAATTTTCTTCTCTCTTCTTTTCGCAGATGATATCCTTATCTACTCCAGTTGTAACGATGTGGCCGCCGCCAACGAAGAGATCAATAACTCTTTATCTATCCTTAGTATCTCCCTCTCCTCAATTCACTTCTTTTTCTCTCCTTCAAAGTCTTCCTGTATGTTGTTTTCCCTCCGCCCCTACAATCAAGCTTTGATAAGTATTATTTTATCTAACATTCCGATTCCGCTCTTCAGCTTCTTCTGCTACCTTAGTGTTATTCTCAACAGCCGACTCACTTTCCATGAACACATTTCTACAAATCCTCCCTCAAAAGACTCAATCTCCTGAAAGCCCTAATCTTCATCCAAATGGGATGGTGACACTTCTATTCTCTTAATCCTTTACAAAGCTATAATTCGTTCCAGAATCGATTACTACTCCATCATCTATGGAAATTCGTCTGTATCTCTCCTCGCCAAACTGGACAAAATTCAAAACTGCTGCTTTCGGATGTGCATTGAAGCTCTAAAATCTTCTCCTATTCCTGCTATCCTCTCTGAATCTGCGATACAACCACTTTTTAGTTGCAGATCGCAGCTTGGTTATAATTTTCTAATTAAACGTCTTTCTGTGTCCTCACCTAATCTTATCTTCTCCTATCTTAGTATTAAAAACCAATGGCGTTTTGTTCCTCATAAAATCCCGATCCTTTCTCTTGTAGCAGCTCGAGTCTCCAATTTCTCGCCTCATGTCTTTTCTTATCCCAAGCTTCCTAACTTTTCCCATGACTTCACCAGAATTTGGCAAACTATTAATCTCTTCTCTCTCCTTCTCCAGACCAGCTCCATATCTACAATCCAAGCCGAATTCCTCCACTTGCTTGATACATCTTTTCCTTATCATCTAACATTGTTCACTGACGGTTCTAAAAAATGAGAACGTGGTAGGCGGCGCGTTTACCACCCTCTCACTGCATCATTCTGAATCTTTCAAACTCCCTTCCTTCTGTTCTATCTTCACAGCGGAGTCTATCTCCATTTTACACGCAGTCTCGTTCATTCCATCAATAAGAGGAATCAGTAAATGTCCCATTGCCTCCGATTCCAAAAGTATTTTTCAAGCTATTTCTTCTCCTCCTACTTATTCCTCCAACTCTATTATCCTCTCAATTCATTTTCTCATATCTAACCTACTCTCATACCGCTCCATTACTATTGACCTTTTGTGGGTTCCTAGCCATTCTGGCATCGAGGGCAACGAGTTAGTGGATTTTTTTGCCCGTTCGGCCGACCGCGATGGTCCTTTACTCGGTAATTTTCCTACCTCGGACATCCTCCTTCTTTCCTCAGCTAATCATTCCCGACTATGGTCGGACATCTATCCTTTTATATTTTCTAATCGCGCCTCTCATTATCTTCAAATTCAGCCGGTTCCCTGCTCTCAGCCAAGGTTTCATTCCTCTTCTTATCAACGCTCCGCGATCGTTTCCTTAATCAAACTGCGTTTTAATCACCCCCTACTACCCTTTTCACGTTTTCGTTTTCCCTGTTCTCCTCTCCCGATTGTCCCCTTCATAGTTCCATCTCTCCTCCCATATGTGATGCAAACCACATCTTCTTTGAATGCCCTGTCCTTGATTCTGAGCGCTCTGCTTTGTACTCTAAAATCTTAACAATGGGTTTTCCTGCTCCTTATAATTCTTCCTTTGTTCTTTTCTTTCCATCTCCAGATATGATCCCTGTACTTCAATCTTTCCATCTCCAGATATGATCCCTGTACTTCAATCTTTCCTAAACTCTATTTCTAATCGTCTCTCTATTTAACCCTTTCCATAATTTCTGTAGTTATTAGGTCAAAGCCGCTGGCGCACCCGAAAGAAAATGTATAAAATAATAGTATTTTATATTAAAAAAAAAAAAAAAAAAAATTTTAGTCAAGAGATAAAAGAAATAAAACGCATTTACGAAGTGTAATGGCAATATGTATGATTTGTAAATAACATAGGAGCGGTGTAAAATTTAAAAAAAAAAAAGAGCTCTCGCAGAGCTATTTAATACAAAACAAAAAAAATAAATACCAATACCAATGTGAGCAGATTTAAAAACATAAAAAAAAACTTACTTTAGCTTTCAGTGATTCAGTATTTTCCAACATGTGTAATAGCTCCGAATTATCAATTTCCAATAACATGCCAGTAATTTTTCCAGCCAATTCAGAATACATTTGCTAAACATTAACATTTAATAAATATTAAATTAAATATAATCTAAAAAACAACTTAAATACCAAAAATACGATACACAAACTACGTAATTTATAAGATGAAAGAACGAAAATTAGTAAAGGTATGCAACGATAACATCGCTTCATTTGGTTTCTTTCTTATTTCATTGTCGTTACATTTTTGTTCACAATTTAAAATTTACAAAAAAATGTTTAATTGTAAATTATTTATAATTTAAAATTAATTTCAGTTAAAACTTCGAAGTAATGTTTTTAGTATGAGCATATGATACACAGGAAAATAATAAGGTTTGGTTAAATCTAAAAATAAATTGTGATTACCTCTATACATATAGCCTATGGATAGGTCAGATCTTAATATTTCACACAAAACGAAGCCTGGCATCGATAAGAGTATAGATTTTACACGCTACAACAATAAAGTATGAAGGTAGAGGTTTTTTTGTTAAGTACAAACAAAACAACTTTGAATTAATATTTTAAGGTATTTTAAATTGTTTACAATTTAAAATTAATTCAAAATCATTTAAAATTAAAATTTTAAAGTTTCAATTACATTTTAAAAATTTTTCATAATTAAAAATTAGTTGACTGTTTTTTTTAATCCATTGACTTTAAGTCGTTATGCTCGTTTAAATATAAACTATGAATAACATAAAAAATGAGTGAACTAAAGTTTGGGCCAAAAATTAATTAGTGCCATTTTTATGCAGTTTTAGCTGAAAATTTAATTGGCACAAGTCACGGCACATAGTTAGAACCAATATTTGAATTTCAATCATGAACACGTAAAACAAACCCCAAACCTTTAAAAACTATTACATTGTTAGCAAACGGTATATCAAACAATAGGCACCAATTAACGATTTTTTAAGCTTTTCAACTAATACGCTCATACACTGAAGAAAAACTTGTCGACAAACGTATTCTCGTGTTTAGAAACTAGAATGCTGAAAGTGATTCATAGAAGCACATGTACGAAAATACTTTTCATGTTTAGCAACATTTCGAGTCGAACAAACCACTACCCATTTTTAGCTGTGTAAAACTTGAAAACATCAAAATTTAAAACTTCTCGACCAACATATATCAAATAGAATAAACTGAAAACTAAGAAGACTTAACACGCAAATATGAACGTACATTCGAACTATTTTATTTGAAGTAACGAATGAAAACATTAAACTTAAATTCCGCCAGGTTTTAAATCTGTGATTTCCAATGAAGGCCACACGATGCTCTTTTTCCATGGAAACGAAGTACTTCTATAGAATTTGTGAAAAATAAAGATCCAAGCAAACACAATATTTTTAACGACTTCGTGACAATTAGAGAAAATGTTCAAGCTATCAAACTGCAGCTTTATCTTCGATGAAGAAAACCATAAACACATGACACCAATGAGAATCGAATTATAAATAACTTTAGTTAATCAAGTAATTAACAAGTAATGAAACGCTTACTGATTTTTCTTACTTTACTTTCACAACGATCACAACAAATTACACTCATCCATGCAAAGACAACAGAAAATCAAGACTTTACAATTATACACAGTTGAACATCTACCCAATATAACCGAATATAAATTATTAACTCATTCGGTACCAAGTTTACTTCCCTTATTATATAATTTACCTGAATAAGAGGGAATAGACGTTCTCCAAGCATTTGTTTCTGTTCGTTAATATCAGCTGAAGCAAGCATAGTTGCCGTAAGTGGTTCCTGTCCTTGTACATGCACTGCAGCTTGGGATACTTGCGGTTGTTGCGCCAACTGCATTCCCGGCTGTGGCGGATTCCGCATATTTGATGTGTATTTAAAGGCAGCTGTGGCGCGATTCGCAGCGGAAACTGCTGGTACAGGTGCCTGAGTGATTGGTACTGTTCTCGTCTGTAGCGTGGATGCCGGTTGAGCTCCAGTGATTTGTCGATTGCTAATCGCTGTACGAATTGTCTGTTGTGCCGCCACTGACGATGGTGCTCTTGGAGTCGAACGGAACTGTTGGGCAGCTTGTATACTGGTATAATCTGTACATATTGGAAAAATAAATGCGCGTTACTATCGTTTTTAAAAAATAAAAAATTAAAATAATAACGTAAAAATAAGACTTTTCATTATTCGAATAGTACGTTGGCTAAGAGTAATACAAAAGATTTATACGTTTGATCTTGAAGTTGAAAATAAAAAAAAAACAAAGAGTAAAATAATAAATAGACGAAGTAACTTTAACACAAAAATTGAATGTTTTCGAAAGATAAAAAAATATAAAAACTTAACACGCCGAATCAGCTGTTGTTAAAATGAAAAAAATTCCGCGTTTTAAGTTGACAAATCTCAGACAACTATTCGTAAAAAAAACAATTTTAATTTTAAAGCAGAAATAATAATTATAATTACGGTTATACAAACATAATACAAATTGAATGAAATAGAACCAAGAACTGTATAACATTTTTTCAAAACGTTGAAGACATTTTAAGTTCTAACACAAAACACTATTCGTGTATCGATCAATATCTGAATGCAAACATCAAATAAATTTAATAAAAAAATATAAAACCACCGAGAAATATTTATAATTAATCTAAATGTTAATTCTATTCAAAAGAAATTATGAACTTTTCAAATCTAAATCGTCAAATAAAAATACGTTTTTTTTCTCCTAATAAACGTAATAAATGTTAATTAGTAAAAAGTTCATTTATTATTGAAAATTAATTTAATCACCGTTACATGAAGTTAAAAATCACCTTTTAACGAAACTTTTATTATTTAAAAAAATTAGATAACGAACTGTGATAACTTACTAGCTGCTTGAGTAGCAGGTCTAATCTGTGATTGTGCAGGCCAGCGAGGTTGTGGACGCATCTGCATTTGAGCTGGTCCATAGAACCGCTGTGGCTGAGGTTGATACGTAGGCAGCAGATAAGTTCCGGTAGCAGGTGTCTGAAAGATCGGACCCATTTGCTGCATACGCAAACTGGCTATACGCTGCATGTACTGAGACGTAAGATGTGCTTTACGATCTTCTTTACGCTGAGCTAAAGCAACATACAACGGTTTGATGCCAACTATACGTCCGTTCATTTCTGTAACTGCTTTGGTCGCTTCCTCCGGAGATGAGAAACAAACGAATCCAAATCCTTTGCTTCTTCCATCTTCAACCATAACCTTTAGAGTAACAATCAGACGTATTACTTCATCAAGCATGCAGGAAGTAGTATATTTTAATATCAAATACGTTTGAACTTTCGTATTATTGTTAAATATGATCTATAAAATACTAGAACAGGTAAGCTCAAGGCAATCAAGGAAATCTAGCTAACTTGTCCGACTTCAAAACAAACAAGTCCAAAACTGAAGATGAAAGACTTATCGTAGTCAGAAAATATAACATAAATATTTACCCTTTATATTAAAATTTAAATGTTTACTGTTTTTCAACTGTGAGTGTTCGTAATTTTTAGTTCATTATCGAAAATTTTAAAAATATATCACCAAAAAACTTATTAAAATGTTTCAAGCTTAAACTTTGCACTGAATTTTTTACACGACTACATTAATTCGAATGATACAAAACATTTTAAGCTGGAACCTCACTTATTAACATCTTTCAAAATGTGTAAATCAAAGAAATTAATACGGCTTTGGAACAACAATATAGAGTGCAGTGGAATTTACATCAATGGCTTATTTTTCAGCGGTGTGCAAGACAAGGAAAACCAATTTCTGACCTAAGAATATAAATATGCGCAACCATCACCACTTGAATTCCAGGTTCACTGGTGTGAACTTAGCAGGATCAGAAAAGAATATGAATAAATGGGAAACAAATCTATTGTATACGTTTCGCGATTAACATTGCTCTATTATCAGGATCAGAAAAGAATATGAACAAAGTGTTAACAGTTTTATATGAAAAATTAGTTAAATGGAAAGTAAATAATAAAAAGAAAACCGAGGTAATGAGAATTAGTAAAGGTATATCAAATTAACAAACATAAAAATCGTTAATACTCAACTAGACCAAGTAATGAAAACATGTTATGAAGGCAGTGTGATAACAGGTAACAGAAGCGTAACAGCTGTTAAAAGAATAGGATAGGTAGAATGCGCATTTAATAATAAAAAATCAATATTAAGAAATAAGAACCTTAGTATGGAATCCTAAAAAAAATTCATTAAATTAATTTGGAGTATGCTTAATTACGGTTGTGAAAGTTGAATTTAAACATCGAAAAAAATAAAGAAACTAAATTCAGTGGAGGTGCCGATCTGACGCAGAATGACAAGAACATCTGGAAAAAGAAAACGAAATCCTAGAAGAATCAGATGAAAAAAAAAAATTTAATAAATCATTTTGAAAAGCATAAAAGCTACTAGAGCATACAAAAAACAATAATTTCAAAAAAATACTACAGAGGGTAAAATCGCTGGCAAAAGGCAGAAAGGAAGACCAAAGGCATCTATAATGAGAAGTATGTATAACGCGCCAATTGAATATAATACCAAGAATTTCGGAAAATAGATATCACCATGATAATGGTATTTACTGAATAGATGAATAATTTTTATGTATTCAGTTATTTATAAGATACCTGTCTTCACTCGTCAAGTCAACAAAATCGACACTTGCAATCACATATCTTACTTCAATGATCATAAGTTTTTAAGTATAACAAATTAAGTTTCTAAAGTTACTGAGTATTTTTTTTTTTTTTGGAGGGAAGGGGGTAAAATTTATTTTTACAAAATCGGTTTAGTTTGAAAAATTTCAAATTAATCGTTTAGTTATCTATATTGAGCTTTAACTTCATATTTATAAATATTTTAAGTATTCCTACAAGTACATATGAAGTTAAGTTATAAATGTATATTTTATATTTCAAACACTTCAAGCAGAATGCTTGAAAATTACTAAGTCTCAGACGTGGTTTTCTTAATTTTTTTAAAATTATTTCAGTATTATAATGAGTGATATAAAATTACCAATTAGTATTAAACGTATACACATACTCGAATCGTGTTAATATATTTAAGCATGTGAGTTTTATGATACCAATTTTAAATGCTCTTCATGTTACAAAATTTCTGGCACAATGTACATCGGTTTTTAAAAATAGGTAATTTTTTAGATAATCAAATAATCGGTCATTATGTTTAGTCTTTCCTTTTTTTTTTTTATTGAATTTATATAAGTTACCTATAAATATATGTACGTCTTTTTCTTCCAGTTTTTCATTATAATAAGCGAATAGTGTATTTATACATCCACATTCACAAAAATAAAATGGAAATATATGTAAAATTCGTAATAAATTACGAATCTTGACATAAATTTCGAATGTACAAATTTAGAAGGCTTAGACTTGTATACATGATAGCATTTGTAGCCACTTCCGTTTGTATAAAGCCTTAAATAAATCTGAAAACAATTTCAGAAGTAATATTGATAACGTATTTAAATAAAAATTATTTTTATATGGGACAGAATACTTCAGTAAAATTTAATAACGTTTTTAATTTTCTAAATTAATAAACTCTAAAAAGAAAAATTAACCACGAAAGATTAAAATTTCATTTTTTGTTATTAAAAATAAAAAATATTAACTTGTTTCTAACTTTTGATTTTTTTTTTTTTTTTTTTTGAACAAATTTAAATAATAACAACGAGAATATTATAAATCATATGTTACTATTTTAAAACCATCACCTAATTCTAACTCAATATGAAAACACAGAACAAAGTTATAATAATTAGCGATTAAACATTAAATCGAAGAACTAAAAGAAAATGTGAAAGGATAAATTAATGAATACACAATTTCTTTTTATAGCTTTTTTAAAATTTAGTCCATTGCAGAATTTATTTAAAAAAAAAAAAAAATAAAATATTACAGAAATTAAAGTACTGGATGAATAAAAAAGAACCAATCTTGAAAAACCAGATGAACGACTATTTTTCTAGGAGATATATTTCTGATTTAATAATTCATTTTCACGGATCTCTGTTCCTGATAATTAATTTACCTGTAATAATGAGGCAGAAATAAAAATAAAATACGTACTTTAGCACTAGTAATCGTTCCAAATTGAGAAAATTCTTTCCTTAATCTTTCATCATCAATCGTATCATCTAAATTCTTGACATATAAATTTACACCCTGGTAGCGATTCAATCTCTCCATTTTCATCATTTCGAATTTCCTTCGTAATTCCTGCTGACGTTCGGCTTTCTTTTGTGCACGTCCTACATATAATGGCTAAAAAAGAAATATAACAGTAAATTAATAAACCAATTCAAAAATAAAATCGTAAATATACACAAACCTGCCAATAACTAAACTACAAGAGTAAATTACATAAAAAAGCAAAAAAAAACAGTAGTAACAGGTAGAAGAAGTATACCCCCTCTCTTTCTTATCCAGTTAATATTTAAACGTACTTTCCATAAAAACCTTAGCAGACCAAAATTCGAATAAATAAAACATGTACAATGAAGATCTTCCAAATGCCTTTAAATAAAATATTAAAAACTGAATAAAAATACAGTCTAAGGTAAGCGCAAATAAAACTAAACGTATCGTTTTAATGGTCAATGAGACAAACCTATTAAAAGTTAAATCGATAAATATCAATAAATATCGAACGCGTCAAACTACTCAAATAGCTACAATGAATACTTAAATCACGATCATGAAATCAAACAGAAAAAAGGCCAACTTATTGAAACGAAAATGTAAATCTCAAATTATGACAAAAAATAGTCGAATGTTTAAGGTCCCTCCTGTAAGAAAAACATGATGAGACATTTTAAAGTATTAAAAATGTGCCTCTCTGGGCCACGCGCACAATTGCATAAATCGTACGTGTGGTGATGCAATCCGTTCCATGCGTACAACTCTTAGTAGTATACACGCGTAGATTTAAAAAGCAAAAATAGGTGAATCCTTAAGGACTTAAAATTCGTTATCAAATTTCGAAATTAAATAGAAAAAAATAAAACTATTTGCCGGAATGTAAGAAAAACTAAAATTCTAATCACATCCTACACGGTAAAAGTAAAGAACACTATTTGTCATTCTAAAAGAAAGGATTGAAAGATATTCTGGGATGGGAAGGAGAAAACTTCTTCGTTGAAAAGCAATTAAGACTGAACTGGGATCAAGAGCACTAGAAGCTCTCCCGTTTAATGGAAAAAAAAAAAAAAATCATGGTCACTAATATGGTATAAAAAATTAATTTTCAAAGTAATTTCTCTAAGGAGTTTAGCAGTATCTCTCTCTCTCTCTCTCTCTCTTTGAATTGTACATTCCTAGAAAGGACATCGTAACACAGAAATTCCGTCATCGTTGAGTAAGCAGTTTACACCATCTGTCTCTACTATACGCTTCTTGAACACATTCACTGAAGCTCTTCACGTTAAATTCTCGAATCCCATCCGACCATCTTAAAGGTACATGGCCACGACCACGTTTGTCACACGGTTTCCCCTCGACGAAGAGTGCCTCCAGGTCATTTGTCCAGACCACATGGCCGTCAAACCGCCCAATTCTGGTATTTCCGTTAATTGACGTTTTGGTTGGTTCATCAATCTCCATTAATATTGATTCATTGGTCCTCTTAAGTCATCCATGGGACCCGTACATTCGTCTCTAGCACCATAACTGGAGAGATTCAACAATGTACCTGCGTTCAGTCCGGTGTATGGTCCAGGTTTCAGCGCCATATAAAAAGATCGAGAATACTAATGATTTTACTGGTCTAATTTTCACCTTCCTGTTTACGATTTTATCAGGTCAAATTTTTATTAATCGACCCGTCGTGATTTTAGTTCTTTGCGTCCGACGTCGTATTTCTGCTTTGCAACCTTCAGTATTCTCGACAATTAATCCTAAATATGTAAACATATTAATCACTTCTATGCCGTCTATCTGTTTTATGTTAGGAAAATTATTTTTAGATCGATTGATTATAATAATTTAATACTTTTTCTGTTAATTATCAATCCGTATTCTTTACTAATTTGTTCCAATCTTTGAAAAGGGCAGATCATATTTTCAACACTTGTAGTTATCAACGTGGTATCATCAGCGAATCGGAGATTTGATACTTTCTGTCCATCAATTGGAAAACCATCGTTCCATTCTATTGTATATTTATCATCATTATAATATATTATCCTCCTCGTATATGGATAGCAATCACAGTATATCGTTTTTCCCGTTTTAAGGGGTTATACCTAACCAGGCATACCGAAAAATGAATCAATTTTTGGAAATTTTTTTCTCAATTATTAATTAATGAATCAAAATAAGGGTTTGGAACTTTATTGTATATGTCAGGGGTGGCCAAGCTCCTTGATAGTCCGAGCCATTTTTTTCATAATGTCGACGTAAATTGCTAGCTTTATAATTTTTGACCGTAGAATTACAAATAACACATAATGCTTTTCCGTTATTGTCAATGAAAAAGAAATTCTCCTCCCATCCCACTTATTATTAAAACTTCTATTTTCTTGATCGTATTTTCCTTTTTTTATTTTCGTTCTCTGTTGTCGTATTTTTAAAAGAACTGGAAATAAATAAAGAAATTCAGGAAATACAAGTTTCGAGTTAGTGATTAAAACAATAACAACAAGTATTACATCCTACGAAACAAATTTAATTAACTTACCAAAAATTCCAGATTACAAATTATATCCTCCGTAGCAAGAGTGATAATAGAAATTGTTTCCTCCAAAGCACAATGTCAACTCTCCGTTGCAATGGAAATTAACAAATTCAAAATCGGTCTGGAGTCAGTTGATTACGCCATTGTTTATGTTCATTAGCGCAGTTTTCGATGAGTCATAGAATAGTATGGACTCGTCGAAAACTGCGCGAACGAACATAAACAGTGGCGTAATTGACTGACTCCAGACCGATTTTGGATTTCTATTCTTAACATGGACGGAAATGAAATTTGTTACAACGTTGCACACTTAAGAAGTCATTTAAAGTTTTGAAACGTATTTGCTATACGAAATATGCAAAATATAGGCGTGCCAATTTTTTTACCTTTACTTCTTTATCCCAGCACCGTATAACTGCCCTTACAAGCATGCATTTTGCTATTCAGCCTCTTTTCTGAGCGACGTAAGGTCTCTCCGAGCGCTTTTTTGCTGATGTTTCAATACTGAGCGCGATCTGCGACTTTAATGCGACGTTGATCGATTTCCAAGGAATAAAATGATATGGTTTTATATTAAATTTCAATTGCAGTATGTTCATAACAGCTAGCAGTCCTCGAAACCCGTCGTTGTACGTAATTACAGCAACGTTAGTCGCAATATCAACCACACTTTTACTGCCGGATATCATTTTCGAACGACGGCATTCAAACTTTCATTCGCATTATGTGTGAATCCTCCAAGGCAAAATGGAGAGATACTCTCTCGTTAGAGATCTTCATAAATTTTTTAAACGGCGTCAAATGCTGTCATTGGCATAGCTGGTTTATGAGTATACATTCCTAGAGTATACGAGGCTTTCACATTTTGCCAAGAGCACCAAGAATCTGCTCTTAGAACATCTTTCGTGCTGAGGCTTTTTATCCGTTGAAATTTTATGGTACAATGTAGCATATATTTCCTTCCGCATTCTCTCTACTGAATCTGTATTTCGATGTATAGCCAGTCCGTAATATATACTCAGAGTTCATCAATCAATTTTCTTTGACCGCCAAGAATTTTTTCTTTTTTTAAATTTCGTAGTCTTGTTCTAAGCCTTTATTGTGCATGCCCTACGCCATTCTTTTTTTTTTTCGGTAACAAGAAAATCACCGTGTGCATCTTGGATACACTTATGCATTTTTAGGGCATACCGAACATTGTACGAGGGGTCAAAACGCGACAACATTTCAACCACAGCATCCGGCTCCATTTTTCCTGCACTCCCACGATTATTGCATAACAGTATTTTCATGTAAAACGTGCCATTCTTCGTATTCAGCGGTGTCTTTCTTGTTTCCCCAATACTCGCACTCCTTGCAATATTTTGATTTTACGCAAATATCAATTACTTTTCCTGAAAACCATCCAATTAAACTTGCAAATCCGCAAAGAAAAGAGAGGTCACACGTTTTCTCCAGGAACCGTCGCCCGACACTGTCAATTCATTAAGCTGCCCTTTTTTTACAGAAATTTGTTTTTTTTACGCGGCAACTGAGGATTTACATTTCACTGCGTCTGTAGCTATTGCAATACCTTTTACAATTCGATCGTATGATTTTTGAAACACTGGTTTTGGGAGACACATGAATGCACACAATTTACTTATTCCATTAATCCCAATACCGACTAATTTCATAGCAAAAGTTAAACGTCTATTTATATCGTAAATATGACCATTAATGAGAGGGCTGCTGATAATGGAAGTACTTCCGCACTTTTCACGCGTTGCAACAAGCTCAAATTCAAGGCCGCATTTACATGACTCCGAAAAAGTAACACTGCCTGCGCATTCTTTATACACAGAATTTGCGACAGTACGGTAAAAACAGGAATAAAATTTACGATTCGGTAACCTAATGTAGCATCGATTTCAATATCATTTTAGGATGTTGCAGTGCCGGTTGGACGGTTTTCTGTGGGAAATTCTGCTCAAGCTGGCACGAGCTGTTGATGATTTAGTTCCATTTTTATCAGCGTAAATTTTCTCATTCATTTTTATTATAAAAATTTAACGAGTGTCTACGTTTCACGCAGATACATTAATACACGAATATATCATATGGGCAGGTCTACCTTTCCTTTATTCTTTCACTCGACATAACAATTATCGAAGTTATTTTATTGAACTGTCGGTGGACTGGCTCTATATCTTATGGGTAACAAGTGTGAAAGCCGACGTGATTATGATTTTTATTGTACAGAAAGTGATTCTTTAGAGACAGATATGGTATTTAAATTTACATCGTTGACAGTACTTACAACCTTATTAACATCATTTACATTATTTGTATCGTTGATAACGGTTACGCTGTTTACACCATTTACAACATTGACATTGAAGGTATGCGTCGTTATCGAAAGGAGAGCACGAACCGTACTAAACTAGGAGATATTAGTAGCGCGTTTCAAGTGCGTCGACGTGTCGTGAAAAGACGGCACCAATGCACGTGGAATTGCGTGATGTAAAAATGGTTAGTTCATTCTTCAGTTCAAGTTCGAATTCTGCGCACATAAATTCAAAGAATGTGGAACAGTGCAACCCCCGTAAATCCAAGTTAAGATCACCATTGAGAACTTCGACCATTTCAGCATCTTGTACGGAATTTACGTTAAACTGATCGACGTCTACAATGCGGAAGAAGAGACGTATAACCTGAAGAAACTCGCGGTCCACTAATTCACCATCCAAGAAGCGGGACTCGATCATTGCTTTCTACTCTGGAACTAAGGGCTAACCATCACCAATCTTGGTTAGTACAAATGAGAAGACATTACCTTGCCGCACAAATTGCATGAGCGGGTGGTAGTGTAGCGGTTGCCCGATAATTTCGCTGCAGAACTTTTTACTTGATTGCTTGTAAATCTGTGTCTAGCAAACGGGCGGTAGTTGACGGATGTCGCCGGTAAACACCATGTCCATACCCGCAAACGGACGCCCATGATCATGCATAATGTGTTGAAATCAAAAATTTCTGCCCACGGAGAGCGGATCCAATCGTACTGCACTCGTCGACGAAAACGATGCGAACATTTGCGAACACTGTACAAAACGCGTTCAGTGCTTCCACTTGGAGGTCCGTCATCTTTTTTGCGAGATCCTGATACGAAAGACAGCGTGTACAGTGGATCCGATACATGAATAAATAATACTTTTTTTGTGTTTTCATGGTAACATTTTATGGTAAAATTTCGAGGGATACTTCGTGTGATATTTCGTGGGATGGACAAATTTTTGGAATGGCCCCCAGCCATAACATATTCATGTTAATAACTACTTAAAAAACACTAACGTACAGCAGATGAGCGTGTAACTCGGGATAACAGGTCGAACTGTTTAATGCGTGTGTAGAGCATTAGTCTAACAGTCATTTTAACGTTTTGTGGCGTTTTATGACTTCAATAATGTTTATTAACGCCATCTGTATAGATTTCGAAGAAATACAACTGATTTGTATCGACAAAAACTACCAAACAGCTGTAAATATATTCGAAATGTTGTGCGCGGCAGAGCGGCCTTTTCAAATGTTTTGGAGCGCTCAGAGGCGTATCACAAAATAGGCTGAAAAAATTATTTATCCTTGCTTGTCCCAAAAAATTGTTTTTAAATATCATTTTTGAACAGTTTATGCATCGTTCAAGCCAATAAAAAAATAATAGAAAAAAAAATTTGCTGGGTAGCATAACCCCTTAACTCTAGCTGTCTTCTGATCATATAGCTTTGCAATTAATGAAACTAAAATGGTTTGGAACTCCCATTTCCTTAAGAATTAACCATAATTTACTTCACTGGACACAGTCGAACGCTTTATGATAATCTACAAAACACAGAATTACTTCTGTGTTGTACTCTCTTGCTTTTTCAACTAATTGTCACACATTGAGTATCTGTTGTCTTGTATCTCTGACTTCATGAAACCAGCCTGTTCTAGCAGAATTTGATTTTCCATTAGAGCATATAATCGGTTATAAATTATCCTGAGCATTACTTTGCTCGCATGTGATATCAGTGATCAATCTCAGGCGCCGTACGCTACATAGCGCGTTGGCGCAACCTATTCGTACATTTAGCTGTACCGATATAGGTTGTGTACCAGGCAATTGTAATATGCAACGCAGGTGTACACACGCAAGACTACATTCGGAACTGATTGAAGCCGCTTGTTATCGCGCTACAAGTGCAGTCCGTCCGGTGTGGGTCTGCTGTGTACTGACCTAGCGCGCATATGATGTTGTACGTGGTGGTTTGCCATTGCCTTCCACGTTATAAGTGATATAGTTCGATAATTCCCACATTCAGTCGCTGATCTTTTTTTGTGAATTGTTGCATAAATTGATGTGTTGCCCACTCTCTCTAGTTTGCCATATGATATTACAAATCATATGCATGGCATGTATCGCTTCATCCCCTGCTAGTTTCAGTAACTCGGCAGGTATTTCATCTGATCGTGAGGCTTTATTATTCTTAAGATGTTTCATTGCATTTTGTACTTCACTATTTAATATTCCTAGTTCTAATTATTTGAGTCAGCTGTCGGAACATATACTTGTGTATCAGATGAAAGTTTATCGGCTTCCATTTTATTCGTATTATGATTATAGGTCGGCTAAGAGCTCCATAGCTTCTAAGTAAATGACTCATATTCTTTTGAATCAAGAAAGCAACACCTTGTCTACCTTTGCTTTCGTGGCTAGCACAGTATATAATATAATTGCTACCTTCGAAGTGTCCATTTTGATTATGTGTTTCACAAATGCCGCAAACTGGCATTTTGTATCGATTCAGTTCATCCTCCATTATCTTCAGCTTACCAGCTTCTAGCAGACCACCTACATTCCACGTTTCTATTCTATTAATTTTACAGTTTCATATTGATTTCTCCAGTCGCCAATTTACCATACTGGTCCTGAAGACCACCAGAACGCTCGGTCACATATTTCACATCTTGAGCCCGGGATTCAAAACGCTGAGTGCCAGTCGTATCACATGGCAAAGCCTATATTCAGCATTTCATATGTTTACATGGGAAATTACTCCAGTGGTTTCCCATTGCCTGCTATTGGATTTTCTGTCAGTGTTTACTCCCTTAGCCTTTGGATAAAGATCCTAACCGCAAGGCAGTGGGGGGGGGGCATCGGATATAGCGCCCGACACTCGCTCTCCTTTTAGTCGCCTCTTACGACAGGCAGAAAATACCATGGGGGAATACTAACCCGTCAGTATACTTATACGTTATTTTCATGGCTCCATTAAAACATTTACTAACGTATAAATATAACTTACTCGTCCATCACCAAATACATCTTTTCCGTTTAATTCTTCAACAGCTCGCTCAGCACAATCCGGGTCTTCGAATGCAACGAAGCCAAATCCTTTAGATGAACCATCTTCGTTGTACATGATCTAAATCGAATGAAATAAATTATACAATAAAACCATCAAGAATTCAGAATAAAGATTAGTAATCAATTTCATTATTACATTTTAAAAGTAGAATATTCTTAGAGAACTTCTTAATTGTAAATATAATATAAAGTAGACAAAATTACTCAACATTTTATACTATTACATTATGCAAATATGTAAACTTACTTTGTGACTGGTGATTTGCCCATACTTTTCAAATAAGGTATGCAATTTAGTGTCATCAACATTGTCGGCTAAATTTTTAACATATACGTTAGTAAATAATTTTGCTCTTTCACCGAGTTCTCTTTCACGTTCTTTTCGAGAGACAAATCGTCCGACAAATACCTGAAATTAAAAATAAATGAATAAGTGGGTACGCTAATTTTTTAAAAGATTTGCTTTCCAAGCTTTAATGTAATTGTATACTAATCGGAATAATAAAGTTAATCATTAACTTAAAATACAACGAACAACGAAATAGTACATTTTCATCTAAGTTTTCACTTAAGCAATTTCTCCCTCGAAAATACAGAAGAAAAAGAAAAAAAAATAAATCACTTTGATGAGAATGATGGCTCTAAGGTGAAACAAATAATAACGAAAAATCATTTTAACCCTGTTTTTCATAACACTAAGATTATTCTTCAGTCTTAACAAGTTTATTAAAATTAACTAGTTACGAAACTTGGCGCTACCCGGGTAAAAATATATTTTAGATATGTAGCAGTGGAAGTAAACGGTATAAATACGTAACGTCACGAAATGTGTTTCAGTTACTTTTTTTTTAAGAAATGATTTTATTTTTTCATACAACACACTTTTGTAAACTATATTCTTATTATTTTGGCTTCAAATGAATAAATTTTCTTGTAATTCAACTGTTGAACAGGCGTACAACTGACCGTGTGAAAAACATGGTTCCCTTAAGTTCACACCACAACATCGAAATATTTAGCTCTGTGCTTTATATTCAAACCATAAGATAATTTTACTGAAAAATGCAATCTCTCAAAATTAAGGCTAATTCGTTTGAAATTAAAGTTATTTGTGGTATAAATACCGGTTTTCCTTTGTCTGTACTAGTTATATTTACATTATATAATAAGTTTGTTTAAAAAAAAAAACGGTACTCATCAGGTAAAGTTAGAAATTAGAATAAAAAAAGTGAATTGAAGTACAAAATAAAAAATTTTAGATTCATTAGCCAGAAATATTGCAAATTATTTTCTGTATAACTTTCACCAAATCGAACACTGGTCATCTTCACATGTTTGGACCCACTTCCAGCCACGCATGACTGCCGCTTCCATAATAAGACATCAGTGGAACACCAAGGACTACATACCTCCATAATTGCGAGCAAGCTGCAGTGGATGGTTGTACAGAAAAGTAGAAACTCACATTAAAAAACTCTATGGAAAGGATCATAAATTTCTAAAATCAGCTGTAAGTTTAAATATTGACACTTCCGTTAAAATTAAAAACCCCCGCAAATAAAACGATACACTTTTACTACAAGTGTAAATCAAACTTCAGAAGCAGCTAAATTTCAATTTCGGTTCTTATGTTATTTTACTCATGATGTCAGAAGAGCTGAGTTTAGGATAATATTTTCGGTACTTAATAGTTCATTGTTTATTTTTAAATATATTCTCTTTGCATTGCTGATACTCAATCTTGTGTGTTAATTTAAACAGATTAATTTATAATAAATTTTTATTACATACTATAAATAACGAAATATATAACAAACTATTTACTGAATATAATTTTAATTGCCACTTTAAAAAAATTCATTCCAGTTCACCTAAGTATGAGTTGAGTTTTCCAAATACAACCTACAGATATCTAATTTACTTATAGATAATTTCACATGTTGTATTTTCCTTGTATCAAAAATACATAAAATTCACTGCATCAAAGAATAAAATCTTACAGGATTTATAAAATTTTTAGTGAGATTTCTTTACCTTCTATTCAAGATGAATTATAAAAATGTTTTTGCAAAACTCAAAGAAAATATTGAAGTCTGACGAAATAATGTTATGGAGAATTATGTAGATAATTTTAATTTTTTCATTGTTTCTAATTGTTTATTTGTAAAGGTGGATTTTGATTTTTCAGAATTAAGTTTTTAAACATTAATTTTATACAAACCATCATTACTTGAAAACTGTAAATTTTTTAATAACATTTCCACTTTATGGTAGTTTTGTAAATGTTCTCTTGAATGGTAATTATTTTTAGCCTTCTAAACCATTTATGGTTGTATTTTTAAAACTCATATTCAGATAAACTTGAATGACCTTTTCACGGTGGTGATTAAAATTATACTATACAGAATAAATAACGTCAAACTCATTACCTATAATATATAACAGAATAAAAATTAAGCAATAACACCATGAGAGTACATTTACAAGATGAAAATGTTATAAACTGTTTTTTTTTACGTCGTTGGTCGAATGACAAAGAGCGGAGTTAAGATATAGCCGCCGCTATCCAACTTTACCCCAGACCAACACAAAAATGTGTTCAAAATTAATTGGACATGGCTCTGCATTACTCGCGGATATTCAACGTCCAACAAACTGTTATCAAAATACGAATAAATAATGTAAAATAATCCAATCAAAACTAAATGGAAAAATGAAACTTATGAAATTACGTATGTCTCGACACTTCCGACAGAATTCCTGAAGTTGTAATACTCTTAAATACTCTGGTCAAATAATGAGAAAAAACAAAACATGTTCGATCATTTCAAAATAATTGGAATGTCAGATTACGCAGGGCAACTTTACTAAATTGGTAAGTTACAGGTTATAATCTGGACTTTGCAATCCTACCGCCAAAACCCAGTTTCGTTCTGGTAGGACCGGGTTCGAATTCCACTACCGCACATAGTAAGTTCAAAATTGGAATAGTAATAAGTGAATATCCATAGTTGTCGCGCCAAAAAAAAAAAAAAAAAAAAAAAAAAACGTTTGATTCGTATTTACCTACTTTAGATAAATTTGCCTGTATATTTTGTAAACATTTTCATTTTAGGGCGGCCTCGTTCATTTGGATTCCGCCGGTTATTTGGAGAAATCTGGGCAATTTAAATTAAACCTAAATAACATTCCAACATTTACAACCTCAATTAATACATATATTAGCTAGCTACTGTGGCGTAATTGGTTAGGCAGTGGTGTTTCGTAAGGGTAGAACCGGGTTTGAATTTCACTGCCGCACATTGTAAATTCAAAAATTTTAAATACCTATAGCTGATGCGCCATAAAAAATAAAAAAAACACGTATGGTTCGTATTTACCTACATTACATTAACACGCTTTATTTTTTTTATTTTTACATACACAATCAACAAATACATTCATATAAACTGAAAGAAAAATGTACTGCATAACAAAACACTCACGTTTATGATATAAACAAACCAAAAACTAAATTACAACGAACATATCTTAAAAATTAAACCACTATGAACACTTCTGTCGTTTCTACAAAAACATGTTTTTTCTTTTAATTCAGCATTTATTATTGTTTTCTACAAAATTCGACGGCATAATTAGGTACGTAAGGTTTGTATGAAAAATGCATTTAACGAAAAGAATATTTGTCGAAATTATGTTTAAAATCTTAAAATTTATTCATTTTACTATTTTTTTACGCCATCAAACATTTCTAGAGATAAGTTTACAAGCAAAAAAATTATAAAAACTAATGAAAATTAATTTTGATACAGTGTGAGGAATTGAAACTGAGTGCAATTTTCCATCGTAGGTTCTCTAATACACCTACATCTCAGAAATATTATTACCTTAAAATTGCTCAATTAGATAAAAATACTTATTTTCAATAATTTCAATCAATTTTTGATTTTCATAACTCCTTATGGCTCATTTAAAAAAGTTATACTTTTATAAAAATTATAATCTACTTACTTTTTTTCCATTTAATAACATGCCATTAACTTTTTCTATAGCTTTATTTGCTGCTTCCTCAGTTTCAAAATGGACGAACCCGTAACCTTTGGAAACACCGTTTTCATCTTGAACAACCTAAAAACACGAATCAAACAAAAATCTGACTTCTAAAATTTATTAGTCGACACAAATGTGTAATTATACTGCAAACAGGACATAACATACACTAGCGCAAACAAGTAAGATCATTAAAAATAACTTTCTCAACCAGATTAGTTTTAGAATACTACATGAATCTTCATATTTTATTATATCTTTATTCAATTTTAATAACAATTTGAAAAGTGCACAATATTAACTTACTTTACAACTTAAAATGTTACCAAAAGCTGAAAATGTATCGTACATAGCTTTATTATCGATACTCTTATCCAAATTTTTTATGAAAACATTACCAACGCCAGATTTTCGTAATGAGGGATCTCTCTGTGACCACATAATTCGAATAGGTTTGTGTCTTAGTGTATCGAAGTTCATCGTATCTAAGGCTCGTTCAGCTGTGACAAAAATGCACTTCATTAATTCCATACACGCAAGCTATCCTACGAACTATTAAATCTATTAAAATGTGTAATAACCTAAATCCATCAACCTATCGGTTATAACATTTAAAAGTTACATATCTCTATACAAAACGATCTTAAAATAACAAATTAAATAAGAAAACAAAAATCTAATTTTGTACATCGAGAAGGCTGCTAGTTAAAAGTGGGCTTAACCTTCAAACTAGTAAATGGCTCACCCAGCATAAAAAAAAATTGACAACTTCGAAAAAAAAAGAAAAAAAGTCGTACTTAAGGGGAGGTTCTCATCTAGCGACGCGAAAATGACACGATTTTCTCGATTTTTTTTTTCATGGAAAGAAGTAAATAAAGAACTCAATTTTTTTGATACTTATTTAATAGGTATTAAAGTATGTATAAATTTTATTTTTTTTTTTAGTAAAAAAGTAATAATAGTAATTGTTTATTTCTGCTGAAACATAAAAAAAAGTATCCAAGTGGGCGGCACTAGCTGCATCAGCGAAAAAATCCAAAAAAACTTTCCAAATGGAGCAGTATGAAGTCGAGAAAGAACTGATGTACGGGACTGGAATTGCTGATTAGCCAAAAGGTACATTTTTTGCCATTTAATCAGAAAATTCATGTATCGAAACTTTAAACGCGTTTTTCTCGAAACTATGTTTTTCAAACTAGCCGGCACAACATCTCAAAAACTACTGAATATATCGCTATTTTTTTTTTATCATTTCAAAGTAGATTAAATTTATAAGCGAATAAACCTAAAAAATGGTATTTTTTTTTTTTTTTACAGCACTTTGAAGAGCAGAAAAAAACGCGAAAACACAAAACTAAAATTTGCGTGTCTGCCATTTTTCCAATTTTTGACTTTTGGTTGGTTTTATAGGTACAACCTACAACAAATGTAATATATTTCATAAAAACTTTTAGATTTCAGATTTCAGATATTTACAAGTGCTAGTGCCGCCCACTTGGATACTTTTTTTTTGAGGCGGCCATGTTTCAGCATAAATAAACAATTACTATTATATTACTTTTTTACTAAAAAAAAATTTGTACACATACTTTAAGACCTATTAAATAAGTATAAAAAAAAGTTCATTTATTTACTTCGTTCCATGAAAAAAACATTCGAGGAAACCGTGTCATTTTTGGGTTGCTAGAAGAGAACCTCCCCTTAAGTTCAAAAAATAAAAATAAAAAACAAGTAAATTAATGAAAAGAACAAAAAAAGTACGCCTTAATTCGCGCAAAATGCTGAACGATATTCAGTAGTCCGCAGACATACTTTATAAGCACATTAGCTTACTCTGGCACAAAAGATGATAAATAGTTAGTACCACCTTATAATTTTTGTTTTTTCTATTTCAATGAATTCAATGTCAATAAATACATTTTAAACATTTTTAATCTTGCATTTTAATTTTTTTAGTTTGCAATGCTCAACAAACATTCGTTTTCAATTTCTTTAAGCATCATATTAAAAACTCAATCTTTCAGATTTATACTAAACAATATTCGCGAATTTTCGAAGATTTTAAATTGCAAACAATTATCTAATTTGTTTCAGTAAAACCATAATGAATACAGGGAAGTTTACGAGAAAATAAAAATTCAATTTCAAGAACAACTCGTCGTGCAAATAGGTAAGAAAAATTACTGCTTGTAAGCAAATAATTTTTGGGTATTTCAAATTCGCCAATTCAGTGCCCACGCTGAAAAACGTTTGATGTTTAAGTAATCCACATGTATAATCAATAACGAACTGGCCTTGCAGTAATGTAAAATAACAACATACTACTAATAATAGCGAAAGAATCTAAATATTTATTTTAATAAATGTAATATATAACAAAAATTAAAATTTTGAAATACTAAGAATCGAGTTTTGACGATTAATATATTTGGAGAAAAGATCGCTCATGAATGTAGTATTTCTGTGTATATGATACATGTGTATACGTGGGTGGATGTTTCTTTTATTATTAATCCACAAACAAAAGTATTTGCACTATAGACAGGTAATATTCAAAATATACAATTCATAAATGTGCATATTTTGTAAATTCCTAAATCATTGGTTTTACTTCTTTAGTATCTGTGAAATGAAATTTAAAGAGTATATTTTCCCCCAATTTTTTAACAAACTTTAGCATCATTTACGTTTTTATTTACTCAAAAACTACGCTTTCAGAAATTTCAGAAATTTCATTACAAAAACATTTCGTTTAATCAAATGGAATTTATACATATAATTTCTTTGTAATCGTATAGAACACATGAAAATAGATGTTAGTCTTTAAACATATAAATAAAAACAATGAAAACCAAAATTCCATCTTTAAAGAGGATATAATTTTTTCGTTGCACCAATTAAAAATTTCACTTGTACCATTATTTTTGAAGGCCATCTTTAAAAAACCATTTTGCACTATTTGGATTTTAAATTTTGCACACATAACACACCCATGTAAAAAATATGAATTTATAAAATAGCGTAGGTGCAGTTAAAAATTATAAAATTTACAAAAATTTTAAACCCAACTGTGCTGTGAATAATTTGATAAACATTTATTAAGTGTTGAAAACTCAAATTTTTTAACCTCAACTGCCCGAACGTGATTAAATTAAAATTTATCTAATACTCCTTGAAAACTTTTTAAAAAAAATTTAAGACAAACTACTAAAAACCAATTGCAATATATTTTTCCCGCCATACGTATACAGTTATGTCATAAAAACTAACAATGATAAGTTGCTGTACACAGGCACTGTAAAAGTATTTTAAAAAATATTGATTATATTGCAATCATTGCTCATTAGTTACAAAGAGTGCTGACTTTATTCTTGAATAAAGATAAATTTAGTAAAAACATTAGTTTTGCACAATTCATATAATAACAGTCGACATTAATGGAAATTGTGAACTGGTTACCATTACCAAAACAAAAAATATATTTAGTAAAGTGCAACTATAAAATATATACTCTGTTTATGATCTTATATATTATATAAATTACCATCTGCAGGTTGTTGAAAATTGACATAAGCATAACCAAGGGATCGGCGAGTGATCATATCTCTGCATACTCTTATAGATAATACAGGTCCAGCAGTAGAAAATTTTTCAAATAACATGGATTCCGTTACATCAGGATGTAAATCACCAACGTATAGTGAGGCCATAGGATAATTAGGTGCACCCGGTCCTGGATTCATTTTTGATAAATATACTTACTATTTCTGATGTATCTAAAAAAAATCAAGAGAAAACGGCGAAGCTCAAACACGTTTTACAAACGAACAATTAACACCGGGAATATATTCACTATCACAAAATAAATTTATGGATTTTTTAAATTTTATAATTTTTTTGTGTTTTTAATATTTTTTTATTTTTTTTTGATTTTTTAAAAACTTTTTACATTAGTACGCGTACGATTTGCCCACAACGAGTACGCAAGCAAATTAAAGCTAACGCAATACAATGGCGCTATTGGCTACTTATTTACAGCATGTCAGAAGCACAGATCAAATATTTTTACCAACGATTAACAGTTATCGAAAAAATTAATAAAAGCAGATTTTTTTTTTGGCTAATTTTGTTTCAATTTAATATTATTTAGTATATTGTTAAAAACTTACTTTAATTTCAATATAATTTCTCTAATAAATTGAACATATTAACAATTTCAGTCGGAACTTACGAAAGAGTGCAAAAACATTATTCTTTGTCTTACAATAAATATTTAAAAAGCCAGTTATATTAAGTTATATATTATTAAGATTTAAAAAGTTTCCTACCAAATCAAATTATTGCAATATTTTGATTAAACATAAAAAAAAAAAGAAGTAGGAACAAAGTAATACATTGATAAAAATTTGAAGTATGCAATATTAAAGAAAAATAACTCTTCAATCATTATACATAATACCTAAGTTTATGAAATATCCAGGCTCTTACAAACTGTGTAACGATAAGCATGCATTTTGAATTAGCATCTTATGTATTTTTAAATTAAATTTTAAATTATTATTTGAATTTAAAAAATTTAACTCCCACAACGAAGGAAAAAATAAAAACTATCAAACAAAATAACATTATTTATAATTAGTGGACAAGTTGCCATCCTGTTAGAGGCCAGTAACAAATGTAACAACATATATATTTAGGTCGAAAATTTCATGCTCACAACCATCTTGGAATCAAATAATCATACAACTTGCACTAATATAACTGACGCAACAAATTAATAACTTTGTTCCATTTTTTACACATTATAAAAAATGATTAAACAAAATAAGAAGCTTAATTTAACTTTTTGAAGAATACAGCTTAAGCTTTCGTCTTTTGCCTGATTAAGTTTTCAATATAATTTAAACTTTAGTAGGTATCCATTAATTATGTGAGCTCAAAATGGAAAAGGAGGGGTCCAACAAAATCTCATTTAAATTGAAGAGGGGATAATTGGAAATTTGATGTTTTAATTTTTAAAGAACATACAACATTTGAAAAAGTGCATGAATGTCTACAGAATGAGTAAAAAATTAAGAAAGGTGATGTCTGTTTTTACTTTTAATTTTACTAAATTTAAATGCAGTAAAACCCCAGTTATCCAAACTCAGGTTAACTGAAACCCAGGTTAACCAAAATGTTTTTGACTATGACGATTACTGTGTTTTCAAAGTTAAAACAACAAGAAATGGGCATGTGACTTATCACAGTGATGAGCGACTTCCTGTGGTTCTCTCTCATGCTATGTATTGCTAGTATTAGACCACCTCTCCTCCCACTCCTTCCACTTTCTCTTCATTCACTTCAATAGCTGTCAATGCACAAGTGCACCAGTCTGCAATCAGATTTTCCAACACATCAACATGGAAATTTGTTCTAGTGATAATGTACATTTTTATGTGTTTTTATTTTCTTTGGTGTGCATACATACTGTATTGTAGGTACTGTTGTGCAATGGAATCAAAGTGGAAGCGTGTTGTGGTCACCTTTAAAGATAAATTACCTGCAATCAAAGAAGTTGCAAAAGGGAGTTTATTGAAGATTGTTGCCACTAATTATAGAGTTGGAGTGTCAACTGTTTCAGACTGGGTAAAATCTAGGCCTAAATTTCTAAAACAAGTTGAAAAAAATTCTGAAAGAAAAACATTGAAGATATTAGATTTTGAAAAATTAAATGAAGCTTTGTATCTCTAGTTTACACAACAAAGAGAAAAAGGCATACCTTTAACCGGTCTAATATTGCAAGAAAAAGCTAAAATGTTAGCTGAGTTGTTAGGTGAGGAAGGAAAAGATTTTTATGCTAGCACAGGCTGGTTAAACAGGATTAAAAAGCGATATGGCATTTGTCAACTGAACTTGTGTGGAGAAAAGTTATCTGCTGACTCGGATGCAGTGGATGTTTTCAAAACACATTTTGAAAATTACACCCAAGGCTATAGCAAAGACCAGATTTACAATGCGGATGAAACGAACGTTAGTTTTAAGATGTTACCTAAACAATCCCTAGCTTCAGCAGCAAAAAAATTTGCCCCAAGGTCACAAAATTAATAAAGAACGCATAACAGTTCTTTTAGCTTCAAATGATTCTGTGACTAATAGACTGCCACCAATATGAATCGGCAAATCAAAAAAACCTTAGGCCTTTAAGGATATTGCACCAAATGCTTTACCAGTATTTTATATAGTATAAGAAAGTGCTTAGATGTCATCTGAGTTGTTTGCTGAATGTTTTTTTGATCACTTTGTGACGAAAGTTCAGAAGTTTTTAGCTGAAAAAAGACTGCCTAAAAAAGTGATTTTATTTATTGATGATGCACCTACACACCCCTGTGAATTAAAAAGTGACGATATTGTGGTTCGCTTCCTTCCCTCAAACGTTACTAGCTCGATTCAGTCTCTGGATCAGGGTGTCATAGAAACATTTAAACAACATTAGCGAGGGATGATACTGAGAACCACGCTACAAGATTGCAAAACACAGAATAAAGGAATGAATGAAGCTCTGAAATCAGTGAACATGAAACATGTGATTTATTGGTGTGTGCAAGCATGGAACAAGATTTGAAATGAAATATTTTAAAGGTGCTGGAGAAAACTTTACAATGGGCTAGAAGAGGAAGGGGGAACAGAAAGTTTTGATAACTTGTCAGAGATGGTTTGTACAATCCCTGGATGTGAGATATGAATGAAAGTAATGTGGACAAATGGATAGTTGCAGATGATTTCGAAGAACTTAGAGACCAAGATATTGTAGAGGCAGCTTTGCAGCCAGCTAGTAACACTACAGAAAATATGGAAGCAGATGACGGCTACAATGATAGATCAGAAAAAGTGACAGCTGACAATGGTTTCAATGCCTTAGAGGTACATAAAACAAGCAGTGCATGTCTACATACAGTATGTCTTCAGTCAGTACAGTATGTAAGTTGTTGCTATGTATTTTAGGTTGCACTCAGATTTGTTGCACAGTGCACTGAGTCAACGCCTGGTGAGGTCCTAGTAATAAAAAGGCGGCGGGGGGGGGGGATATTGCTGCTCGAAAATGATGTGAGGGACGCAAAAAGCAAAAAAAGATCACAGAGTTTTTTTTTCATAAATATTGTAAATTATGTACATTGTATGTAAGTACTACATTCATGTATAATATTATTAATTATATCAATTTTTATACATACATGTATAACAATGTTGTAAATATTATTTTAAAATAAAAAGAGCATAACTGTAACCCACATAAATAGTTTGTAATCTATTTCCATTACATATGTACCTATTTTAGTAGGCTATTTTTTGATTTCCATGGGTTAACCAAAAAAATTGATTATCCAAAACGTCCGTCCACCCTTTATTTTGGATAACCGGGGTTCTACTGCAAATTTGTTATAGTATACCTTAACATTGTATTATTCTTCCCCTTTATGAAAATAAATTTAGTCCTTTAACAACTGTAGTATAAATCTCATGTCAGGTAGAAAGGGGTTCTGCCAAATCTCACTAAATCTCACCAAAAAGGGAAAAGTTAAAATTAAAAGAAAAACAGCCACATGATTAATAGATGCTCTCTTAGGGAGAGCGCCCATTTAAGCGATACGATTCCAATACGACAGCGATTTTAAGTCGTAAGCGATAGCAACACGATTCCGATACGATGTAACGCCCACTGAAGCAACGCGATTTATCCGCTGGAGAAGCAACTTAATTTATGATGTGGTGTGATAGTGCAAAAAATGTCATATTTTTCTTCGTTTTCCTGTTCTTTTTTTAGTGAAGAAGCAATGTATCGTTAGTAAATATTGACAATTTAAATCAAGAAAGAAAACAACTATATTGAGTACATCCATTTTTTCAAAAGAGTAACAAAATAAACGCTTTAATGTTTATAAAAAACTGAATATATACTCGGAAAAGTTCTAAAGTTTTTATGGAATGAATAAGGAAACGTTTAATTGGTTAGTAGAGAAAATTGGCCAAAAATTGTAAAAAAAACACCCATTTTAGAACATTTATACACTGCAGAAACATATTTTAATCACATTACGTGAAATACATTTGTTAATTATGTATATCTAAATGTTTAGAAACATTTTCTATACCATATACATATATATTGCTGTTAATTTATATTACATAACAAAATAAGAAAATGTAAATATTAATATTTATTTCATAAATTGTTTTTAAAAATATTCTGAAATAAATTTAAAACACCGATTTTAAATTGTTATTTTTGCCGATTATTCATATTACGCATAAAAATTCAGAATGTAAACAAACAATCGCTTGCTCAAGCAACTAAATATAAAACATGTAGCACTCGAGCGACGGCGATACGATAGTTGCTTATCGGTTGCTTGTCGCATCGCGTCAGTGGGCGCTAACTCATATAATAACGTGGGTTATATTCTGAACTACATTTAGTTGCTATCGTATCGGAATCGTATCACTTTGGTGGGCGCTCTCCGGGAGAGCGCCCATCTAAGCGATACGATTCCGATACGACGTAACGCCCACTGAAACAACGCGATTTATCCGCTGGAGAAGCAACATAATTTATGATGTGGTGTGATAGTGCAAAAAATGTCATATTTTTCTTCGTTTTCCTGTTCTTTTTTTAGTGAAGAAGCAATGTATCGTTAGTAAATCTTAACAATTTAAATCAAAAAAGAAAACAACGTTATTGAGTACATCCATTTTTTCAAAATTGTAAAAAAAACACCCATTTTAGAACATTTATACACTGCAGAAACATATTTTAATCACATTACGTGAAATACATTTGTTAATTATGTATATCTAAATGTTTAGAAACATTTTCTATACCATATACATATATATTGCTGTTAATTTATATTACATAACAAAATAAGAAAATGTAAATATTAATATTTATTTCATAAATTGTTTTTAAAAATATTCTGAAATAAATTTAAAACACCGATTTTAAATTGTTATTTTTGCCGATTATTCATATTACGCATAAAAATTCAGAATGTAAACAAACAATCGCTTGCTCAAGCAACTAAATATAAAACATGTAGCACTCGAGCGACGGCGATACGATAGTTGCTTATCGGTTGCTTGTCGCATCGCGTCAGTGGGCGCTAACTCATATAATAACGTGGGTTATATTCTGAATTACATTTAGTTGCTATCGTATCGGAATCGTATCACTTCGGTGGGTGCTCTCCCTTAGCCTTTTAGTTCATGGAAACTTAAATATGGTTTTTTGAAAAATGATCAAGCTTTTGGTTGACAGTTCTGGCAATTGGCTTACTTTAAAGACCTGATGTATATTTTTGAAAAGTAATTCTAGCAACATTAATTTAATTTTAAAATGTAAAATACAATTTTAAAACAATTAATGTAAATATTTACTGTTGATCTGCAAAAAGTTATTATAACTTTGTGGTTAAATTATTTTGTATTAAGCAATAAATTTACTTTTTTATAACAAAATTTTAGCTTGGTATTTTAAAAACAATTATAAAATTCTTTGTTAATAAGAAGGTACGAATTTGTTATAAATTTAAAAATACCGTGTTTAAAACCGTTACATCGATCATAATTTTATCATTGATAGTTGGTGCGATTTTAGGGTGCCATTTGCATTTCAGTTCTATTATAATATGTTATATTCGCTTTTATGTTCATAATCTCATGCTTATTTACTCTTCCACTTGAAATTATTAAGAACAATTATCGTCTGAACCATCTCTTACCATGAAGTTAAAGTGCATTACTTAAATAAAAATTTGTTTCTTTCAGAAGTTAATAATTGAACTGTTAGAATTAATGAAGCAAAGTTTATGAAATTAAGTCCCTCTGTGACGAGAAGTTAGTTTATGAGTTTTTGGTGCTATTAACATTTTGTCTAGGAACTTATTTATATTATGTTCTCAACCAAACTTTTGAAACTATTTACAATTATCCATTGTATTATTTGTTCAGGTTCCATTATCCAATGTGATGAATACAAGAGATATACAAACCTTTTCCTAAGTATACTTACCAGACCATAAATCGTTCAAAAACTTATGTTAAACTGATTCACAGAGTTCACACCAATAACATTGAATGTTTATGATGTGAATCTCAGAGTAAAATTCTGAAATATGGTGCTAGGAAAGATTTTTTTTACCTACTTTATTCCAGAATTTTACTTATCACAACAAGCACTGCATTTTAAACTTGTACATGAATTTTTAAATAATGCCATAGGAATAATTCAGCTTATTAAGCCATGTTAACTTAGTATGTTTATTCAAAGCAACGTCCTTTTTTAAATTTCCTCTACATTACTGAACTTTTATCACATCAATTTTAATATGCTGGAGCTGTAATTTTAATTCATTCATTTTTGCCATTATTCATAGTTTATGTTAGCCAATTTAATATAAACTACCAACTCATTTGCTATACTAGTTTAAAAAATTGTTTAAATTAGGTATAATTATCAATGAACCTGTATTTGAATAATTACTGCTTAAATGAGTTTAATTTAAAAATCCACCTACCTACAAATTATACAGTGAACAGCAGATAATGAAATTTTGCCTTTTGCTTAATAGATCTTTAATTAATTTAATGTAAACTGTTGTCTCTTTGTACTAATTATAAGTATGACTGTTTAACATAAATTTAGTTCCTTACAAAATTGCATTTTAAAAACTACACTCTTAAATTTAATTCCAAACTTGATTAATTTTTACCAGTTATTAGATATGAACGTCATTTGGTGTAATAGGTTAAATAGTCATGTTATATGGTTAAAATATATTATAGAAATACTATGTTTTAACTAAAACCCTGTTATTTCCCATTTACACAGTTATTACTAATAACTATGATAAATTATCAACTCTACATTGAGATTTTGTACATGGAAACTTTTGAAGTTGTAAAGCTTTTAATATGATTATTATATTATATAAATAATAAATATTTTTAAAATGTTATTAAATTATAATTATAAAATTTTATATCTTTAAATAATATAACTCTTGAATAATAATATATTATATAACTTTCATTTTAATAGACATTTTAAGCCCTGTGGGGCACAGATTGTTGTAATTAGTCACTTTCTCTAGTAAGTAGTACTCGACTGCTGTATAGAGTTAGCCCTACTGGTGGAGAAACAAAATAACAATCATGCAAGTTTTGTACATCCACATTGTGCAGGGTGGTAATTTTCTATTTCAATGGGCTTAGCACTGATTAGAAGAGCTAAAGCAGAACTTACAATACACTGCTGATAGGAAAACAGAGCAGGTGCACTTGCTGAAGGTATTCCTACTAATAAATACTGTTAAGATTTTTACTGCATTACAACAGCAGACTATCAGCAACTTGCTCATGACTTATGTGTCCCAGTCCGATTGAAGACGAGTATCCAGCACCTTCAAACCAGATCCATTATGGTAAGGGAGTAAACCCCAACAGAAAATCTGATAAATGGTAAGGGGAAACCGCCGCTGTATCCTCCCACACATCTACATGATAGCATGATGAATGTAAACAGCTTAGAACATTTAATTCCATGTGAACCGGCTAGCAACCAGTTTCTTGACTATTGGGGTCAAGATGTGAGATATGAAACCAGTACAAGTGCAAGATCAAGGATGAAATGTATACAATTATTTAATGTAACCTTCTGTATTGTTACCTGAAATGTGATGAGTCTATATATACCTGGGAAGATAAATAATGTTGAACTGGAAACAAATCAAATTAAAATAAAAATTCTTGGTCTGAATAATGTACAATGGCTGGAAGCTGCAATACAAAAATTGAACATGAACACCATGCATTATTTGGGTGCAGATAATAACCGACATGTAAAGGCAGTTGCCATTTTGGTAGCTAATGACATTAATGCTTCAGTACTCAGTTTCATACCTCTGAATGATAGAATAATGATGCTCAGAATTAAAACACTGTATCGCACAATGAATGTAATACATGCATATACCCCATTTAGTGATCACAATGATCAAACAGTGGAAACATTTTATAACAGATCAGAGGACTTACTACTCATCACAAAATCTGGGGGACTTACCTTTGTTCTTGGCGATTGGCAGTTATGGCCTTGAATTTAAGAATCTGTAAGGCAATAGACTTGTTCAGATCTGTGTAGAACAAGGATTGCGTGCTGCAAATACATTGTTTAAACAGGATCCCTGACGACATTACACCTGGAAGTTACCTGCAGATGCAAATAATAATGTAGTGAAAAATCAGATTGTTTATATTCTTCTGAGCACAAAATGGAAAAAAGTGTTAAAATCTGTGGAGACGTTTCATGGTACAGACATTAACTCCGACCACAATCCAGTGATGGTTGATATCAAAATGCTTTGGCCAATTAAACTGAAATGTGACGATGTTCAGGAATTAAAAAATGAGGGTGTTCAAGGAACATATTAGCTCCATTATAGAAGAGTAGCTTTCATGTGTTAATAAATCAAACAAACTAACTTGGGAGGAGGTTGAATGAGCCATAACAAGGATCCAAGAAGACCATATTGGATATACCAAACCCAAAAAACATAAACTGTGGATAACATTGGAAACACTGAATCTGATGACAGTTAGAAGACTGTAAAGGTGACAGATATGTCCAAGTATAAAGTAATAAATGTAGAAATTTGGAGAATAATACAAGAGGCTAACGAGAAGTGGCTATTGGAAAAATGCCTTGAAATCAAAGCACTTCAGGAAAAACATGACTCAATTAATATCCATAAAAAGGTCAAAGAATTTACAAAACGACTTAGGAAAAGAACTGCTGCTATTTTGGGGAATGAAAGTAGAAACATTATCATCAACGTTTTGAATAAATTAAAATACTGGAAAACTTACATGGAAACTCTTCCGTGATACAAGACACCGGTGACTCAGGCCCAGATATAGTAAAAGAAGTGAAGTACATACTTTCATGCCTCAAAAGCGGCAAGGCAACTGTACCTGATAATTTATATGCAGAAATTTTCAAGTTAATTTCATAGAAAGAGCACACAAGCTTGAAATTAATGACAGTAATTTTTAATGATATATATATATTTCAGGTGCGATCCCACAAAACTGGTTATAATCAGCCTTCGACACAATTCTTAAAAAGGTCCACTCGGCATAATGTGGTGACTATAGAATGATAAATTTAACTTCACAAAAACCTTTTTACACATAATACACACATGTATTTTTCAACAATATGAACAGCAAATGGACGAAGTGCAATTTGGTTTCCACAGTGGTCCTGGAATCAATAAAGCAATTTTTTCTTTGAACATGGTAATCCAACGCCACTGTGATATGAACCATAATGTATATGCCTACTTCCTTGACTTGCAGAACACATGTGACTGCATAAATCACGGCAAACTGATCCAAGTCCTCATAAAGGGTGGAATTGATAGTCATGACATTTACTCTGCATTGGAACTAAACAGCAGGAGTGAGATCTAATTACCAGTTATTAGAGAATATCCAGATTATAAAAGATGTAAGACAGTGCTGTCTGCTTTCCCCCTTATTATTCAATAAAAGTAAAGTGCATTCCATACCCTTGACAGGGTGTTGTGATTGTGAAGTTAAGGTTCAAAATGTACTAAGCCCAACGGCACTAATGAGAGTAGGGGGGCCAGTGATCCGGGACGATACAAGTCTTGAACCTGTGACCTCCGACTTGGTAGCCAAGCACCTTAACCACTAGGCTACCACGCTGCCACTATTATTCAATACCTACTTCAAAATAGTATTCTCAGAGGAATTGAAAACTGCAAAAGGGGGAGCAGTCATTAACAATTGTGTCATCAACAACATAAGATATGCAGATGATACAGTTCCTCATGCTTGTAGTCAGCGGGAGCTATAAAGACTGATAGATGCAGTGGTTATGGCTAGCAAAGCTTGGTGCTTATTCCTAAATGTAGCCAAAACTAAAGTAATGTTTTAACAAAGTAATTAAACAAGTATCACTTTTCAAATATCTGGGAATCTTAGTTGATAAAAGTTGTAGACCACAAAAAAAACCAGGTACAAGTAGACTTCATAGTAATGAAAAATTTCTTCACACCTGAATGATGCATTGTTATGTTATATCTTTTCTTATGTGTGTATGTGAGGCATGGACTTTCAGCAAAGCATTGGAGACCAAATTTGGCGCCTTCAAAATATTCTTGTACAGGAGAATGCTAAGGATATTTTGGATGCAGAAAGTAACCAATGCAGAGGTCTTGCGACAAATTAACTGGAAAAGAAAGGTGTTGCTAGCAACAAGCAACGAGCATAAGATGAGCTCCTGCTACATGTCATGAGAGGCAGGAGGTATGGACTATTGAAACTGGTTCTTGAGGAAAAAATTTGTGGAAAGCAATCTCCAGGTAGAAGGTGGAACTCATGGATGGGAGATCTGTGTTATTGACTGCAGTGTCCCTCTAAGGAGATTTTCAGGTCAGTAGTGTTTAAATCTTACATCATATAGATCACCAATTTTTGTTCAGAGATGGTGTAAAAAGAAGAAGAAGAAGAAGAGGAAGAAAATATTTAAAAAAAGGTATAACGGAGTATGATTCATATTAATTGGAAAACACTGAGTTACTACATGGAATTGAATTTTAATACTAAATAGAGATATAAAATGCATTTCAATGAACTAATCAATCATAATTGCTTTTTGATACTAATGATATTAAATTCAAAATAAGGCGATTCACAAAGTTGTTTTAAACAGTTTCCATAGCGATTACAAATTATTTTTTATAAAATTTTAAATAACAAAAAAAAAAATCAATAAATAAGTTGTTATAGGATACTTTAAATTAACTGCAAGGATGTCGCCAGCCGATGTGCGAGGGGCGGGGGGGGAGGCAATATGATAGAAAGAGAATATGAGTTATAGGAAAAATAAAATTTATAACTTGTAAAAGTTTAATATTTTCTTTAAAGAAGAATAAAATCTTAATTAAAACATAATTTTTGTGGGTTTCTGGAAAATTGTTCTACTGCTTTATTACAAAAGTCTTCCAAATTGTTCATGATTACACGCCTATGAATACTCATCATGGCCAGTTGATTAAAAAATTTCAAGGCTCCAGAAGATGGAAGAACCACCCCCCCCCCCGCCCCCCGGCAACGCCCATGATTAATGGTATAATATTACTTTAAATATAGATAGTATCTGGAAAAAATTATTTTGGGACAAAGACAAAATGATTTTTGTGCAATTGTTACTTTATTTGTATATACTTATGTACATATATATTATACTCCAAATTAGTGAGAAAAATAAATAGTCAGTATGAAAACAGTTTTGTTATGTCATTATAAAGTAAAAAAAAGAAACAAAAAAGAAAATCAGAATTATACACATATATCATAATAAAAAATATTAGAAAATATGACAAATACATTTTTTCTTATAATATTGGTAACAATAATTTAGTACCCTGAAAATGCAAAGTTAGTAAAGCCCATTTAGAAGATATAATTAAAATAAATTCAGTAAGGTAAAATAAAGCTTATTTCATATTTTTTAACTGTATAATTATCATTAGTCTCTGAAACTACATTAAAAATTAATTTTTTACTCAGAGGGGAGTCCAGACTCATTGAAGTCCCTTGCAACTATTAATGATTGACAATTAATCTAGAAGGCTAATGTGTAATGTAATAAATTCCAAAAAGTAAAATATTATAATTTACTTTTAGAAATATTTATTTAAAAAAAAACAAAAATCTTTCAACATGTTTTAGATCATATATCAACTTAATCCTTTATAATTAATATTACATATTATTTAAATATATAAATATGATGGAAGAAGTTTTTGTGAGTTCATTACATTAATATACCTTAATTTGGAATAAATGAGCATAATAAATCTAATTTAATTAAATTAATTTTTAAAAAAGTTTAGTGCTATAATAATTCTATATTAAAAATTAATTCTTCTTCTTCTTTAGGCCATCTCTGTTCGAAGTTTGGCAATCATCTTGGCTATTACTAGTTTTGATGTTGCAGCCTGCTGTAGTTCTGTTTTGAAGCATCCATACCATTTTTTTCCTTCTACCAGGTTTTCTTTTACCTTTAATTTCACCATTTAATATGGTATGAATTAAATGGCACTTTTCTTGTTGTCTGTACACATGTCCAAAGTATTTGAGCTTTCTTCCCCAAATTGTACCCAGCAGCTCAGCTTTTTTAAAGAATCAAAATATTTTTGATATCAATGTTTTATTAATTTAAAATTTATAGATTTTGCATCAGAAAATGTTTTTAAAAACTTTTATTTTCATGCATAAAATGTAAATGTGCATTTATTCATAATCTTAAATCTCTGAAAATTCTTCACTAATTATTTCGAAATTTTGATGTAGCATTACATTTGAATACATGTGTGTTTTTATATAATTTTTACCTACCAGTAATACACTTAAAAAGAATTAATGTGGGATTATTTTCAGTTAAAATTCTGTTTGGTCTATTGCAGCTCCATGTGTTGCATGTAAAAGTAACACATGCTATACTAATAGTGCTCTCACACCTAGAGCTAATGTTAGCTCTCACATACCTTTGCACAATTTTGCTAGGTATTTTATCCTCCTTGTGTACAAAAGTGTTTCTATAACATGTTAGTGAACATGTTGGCTCTAGATGTGGAGGTATCCTAAACATTGCTCATACCAAACAGCATGCTTTTCAACAGCTATTGACTGTCCAGTGTGTTACACATGCTATTTTTCACAGTGCATGCCAAGCTATCAATTTATTGAAAAGTGACTGACACTGGGATAGCCAACATGTTAGCTTTAGGTGTGGAAGCACCATAAATATTGTCCATGCTGAACAGTGTGCTTTTTAACAGCTATTGGCTGTCAGTGGTGTTTTGTGGGAGAAACGTAAACTGCATATGACAAAGATATCATCTATTGAATACAAGAAGAAAATTCAAGTAGGAACATAGATTTCATAGCAGAAATATATAATGAAACGTTGATAATGGTTAAATATTTGTGCTTAGAAATTGCAAACAAAGGTTTCAGTCAATTGGGAATGCCATCACCAAATTTATTTTATGCTGCTTCCTATAAAATTGTGTCATGAACAAAATTATAACACAGGTAATCTTTTGTTGTATGTGCAATCAAATATTCTTAAGCTAATGCTTGAGCAAAAAAGTATTTGTGATCAAATAATGCAAACTGTCAATAACAGTGCTGGAGAAATCTTCTTCATAGATGCATCAGTAGGAACTGGTAAAACGTTTCTAATTAGACTAATTATAGCAGCAATTCATTCCCAGAATGATATAGCATCAGCTGCAACATCACTACTAGGTAGAAGAACTGTTCATTCCACTTTGAAGCTGCCATTGAACAAGAAATCCTTTGGAACTCCCACATGCAACATTTCTGAAGCACCTGGTATAGGAAAAGTATTATGGAAATGCAAACTTATTATTTGGGATGAATGCACAGTGGCACACAACACATCGCTTGAAGCTCTTGATCAACCATTGCAAGATGTGCATAGAAACATCACACCATTTGGGAACGCATTAATATTTCCAACAAACATCACCTGTAACTCCTCCATTAATACCAGTAGACGAAATAAAAGCTTACCTGAAATATTCCACTTTGTGGCAATATGTAAAGGCATTGAAATTAACTACAAATATGTGTATATGATTGATCAGCTAAGATATTCTTGTATTAATTGCTTGAATGACAGGACAAGGCAAAAGTGGATATGTCCTCATTCCATACATTCCTATGATTCTAACAGATATACTATTTCAATTTAAGAGATTGCAATTCTCAATTCAATTGGTATTTGCAATTACTATCAACAAAGCTCAGGACCAACCTTCAAAATTGTATGGTTTTGATTATGTTGCATGTCTTAGAATTGGAAAACCAGACAATCTCTATATCTGCATAAACAATGGAACAACAAAAAATATTCTGCACTCACAAGGAGTGTGAAATTAAACATATTAAAAACATGAGCTTTTTCTTTTTTTTTTTTTTTTTCAATTTAACAGGATTGAACCATGGAAATGTGTGGCTGGATATAGCTATATATATACACACACAATGTGTGTGATAACATTATGGTAACATTTTGTGTAACATGACTTTGGTGGATAAATTTTTAAAATGACCCCCAGCTATAAAACATGTACATATTAAAAAAAAAAGTTTTAGATGTAATGCTTAATAATTTCATGTGTAATAAACAGAATGTAATGATTTCAATTAGCTTCTATTTATATTAATTTCGTAAGCCAAAAGCTGAAAGCTAAACCCGTATTTCAAATATTAACAGTCAAAAGCCTAAGCCATATTCTAAATTTAAACAGCTAAAAGCCAAAAGCTTAAGTGGTATTTTTCAAGGGCGTAAGTTGTATTAAGTTTAAGCCGTATAATTATTCGGCTTTCAAGCCCTGCTCGTAAGGTATGAGATCCAAATAATTTAAGTGGAAAATTACATTAATTATTTCTAAATGTATTTTTATACATACTATAGTCCGTTCAACGAAAATGTGCCGATGGAAATATTCGATATAAATCAATATTTATGATCCACTTATAGGGCCACCGTTAGACAATCGTCTAAAACGCTGGATGTTGGGTGAAAAAATGGAAACAATTGGTCTTACGTCATTGTTTTTATAGGCTTTTAATGTGAATTACACAAATTAACTATTTTTCATCAAAATTAGTGTTAAATATTTAAAAAAAACTTAAAATATAATAAAAAATATTAGTTTTACAATTATTAATTAATATTTTATATTTTATACTAATTATTTTTATATATGTCTCTCTCTCTATATATATATAATTTAATTTATTTAACAATTATTAGGTACAATAAAATTGTTAATGAAAAAATATATTTTAAATTGCTTTTGTTTTTAAAAAACATAAAAACTGACGGCAAAATATTAATTCGTGAAAATAAATTTTAGTTTTTTAAATATGTATATGGATTTCCGTACGCACCGTAAGAAATTTAAAAATGATTAACAATAATATGTAGAACAAATTTGAAAAATATATTGTTTATTGTATAATGAAATTATAAATCGAGATTTTATTTTATGCAGAACTATTTAGAAAAATTATCTATTAAATGGAAATAGAAATTGAATTGCAGTTTTTGAAGAAAATGATATATCTGTATTATTGGATAATTTTAAACATAAATTCCTCAATACTGAGTCAATTTTTTAAAAGCATTGATTTCAATTAGCAGTAAAATTAAAAATTACATAACTTAATAAAAACATTTGGAATTGAAAACTGTTTATTATGTATATTCTGGGTTATTTTTCATTTAGTATTTTAAATAAAAAATAACCCAGAATATACATAATAAACAGTTTTCAATTCTAAATGTTTTAAGTAGAGAAAGTAAATGTATGAAATAAAAAAGTACTCATAATTTTATTATGCCGAATACAAATTTTACAAATGATTTTTATATATGTAAATAATTTGTATGTAATGTAAAATATCAAATTCAATAGTTTTATATTATTTTTAAATAGGAAACTAAGTAGATATAAATAAAAGTTTTTAAGTGGTTCATCATTATGCCTGAAATTAAATAAAGCGTATGTTTAATTTGAAAATTTACTGTTACTGAATGATTACTCTGATATAAACTTTTATGAAATATATATAGAACAAGTTTTAACTGATTAAAGTAATAATTGTATGGAAGGAGTGAGTTGGAATCTCAAAATTCTATAAACAACTTTTCTGAGACTGAATTGTTTGTGCATAACATTTCAAAACAAATTGAGGTCGAACAATAATCAATTTTTTAAAATTTCATTCGGAATACCAATTGCTTTTGCAGTTGTTTTTGAAGAGGCAATACGGTGGCAATTAAAAAACTGCTGCATTTATGCAGATGAACTCTAAAAATTATATACGTATATTTAGTTTTTCAGCAAATTTGTTAGTTTATTCTGTAAAATTTGGTTCACTAGTATGAACACTAATGCTTTATTGAAACTAAACCATGTAAAATTGTTTTTAAAATTCAGTACATTTACTTCAACCAGTTTTCCTTTATTCTGTTTTACCTTTTCTTTTCAATTTTTTTTTTTTAATTTTGTAAATTGTGGTATAAAGAACGTTGAGCTATTTTATTCAATTTTAATGGACTTCTCATTTTCTAAACGTAAAATAACAAGTTTTTTTCTGTAACGAGTAGTATCTTACATTTATGCATATCGCAAACTGACTATAAGCGACGTTATTTTGCAAAATTACGCATATGATAAGAATAAATGTGAGTGTGTGCGATAAAGTGTCAGTGTGACTGGTCGGGCAGTACCGATGGCTGATTCACTACTGGGGTTTTAGCTTTGATAAATTATGGAAGAGAATTTTTACACGCCTTTCGATTTTGTATTAAAATTATCTAAACTAGGCGTTGTTTTATTATTTTGAATATTTAATTTTTTCTGGATTACTTAATGAACTAAAACCAATCAGTGGAAGTGTTTTAATAATTATATGTAGTCTCAATTTCGAAAATGTTTGCATTTTACCAGACTGAAACATCACGGATAAACGTGCTGGTATAGCTTCTACTGTAGTAATATTACGGACTGAAAAGCGGCAAAAGCACGACTGATCATCGTTTCCAGTACTGCAAATACCACATTACACAATGATTGTACACACACACATACTGACATGCATAAAAATTGCACTGTTGATTGTTGTACATGCTCGTAAAGCGATTTTACTCGACGCTTCCAGATTGAATATGTGTGCCCATTTTTTCTTTACTCCCAATGCACGGGATAAAAATTCGTGCAAATGATGTGATCTGGAAGCGACACATCTGGCGCTTCCAAATTGAATATAAGTGCGCAACCTTTTTCCATTATCAACATGCAGCAGATCATTTGGAGGCAACTGTAGACAGTAAGCGTGTAGCTTTTTCTGTTAGTCGCTATTGCAGATGCTCTTTCATCTAGCACTTTTTTTCTAGTAATTTTTAATTTTTGCACTTAAATTCAGCAAGTTATTTCATTTTATTTCGGTTGTATTTTTTTCACAAATGCGAAAAAAAACAATTTCCTACTGATTTGTTAGAGGAAGCGGTGCATCCATCGCTTCCATTGACGATACGCCCCTGGTTACAAGGTTACCATTGGTAAAGCGATTGCGTGGTCGGCGAGCTCATAATAAAACTTGAATTAAATTTATTGCTCGTCGTCATAGGAATTAACAAGAGTTGGAGAATTTTTGTAAATATTTTTTTTTTTTTTGTTTGTCGTTGCTTATCCTTGTTTTATGCTCTGATCATCTGATCTTAGTTCCAAAATACTTTTGTCATCGAGTAACTACGCGTTGTTTAATTATGTGAATATAATACATTTTATTTGATTAACAATTGAATTTATTCGTGTCAATAACACGAGCCTCCAGACGAGGTTGATAATTAGGTTGGATACAGCGAGTAGCCTTTTTAGCTTGAATAGTTTCTTTGTCCAAAGAAAAAAAAGAAAAATCTTCTAAATACATGCATGTAAAAAAAAAAATCATAATTCGTTTAAAGAATTACTTATAAAACTTTATTTTTATCTGGTGCGTTCATTTGTTCTATAACGTGACCGAACATTAATATGGCTGATTGTATTTCACCAAAATCTGACTGGTGACTTGTTATTTAGTGCTGGTACCAGTCTTTTGTCATCTTTTTTCCTTTTTTAAGAAAAAAAAATTGAATGACGATTTTAGTTAAATTCATCTATAAAAACTTTTAAAATTACATGTTTATCCATGTCATTATAAGCCATAATTTATTATTTTAATAACAAATTTTGGTTGCAATATTGGATAAAAATTAACCTATAGTTTTATGCACTTCTTCCACTTACAGCAATACTCGTTTCTATAACCTGTTCAACGCTATTATTTACTATAACTGTTTTTTACTGTAACACCAAATTTTTGAGGCAATATATGAAACAAATTATTTTTTTTCTTTGATTATATATTTATATATATATGTAACAAATAGAATTTATGATTGTACATAATACATGGACATTTTATATTATAAAAATATTAACCATTATATAAAAATTAATTCCTACATGTTATTATAAATTATTTCAAGGACTGAGAACACATTTTATTTAAGAAAATGCAGAATTTTTTTTTTTTTTTTTTTTTTTTTTTTTTTTATATTTATTATAACAAATTACAACTAGTCCTCATGGACTATCCAGTAATTATGATAAAAGGAGAAATATATATAACGTGAAGAGGCTATCCATCCGGTGACAGAAACCTCAAAAGAATATAAATAAAATGATAACTAAATAATATCGTTCAGATTATTTCGTTTCAGCCTTCTTGTGTTGTGTACGTTATCTAATATCGCCATTGCTTCTGTATTTGGATGCCTATGTAATCTATCTATATGGCGGAGTGCATATCGTCTGATTTCTGCTATTACGGTAGGAACGCATAGGTCCTTATGCAAGTCATCATTTCTTACGAACCAGGGCGCATTCGTTATTAGACGAAGTATTTTATTCTGGCATTTTTGAATAATTTTTATGTGAGAAGTTTTTGCACAACCCCATAACTGAGCTCCATAGCTCCAGGTTGGTTTGATAATTGCATTGTAGATTAATAATTTGTTATCTATTGTTAATGCCGAGTTTCTTCCAATAAGCCAATACATGGAAGCTATTAAACGATTGATCTCTTTCTTTTTAGAGATGATGTGCTGTTTCCATGTTAGTCTCTGATCAAGTAACATGCCCAAATATTTGGTCCCACTCAGAGTTGGTATTTGCTTATGATTTATTGCGACTGGGGCACTGATCATTTTTCGATTTGTGAATACTACGTGGGCTGATTTGTTTTCATTTATACTTATTAAGAAAATGCAGAATAGAAAACAAAATAAAAATCAACACCTTACGAACAGTTTGACTTATAAACTTCAAAATTGGATTAAAAATTACAATTAAACTTCTCTTTAAGACAATATATTATTTCAAGGTAGTCAATTACTCCGGATAGCATAAAATTTAAAAAACCTCCAAGAACTTACACAGAATTTAAAACGACCTCAAAAATCATTTAAAAATGAATAATTCAACACCAGATAACCCTTCAAAAGTTAAATTCGAAATCTAAAACAAAACGCAAAAGTTCTTTCATAAAACCAAAAAGTTATGGTTAAAAAATAATTTAAACCCTTCCTTTTGGGGCAAAAACAACAACAAAAAAAATGATGTTCACATAAGTAATATCTCAAATAAAAAAGTTGCGAAAACCAAAACTTATTTCAAATATATGAATAAGGAACCGGCTTATAAGAAAACTATAGCTGAGCTTACAGCTTTATTTTAAGCTCTTGAGGCACCTAAACTTGACATTTTTGAAAAAAATATTCCCCCCCCCAGTATGATATATTGATAAGAAGTTCACTATTTATTGAGAATGAAACTATATTCTGTTTTCTTATTGAAATTTTCAAAATCGGAAAAAAGTTTAAAAAAGCCCCAGAAATAGCGTTTTTTTCTCCTTCTTTGCAGCACGAAAAATTAGACTTCTTTGTTTTGAATTTAACATTATGTAAGTGTAAATCATAGTTATCTTTAACTTAATATACAGAATCCTTATCCCACAAAACACTATGCTTGATTGACCTTGTTATAAAAATATATAACACACAGTTGAAGCACATGAATAAACTGGAGATTTGTAGTACACACACCTTTTCTATTAAGAAATATAGCAAACTTACAAAAGTTATCAACAAAATATAGAATAAATTTAAAAACACATTCTGAAATTTAATACAATTAAAAGATCTATACTATGAAATTAATGAAATAATAAAAATTGTCAAAAGTAAATAAAATATGTATGTTGTAAAAAAGTTTTTTGAAATACTTTAAGTTGTTACAATAGTGTAAATTACAGTACATAAATAATTCTTTTTGTATAAATCTGTAGAAAAAATAAATCACAATAAATTACACATTTACCAAACGTGAGATTTTTGATTTATCGTAAATTACAACTGTGACTTATAATTAAAATAATTTGTATATATACATAAAATATAATGTCTAATTTAACTATAAACAATAGCAATTCAAATCACAAAAGTTTATTCTATATGTTGATCCAAATAACAGTGTGGTCAAGCCATATGCAATCTGCAAATGAAACATAAATGTAAATAAATAGAAAAAACATATATTAAATAATGTACTTTAAATTATATTTTGAATCTGGATTTTTAGTTACCATATAAAAGGTGAATAAACAAATTTTTATATAAATAATTTATATATTTAAAAATAAACCGTGATCAATTTTTTACTTGTTTTTTATTGTTTAAGTATGTTTATGGTGACAAGATTAGTCAGCTTTAATTCAATGAAATTTAAATAATTTTTCTACGTTTGCTGTCCAGAGACACTATGTATGAAGTCTAAATCAGTAATTATTCTAAACATAACCTTATACACCTAAATTATTAAGTCGTATTTATATATTAAAACATAACCAGTAATAATATCATTTTTTTTATTTTCTTTCCTTCTTATTCTTTCTATTAACATTCCAAATAGAAAATTACCTTATTATGGTACATATGTGTAATTATCCTTATTATAATCTTACACACTAAAGTCTTAAAGTTCTACTTTTATATTAGACACAACAAATAATTTTTAACGGAATAAAATGTGTGAACGAATGATAAAAAAATTAATAAATATGAAACGCACATAAATTAACTATATAATTTTTTTCACCTTAGTATTTAAGCATATGTCCACTTTCATTTATTTCAAATTTGACTTAAATAATGTATTCTTAATATTCTCTATATTTAGAAATTGTTACACCCTCCAATATTAATAACTTTTTTAAAACCAATTAATTTTTTCAAAAATACCATTACATTCAATTTCAATAAGATTTGTTTTCATGTTCTTAAAATTGCAAAAAAACATTTAAGACTTAAAAGCAAATAGTAAACATTTCAGCAAAACCGCAAAAAACTCAATTATCGCACCTATTTATAATTGTGCAATGCAATCTATTAATTATATACCAAAATCACTATTTTTATTTAACTAAATTTTTTATAGTTATTAATTAACAAACAATACAGATATATGTATCTCACCAATCTTACAAAGTTCTTTTCTATGAGGAATACGTCTGTGTATTTCAGTTTTTACTTGGCCAACACAATTACAAATAAACAGCTTCACATTTCCTTTTTTTTCCTTTACTGCATCACACGGTTTATACTGTTCTATATTACTTGATTCCTGTTTTCGTTCCCATATATTAAATTCTAAAAAAGTTTCATGTAAATCATTGAGTGTTAACATTTTCACATAATTTTAATATTAATTCATAAAAAAAATATATTTATGAATGTGAATTATAACAATAATTTTACATATGATTGGATACTTTTTTATTGGCATATAATTTAAAAAGTGTTATAACATATCGCTTTAAACTATTTATTGAAGTATAAATGATTTACCCTTTTTCACATGTAAATTCATACTTGAGCATTTTAATATTATGTTTCTTCTCTAAATGCATTGCACATCTGACGATAAAAAAAAGGTACATTTTATTTTTCACAATTCATTGACTATGTTTATTATATTTACTTTCTTGTCCACCATTACATTTTTCCGTAATAAAAATTTAAAATTACTATATACATAAAGTGTACTAAACACGCATTTCATCACTTTATGAATTATTATTTCGTTTATGTTCAATAATTACAAAATTATATATAAATAAACGCGTAAATTCACTAAAAGAGTAAACAGGAAAAACCGATAATAGGACTAAATGGCATCTGAGAATTATTTCAATTTCTGAAGACAGCATTAAAAATTTTAAAAAGTCGATAATTGTTGTAAGCAATCGATGTAGTTTAACAATTTTGCTATCGTTTTTGCAACGATGACGCAAGACCAATTACTTCCATTTTTCCACCCAACTTCCAGCGTTTTAGTTGCTTTTCCACCGTTAGTGGATAATAAATACCGATTTATATCGACTTTTTCCATCGGCACATTTTCGTTGAACGTACTGTAATTATATTTTAAACCTCAGTAAAATCCATTTGTCGATTGAATATAATTATTAAATTAGTATTTATAATAAAAAATAATAGTTTAAGCGCCAAAATATATTTATTATTATTAAATAAATTTATATATATACTATCTGTATTATATAATACAATAATGTTATAATTTGATAGTTTTAATATTAAAAATAATTTTATGATCTTTAATTAGGGAATTTGTATTATCGATAGCTCAGTTCTACAGTTGTAGTCACGTGATCATGGGTTCTCACAATGATAAACGAAGCTACATTTGTAGTGTTTAGAGATGGGTCTTGTTTTTGTTTTTTTCCGGTTTTTGGCAGGACAACAGTGTCCAATGGATTTTAATTTAACGTAGTTTTGAATTCAGTATTTTAAATGACGCTTAACATATAATTGTAAATTTTAGAACTGTTAACTGGTGAAAAATGGCTGTAATAAATAAAGTTTCTATGAAAGTATCAAAAATATATTTTTTACTCGTAATAATACGAATAATTGTTACGATTTTGCCCCAGTCCGGTTATGTACATCCAGATGAATATTTTCAATCGACTGAAATTCTTATAGGTAATGACATTTTAAATTTTGGGTATTTAACATAATGCGTTGACGTTACTAACTTCTGTGCTATTTGTTTTAAATGAATACATTGCTGTGTTTATATACTAAAGAATTTGTATTTAATGCATTTTAAATTGGTTGCTTGAATTTAGGGGACATATTTGGAGTTAACGCATCGTCAGTGTGGGAATTTAATAAAGAATTTCCTATCCGAAGTGTATCTGTGCTCTATGCTTTATACGGTATACCATTGTTAATTTTGAAACAGATAATGTTGCTTGGCTTTGAAGTGGGAACAACGCCGTATTTATTTGTTGTTTTACCACGGCTAATATGTTGCGGTTTATCATTTTTAGTCGATTTTTCGTTGTACAGGTACGACAGTTTTATTTATGTTTTATATAGTGCGGTTAACTTTAAATGTGATAATTAAATTTTTGTTCTTTCAAAAGGAAACTGACTTTTGATTTCTTGAAAAATCTGTTATCTTTTTAAATTAAAACTACATATCTTGTTACTTATGAGTAATTTTATTTGATATATTATCTTAATTGTTAGTTGTCGCTATTTTTTTAACGTGAAATACGTATATTGGTGGAGGTATATTTTATAAAAAAATGTCAAGCTATGGTCCAAATGTTTCTTCAATAAATTTGAAAAATTGCATTTTATCGTACCGATGGTTAGTGACTACTTTAAATAGTTTGCACAGCTTTAGGAATGTACGCCGTTAGATTAAATTTGAAGAAAATGAACATTTTTCAAGCTTGTACCTGATAACATGTAAATAGTGACAAGTAAAGCGGGTTAGTTATTAATGGTTGTTTCAACGGCGGAGATATCTCCACTTGCTTCGGAGATAGTCGTTATCAAATTTTTATTAATATGTACGCAGGTGAGAAGAGAGAACGCAATTTTCTTTCTCAAAAATACATATTTCACCGGCAGTAATATTTTCCCGTTTAAGCAGTGATAGATATTATTATGCAGCGACTCGCTGGTTATTACTAAGCGAAGTTTCAGCGAAAGTCATGATTTTAATACAATAACTATATAAAAGTGGGTAATTAAATCTTTCTTGTGGGTGTTCAGATTTTGTTCATTGAATGCAATAAGCGAATTGATTTGCAAAGGCATTGATGGCTAACACAGTGTGAACGAGACATTACAGCCGGTGGTGTGTGTATTTATGAAAAAGAAGATGTCCGTTACATATTTTAATGAAATGTAATCAATCTCACGTGACTTTAGACAGAAGTTCAGCTGTATACGGAGTATGTGAAAATAGTTGCGCTGTTGAAACAACCATTGATAACTATTGCGCTCTATTCATTACCGTTTACATATACCAAGTACAGGCATAAGAGATGTCCTATATTTCCGAAGGTATACAACTATTTGAAATAGTTACCGAACGTGACGACGGCAAAAAATACTAATCATTCTAGCCCGGTGATTTTAATTATAAAGCTTTGTTTAGCTAACAATAAGTCAAGCTTCTAATTGAAAAATTCTAAATTAATTATTTATTTTTTTACATTCGATTTTTATTTTATGCCGGTTTTTTGTCAAAATATTATAAAAATTGTATATCAGTTAAAACGTATTTTACGCTCAACGCTTTAGCAGAATGCTTCAAGTTTCAATTTTTTTTTACTGTGTGTGTTCAGTTACCGAAAAGAGAGGGCTAATTTTTATTTCAGACAAACCAGTCGATTTATAGAATTTATACTTGATTATAAAGTATAGCGAGACATATTTTGCAAACCATATAAACTAATAATTTCATTTAAAATTCGCTATAAATGTCGATTTTATATTGACGGAATTCCATATAATTCGAAGGTTCAAACTGCATTTTTGTATAAGTTAGGTTGTTTAAGTTCTATCTCTGTTAAACTGATGAGCTGTAAATATTTGATTATCGTATAAGAACATTTTTTATTATGTCTGTTATTAGATTTTTCGAAGTAATTCAAATTTTACTTTTTTGCGTACAGTCATATAAGAATTATCTTAAAAATTACAATATCGTTTATATAGTTTCATCCTGAGATAAAATCTGATATTTTTCATTGTTAGTGATATATTATTTTAGATCTAAACTGATTAGGAGAGATTAGAATCAATTGCAATAAAGAAAAGAAAGGTGAAATATTATGAGATGTAGTAAAAGGTTAAAAAAATGCAATATTTCATTTGCTTATTGGGAGATAATAGGAAAATAAAATGCAGGAAGAAAGAAACTACAATAGTAGGTTGCTCGGCAACTCGGGGAAAATTTGACCAACAGGAGTTCAAGCTGGATATCGAATGTAGATAAAGAAATGGTAATGATTACTTAAACAGGATAGTAAGTGAACTCTAAAGAGGAACGAAGTGTGACTAAGAAATAATTACTAGCCCTGTTAGTCTGCTTGTATTGTCGTGCTAACGTAAAAATTATGTTTAAAAAAAAAATAGCGTAATATCAAATTAAAGTGTGGATAAATTTATATAAATTTGCAAAGATTTTTATTGCTGATAGATGAAATTAGATGACACTGAAAATGTAGAAGGACGGAAAACATATCATAGACAGAAAAGAAACTATATGAAATAAAAGAAAAAGAATATCGCTATAAACGTGAGCAGAAAAAACATAGAAATGATTGGCCAGATATTAAGACGTAATGAATTTATTACAACAATAATCGGAGAAAATATATTGGATAAAAGAACTGGGGGAAGACCTAAAGAAACCAATGTAAGCTGTCTGAAGAAAGATACTAAGATCAAAGAACATACGCACAGGAATCTGAAAAACGATGTCCTTTTAGATGATTTTTGGCGAGAGGGAATAAGAAAAAGTCGTTGGGGACCAGATCTGATGTGGGTGCGGTACTGTTTGGATATTTTTATAGGCAAGGAACTCGGTGACGATATTGTGCATTACCACGATAAAGTTTCCAGCGACCGACGAGACTGCGTTTTTCCAGAATATGATCCTTCATAAGCTGCTGATATAGTATGCCGCAATGATTGTACGAACTTTCGCAACTGGGTGAGTGTACACTAGTCCGCGATAATCAAAGAAAGTAATAACCATTGCCTTGACACCAATTCATAGCTCCTTCGTCCGTTTCTAACGACTCGTGACATTGAAGACATACCCGTTTAGTCATAGTATGGTTCCCAAATGTCTTTTTAAGTTCATTATAGGTTTCAATCGAAGTTTTTTGAGCAAAACGCAAAATTTAATGCCGTAACTTTGATCACGGTATTCATTCATTTTAATAAGAATTTAGTGCAGTATATTTTTCGTGTGTAATTCAATTTATAAACAAAAATTAATAAAAATTTCCTATTGTTATTAAACAGAATATGTCGGTTAAATAAAAAAGATCCTAACAATTACATGATACTATTAAGCAGTTCCTATGTGATGTGGCTATATGGAACTCGTACATTTTCAAATACTATCGAGATGGTTTTATTTTCGGTACTGCTGTATCTTGTTTGTGACAGTATGATTTACGCCGAAAGGGTAAGTAATATTTCGATCAAATTCGGTGATTTAGTTTTATTTGTATTTAAATTTTTTGCGTTCGATATTATTTAAAAGAAGAAGTAACGTCTAAGAAAAATATAAATGAAATTATTGCAAATATTGAGAAATTTTTTACGATTCTTAACTTATGGGGTGTGTACGCTTCTGTAAGCTTATGATTGTTAAGTCCAGAAATTTGATTATTTGCTCTTTCTGTATTTACATACAGCAGAAACGCATTGCCTAATCACAGTACTTTCATAAGTTTAAGCATGAATTTTAAGGGAAAATCACGAGTTAAGAAACATATATTTTTAAAGTACACTCAAGCAGATGTAAAGTGATATAAAAGTTACTTGCAATATCTTCCAGTCATTTTGGGGGGGGGGGTCTTGTTGGCCAAGGACCTTACTCAGAAACAATAGGAAGAAGAGTTAACTAATTAAAACTTAATTCGACCGGAAATGGTAGAAATAAAGGAATCAATGGCAGGAACAACAGACTGAGACGGAATGGACAGGATATAGGAAGCATAGTAGGGAGTAGGAAGCCTTGACTTTAAAAGGAGTAAATAAAGGGAAGAGCGTTCCGCAGAAAGAGCAGAACACTCAAAGAAAATGTGATTAGCATCTCAAACAACTGCTTCGTTAGGATGTAGAGGACAATAAGGAGAGGAAACCAAAGAGAGGCGATACCGAGAAGGGGGCAATAGAGTGTGATTGAAGCATAGGCGAATAATCGGGACAATAACGGAACGTGGAAAAGAAGGAAATTCTGAGAACCAAGAATTAGTAGGAAGGTTAGGTTGAATTGAGAGGTAGATGGAACTATCATTGGTAAAACAGGAAGGGTACATATCCGACTAAAATTTAAAGTGAAATTTCTTACTTAAGGACAATAGATTAGTACTGGGGATCTTTTTAAAGTAAAAGCGGGAGCGGGCAGCAACCTGAGCCAAAGCATCCGCCATTTCGTTAACCTCGATGCTTCTATGACCAGGGACCTACAGCGGATCAACGCGGATAGAGTGATGAAAGGAAAGATTGTGTATGAGAGATTGTATACGACGAATGATGAAATCTGTCGAGGGAGGGGAAGAGGTAAACTGATAACCTGAAGGGCACTCACGGAGTCAGATATTATCAGATAGTGGGAAAAGTTACGATTGGAGGAGATATAAATAATTGCACGTAGGATAGCCATCAACTCGGCTGTAAAAATAGAACAGAAAGGCGGAAGGCGAAAATATTCGGAAAAATTAAAAACGGGGAGAATAAAGGAAGCCTCGACACCACTAGGGAGCCATCAGTGAAGATCAGTAAATGAGAAGGAAAGAGGGAACTGATAAGGTTGTGAAATTCCTGTTTAATAATCGCCTGGGGCATAGGCCTGGAAGAATTAGAAAGAAAATATACTTTGGGAGGATGTGTGAGATGAAAATAATTAAAGGAAAAGTAAAGGAGATTATTACTGGAAATTATATAGGACGAAAAATAACTAAGAAGATGAAATATAAAGGCTAAGATGGGAATTTTATTAGGAACAAAACGCCAGTTTCCGGTGATGGAAATATAGGAAGGGATAAGTTGGGAGGAAATGCAAGGTATACGTTTAGAAAGAAAACGATAGTCCAAATAAGATCTTCGAACTGAAAGAGATGTATTAGATTCAGCAAGCATCGCTGAAATAGGAGAAGATTTAAGAGCACCGAGACATAGGCGGAGACAAGAATTCTGTATTTTATCCAATTTGGAAAGAACGGATTTGGAGGCACAGACATAGATAAATGAACAGTGATCAAACTTGGAGCGAACAATGGACCTACACAAGGAAATGAGTACAGGAGGATCACTTCCCCATTTAGTTGGTGATAAAGATTTCAATAAATTCAGTCTTTTAATGGCAAAACGAGAAAGATAATTGATATGTTCGGAAAAGGTTAGGCGACTATTTAGGTAAACTCCAAGGTAGCAGAAGCAACTAACACGAGGAAGTGGCATCCGATTTAGGAAAATATTAACAGAATCGGGCTTGTACGGACGTAGAATGAAAACCATTCAAGAAGATTTGAAAGGAGAAATATAAAGATGAACAGACGACAGAGAATGTTGTAGTGTAGCCAGAGAAGAATTAAGCGTCTCGTTGGCAGCTGCGATGTCGTAAGAAGAGGGAAAAAAACAATATCGGCAAAGAATAAGGAAAGGGAGTTTAAAGGAAGAGATGCTATAGCAACAGTGTAAATGTTAAAAAGAGTAGGACTGAGAGGGGAACCTTGGGGAAGGCCACGGAGAGGAAAAGTGGAGAGTGCGATTCATCATATAAGATTAATTGTTAAGGAGGTGAATTTGACTGGGACATTAATTGCTGCCATTGCATCTCTTAGGGTTGGCAAATGAACACAATGTGGAAGGCTGAAGGGACATCAATAAAAGAAGCAACTGTATACTGTTTGTGAATGAAAGATTTATAAATATGGGGAACAAAAGAGCTAATGCAATTGGCAGGGCCAATGCCTGTCCGAAAACCAAACATATTATAAGGAAGTAAATTATTATGTTCCAGCCACCAAACAAGACGCTTGTTTAGCATACCTTCAAAAAGTTTCCTAAAACATGATGTTAGGGAGATAGGGCGTAAAGTTAAGGATAGGAATGGTGATGAAAGAGTTCCGGGAAAGAGGAGTGATACCTCCGGACAAGAAGGAATTAATGAGCTCAAGGGGTCTGCGTAGACAGATTTTTAAGGACAATATATGGAATACCGTCTAGGTCCGGTGTAGGACTAGTAGAGTTCAGAAGAACAGACTTTAATTCATTGATATTGAAAGTGGATGTAAGAAGGTGAGAGAAAGCATTTTGTGTAGAAAGGAAATAATAAAGCTCGTCAAAGTTAGAGACGAAATCAGGGGCTATAGATTCGGCAAAGGATGAAAGACTATCAGGGGAAAGGTTGAGGTTAGAAGGGCGTTCAGAGAATGGGGATTTGAAGGCTTTAGCCAATTTACAAATATGGAGAAGAGGAGTTATTCTGGAGAAGGAAGAACAAAAATTATTCCAGGAGGACCTCTTCGCGGCCTTGAATATGTACCTCTGGCTCTTGCATTAGCTTGTTTATGAGCAAGGAAATTCTCGATAGTAGAACTGGAGCGGAAGTTTCTAAAAGAGGCTCGACTGCGACTAAAAGCTGCATTGCATTCTTCATTCCAGTAGGGAGAAACGAGAAGGAGAGAACAAAGAAAGAGCAAACGTAATAGAGTGAAGAAAAGAATTGCAGGATGATATAAAATTTAAACGGATATTAATACGCGGACGAAACCGTGGGTAACAGCTTTTAAAAAATCCTGCAGCAGAAGTTTCTATTATGGCTACTGGAAATATTTATATTCAGATTTTTAATTTTCGCTAATTATGTGCTGTCGTGAGCTCTACTTAAAGTATAGCATGTTACTAAAATGTTCAAAGTAATACAAACTTGAATATAGGAAATCAATTATTATTGAAAATTTACATATCACTATATAACAAGTTCAGTCAAGCATGATGTTTTATGCGCTCAGGGTTACTCCGTATGTCAAGTTAACAATAACTATAATTTATATTTACATAATACTAAATTCAGAACAAAGAAATTTGGTTTTTCGCGCCGCAACGAGGAGAGAGATAGTTTTTTGTGATTTTTGAAATTGTCACTAACATCAAAAATTTAGTTAAGAACGTGAAATACGGTTTCGTTTTTGACCAATAGCGATCTTTCAAACGATATATCAGTGCCCGGGGAAGAAAATATTTTTTTCCAAATTTCGAGCTTTTGACGCCCCCGAAGGTCTAATTTTAAAGTTAGACACCCGGATGTTCTAAACTAGAGAAATGTACGGGAATGCGCATATTTTTAACCTTATTCAAAATTTTTAGCTACACATCTCGTAGCGCTAAGGGGAGGACACGTAATTTTTGCGCTTTTTTGAACTTTGCGTCAACTTCGAAAGTTTCATTAAGAAAATGAAATACGGTTTCGTTCCTGACGAATAGCGATCTTTCTAACGATATATCACACGTCCGGAAAAAAAATATTTTTTCAAAACTTTCGACCTTTCTACGCCCAATGGGCCAGAATATGAACTTGTAAGCTCGGCTATATTTTTCCGATAAAGCGGTCCTTTATGCATATGTTTAAGATATATTTTGGTTTTCTCTACTTTTACTCGAGCTGTTATTTAAGTGAACAATATATATATATATAATATGTCTTCGTATATCGCAGGTTTCATTATCATTTATGGAATTGGAAAAAGCAAAACAAACAGCGACCTCTAATAACGAGTACATACGGAAATCGCTGGCTCAAAAACGGTTACCGAATGTGAACTTACAATATTGTATTTTAATTGCGGCTATATTGGCCATCGGATTGTATAATCGTCCCACATTTATAGCATTCGCGTTTTCACCGATATTTTTTTGGTTACGACGACCGATGAAATCGAATTTTAATTTGTGGATCCTGAACGGCCGTATATGCAGTTTAATTTTAGCCGTTCTACCGTTCGTGGTCGTGTTGACGTTAATCGATTCCGTTTATTACGGCTACATAGAGTTGGAAGAGGTGTTGAATTTACAACCAAGCATGGTGAAAAATTACGTTCTCACTCCGTTTAACTTTTTCCTGTACAATTCAAATGTTACAAACATATCGCAGCACGGGTTACATCCTCGCTACCTACATGCATTGGTAAACATTCCTTTACTGTTCGGTGTGCTAGGAGTTGCTCAGATAGTTTTCCTTATCCGCAGTATAAGCAGGTTTGTAATTCTACGGTATTTAAAATATTTTACTGTAATTAGTTTAAAAAGCGGCGAAAGTATGCATACACTTGTACGCATGGATTTTTAAATTTATTTCTCGAAGAACGTGTGTAATGTTTTAAATTTCATTAAAATCAGTACTATTTTACACAGGGGCTCTTATGTGGTGGCTCCACTGTTACTTTACTGTAGGCTAAATGAGTAATTTCATAAGCCGTTTTATTATTTTCCTTGGGTTCAAGGTCAACATAGAATAGCGGGTATGCTTTTGCTTCCCTCTGTATTATTTTGTTACTTTGATCCCGGACTTTGATGGTTTTTCTAATGTTAACCACACTCCTGGGTATATGACCCATGTTGATAAATTCCTGTTTTATCAAATCAATATCCGTAGTTGGGTGAAGTCCCATTACTACCACTCTATACGATTTCTCAGATTTTAAATTGTATGTGTGGTATACAAATTTACTTTGTTTTAATGAGTGGATGAGTGTACGAAAATGTTCATCTGTTTTTGGGGCAACTAGTATGTCGCCATTTGAGATTGCCTTAAAGGTCACTGCAGTTTCCCCTAAAGCATTTGCCGCATCTCTGCTAAATTTACTGTATTCAGTAATGCCGCTTACAGTAATTTTTGGTGGTTGTTTATTTTTCTTTACTTGAATTGGATTAGTTTCCATTCTGTTGTTTACTTGATCTCTGTTTATCTCCTGCTGCGGATTAATTTCAGGGATCCAGTTTTTCTCATTTGGAACGCTGTTCGCTCGTGGGCGAACTCCAGTAGCCTGCTTCTGGACTAGACTCAGTTTAGTTGTCAGCATTTTAACTTGCTGTTGCAATTGCGAAATTGTGTTATTTAGTTTTTCTTCCCTTAGTTTTACTTCGGTTTGCCACTGTTTGTATTGTTCCATAGTGATACCGTAAGAAAGCGTTGTCATGTTCGGATTAACTGGCAGTTCATTCACACGAATGGAGCCTTGCGAAATAGGATTCTGAGATTCCATTGTTTAATAATTAGTGTTAAGGCAATAACTTCCTTAAGGAAGTTATGCCGCACACGTAACAACAATAATTTGTTGTGTATTAGCACGATAATAATTATTTAACAGCGATGTAAGTTAAAATTAAAATCGGAAGCGATTTTTCCATTTATTATACGATGTTTCTGTTATCACAAGTGGCTACACTGATAAGGAACGAATGAAAAATGCAGTTTGTGTCTAACGTTGTATTACAGTGCTTATCTACAAACGCGCATATCCATCTAACGTATAGTGAAACAGTAAAACTGATAACGACCGAGATAAAATAATATAAGTAACTTCACCTGATCGTTCTTTGTTAATAATTTAAAATTAAATACTTCGTTGTTTAGACTGTTTACAAATTCGTTATTAAAATAGCAAAACTGTATAGCCCGGAAAAAACTCGACCGAAACAGAATCTTAATGAAAACCGTGGGAATATAAAAATACAACTGAACTGTTTTTTTTTTTATGATTGTGCAAAAACACGAACGCAACGAAAAGCAACTTGACACGACACGACTACACACTTACTACAATAATATATATATGTTGTGGAAGAAATGTGCACGGCACTTTTCCAGCTCGTTTTACTTAAAAAACGGCGATTTTCAACGCGCACTATGTTCATTGTTAGGGTTGTGTATGGTAGACTTTCGAGGTAAACGTAAAAATTGAAATATGTAAAGTCAAAAAGTTTAAAAAAAAAAAAATACGAGAGGGTTAGTAGGAATAGTGTTTGCGTCTAAGTTCTAAAGCTACTTGGTTATTACCGTACGGACGAGTGGAGTTGAAAGTGTCGGTTGCATTTTGAGAAATGTACTGTAAGGGGAAAATTTTAACAATTCCAGTAAAATTCGTGTGTCGTGGAGGAAAGATGAAATGTTTTATTAATATTCATTAACAAAAGATATAGTTTTTAAAATTTTATTTTTAATTATACGTTAAGAGACATTTATTCTCGAATAAAAGTGCTTTTGCTGTACAATGAATACTAAAGTGAACATTTTAATATCTAGCTTAAATGCTGGTAAAGTTTTAATTATTACAATTTATATTTTGAATTAAAAAGCGGTTGTTTGAACACGTAGTAGATTAACGAAACATTATGAGGGTACATTTAATTATTCATTACGCTTAAAAACGAATTATTATGAAGCATGTATGGCTTTTTATACAATTCTTTCCTTCTTTTATTATTTTTTTTTTCTCGGGACATTTCGTTTTTAATTTATTTCTTTTCTGTAATCCGACACGCTTTTAGATCTCAACAGAATGCACTGATCACTTGCACCAGGCTGATTATCAATTACCTGCATTTAGCGCAGAGGCTACATGGGCATTACAAAATCGAGCTGGACGTGCACTAGTAGTTTTGTTTGTTTTTGAATGGTTATTTGTTTCAATAATCTCATAAAGCGTGTTTTGAGAACTGTTCGTGTGACTTCGATTTAAGTTCATACGAACCGACTGCAAAGATGGGAAAACGAGCGGCGGACGTTTGTAGTCAAAGGTTTAATAACATTTTTTTGTTATTTGAAAAAATATAGTTTTTTAAAAGCGCGCAGCTGTAAAGAAACGCGAGTCAACGGAAGAGCCTTGAAACAGTTGAGAAGCGTTGATAATGTGTAGCTTCGTGTTTATTTTTCTAAAAGGCTGTGACAAATTAAATTTTAATCGAATATATACTTAACGTTCAATGTCGTTCGCGTATCTGTCAAATTACATTGAATACATTTTTTTTTTTACAGATATAACTATTGATTTTTCGGCAAAACAAAGCGCGAATTGGCTAAAGATGATGTTTTCGGCGTAAACGAATAGTTGTAAGAAATATAGGATACATTTTTAGGGAAGTTCGTTAACAGTCTAGACCAATGGAATATTAGTTACTGCGCGATGACAGATCTCCACATACCACTGTAAACCATCTACAACCGTCGTTATGCTGTCCACATCGAGAATAGTCTCGTTGAGTACGCGCCGTTTGATCGATTGTGCGGCAAGATAATAGAGACAGCCACATTCGGTTCAGGAATGCAAAGTGTTTGTGGAAGAAGTTAATCGGGCAAACCATTTTCGCAGTGTGCATCTCTGCCTGATCCAGCGTTGGCGTTAAGAGAATGTGTTTCACGGTTGAATTCCTCTTACCTCAGTTGGGTGAACTCTTAATTCGTCCCTCAGTTTGCTAAAAAGTGCTTTAGTTTCAATTAACCTTTCGATTTTCCCTTCCAAGTTTTGAATTTACCCTTCGACCTTATACTCCTGCTTCTGTTAATTTATCCTTAAACAGTACAACTTTTGCTCGTGTTAATTGCTTCCGTTATCTTGGTATCTTCCTCGATAGTCGTCTGACCTTATTCGAACATATCAAATATCTTTCCTCCTCCTCTAAAAAAAGGTTTTACATTCTTATTTCTCTGTATATTTCCATTATTCGTTCCAAGTTTGACTCTGGTCGTTCATTTATACCTGCGCCTCCAAGTTCCGACTCTCTAAACTAGATGCGATCCAAATCTCTTGCCTTCGACTCTCTCTAGGTGCTCTTAAATCCTCTCCTATTTCAGCACTGCTTGCTGAATCGAATACACCACTCCTGTTTATCCGCAGATCTTATTTAGGAAAGTTTCTATCTTATCTCTTATTTCTCTTCATCTTAGTTAATTTTAGCCGTACACAATTTCCTTTAATAATCTCCCTTATTTCTTTTTTAACTTCAGTGATCTCTGCCATCCTCCCAAAGTATTTATTTTGCCTGCACTTTCGAAATCTCTCTTTCCAGCAGTAATTAAACAGGAATTCTACAGCACTGTCAATTCTCTCTTTCCTTCTCAAGTAAACGTTTTCACTGATGGTTCTAAAGGGTCTGATGGTGTGTTGGTGGTTCTTTTATTCTTCCAGATTACAACTTCTCTGAATCCTTTTGTCTTCCTACTTTCTGTTCCATATTTACGGCCGAGCTGATGGTTATTTTACGTTCCATTATTTTTTTCTTTAATCGTTTTTCTTTCCAATTTATGAACATTTTTGACTTCATGAATGCCTTTCAGGCCATCTTCTCTCCTCTTCCTGATCATTCCTGTGACTTTATTATTTTCCGCATATGTTCTCTCATTCAGACTTTTTCTTCTCTCCATGGGATGATACATATTGACGGATGGCATCGCTGGTAATGAGACGGTTGATTTTTTGCCTCGGGTTGCTGTTTCTTCCTTCTTCTTCAAAAAAATCCCTTCTAATCTCTTTGCGCTATGTATAAATTTCTGTCTCAGATTTTGTTCGGATGTAAACACTTCCTCCTTTTCTAGCAATCACTTCTTTTATCTGTCTGTTCAACCTAGTCTTCTTTCCAATCCATGGTTCCTTCTGATTCCTTCTGATTTCTTCATTTCCTCGTTTTGTTGTTGTTTCTATTATGCGTTTGTGTTTTAATGATTCCTTGCTGCTTTCCTCCCCCTGCTTTCACTTTCCATTTGTCTCTTCCTCATGTTGTCTTCTTTCATTCAAACGATACGGTGATCATGTATTTTTTGAGTACCCAGCTCTTTCGGTAGAGCGTGCTGCTCAGTACTTCCGTTTGCTTAGGCAATTTTTTAATTATTTTTGTAGTTTTACATTTACTAAAAAGATTTAAAAAAAAAAAAAACAATAATTTAGCGATATTTTTTAGGTGCGAACAAAACAGTTAATACAAGATTTCTGAGCTTATTGATTCAAGAAAAAAGAAGTGATTAAAAAAAATTGTTTATCTGGAACGTATTTCGCGGATGTAGTAGGAATAATATGTATTAACGTAACAACGTGCAAAGTTGTAAGTAAAAATTAATGCGGACAGAAATTTTAACCATCGTTGTGATAAGCCTTTTTATTGAATTTTAAATTTGTAAACAAAACAAAATTTACAGAGTTTTGCCGTGCTCCTGTTAGTAATTAAAAAGAACCAGTGGGTAGTAGTTGAGTTGAACCATAGTATCAGAAACAGTGCCTTGGTAATTTTGAACGCGTAGGAAAGATTAGTTAGTTGAAATTTTCCACTTGTAGTCATTGTATTGGGTTTCTGGTTTTCGGCCTTTTCTACAACTTGAAAAAGTACTTTAATCTCATTTCATCGCGGATGGTGGAGTGAAATTTGCAATGAAGTTGCGAAGCAAAAAAATCCTTGTTGACTGTGAGAGACGGCACAGGTTATCATTAAAAGAACTTTGCAAAAATATGCAGCGATTACTTTTTTTTTTTTTTTTTTGTTTTGTTTTGTTTTTTGAACGTGTCTTTTTGTTTGCGAGTTATGAGAGCAACTGAACCTGATTTTTCAACTGGTACTTTTGATTGTTTATCGATATACATTTGAAGGAATTAAAAATATAGCATAATATTTCGAATATTCTAATTAATGATTTAAACAAATTATTTTAATGTTAATAACGAAATATATGTGTAGGAAGAAGGGCTGATTGTGAGTTCGGTGCTTGCTGCTTTTTTGTCCGAGATATTTTTGTAGGAATTGGAACAAAAACATACTTAAAATCTATATTGTGTAAGTACAGCATTGTGTACGTATAATGTGCTACTGAAATACCATTATTATATATAATAATAACGATAATTATTAATGTCTTTAGTATGATAGCGCACACGAAAGGACGAAGTTTAAAGCAGCGAATTAATTGTCTTTGCTTTGATGGGAAATTAAACGGAATTTATTACAATATTCACGGAGGAACCAGGCACTGCAATACAACAAAAACACCTTTACAAAGTTACTGCTTCTAATACATTAAATAAAAAGTGGATATAAGTAAAACATTTTTCTTGTCATCAGTTGTATTAGTAAGGTAATGCAATTCCGAAATTCCCGATATATTTTTATTAAGTTTTTTGCTCCTAGATTGTATCGTTGATTTTTATTACCCTACCTTAGATGGTCGTATAGTAACATTTCTATTTCATTTGGCATGCTGCAATTTTCATCTTTTTTCACGTACTTTGGGAGGAACTTTAAAAGTATTCATATTAGGACGATGAAGTTACCGAACGGAAATGGAAGGTTATAATTCTCTTTGACGATCCAATGAGGTAACGTCGATTTATCGTGATGGAAGTATCAGTTTAGATGGTAGATACTTCGTCAAACTGCGATACGTAAAAATGTGATTTTATTTTGCTTTATTTGAATATCTGTTTTCATTTCCTGTTTATAAGATTACTTGCACTTTTTAACTAGTCCTTGCAATATTCCGATTGTGTTTATTGTGATTCGGCGAAGATATGTACAATGTACCTATCCTGAGTTCGATAAATAAACATTTTCAGTTGTAAAAACAAGAAGATTTTAATTGTTTTAATTGTCTGTAAATAATTCCATTTTTTTTTTATATTCTCGCCGAAATATTCGATTATTACGGTATAAAATAAAACTTTACCGGTTTTCGTAAAACTTCACAAAAGTACCAATAATATTGCTTCGTTATGCTAATAATCAAAACAGATAACCTTTTTAGGTAATTTTTTTTTACTGTAATTAAAAAGTATATAAATGAATTTTTCGTTTTTGTACGATGTTATGCTAGTTTTATTTTGTTTGTATTGGGGGATTACTTTATAAATGATAACGATCAAATAAAAAAAGGGGGGAACTGCTGTTACATACTTAAATGCAGGAGGAGTAGAAAATAAAAATTAGATCTGAAGTTAAGTGAAATACAACATGCCTGCATAAAGAGGTATTAAAGTGCACTTAATTGCGTTATTAAAAATACCTTTTTTTTTAAAAAAAAAATTTAGTGTTTAATAAATTTCGGTTGGTAGTGAGCCAACCATTTATTCAGGCACGTAATAATTATATAATTGGACATAGCTACGGAAACGTAGCCAAGACTTTGTACAGATAAATATTATTGACGGAAAGCAAGTACGGAATAAGACTAAAAAAAGCCTAACCGCTGGTAATCGGTCTTTAGTAGCAGTAACCGCGGACAATTAAATAAGATATGATTCTTCGGGAGACGAATGGAGGAATGATATAATGGTCGCTTCGAATTCTGTATACGAGTTTTATTGGGCGGAAAGTGCGGCTTAATTTGTAACCTATTAAGAGAATTTTATTTTGCTAAAACGGACGTTGCGAAATTTAGAATTTCTCAGCGGGAATTACAGAAGTATGACTAGAATTGTGGTAAGAATCAGTCAGTCAGTCAAAAAGGGTGCGATTTCTGATGTAGAGAATTGAGTGATGTTGCGCGTAGCTTTTTTGGCCAATCCACCTAATAGTTTTAAGTAATTATAAAGTGTGAGGGAATCTATTGGAAACGGACTTTTAACCGTAAGAGTAAAATAAATAAGCGTTCGACAATATGTGCAGAATTATTAAAATCAGAATTGGCCACACAGAACATTGTAAGGATCTGAAAAAATAGCCAACTGTTGTCACGGCAAAGGGTATTGAACGTTTAACTGGTTGCGTGTTTCATCGATTAAGTAAAAAAGAGACTTTTTAACCGACTGAGAAAGATAAAATTTTTCCACAACAACGAACTCTAGACTATATTATACTTTATGTGTTCCTGTAATCGTTTGTCTCAATAATATGATAAGTTATATATTTTAAAACCTTAATTTACATTACAAAAGTTATAGTTTTATATATTACACGGACACAGAGTACCTTTCAATTCATTAAAACATATAACATTTATTTATATTAAATTATTAAAATACAAGTATTACAAACATTATTAATTCACAAAATATATATAAAAAATTGTCCTACCGGTTTCGTCTACTTGACATATCCATGGACTGAATTTTGTTGTATTATTTATTTACATGTTTGGTCATTATTAAAGATATAGATCGATATATTATAATTGTTGGTCTATGTAATATAAAATTTTAAATTTAATAAATAATAATGAATTAAATATAAAATAAAGATTATCGTTTTCGATAGAGTTACAAAAATATCAGTCGCACGAACACAATATATAAAATGCACCCCGCTACCCTCGCAGCGTAGCTCGCCCAATCCTAAGAAATAGGAAATTAGAACTCTCGGGTATTTTTTCCCTATGTCGCAATATTAATTCCGAAATATGTCTTTCATCGGTATATTTTTCCTTCAGCCAAGCTTTTTTCCCTTTTTATTTCGAACGCGAAGATATACAGACAGGTAGCCTTATAAAAGGAAATTCTGAGTGTAGCGCGGATATGCGTAAATTACAGATCGGCACTGTTTGATATAACAAGTATAATATAGTATGATAAGTTATATATTTTAAAACCTTAATTTACATTACAAAAGTTATAGTTTTATATATTACACGGACACAGAGTACCTTTCAATTTATTAAAACATATAACATTTATTTATATTAAATTATTACTTAAATTAAATTACAAGTTTTACAAACATAATTAATTCACAAAATATATTTATAAAATTCGTCCTACCGGTTTCGTCTACTTGACATATTCGGTTCACGGACAAAAGCGCACAAGACAAAAGCGCACAGGACAAAAGCGCACATGATAAAAACGCATCGGACAAAAGCGCACAGGACAAAAGCGCACACGGATAAAAGCACACCCGGACAAAAACGCACATGGACAAAAGCGCACACGGATAAAACCGCACATGGATAAAAGCGTACACGGATAAAACCGCACACGGGTAAAAGCGCACACGGACAAAAGCGCACACGGATAAAACCGCACAGAGATAAAAGCGCACACGGACAAAAGCGCACATCGATTTGCAGAACAGGAGCTAAATTATTAATTTTTCCGTTCTCGGCAATTGCATCATTTGTGAAAAGACAAAACCGGACAGTTGCCCCGCAAAGAATTTAAAATTCAAAAAAATTATTGGTAATCAGCGAAAACAAAGTAAAAATAATACAATTTTTTGTATGATTCACTAGTCATTTTTCTGTTTTTTTTTGTTCTTATATGTGTATTTGTTTGTTAATAATCATAGTGTCTATTGACTATGACCGCTAGGAAGTTACCGTATATAAAAAATAAAATTTGTATCAATAATGTATTCAGGGGCGTCTCAAGCATGCCAAGTTGTGGGAGTGGTGCATAACCCAAAATACCAATTCATGAATTCATATAATTTAAAAATAATTTTTTTTTATACTGTATAGCTTATATAACAAAATGTTATATGGTGTTTTTTAATGATTTTCTTTAAACTTTTACAATAAGGGTCTTTTATTTTTTACTTTTGCAGTCAAAACTGATTTAGATCGAACTGTGAGGACTAAATATATTTTTTAAAAAAAATTTTATTAAAAGAAATCTCACCTTTTAATGCTAAGCCTATAAGACTTTGTAATAATGCTTTACTTTTTCAAACAGTGAGGGTAACTTTTATTTTACACTGTTGTATACTAACCGTTTCTTTATAAATTGTTTCAACTGGTCTGAATTTTCTTAATAATTTTTGCCTTTAAATTAGTATCGAAAAATCCGCAACTCTTTGTTAACTTGGTAAAAGTTTTCATTATATTTGACACTTCTATATCGTCAACCGTTTGTTTGCTTATTTCTTCTTCATCATTTTCATCACTTTTGTTTATTTGACTCTTTGCTCGCGGTTTCATTGCTGATTAAAACAACTATTACAATATTTTTGTCAATGTTTAATTATTCCTTTGATAATAAATTTCCCGATGATCATTCTAATATTGTGAAAAACTTGAACTCTGTTTTTATTCCGCAATACTTCAAACTTTTGTATTAAGGGAATTTTACTTACTTTCATTTTAATATGATCAGAATAAAATATATAAATATAATGATTGAATGATTTAAAACTGAACAGAATTCGCTGTTAATTAAGCGGCTTCTATTGTATAATTCTTTAAATTTCTAAAAGTTTGTTGTAGTGACCTAAATTGTACGATTCTTGGCTGTTGTTAAGAACTTCGCAATTCGACCATAGTTGCAGACAAATACATAAATTAAATATATTTGCACTTCCTTGTTACTAGGTGAATATCTTGATGCAGAGGGACTAAAAACGTACACAAAAAAAATCTAAAATTTATTTCAATGAAATAGTTCGGAAATTTAAATTATGGTGAAGTTGTGAAAGAGTTTCATGTAGAGTTGAGAAAAAAGACGTCAAGAACAGTATGTTTGATTTACTTGTTACTTGAAATAATCAAATTTCGTACTTTCAGCTAAAATTCATCTGCTTTTAAAATTCATAATTTTTAATTTCTAATATATGGGAGAATTTAATTTTTTTAAATAAAATGAGCAGGGGCCGATACCTTCTGTAATTTTAATAATTTAAAATTATTTTTACTAAGAATTCTAAACAAAACGGTTATTTGCTTTATTATTATCTGGAAATGCCATTCGTTGTTGGAGAAATTTATTATTATGTTTTGTGGTGAGTGTGGTTGACGGGGAGCCAATAAGTGGCCCATAAACGTAGGAAAAATTGTATAGAAGAAAAGAAATTAAAAGCATTGTAGCATAAATACAATTTTGTGGACAAAATACTTTAAGGTGGATAAAAAAACATTAATCATTTGGCAAAATCATGATGTTTTCGTTATAAAACTCTTAATTCAAATATGAGATTTAATGTACTTAATTTTGAAATATATATTTTATTGAAATTAATAAAAAAAATTTAAAATGAGACGAATTTGAAAACAGCAATAAACATGTTATAAAATCTTTAATTAAAATGAAAAATCTCCGAATTTAATGAGTCCGACTTTAAAAATATGTATTTTATTTAAACTTGAAAAACTCTTTCTACTTTTGATCGACCCTGAAAAGGACAATATGCATTGAATTATATGAAGCAAATGTTATATTTTATAATAGAAATTAATTGCGAAGTAAATTTCGATTTTCGTTTTTATTTTTTAAAGTTTAACTTTGATTATAGTTTGACTGTTTTATGAGTATTTATTTTATTTACTACATTCTATCAAGAAAAAAGTAACATTAATGAAAACAAACGGTTTCCGCTTATCGTTGTATGTGAATGATTGAAAATTAATTTTAGCGCTCAAATGATCGCTCACAAGACGGTGACAATAAAAATAATGATAAAATAAAATGACCAGATTTGAATGCAAAAGGCAGTATATTTAATGATTTAAATGCAATTTTTGAATTACTTAAAAAACTTGTAAAATCTTCGCAAGAGTTGAGAAGCATTTGCACGTCAATATGTAAACGTTCTATATGTTCCTTCAAAAATTTAAAGTTACATCTATTATATCTATCATTAATTTGATTCAAGAATTATTTTTTTTTACTGGAATTGTAAATATTTTTCGAAAAGGTAAAAAATTGAAAGAATTTTAAATAAGTCGTCATGAATACAAGAAGTAAAGGCTTCAAAAACAGCACTGTTTTTTTAAAATGCAATGTTATAAAATCTTCATCACATGTAGTCTCCCCAGGGCTTCATCACAACTTTTTAGCGCACAACGCACTTTGTATTTGAAAAATCAGTTTCGGGATTATCAATATTTTTTACAAAAAGAACCAGAGAGTTGATCAATGCAGTAATTTGTTTATCATTATTCATTTTTTGAAATATTTTTACCGTACTTCGAATTAGTTGTATAACATCAAACCTATTACTGAGTTCTCCGTTCAATGATTCCATTAAATTTTTGATTTTAAGCATGATACTTTTAGCAAAAAACAATGAACAAATAAAATCAAAGATTAACTTTTTTTAAGCGGACTAAAGGTATAAACATGTGTTTTACTGTCAAAATCTTTATTTGTTTTAAAATACGAATTCAATTTTTAAAACAATTCTCAGCCTTAGCATTGTATTATAAAGAACTTTATCATTTGAAAATAACGTTTTCTAGTATTGGAAAGAATTTGAATTAAAGTCACTGTTGTCGACCGAAATTTTAAACTAACGAATTTATTGTTTATACAAAAAAAAACAACAGATGATCGACGAAAATAAAAAAAACAAACAAATCTACTAAAATTCTACTCTTTAATAATTTTTCACGCAAATTAACAGAACATAACTTTTACAAACAACAAAAGCAAAAATAATTTTAAATTATTAAAATTACAGAAGGTATCGGCCCCTGCTCATTTTATTTAAAAAAATTAAATTCTCCCATATATTAGAAATTAAAAATTATGAATTTTAAAAGCAGATGAATTTTAGCTGAAAGTACGAAATTTGATTATTTCAAGTAACAAGTAAATCAAACATACTGTTCTTGACGTCTTTTTTCTCAACTCTACATGAAACTCTTTCACAACTTCACCATAATTTAAATTTCCGAACTATTTCATTGAAATAAATTTTAGATTTTTTTTGTGTACGTTTTTAGTCCCTCTGCATCAAGATATTCACCTAGTAACAAGGAAGTGCAAATATATTTAATTTATGTATTTGTCTGCAACTATGGTCGAATTGCGAAGTTCTTAACAACAGCCAAGAATCGTACAATTTAGGTCACTACAACAAACTTTTAGAAATTTAAAGAATTATACAATAGAAGCCGCTTAATTAACAGCGAATTCTGTTCAGTTTTAAATCATTCAATCATTATATTTATATATTTTATTCTGATCATATTAAAATGAAAGTAAGTAAAATTCCCTTAATACAAAAGTTTGAAGTATTGCGGAATAAAAACAGAGTTCAAGTTTTTCACAATATTAGAATGATCATCGGGAAATTTATTATCAAAGGAATAATTAAACATTGACAAAAATATTGTAATAGTTGTTTTAATCAGCAATGAAACCGCGAGCAAAGAGTCAAATAAACAAAAGTGATGAAAATGATGAAGAAGAAATAAGCAAACAAACGGTTGACGATATAGAAGTGTCAAATATAATGAAAACTTTTACCAAGTTAACAAAGAGTTGCGGATTTTTCGATACTAATTTAAAGGCAAAAATTATTAAGAAAATTCAGACCAGTTGAAACAATTTATAAAGAAACGGTTAGTATACAACAGTGTAAAATAAAAGTTACCCTCACTGTTTGAAAAAGTAAAGCATTATTACAAAGTCTTATAGGCTTAGCATTAAAAGGTGAGATTTCTTTTAATAAAATTTTTTTTAAAAAATATATTTAGTCCTCACAGTTCGATCTAAATCAGTTTTGACTGCAAAAGTAAAAAATAAAAGACCCTTATTGTAAAAGTTTAAAGAAAATCATTAAAAAACACCATATAACATTTTGTTATATAAGCTATACAGTATAAAAAAAAATTATTTTTAAATTATATGAATTCATGAATTGGTATTTTGGGTTATGCACCACTCCCACAACTTGGCATGCTTGAGACGCCCCTGAATACATTATTGATACAAATTTTATTTTTTATATACGGTAACTTCCTAGCGGTCATAGTCAATAGACACTATGATTATTAACAAACAAATACACATATAAGAACAAAAAAAAACAGAAAAATGACTAGTGAATCATACAAAAAATTGTATTATTTTTACTTTGTTTTCGCTGATTACCAATAATTTTTTTGAATTTTAAATTCTTTGCGGGGCAACTGTCCGGTTTTGTCTTTTCACAAATGATGCAATTGCCGAGAACGGAAAAATTAATAATTTAGCTCCTGTTCTGCAAATCGATGTGCGCTTTTGTCCGTGTGCGCTTTTATCTCTGTGCGGTTTTATCCGTGTGCGCTTTTGTCCGTGTGCGCTTTTACCCGTGTGCGGTTTTATCCGTGTACGCTTTTATCCATGTGCGGTTTTATCCGTGTGCGCTTTTGTCCATGTGCGTTTTTGTCCGGGTGTGCTTTTATCCGTGTGCGCTTTTGTCCTGTGCGCTTTTGTCCGATGCGTTTTTATCATGTGCGCTTTTGTCCTGTGCGCTTTTGTCTTGTGCGCTTTTGTCCGTGAACCGAATATGTCAAGTAGACGAAACCGGTAGGACGAATTTTATAAATATATTTTGTGAATTAATTATGTTTGTAAAACTTGTAATTTAATTTAAGTAATAATTTAATATAAATAAATGTTATATGTTTTAATAAATTGAAAGGTACTCTGTGTCCGTGTAATATATAAAACTATAACTTTTGTAATGTAAATTAAGGTTTTAAAATATATAACTTATCATACTATATTATACTTGTTATATCAAACAGTGCCGATCTGTAATTTACGCATATCCGCGCTACACTCAGAATTTCCTTTTATAAGGCTACCTGTCTGTATATCTTCGCGTTCGAAATAAAAAGGGAAAAAAGCTTGGCTGAAGGAAAAATATACCGATGAAAGACATATTTCGGAATTAATATTGCGACATAGGGAAAAAATACCCGAGAGTTCTAATTTCCTATTTCTTAGGATTGGGCGAGCTACGCTGCGAGGGTAGCGGGGTGCATTTTATATATTGTGTTCGTGCGACTGATATTTTTGTAACTCTATCGAAAACGATAATAATGTTTGATGATCTTTGTTTCTTAAGATTTACTTTTAATACGAATCTTGGTAAATAAATCTGCTATATCGAGACTTTGTTTCCATTTAAAACTTTTTAAATGCAGTCGGAGCGGTAGTTGTTGAGTGATACGAGTTAATGGAATTGTACACGGAACACACAAACTGTAATCCGCGTAATAAATTGTAGTTGGATGGAAAACATTTTCCTGATTTGCATCTGCATTCGTCGCATTTCTTATAGAACGGACACCCCGGAAACGAGTTAAATGTTTGTTAATTATTTCGCTAGAAAGAAAGGAAAAACGGGCGTACATACGAGGGTTCGCCCTCTTTCGGGTGGTAGCGAACGAGGGTTTTTATTCTTAATTTTTAATATCGTATATATATATTTCTCGACCAGCATTAACATAAATCAGTTTAAAAATTGTTGTGCCCCTTTATTTGTCTTTTTCGATATTTTTTTGAAACCTAGCTCTAGCTTCGTCAAGGAATTAAATATATAATTAAAATTAACTTCAATAAACATATTCCCAAATAAATTTGCTAGATACAAATGAAAGCGAAAGATAATATAACGAATATATGAATATTCGAAGCAAATTTATTCTGGTTATGTTACACTTTAAATGGCGTAGAGTTGATGGTAAATTTGGTAACTCGTGTTTCTCACTAACTCAAATGATAACGTTTAAGGGATGATACGTGAAAATCATCGCAGGTAGCCTGTAAAAAGGTCTGAGTAAAAACCCTCGTTCGCTACCGCCCAAACGAACCACGCCCGAAGAAGCTAGCCCCACATACGAGTATGCGTATTAATCATGTGCATTTCAGTTTTACAGTGGAGGAATTATAATTTTTAACGGCATGTCTTTTTCAGACTATACAAGTTGCCTAGAAGCGGACTACCGAAACTGCAGACTACATCGACGATGCTGACGTTTTCCTTCGTTATACCGTTGATTGCTCTGTCAATTTTTCAACATCAAGAACCGCGGTTTTTAATCCCGCTAATCATTCCGGTAATAATATTACAAGCCGATATTTTATATCCGATCGGTACGGCTACTGAGCGACAGAGTGTCGTGAACGTGTTACGGTTTCTCTGGTGGAGTTGCAACATCTTGTTGTTCGTTTTCTACAGTTTCTTTCATCAAGCCGGCTTATATCGTTTAGTGACAGATTTATCGGAGGAGTACGCAGCATCTTCGCAGCATAATCCGCTGTGCGTTATCACGAGCCACACCTATACGATACCGATGTCTCTTATTCATGTGCCGAAATTTAACGTGCAAACCGAGTAAGCGTATTACGATTTGTATTTTTTTCCTTCTGCAATTTAAACGAGTTTTTACACAAAATATTCATATTGATACGAGCAACATTAAAGTGGCTGTTTTTTTGTTTTGTTTTTTTTTTTTTTTTGGTTCGATTATTGTCACTCAAAAATATTTACTTTAAAAATTGCGAAATGAAATAGTTAAAAAAAAAAAGTACCGCCGACTTCAAAGTTTACACTCTAGGAATGTAATAAAAATGTGCTAAAAAATTAAAAATAATTATTTTATAAAAAAAATAACATTTTTCACGGTAAAATACACGTAATATAATAAGGACATTATGGTTATTCTTAAACAACGTTAACTTTTTGAAGTCGAAATTTACGTTACAACAATAATTAAAAACCGTATTACAAATTCCTGATGTTTTCAATACTTCGTCTATAACGAGTGATCGTGTTGTTATACTCATTTAATATGGTTTATAATTACTGTTGCAATTTGAATTTGGTGCTGATTCGAAAAGTTAGTTTATGCGTATTTTAAGTTAATTTATTCGCGTTGTAAGAAATGTTAATAATTTAATACTCGTGTCTCTTTTTAAAAAGGCGATTCCAGTAGTTTATATAAATCGGTTAAAAAGAAAATGTTTTTTTTTGTTTTTTTTCGATATCTTCTTTATGTAGTCTATATAAACGTAGACTTCACGTAATTCTATTAAGTCTGTAAGTTTGGAAGCTTGCGAAAGTGGTACAAATGTAAACAAATTTCTTGCAACGAGCTGCCAGTTGCACTAACCTTTATGGCGCAAATCTTAAACAGAATAAGAAGTGATACAATGAACGAAATTTGAAGAAATGGAAAATAGCGAATGGCGGCAAGAGCGATTCTGGACTGATACAAGATGACAAACACGTCGGATGTAATTTGTTTGATTCATTTGACACAGATAGACGAGATCGCGTTTTTGATAGTGTTAAGATTTCTGATCTGTTAGTCAGAGAAGAAAACAAAATCTAAAATATTCGATTGAATACGATGTAATAGTAACATTGGTGAAAATTTTTGCATCGTATACTTCCGAAATGTTAAACAGGTTCTTACTGGAAATTTAAAAAAATAAGCGGATGCGAACTAAGAGAGAAAACGCTTGCGTTCAAAGAAATACAAAAATATAAATGGAATAAATTCAGTGAAAATTACTGTCAAAGGAAATAAGTATTATGTGGTTAGCCAGCTAACGCGGCGTAATTGGTTAGGCAGTGTTATTTCGTTCATATAGAACCGGTTTCTATTCCTGCTGCCCCACATTGACATTTTGCAAAAATTTCATTCGCACCGGATTAATGTCCATAATTGACGCGCCAAAAAAAAAAAAATAACAAAAAAAACACGGTATTATATGTGCGTGTAAAATATTTAAAACGATTTACTTACAAAGCTATGTTTTTATGTTTTAGGAAAAATACGAACAAAACTCCCGCATTCGTTTATAGTCTGGGATCTTCTCATTCGTTCGATGCCATTTCCACAGTTGTCAAAGCCATCGAAGGCTATTGTAGACCGAAAATTCCGAGTTTATCGGCGAATATTTATTTAGTTATACCGACAATTTTAACCAGTTTACTCTATGAATCTATGGTGGAACGGAACCTCTCTTACGTCACAAACAGAATCTATTATCCGCACGTCTCGACCGAAATAATCGGCGTTATCTACCAAAATTATAAACGGAATGTAATGTTGAGTACGCGATATGATACTATAAGTGATTTGTCCGAAGAATCGGTTTTTGATTATTTAGGCTTGTCGCTGATTAAAATTGAATAAAATATTAATGCTGATATCGGAAGCAGGATAGAGCGTAAGCTTGAAAGATGGCACGTCCGAACGAGAATGTTTCATAATGTTCAGGCGCGATAATGTTTAATTTTATACATGATTTTATTTTTCCCTAATATCCGAAAAAAACTTGTTTCTCTTTGCTTTACTGAAGTTTAGAGCTGTTTCTTGATGTTTTTGAAACGAATCAGCATTTATTATTCTATCACGAGAACCGAAATTATGTCGTATAATTGTCACATTATAGCAGCATAGAAAAGACAAATTTGTTTTCCAAAGTTTTACATTGAGCTAAATGGACAGGACACAAAATTAAACGAAATGAAATGTACCGTATATTATATACTGTACAGAGGTGCACTCTACTTATTTACATTTTAAAAATACGTAACATTTTACATACAGCGACCGAGTAAAAGAAAATAAAACTGAAAAATTAGTCGCTTTCCAGCGAATACATATTAATAACACTTGTCTGGGCGGTCAGCTTCTCTTCTTTTCTTTAGTATCATACACGATGTTTCCGTAACATATTTTTATGGCTCCATTAAAAACGTGCAGAATAAGCTTTATTACAAAATTTATACTTTCATTTCTTTTTTTCATCTCACCGATGTTTCGCACTATTGAACGAATTTTTTCATTTAAACTTCTTCAACAGAGCAATTTCCTATTCTCATTGTGATATTTTAATATTAGTCGCATTTAAATTTTCACATTGACAGCTCAAAAAAACGGCGCTACTTATATGTAATTTTGCAACTAAACATTATTAAATCGATTTTATTATAAATTTTAACTTTATCGGAAGCGAAAACAATTTGCGTTTTATGATTATTTTTTTTCCGGTTTGAATAGTTTTTGATCTACGTATTTTACTTACAACCGAATTTCGATTGTTCGTAAATTTTAACTAAATGGTTACATTGTAATTGGTAAACTAGGAACAAAGTAACGGATAATTCCAAAAAAAACAACAAACGAAGTATTTAATTATTTTATTTTATTTTTAGTCATTTATTTTATCCGAAATGTATGCTTTTAAAGACATTCTACTTAATTTTCTATCAGTAATTTTATGTTTTTTGCGAATTTTCTTAATATATATTTTGAATAAATTTCATAGAACAAAATGTACGATTACTATATATATATAAACATACTGCTTATGTAAACCTTTAAATAATCACTTTCACACTTAATATTAAATTACAATTTTGTATTTTTTTTTAGTAGATATAAGAATTTTTTGCCATATTTTAAAATTGTTTTCTATTGCACATAATTTAGAGCGTAGTTATTGACTTTGATCGCATTTATGATATTTGCAATGTAGGTTTTAAATATTGCTTCTTAATTTATATTTATATTACAACGGATTATCAATTAATTTAAAATGTTTCCGTTAATAATCGAATTCAAGTAAATATATACATAAATGGATAAAATATCGGAACGGGGAAAAAAAAGAAGAAGTTAAAAAATAAAATATTACAATTTTTTATTTTTACTATTTTCTGGCATCCTACTTCAGACATTGTAACAATGTGTCATGTATCCTTCTTTACTAAATGAAAATATGCGAAGGCTTGTTTTTAAAATCATTTCTCATCTTACCGATGCTTCATACTATTGAATGAATTTTTCCACTTGAACTTTTTCAATAGAGAAATTTTTTATTCATTGTGATTTATTAAAATTAGTCGTCGTATTTTTAAATTTTTATTGGTTGTTCAAGAAAAGACGCTACTTATATAACGTAAAAGTTTTTTTTCTCCGTTTGAATTGTTTTTGATCTACGCATTTTACTTACAACTGAATTTAAATTGTTCGTAAATTTTAATTAAATGGTTACATTGTAATTAGTAAACCAGGAACAAAATATCATACTTTTACCACAAGTTTGATCGATAATTCGAAAAAAATAAAACTAAAAGCATGTAATTAAATTTTTATTTGTTAGTAATTTGTTTCGTCAAAGTATTATGCTTTTAAAGACTTTCTACTTAATTTTCTATTAGTTATTTTATATTTTTTGCAAATTTTTTTGATTGTATAAATTTCGTAGAACAAAATATGCAATTTTATACGTAAATGTATACAATTTATGTAAAATTTAATCACTTTCACATTTAATATTAAATTTCAGTTTTGTATTTTCTTAATAAGTGCAATACTTTTTTCTTGCCGTATTTTAAAATTGTTCCTTATTGCGCATAATTTAGAGTGTAATTATTATCTTTGATCGCATTTCTGATATTTAAAATATATTTTTTAAATATTGCTTTTTAATTTATATTTATTTCACGGCGAACTATCAATTTATTTAAAATGTATGTTTCAGTAAACGAATTCGAGTGAGTATTTTATACCTAACTGATAGTATATCGAAAGAAAAAAAAAATCGAAAATAAAATCACGCCATTCCTCGATTTGCAAGCGAACTACTGCAGTTCTTTATTTATTTTATTTTTGCTTTTTTCTGGCATTCTATTCGAGACATTATAACAATATCATGTATCCCTCTTTGCTAAATGAAAATAAATTAAAAGTCTTATTTTTAAAATCACTTCAGGATCGCCATGGTAATTACGAAAAATTTGTGCTTATTAATTTATTTACAATTTTATATGCTTGTAACAAGACCTCCAATTACAGGGAAGCACAATTACGTGATAGGTCGCATGTGGAATAAAACTCAATACTTTAAAAATACATTAAAAGTGCTATGGAAACAAGTAAAAATAATAATAATTATATGTAACAATTGTAGGTAGGTAATTGGGTTCTCAGAAATGGCTTTAGCGATTTTAATGGGATCATGAAGTAGGTGTTTTTATGGTCTAGAAATGTTAGTCAAGGTCTCATCTTTAAGAAAATTCTGCGAAACTAGCGATTGTAAAGTGGAGGCGACCAATGTTTCTTTTAATGATAATCATATTTTTAGGGTCTTATTTACCATGGTATATGTATTGTGTATATATTGAGGCGGATTCGGTATTTCTTATGCCATCAGGTAACGATATTTGAGCTAGAAAATAATTCCGCGATAAAATCATTACTTCTCGGTTTCTCGGACATCGTTCGGTTTTTGCATCGCTGCATTGTTTTGTCTAGCATGCTAATTCGGTTGAAACCGTAAAATCCCGTGGAGCTATTAACTGTACAACTAACAGTAAATGATGAATTAATTACTACAAAGGCTGTGTGCCTATCAAGTCGATCGAATGATCGCATACATACAAAAAAAAACCCGCTGCAATACCTTCTTGTAACTCTCATGGCTCACGATGGCGATAATAGCAACCAATGTGCACACGCCGCGGACAGACACTCCTGTTGTTGCAGAACACAGACCAAGGCATTGATACAGCCCTCAACTCTACACGTGTCGAAACTCCGGCAGAAAGTAGGAAATCACACCTTCAGGGGTGTAGGCGTCTCGGGCCGTATTCCCCGATGATAACGAACAATAGGATGATGCCGAAAAATCGAAAATTAAATGATTTTATCCGAAGAATAATTTCTAGCTGGACAACATCGGGAGATAGCGCTATAAATACTGAATCCCTATCAATATGTAATTTGGGGCTCGGAAATGGTTCTAGAAATTCTGGTAAAATTTACGAATCAGAGGTATTTAGGGTCTAGGAACTGATTGGTCGGCGCTTCATCGTCGAAAAAATTCTACAAAACAGACAATTGTAAGAGGAGGCGATCAGTGTTCATTTTAGTAATTATTATTTTTTTAGGGTTTATTAAAAAGTAAAACACTTATTTATTACGGAAAATATGAAAGCACAATATCTTTGTTTTGTGATGAAACACGTTTATTTACGTTTTGCACAACGGATTTAAATATGTAAACTCAAATATATAAGACATCGTTGCTGAGTTATATAGATGACAATGTGTAATATTTCTGGCTTATGAATTTGTTTTTGTTATACTTCGACACAAATAATGCAAGGTATACAAAAATGTACATTATGATAAATATAAAGTTGAAATTTTGTAAATTTGTTCATGATATTTATGCGATGATTTTAAACGTTAAGTAAATTAAAATACACTTTTAAAATTGAAAAATAGAATGATAATGTATGCAACTGTAAGTTTCGCATTACATGCGTTTTGTCGGAAACGAAACCATAAGTCATTTCCTTAATGAAACTTTCAAAGTTGATGAAAAGTTCAAAAAAACGCGAAAAATCACGCGTGTCCCCCTAGCGTTGCGAGTATTACAGCTAAAAATTTTGAACACGATTAAAAATATGCGGATCCTCGTATATTTCTCTAGTTTGGAACACCTGGGTTCCAGATTTAATATTAGACCTTCGGGTCGCCGAAAGCTCGAAATTTTGAAAAAAAATATTTTTTACTCGGGGGGAATGTGATATATCGATGGAAATATCGCTATTTGCCGGAAATGAAACCGTATTTAATTTCCTTTACGAAACTTTCAGTTTCCGAAAAGTTCAAAAAAGCACGAGAACTGGTATGTAGCTCCCTTTTTGCAACGCGAGTATTATAGTTAAAAATTTTGAACTGGGTTGAAAATATGCACATCCACGTACGTTTTTCTGTTTTGTAAAATTAGCCCCTCATAGCTCCGAAAGTTCGAAATTTTTCAATTTTTTTTTTCTCCGGGCATATGATATATTGCTGGAGAGAGCGCTATTTGTTGAGTAAAACCGTATTTAATTTCCTTAACGAACCATTGAAAGTTTATTAAAAGTTCAACAAAGCGCAAAAAATGACGTGTAGCCCCCGCTTGTGGCTCAGGTATTATTGCTAAAAATTTTGAACAAGGTTAAAAAAATGCGCATCCCTGTATATTTCTTTACTTTGGAACATCTGGGTTTCCAACTTTAAAATCGAATCCTTAGAGCGCCTTAAGCTCGAAAGTTTCAAAAAAAATTTCCCCCCAATCATATGATATATCGATGGAAAAATCGCCATTTGTCGAGAACAAAACCGTATTTAATTTCCTTAACAAAACTTTCAAAGTTAACGAAAAGTTCAAAAAAGCGCCAACACTGATATCTACCCTGTCTTTTCAGACGCGAATATTGTAACTAAAAATTTTGAACAAGGTTAAAAAAATGCCTTGATTTATTTCTCTAGTTTAGAACATCCGGATTTCCAATTTTAAAATTTGGCGCTCGGGGCGCTGAAAGCTGGAAGATTTCGAAAAAAGTATTTTTTTCGTCGGGCATGTGATGTCTTGTTGGAAAGATCACTATTTGACGGGAACAAAACCGCATTTCATTTCCTTAATGAAACTTCCGAAGTTGTCGAAAAGTTCAAAAAAGCGCGAAAGATGACGTATGCCCTTTTCTTGGCGACGCGAATATCATAGTAAAAAATCTTTGAACAAGGTTAAAAATATGTACAACATCTCCGTATATTTTTCTAGTTTGGTACATCCGGGTTTCCAACATTAAAATTAAGCCCTGGGGGCGTCGAAAACGCGAAATTTTAGAATAAACATTTTTTCCCGGGCATGTGATATATCGATTGAAAGATCAATCGTTTTATTTGCCGGGAACGAAACCGTATGTCATTTCCTTAATGAAATTTTTGAGATTTTGATAATTTCAAAAAATCGCAAAATATTCCATTCCTCTTCCTCTTTGCAGCGGAAAAATCAAATTTCTTTTTTTTTTTTAAATTTGGTATTATATAAATGTAAATTATAATTATCGTTAACTTAAAAAAACGGAATCCTCAGCGCATGAAACATCATGCTTAACTGAACTTGTTTTTTATTATAATGTAATAAAATAAACAAATTTTTAGGTTGTAAAATTATCCTTCATTCTTTATCAGTTTCTTAGATTTAAAAATTTTTTGAAAAAGAGTTATAAAGTCACAAAAATGATTAAACATACAATTATACAAATTTGTAAGAAAGTAGGGTGAAAAGTACGTACAATATTGTAAATTTAAAATCGAACATCTTTGTTTTGAATTTAGTATTATGTAAATATAAATTATGGCTATCTTCAACTTAACATCTAGTTTCACTTTCTAATAATCTCAGTTTCAATTTTCTATATATATTACACTTTCCATTGTAATCGGGACATTCGGTGGTATTAAGGCCAACTTTTAGTATGCCTGTCGGTTGCCCAATTGAAAAGGGCTAGTAATAGTGACAGTCTGTCAATTTTCAGAGTTTTACAGTGAACATTTTAGTTGATAGTACTATCGAGTAAAAATATTTTTCATAAATCGTTTTTTCAAATTCCCTGGGTGGTCATAATTTAGGTGGATGTATGCTTTACTAAATTTTACTCTGCTTTATTTAATCATCACTAACAAGGTAAACAAAAATGCGGTCTTAAACAACAAAGAATAGAAAATATTATCTATACCTGAATAAAGAAGTCTGCAATCGGTTACCCAATTGTAACATTAAATCCAAAATACTTGATTATGCAAAAAATTACCTCACCTACATTTGACTGACAATTTTAAATTAAATATTACCGAGTAAAGTTGTTTTATTCAAGATCTTAAAGTATAAAACCTTTACGTCACATTTTGTTTCCGTAATTAACAAACCTAACGTGATCGGTTTCATTGCATTTAACATTAACCAGTGTTTTAAAAAATAATTAACTGAAGAAAATATTTAGCAACTGAAATGAGCAGTTTTGAAGAATAACGCGGAGAATATAGTTATTTTAAATTTTGTACAAATGAAATTTTCAAATGCACTGATGTATATACATACATATATACAGTGGAACCTGCTTATAACGGGCACCGGCTGTGACGTTAACTCGGGTTTAGCTTCATTTTATGATTAGACCGGTCGAAATATAATATTTGACGTTATAAGAAAACCCGGTTATATCGTCAAAAAAATATTGCCAAAAAGTTTGTGATGCTCAATATACAAAAGCGAAATTATGCTTGAGTAATGCTCCCAGGTTCACTCAAAATCCTTGTGTAGGAACAGCAAAACCGGAAAGTAAGTCGTTAGCCGGACGTTGAACCTATTATTTGCTTAGTGACGGCGCTGTACCCTCATACTGAACCCTAAACTCCTCCCAGCCGTGCATTCTACAAGGTCAGTGGCTGTGGTGGAACTGTATTGTTTTGTTAGTTGTACGGCGCAGTGCATTAGGACATTAAGCACGTTGCTACATCCGTGTGATCTGATCATCGTGTGTGTTGCTAGTAGTTTATGCGCGTTGTTCGTACTCGTTGTTTTTCGTCAGTTATGGCAAGTTGTGGTGTAAAACGGAAGATACTGCCGATTAAAGAGAAAGTGCGTGTTATCAGAGCGCGTGAAAGTGGACGAAAAATAGCTGATGTGTGCCGTGAATTTTACTGTTGGTTCGATTTTAAAAAACAAGGACAACATTTTAAAAGCTTTTAAGGAAGACGGACAAAACATTAAGAAAATAAGAAAGTGCGAACATGGTGATGTGGATGCAGCTTTATTGACGTGGTTTAAACAGTGTCGCAGTTTGAACATTCCTGTGAGTGGGCCAATTCTTAAAGAAAAATGTTTGGTAGTGATTTTACGTGCTCTAACAGTTGGCTAGGTCGATTCAAAGTTCGACATTCGATCTCGTTTGCAAAGATTTGTGGCGAAGCAAAAAGTGTTGACCATAACGTTACAAGTGATTGGGTGCAGAACACATGACCAAATCTCAGAGAAGGATATACATAAAGATGAAGACATTTTCAACGGAGATGAAACCGGAATTTTCTTCAAATTAACTCCAGCTTCCAGTTTAAAAATGAAAAGTGCGTCGGTGAAAAGCTTTCCAAGCAAATAGAATAACGGCTTTTGTTTCTGCAAACATGACGAGAACCGAAAAAAGAACGATTTTATTGATCGGAAAGAGTTTGCGCCCTAGGTGTTTTAAAAACATAAAAAAACTACCGATGAATCACACTGCCAACAAAAAAGCTTGGATGACATCTGCAATATTTGAAGAATAGTTAAGGAAGTGGGATCGACAGTTTTCATTAAAAAACAGAAAAATTCTTCTTCTAGTTGACAACTGTGCAGCACATCCAAAATTGAATTTAACCAACATCAATCTTGTTTTTTTTCCGGCCAACTGCACAAATGTTCTTCAGGCCATGGATCAAGGCGTCATAAAAAGTTTGAAGTGTCATTACCGGAAGTTAGTTTTGAAAAAAATAATTTTCTGCATGGATACCGCACAACCCGTAAACATCTCAATCCCGGATGCCATAGAATTCCTAGACAATGCCTGGGGGAATGTAGCATCGATAACAATTTCCAAGTGCTTTCACAAAGTACAGTTGAAATCTACAGACCCACTTGGAGATTATGACGAAGATGACGAATTGCCTCTTTCAACATGGATTGCACAGTTTAATGTTGACCAGAGCAACTTTGGAAATTACATTGATTCATACGCATCGGTAGATAATCATGTGGAAACATTCCAAATGTTGAGTGATGCAGAAATCGTCGTAGATGTGCAAAACAAGGAAGCAGAAGACAGTCCAGATGAAGATGCTGTTCAGGCCGAAGAAGACATCGTTTGTCCATCCATTCACGAAGCAATGAAAACTGCTGAGACTCTCTCTCGGTTCTTCCACTTCAGAGAAACGTCTGCTGAAACACTCAGCGCTCTACAGGACATATGCAGCACGACAGAGAAGATTTATTTTTCTGAGAAGACTGTACAAAAGAAGATTACAGATTTTTTTCAACAGTAAGTCTTTACAATATTATGAGTAACATTTGTTTGTTCTTTTTACACAAATTAATGTTTTAATTATTTCCTGTAGTAAATTTCAACAAATAATTTGATGTAATACATTTGCGTTTTACTTCTTATATTCTTCAATTCAGATTTTAAGGCAGCTCTTTTATAACGTCACTCGGATATAACGTTAATATTTTTCTGGTCCTTTCAATGACATTATAACCAGGTTCCACTGTATATATATATATATATATATATATATATATATATATATATATATATATATATCGAATGACTTAATTGCTTGTATAACCAGAATATAATTAAAATTAAGGATATTTTTAGAAGAAACCTTTTAATAATTAATTGGCCGAGTCGATTAGCAGTCTACTTGTATACGCTTTCTCGAACTAAAAAAAATACAAGTACCTTTGATCAGATTGCAAATTGCTGAGAGGATACGGGTAAGCATAATTTAAGTTTGGTGCAACTATCAAGTTGTAGACAAATATACTGCTTAACCTCGATAGTTGAGTGATTACAGTTATGGCGCTGATTTTAATTTATTTTTTATAGTATAATAAATTGTTTAATTTAATTTCTTTCTAACTGTAAAATTATATATTTTTGAATTTTTCAGTTTATCTATTTCTTTAGTATCTGCACTTATTTATATAATTTTTTTTATTTTTCATTTGTCCCGCTTTGCGGTACAGACGGACAGGAATGATTTTTCTAGTACGTTTGTAGTCTTTATTTTTAAAAATCGTGATTAAATTGTCACGTCCTAATATGTAAATCATTTAGTTTCTTTTAAATACCGTAGTATGACGTCAGTTTATTGTAACGTTTCTCAGAGCGAAACTTTATGAATATTTCAGTTTTTGAATTTTCTCGCTACAGTTTGTGATACTTGTATTAGGAAATAATTAACTCCTCGAATTATTTATTGTTCCATTTCTTAATGCGATAAAATTAAAATTTTCCAAGTAACGTATGATTGTAAATAGTGAAAGTTGTAATTTTCAGGCGAACCGTATGTTATCAAACGTGTTACCATTCAGGGTAAAATCACTGATGTAATAAATGTAAAATATCACGCAGACCTAAAAATACATATAACGTGTTCCAAAGTAAAACAGTAATTCTTCAATTAGATGTACATAGTGCAAAAGCAGTCCGAATTGGAACAGAAATGGATGAGTATTCATCACTGGACGAATTGGTGTTTTGACGCATTTATTTTCGGGCATTTCAATATGACTGGACATTTAGAGAAACGACACTCTGAATAGAGTTCTTCTCCAGTAGTATTGTATAACATATGCGTAATTTCAAAGAACGGATATTTGTTAAGGGATAAACTGAGAAGAGAAAGGTGGTGAACGTAACAACAAATCTTTTTTTTTTTGAAAAAAGGTCCATTTAAAGAAAGAAAATATTCGAGATAGTATTAAATTCTAAAGATATCTGCAGTTACCGGACACGTCGTATGTTCTATATTGTTATCATCAACTTCGAAGAAACAGGCAGTCTGGAATTAACTAATAAGCGGATCTGACTTTGTACTATTAGTGTAATAAATATTAGATAGTAAGAAATCTGAATTTAATTTAACGTTAACTGGATTAGTGTATTATACCAAAAAAAAAAAAAAGAAAAAGAAAAAGAAAAGAAAACTAGGTTTTACGCGCATTGTTAAGCGAAGGGAAAAAATTTTATGTTGCAATATTATAAAACAGAACTAAAATTTTCGGATAAAGAGCATTTGAGGAAACCGATAAGTCGTAAATTCTACTTATATAAATTGGTAAAGATTAGTTATAAATGAAAAGACAGAAGTTGATAATAAAACGAAACCGGTGCGAATTGAATGCTCGAAAATGATTATATCAATTTTCAAAAAATGAGATCCATAAAAATTAAACAAATCACTAATGACCTGAATCGCGAACTTTTATAACTGTGTAAAAGGAACTTGAATTAAAAAGTATTTAAAAAAATAAAAAGTCTTTAAGAATTATTATTTAAAAATCCGAAAAAAAATTAGATCACGGTTAATAGGTAACCGATTCAAAATTTAAGATTTTAGAAAAATAAAATGAGTCTTACGTTCTTAAAAACAATGCTACGAATCACGCTCGTACGAAAACACGAAAGTAATATATATCTGTATATACTTACCGTTATCGGTGTTTGTAATTGTACGTGTAATAATTGCTCCTATACTATTTGTTGGCTTCTATAGTAAGATCTTATTGGTAATGTATTTCTCTAAACACGATTTTTAATCAGGTAAAAACAAAAAATACAAGAAGGAAATCAAAATAATAGAGGCAAGTTCCGAAAAAGTCAAAGAATATTTTGATTAAAAATCCTTTTTAGCGCCAGTTAACTAACATATTTTGTTCACTGCTTATAATATTCAAATAAAAAGCTAATACTTCTGATAGTATTTAAAAACAAAAAGTTATTTAAACAGCCTGTTTATCAGTAACACAAAATCGATATTCAGCACGATAATTTTATGCAAACTAACTCACTTAAAAATAATTTTAAATTTTCGTAGTTATTGTTGTTAACCATTATTCTACTTTTTTTAGGAACAGCCACGTCACAGTTTTTTTTTTTCTGTTAACGTTTCGAATAGCAGTGCTCTATTCATCATCAGAAAGAGCACTGCTATTCGAAACGTTAACAGGAAAAAATTGTGATGTAGTTGTTCCCGAAAAAAGTAGAATAATGGTTAACTCACTCTTGATAAAAAACAAACGCTTTGAATATTTTCTAAGTTTAAGGTAGTGCACTTGGCCCAACATTGTACCAGATTTACACATCGGACCTCCCAGAAAAGGATAATATGACTATGGCCATGTTCGCTGATGACACAGCTGTATTATCCGCGGATCGTGATATAAAGGTAGCAACCGAGCACCTCCAAAATTACCTTACATATTTAGAGCGTTGGTTCAAAAAATGGAAAATTAAAGTTAACGAATCCAAATCGTGTCACGTCGTATTTACACTGAATAAAGCGGAGAAGATGTCGGTGGTGATGAATGACCAAATCATACCCACCGCGCGGAAAGCAAGATACCTAGGACTGTATTTGGACCAACGACTCATACGGAAGGACCATGTCGTCATAAAACGTAAGCATCTTGATCTAAAACTTCGCAGCATGAACTGGCTAATAGGTAAATACTCCAAGTTATCTTTGCAGAACAAAACATTACTCTATAAAACGATATTGAAACCACTATGGAAGTATGGAGCTGAAATGTGGGTAACAGCAAGCAACTCGACTATCAACGTTATTCAGCTGTTTCAGAACAAAGCCTTACGGAATATAACTTCATCACCTTGGTATATACGCAACGATGACATACATAAGGACTTAGGTATCCCAATGGTTAGAGATACCATAAAAAGATTAAGTGAGAAATATATGCAAAGGCTTCAACAACACGTCAATCCGCTAGCCGCTAACCTGCCGGTTAACTGTGTCAGCTTTGTGCGGCTTAAAAGGATAAATCAGATTCAGCTGCAGCATAGAGGATAAATATTACTAACTTTCTCATAAGGATTTATCACTGCTGGGTGATAACCTTTTGTTTAGTTTAGTTTAGTTTTGTTTTGTTTGTTTGGTTGTGTGTTGTTTTGTTATTATCGGCACTGCTACTCATTGTCTTACAGACAGATTGTATGCAAAAAAAAAAAAAAAAAAAGTTTAGATAATTTCAAATAATGATTTGAAAACAACTGTCGCGTATAAACATCGCAATTAAATGCAAAAAATGAAACAGCTGGCATAAACGTTATGTCATAACTTTTCACTAACAAACCGTTCTTTAAATAAAAAAATAAAATAAAATTAACTGAAGAATGTACTAATAACTGTTGAAAAATAATTAGGTTCGATATAAAGTAGTTACTTTGTTAAACTATGACAAATATGGACCTAATATTTCTCGCAAAATAAAATCGTAGTGCTGAGAATGAGAAAAACTAACATTGCGTTTTTGTTACTAGTATTATTTTGCGAAACTGGTCTAAAAATTGTGCTATGTTGGAAGAATAAAGGACAATGAAGAGTTGTAGTATTATCTTCATTGACTACAAATGTTTCTAAGGAATATAATGTCGAAGAGATGTTTAACAGTTGTATATTATTTAATAGGACATATAAATAAATTTTTTAACAGAGTGAAAATTTCTAAATGTACTTTGGGAGTAAAAACAAGTGCTAGTACACTGTATCAAGTTAGCGGAAGATCTAATATCAGAATTTTTCAAATATTTTTGAAATTTGATGTAATAATTTAAAAGTAATTTAAATTTTAAATAATCTGTAATCAATCCTGTCTTTGTCAATTTTAGATAACACGAATAACGGAATTTACAAATAAATTTAGAAAAATTGAAAAGACTTTTTCAATTTCCGCAAAATGGGTACTTCCCGGATTGAAAAAAAAAAAAACAGCTGTGTATATGCAGATCGCTTTTCTCTAATTTAAAATTGATTAAAAGTAAAAATGTTGGAAACATTTCGATCATCCATAAAGATTAATTAATACGGAATTTGATATAAATTCTCAACACTGAAATGCAGTTATCTTATTAGGAAAATACTTTTTTTACTCGATTTCTAAAATGTTGCAAGTAACTCTTAATTTGTAAATATTTCATTTGACAATATGTAGAATTCTTTACCGTAATGAAAAAAGTAAAATGACACATGAAGGTGTTCCTATCTAAAAATATTACTCTGATGTGACTAGTCGCAGCAAAGTCGACTAAATGCTAACTTGTTACCACATTGAAACTACATTCCGAGTTAAAATTAAGTAATAGTTCTTTTGTGCTTACGTAGTGTTATAAAGATAAATACTTCAAAATAACTAAACTATGAAACGCTTTGTTAAAAATGTAATTCCAATCGGGGAAAATCAATTAGAATTTCGTGAAATAATCAAAATACTTAATGTTTAACAATAAAGATTTAATAATTTGCACCGAAACATTAATTACAATTTTGTTTCACAGATGTTACAAAGTATACATGATGAAGTTAAGGAACATAATAATTTTTATAGACTATTTATTTCTAAAACGTTACTTGCGTAGTAAAATGGAAGCGAAAATCCAAATTTAGCAACATGAACCAAATTTCTGATTTTATATAATGCCTAAAATGAAAATAAAATACACTTGTACATTAAAAACTTTAAAACAACTTAAAATTAAGCTGAAGAAAAATAAATACGCATAAATAAAGTTTCATTGCAACTTATTTTCACCACTTATTATTTATATCATTTATCATTGTTTTAAATTTTTCAATTTGCGAATATATTCATTATTTCGTACAAAGAATTTTGATAAAACTCCGAAAAAAAAATCTACTAAATATTTTATTTTGATTTAATTTATAAGTTTTAGTCTAAAAATTACCTCTTTCAAACCGAAACATTTGTATTACTTACTCTGTGGCAAGTCGTGTAAACTCTTAGTAAAACAGTAATGGGCATAGTTAAGAACCACTTATTTATCGTTAAGGGGGCCGTCTACTCGACAGACTGCTTTTTTTTGGTCTTTTTTTGAGAATTTTTTATAAGAAATCAGAACATACTTCATTGAAACTTTTACAACATATTTACTGACATTTCAAGAATATTTAGAAAATTTTCCAAGTTCATATATAGCCAAGAATCCGCTGTAGAGCGCTCCTACAACTGTGTAAAAAAAAAAGTTGTTGAACGATACCCACGATTGCGGATTTCCAGTTCATCATTAAAAAAAAAATATCCTCTTAATCAGTGGATATTTGGCTACTGTGTGAACTAGAACCAAATAGAAATATTGAAATTTCAATTTTTGCCGTTTTGAAAAAAAATTTCATTTTTCGACTTTTTTTTTTGACATTTAAATTTAAAAATAAAAAAGATTTGTAATATATATTAATTATGTTAGTTTTATACAGAAGACGTGTGCAAAATTTCAGCGAAAGCCGTTGAAAACTTTTTGAGATATCATCGGCACCGTTTTGTGAAAAACACATTTAGAAGTTTGAGAACATATTATACGAAAATAACTATCAGCGCTGTTTTACGTCTGTAACTTTATAACGACATTGAATTCTAAAATTATCCTTTTATCCAATGAGTTTTATGAGTTATAAAAAAACAAAAATGATCTTTTTGACCCGACAAAGTAGACGACTCCCTTACCTCTATATATGGTGCTCATTATAAACCATCAAGCAGTAGTAAAATACTACTCAAATTTGCAGAATCATCTATAAAACACAATTACTTTAACATAGTGCCAATATGAATAAGTAGTTTAAATCAAATTGTATAATAAGAGGTGAAAAATTTATCATTATTTTTATTTATAAGGATTTTAAAAGGAGTTTTAAATACCAAAAACAAGTAATATATAATTTTAAAGAAATACTTTATTTACCGATCACAAAAAATAATAAATATAAAAAACTTACTTCACAATCTATATAATCATCACAGTTGTAACACCAAACGGATAAATCACTAAAGCTTAATGCAACCGGATGACCACTTTCTAAATTATGTTTGATCATATGTTCATTTACATATCTGCTACAAAACACCTAAAATCAATTACATATATTTTGCATTCAATTGTTTAAAAAATAGCAAATAACAATGCAATGTAATATTGATTTTATAAATTTATGTTACAATTTTCTTCCACGTACAAAATAACATGTTAAACATAACCAATTTTCTTGCGTCGAGCGACAAACCGAACATCCTGCTTTGATATCCAGAGCATCTGGAGCAGGCCCAATTGATTTTATATGTGGGCAATTAGTTCGGGGAACAACAGGATATCCTGGTTCATCCTACAAATAAAATTAATCCGTATAAGTTTTTTCCTCCGATGTTCATTCGGTACTTTTTTGCTCAGTTAGTAGTGTAGTTTTTATATGTGGACTTTATAAAACATACGAATTTATGAACTGAAAACTGAAATGAAAAAAATATTCGTAAACGCATTAGTAAAATAATCTTTTTTGTTTATACTGACTGCTAAAGTATTACATCTAAAATTTAAAGTTATTGAAACCTATCATTACTTTTAAATGTCTGAAAATGTTCACAACTGAATTAACGAAACAAATAAAATGTTAAAACTGTTTTTGCATATTGAACTTTTCTGCCAGTTGAATAATTTGTATGGCAAATATTTATCTTTCAAATTAGTCATTATAGTAATTTTACGTAAATACCTGAAGTAACCCTAATGCTTTATGAAGTAGATCATCATTTTCATTACTTTCTTTCGATGTACCAGGTTTCGGATCTAATCTCGTACTCGTTTTTGGGCAATTTTTCTGCGGAGATTTTGAAGAACTTTTGGAATCTGAAACTGACGGTAATGTTTCATGATTTTTTTTCAGTTCTGATGTTTCTTCAGATTTTTCTAAAAAAACAACGGCAATGTTACATTTAATTACTAATCTCTCTATTATAAAATAATAAGTTTAATACAATATTGTTTACATTGAAAATCAACGTACCAAAATATTATTTACCTTCTCTTGACATTTTACGTACTTAATCCTGTAACATATTTTTAATATACTTGAGTAATGATCATTTTTAAACTAGTATTGACAATTTAAACCGTAACTTGGAACCAATAAATTTTAAATTAGTTGAATGTTTTAGAATCCGTTGGTTATAATTTTTTTATGATTATTTAAAAAAATTTTATTATTATTTAAAAAAAATATTATCTGTTATTATGAAAAAAAAAATATATATTTTGGTTGGTTCAATTCTTTTATTTTATTTAATAAAAAAAAATACTCGTTATCAGATCATGAACTACATTATCGAATATTTCGATAAGTATTTTATGCATGTATTTGTTTAATTTCGGAATTTTGGGAAAAAGTTTTGTAATTTGTACCGTATTTACGATGTGTTTAGGGAAGTGGCATTTTCTAAGGTTCTGTAATTTTGGCAGGTTTTATTCCGATTATGTTTATAGTATAATCGTTTTATACTCTGACATATGCGTGTAGAACTTAATTATTTGGTGAAAATTTAGATTACGGTTTATAAGTTTTATTTTATTTTTCATATATTATGCGATAACATTTTTGATATATACAATTGAAAAGTAAATTATTAAATATCTGAGATACTATTATGTATTTAGGTGTTAATAAAGATGGTGAAATAGCAATAATATAAAATATAGTTGAAATCTATTTTATATTTGTTTATTTGATGCTCATGTTTTTGCTCGATTTATAATACGTCTGTGTGATATTTGGGGTTTTGAATTAAAACTGCGAATATGGTATTTATATATATATATTTATATAATTCGGGAAGTAATGATATTTTAATTTAAGTTCTGGATTAAGCCATCCAAAACTAGGCATTTTTAATTATAATTAATATGTAGGTTTAATATTTTTTGCTTTATTTATTTATGTAATTTTAATTAACATCTTGATATAGTTCTGAATGCAACATTCAACTTGTAAATTAAATTTATGTTTTATTTAATTCGCAATATAAATCATGTTAATGCGTGACTGTGATAACGCCCGATTATTAACGAATTATATACCACTATAGATTTGAACTATTCGTAGGGTATAAAAACTATGATTTGAGTTATACTTAATTTAAACGAAATATTCAGAAAGACGCAGTTTGCATTACACAAAAGGATAAAAAATTAAATTGCCAAAACTGTCGTTTAATTATGACTGAAGAATATACAATTGGCCAGCAAAGCGTTTTTTTATTCTTTTTATATTTTATGGCGCGTTTGTTGAAAGAAATATTATTTGTCCTTAATTATGTTAATATATTGTAAATCATAATTGCATTGGTGAAAGTTTATATAAATAATCCAAAATAATAAATATGTAATTAAATTGCGTATATGTATATTTTATGAAATTATACGATTAATTCTGTTAATTCTAGGTGAAATTTGGTCTGAGGTTCTTTGTAATAATTCAAGGAAATAAATAAAAAATTAGTTATTTCGTGGAAATAATTAGTTCGATTTTTATTTTCACTTTTTTATTATTTGTTTTCAACCCAAAAAGTTAGCTACAACAAAATGATCAGAAGAAGTATTTACTTGAATTTTTTTCGCAAACCTACAAGTTCGGATCTATCCAGGTACTAATTTTTATAAAAATTGGGCTTGCCGTTTTCGGGATCATAGCGTTCCAAGATTTGCAAGAATACAAACAAGAAGGCCAAAAACCTTTAAGAAATGTTTACAGGTTGGGGATGTATATGTAAATGTGAGATTCATTCCCGACAAATACAAACTTTTATGATAAATGTGTTGATAATTGGGAGGTTACTGGCGCAACCTTTATCAACACCACAGTAAGAGTTATGGTAAATTTATTCATATTTTACGTATAATAATTTTGCATTTATTTTGATAATAGAAAATTTATATTTGATTTGGAAAAATATATTTAAAAAATTAGCAGAACTTAGTTTGTATAAGATGTATAAGGTTCATATGAATTTTTGAATTGGACTGATTTTACTACTTTATGATAATAGTTTATTCATATTTCTATGTTAAAAATGTGTAAATATATAAACCATTATTATTCTTATATTCCTTACTGAGTTATGTTTATAGATAAAAATGAACAAAGCTTCGTTTCATTTATGTTAAAAAAATTGAAAAAGTTGTTTCCATCTAGAGCCTTTTTATGCACGGTGTTCGTGTCGCGGAACGCCGAGCGACACTAAACGCCGCGTTCTCTAAATACATTACGAGCAATGGGTGCTTTTATGCAAACGCCCGCGACAAATTTACTGCCGTGTTCTTTTTGTCGCTATATTCTTCAGAACACCGAGCATCAGGCGTTCTGAAAATACATTAGATTATACAAGAAACATGTAAATCCTTTTATGCAGACGCTGTGTTGCAGCGTTAATACTGTTACAAACTGATAATACTGATATCATTTCATTCTATCTGTAGGGTTGAAGATTTTTATCGTTAATATTTTGTCCTAATTGATTATTTAATTATAATGGAAGTAGTGGATACGGAAAGATTAATCGATGAAATTAGAATTAGACCATTTATTTGGGATTTTTCTTGTGAAGATTACAAAAATAGAGAATCAAAGAAAAACAAATGGATGGAAGTCTGCAAAGTATTTTTTACTAGCTTCGATCAATTAGATGTAGCAGACGGGACCAAAATTTGTTAGTATATTAAATATTGTTATATATAAAATTTATCCATTATTTGTAATATAGCTACTTGAATAAAAATCTAATATCAGTAAACAATATTTGTTTCTATTTTTAAAAAAACATTAATTTTTGCGATTTCAATTTGTTTTTTTCGTTATTTGATTTCCATAAAACTATTATTTTGAAGTTTGCTTCTAATCCTTACTAATATTATAAATGCGAAAGTAACTCTGTCTGTCTGTCTGTCTGTCTGTTACCTTTTCACGCTTAAACCGCTGAACCGATTTAGATGAAATTTTGTATGGAGATAGTTTGAGGTCAAGGAAAGAACATAGGATAGTTTTTATTCTGGAAATATTATATTAATTTTATTATTTCTTACGTATTCGTTCGTTAGTGTATGTTATTTTATTCAGCCAGATGTTTTTGTTCGGAAATTCTAAGAAACATCAGAACGCCAGAAATCGATTTCGTTATGTAAACAAAATTACTAGCTAGCTTTTATTAACGTGTTGTTCATCTTCGATAGTCGCCATTCGTTCGTCCGTTCCTAGCTTTTACCCGCGACATTGTCCGCAGAAAATTATTATTTCAAGTAAGCTGTTTCGAAGTCAATATAAATATAAATGAAAGAGGTTTTATTATTAAATCATAAATAGTTATATAGGTACTTAGTGAGTAGGCCGGAGATTTCCTTAAAACATTTACATAAACGTATTATATTTTGATTTAAAAAAAAAAATCTTATTATTTTTACTGTCAATATGCCTCGCAGGCGTAAATCTGATCTAGCGCGTAACTTTAACAGAGCTCGAGCTGCGAAAGTAGCTAGAACTGAGGAATCTCAAGAGCAGACACAGACCAGACAGATTTTAGATGCCGAGCGTCACTCCTCTCAAAAGGTTTCAGAGACCTTAGAACAGACTCAGGCACGGCTAGCTTTAGACGCTGAGTGTCACGCCTCTCAAAGGGCTGCCGAGACCTTAGAACAGACTCAGGCACGGCAAGCTTTAGACGCTGAGTGTCACGCTTCTCAAAGGGCTGCCGAGATTATAAATGCGAAAGTAACTCTGTGTGTCTGTCTGTCTATCTGTTACCTTTTCACGCTTAAACCGCTTAACTGATTTTTTTACGACAAAGCTTTTCATTGTAATATAAAGGCCATCCATTTGAGATATATATATATTTAATAACACTGGCAGGACAACGTCTGAAAAACGTTGTTTACAAAAATGTGTTGAATTAAAATTTTACTACTGTAATTGTAAATAAACAAAAATAATTACATAAAAGTAAATAATAAAAAAAATATATAGAAGTAAATACCTAATAAAAAAAAACAATAATAATAAAAAAAAAAACAAACCTATAGTTATAATTTAATAATAAAATCTCTTTCATTTATATTTGTTTTCACGTCGAAACAGCTTACTTGAAATAATAATTCTCCGCGGACAACGTCACGGGTTAAAAGCTAGTAGGATATAATTGTATGATTAAATCAAAACATTGCTTTCTTAAACTACATTTGTTTATTTATAACTGTGGCATATTTTGTTCCATTTTAACATTGTACATTTTCTAAATAGATATTCAGTCATATAAAGTTAGGTATTTTAAAACTGTTTTCGATATTCAAAGGGAATAAAATGTAACCAATGTTTTATTTATTTATTTTCCATTAAAAATATATGCAAGTTGTAATATAAAAAAAAAAATGATATTTACTTCTCCTGCCAAGGAAGGGAACTATCACTGCTACTAAAATACCTAGCAAATTCGTTTCTGTATATATATATATATGCTGCTTTCCTTTCACGCAGTAAGGGCACTAATCCGTTTTCATGCTCAAAAGAATATAACCAGTTATTTCTAAAGTTTCTTTAAATTGATAACCGTCTCTGATCCTAACACAATTATGTAAATCAGAATTTGTTTTTATTACATTTGCGGCATTTTCAATTCCATTGGTCTATGCAGTATGCTCTATTTATTTGTGAGAATACCAAATGTACATTCCACAAATTGAGTTAATCGATAGTTAAAAATTCACTATTCTTTTGTTAAGTAATTGCCAGGATAAGGGCGCATCATGATATTCTCTGAAATAGGGAAAGCATCATCCCCCACAAAAACGTAAGGCAATGGTATACCATTTGTTGTTATTTTTTCGGGTTTTGGAAAATCTAATAATTTTATTTCAAGTGCTTGATGAAAGTTGGAATTCTCGTATATTATTGAATCAAATGATTTACCGTAAGATCCAACATCTATGTATAAAAATTGATAATTATGTCGGCTATAGTACAACTGAAAAATATTTTTATAATTGTAATATAATGATGCAGAGTGTTCAGGCTTAATAACCCGAATGTGTTTACCATCGCAAGCTTCAATGCAATGGGGAAAATGTTTGTTTATTTCAAAATCTTTTGCAATTTTTATCCCCATTTCTGCTGAAAATTTTTGAAATACTTCGTTATATATTGTAATCCACAAAGCATACATATCTTTGGTATAATAGGGCTTGCAGTAGTTATTCCAATATTAAAGCTGTAATGCAAATCTATATAAGTGCAACCAGAACCTAAATATCTGCAATGAAAAATTATATTATAATATTTTATAAAATAATTTAAAGCATTTTAAGATCCAAATTGCTACTTATAATATTTAATTTTAGATCATGATTTACAGTGAAATGGAAAATCATTCGGAAAACTAAATCTGGTGAAGGGTGGAAGGCAGCAGAAACTTGTGTGTATGGAAGTTATCTTGAATTTTTAAATAATTCTGTTACTTCCAGCAAACCATATACTTCACTTTCAATGTTATCTGATGCTAGCCTGCACAGTGAAAATAAAGATGTGGTTGTGGTGGAAGTATCAGAAGAAAAACACGCTCATCAACCTAATAGTACTAATTTTAGACCACGAAAACGCCGACTGGGTGAAAAAATTGAGAAATAGTCACTTTTATCATCGACAGAGTCGTTATATTTTTATTAACACACCGAATCAGCAGCCTTAATTTATAGTTTGTTTGTCTCAACTATCACCAAAAATGAGCCTAAGTGATTTTTTTTTTTTATTGCTATTTTACACCTAGTCTTATCAACTATTTGGTAATCTATGGAATAAGTTAAAATAACATAAATAAGCAACCCATCCAGTGAAGGGTGCTCAAATTAACTTATATATGTGTACACAAATTACACACACACATACTGTTGTATTCTCACGTACGTATACATACCATACATACACGTACCCACATCCACGCTCGCACATACACCCTCACATATCACGCACACACACATTATTTATAATTTATATGACATCTTGAGGTTGTTTTCTATTCAGCCTACGTCCTTCACTTGGGTCACTCAGCAGTTCTTTTGTTGGACTATTAGGATGTTCTTTCAATCTGGCAGCATATCGTCGAGCAGCAGTTTCTATTTCATTCTTTACAAATTTAACTCCAAGATCTTCATTGGTTGTAATGTTGGTTATGCACCATGGGGCAGAGATGATCATGCGTAGTAACTTATTCTATACTCTTTGCATAATTGAAATGTTGCTGTTTTTGGCACAGCCCCATAATTGGCAGCCTTATTGCCAGACTGGTTTAAAAATTTGCTTAAATGATTCAGATTCGGAGTTACTTTCTATTGGAAGTTTAGAATAGAAAGCGTGTTTTTTGTATTATATTGTTTACATTTTTTTTAAATCAATTTTATAGGGGTTATTCGAATATATTTACATTTATGTTTTTTATGGTGTTTAGCGCTTTTGTGTTCTTTATTTTTATATAATTTGTAAATAAAATGATAATTATTACATTTTTGTAATACCTGTTCATTTCAAGTGTTTTATAATAATTTATAAGTGTTTATATTTTATACTTTAATTTTTTAACCAAAATAATTACATGCAGAAACCTAACTTGCCTTTGGTATATGTGAAAAAAGTGATCTTGTAAATTTTTTCTTTCGAATCAGAAATTACATTATATAATTATTTTTTCATTTACAATTTCTGTATTAATATTTGTAACTTTGACATTATTCTAATTCCGATGTATGTTAACATGAATAAAATGCATAACTGAAATTTATTTTTATAAATGGACTACATAAAAAGAAAACAAATTTTGTTAGTAATGATTGAAATATGTAAGTACTCTACTTTAGAGTTACTGTTAACATTTCTTCAGGAGAAAAGGCTAACGCTTCCATTAAGGATTTATCTCCCATAATTGTTGTTTAGTTCATCAAATGATTTAATCGACTGATTTCGTTTTTCCTGAATTTTCTATATAAAGTATAAAATGTCCTTTCTAAAGGTTTAGCAACATTAAATCGGATGAGCTGACCATCTTCTTTTTCTTTTGCTTTTTTTAAACGTATACACAATAAAAAATACACCGGATCCATACTAATGAAAAAAGTATAATAAAACAGATGAGTAATTTCATAACGTGGCGACAACTTTTTTAACGCTGCGTTTGTGAGCCGGGACATGAACGCTGAGCATAAAAGGGCTCTTATACTACCGGTTAAACTTTTTAAATTTTTCTTTTTTTTATTTCACTTACATTAAAGTATTTAATATATAATTGTTACTATTGTAGAATGCAGACAGTTACTCTTTTTTGATTTGTTTATTGGGAAAGTAAATGATAGCAAATGGTAATTAGCAGCTACATTAATTTTTTTACATCTTTAATTAGAATTGTTCATCGTTGTACATTATGATATTCGTAACGTGTGTGTATCATATATATACATATTTGTATGTGTGTGTGTGAGTGTAGTAAATACATGCCGTAAAAAAATTATATTTTTTTAATAATAATTCGTTATTTTCACTCGGTAAATTAAATTCAGATTTTGAATTAACTTTGTTATTTAGTAGTTATAAAAAATTTTATACTCGAATAAAATTTGGAAAGGTATAAAATGGAAGCGGTACTTCACAAAAGTTATTCTTGCGAATGTATTAGGAAATTAAAAGTTTATCACCATCAGGGCTCCCATTGTGCCACCAAATGCTTTGGATATTACCTTGGTCTCAGCTAATCTCATCACTAAAATTAGGTGGGCAGTTCTTCAATTTCCTTTGGGTAGCGGTCATCTGCCCGTTAATTTAATAATAGATATTAATAATAATATCCCTTACAAGTGGGAAAATAAATTTGTAGATCGTTTGAAGATATCGGAGGAAGGGTTAAGCAGGTTTACGTCCGAATTGGATTCATTATGTAATGACATACTACTGTCTTTGTATTTGAGTTGTAAATAATATTGTCCATTTTCTGTTATTACTTTATTAAAAATATTATACAAACATGTCGCACTTTCCGCATCCGTTATAACGAGCATATTGCTGCTATTAAACACGGGCATATTAATAAATCGTCTGTTGCGGAACATATTATTATTAATAAACATAGATTAAAACTAAACATAAAAGACGACCTAGAAATAATAAAATATATTAATAATTATAACCTACTTAATAGCGCCGAAACATACTACGTTAATAAGTTTAAAGATATTTTAATTAATAATAATCTTATAATTAATAATAACCCACTATTTAAAATTAAGAATCAATCCTAACATATCGATATATTGTATTAGTTTATAAGATGACAAATATGATATTGTTTTAACTTTTAACGTTATTTATTAATGCCATTATTATGGAGTACGTCACTCCGAAACATGTCGGCTATTTTTAATATTTTTTAAAATATAATTTCTGGAAGCCCATTAATAACTTAAGATATGCGGACGATACGGCAATTATCGCAGGCACCATCGGGGACCTACAGAGTCTAATAAATGCGATAAACGAAGTCGGAGTCCAGTATGGTTTGGCCATAAATATAAAGAAAACCAAATTTATGGTCGTCAGCAGAGAAAAACATGAAGACGCAACTGTGAAAATAGATGGAAAACAGGTGCAGAGAGTGCCATCGTTCAAATACCTGGGTGCAATGATAAACGAAAAAGGCGACGACGACGAAGAAGTACGTGCCAGAATAGGACAAGCAAAAAGCACATACGGAAAATTGCGCGCGTATTTAGCATGTAGAGACGTACCATTTAATCTGAAAATGAAAATAGTCAAATGCTACATCTGGCCGGTATTGCTATACGGGGCTGAGACTTGGTCGTTGAAAGTCAGGTCTATGAATCGTCTGGAGGCCTGCGAAATATGGTTACTGCGGAGAATGCTGCGTATACCATGGATAGAAAAGGTCTCGAACGTAGAAGTAATGAAACGTGCCGGAGTAGAAAGAGAAATCATGGAGACCATTAAATCCAGGAAAGCTGCCTATCTGGGACATATTTTGCGAGGACAGAAATATGTAATTCCAAAACTAGTGATAACTGGCAGAATGGAAGGAAAACGGGGAATTGGGCGGAAGCGGCACTCATGGCTCAGAAATCTGCGTCAATGGAATGGAATTGAAGACGCGGAGACCATTTTCCGACTGGCGGTGACCTGCGAACTACGTGGACAAATGGGACAGTGATCGCCAACGCGCTATGTAGCGTACGGCACCCGAAGAAGAAGAAGAAGTACACGTTTTTATAATATTTTTAATACTACTGTCTTCTGTTGAGGAGCATTTATTATACGATGCCGCTATGGAGGCGATTAATATAGCTATTAGTAGCTGTGCTTATCAAAGCAAACCCTCTTTTGATAAACGTCCCCCGGCTCCCTGGTAGGATTTGAATTGTGTTAAATTAACTAACGAGAAAAACCGATTGTATAGAGTATTCCGTAGTAGTAAAAGTATGTTAGATTACTTGAATTATAAAAAACAGGAAGCAGTCATGTGGCGATATATATTGAAATGTAAGGTTTTAAGTTGAAGAAAATTTATTGCTTCGTTAAATAGGAATAGACCACTGAACACTGTTTGATTAAAACTTAAAAGAATGAGTCGGAGATTTGATGAAAAAGATGTGTGCCTGAATAGCACCTGTTTATGTGCCTAATGCACAAGAAACAATGTTCGAAAGTTTCCAATCTTCGGGTTTGAGTGTGCAGGTCCATGGTTTAACAGCGTCCATCACTTTACAGGAGGTGAAACACTCGCTATCCTTTAAAAAGGATTCAAGCCTTAGCTTAGACAAAATATCCTATCGAATTCTACATCTTCCTTTTACTGCTATAATGATATTACATAAATGATTTAACTATATTTTCAGGTCTTATGATGTGCCTAGTGGTTGGAAAGAATTTAAGGTTATAGTTGTTAAAAAACCTAATAAACCCTCGAATGAAGCAGGTCGTATCGGCCGATCTGGTTGGCTTTTTGCCTCCGTAAATCATTTGAGAGGATTATAAAGAATAGACTCATCTGGTGGTTGGAACATCGCAATGTTTTTTCGCCCAATATGTTTGGGTTCAGGAACGGGATAGGCAGTATGGACTGCGTAGATACATTAGTGGGCGATATTTATCTATCGGTTATTCAGAAAAAATATCTGGTTTCTTGCTTTCTGGATATTTCTAATGTTTTTGATAGTGTTCACCTACATCCTTATATGATATGTTAATGGAATTGGGGATATCTATATTATTTGCCAGATTAGTTTTTAATTTATTTTCCGATAGGAAAATTATCTTTTCCCATCCTATACAAGGAGATATGTCCCGAACGATTTTCTCAGGGTTGTGCCAAGGTTCCTTACTGGGTCCGGTGCTTTTTAATATTCATGTCTTGAAATTCATAAAATTTGTTATTATTAATATTGTAATTGTAAATCTGTATAATATGTTCGTGTTAGTTTATTTGTCTAATACACTGAATTAATTATGTATAGAGTGCGAAGATATGTTTGATTTTTTGTTTTTGATGTGATAGTTTTACCGATGAAGATATAAGATGATGGAGTTGATAGTAGGCTTAAGCTGTATGTTGATATGTGCCCAGCGAAAGTTAAAAAATGAAAAAGGCAGTATGTTTAATATTTATTTATACTAAATGAGAAGCGAAATGGAACGTTGATGTGTAAATTTATAAAATCTGCTGTTGTACTATAATTATTTGAACGATTATTTGTTTTGAACTATATGTAACAAATGGTAATTTATATTATCAACTGATTTTGTTATTGCAATAAATTTACGTATACAGTATTTATGATTTTGATGTTTCACTTAGCCGTAGTTGGAAATTTCTAAAAATGAATTCCGTAATTGTAATTTTTTAATTCAATATATTTTACATATTTCATATACTTTATAATTAGGTTTGCTTCATTCATTTACATATAACATTTTTTGTTTCGGTTTTATTCCAATTTTTATTAATTAAATTAGAAAACGAATTTGCTGTAATTTTTGAACAATAAATTGTTTCAAAAATTTTCATTTTATTCATCAATTATGTTCAAATTATATTAATACAAATATAAGCTCAGTGCTCAATTAAGATCATAAGCGTGGCTCAAAAAGAACACTTTTTAAAATGTTCATTTTTATTTATTTCTAAAGCATTATTTTGAAAATATATTTAGTAATTTTTTAATTTAAGCTTATATACGAAATAAAGGCAGATATCTGTGATATTTTGTAATAAATATGTCGTAACATTTATTCGTGTGTAATTGGTTCGGGATTAGTTATGAAATGGATAAAATTCGAAAAGTATTAAGCATATTTATAGCAGATAAATTAATTATGTAAGCGATAAAAAAAAACACGTGGAAGACAGTAATTATGTAAATTATAAAATAGCAAAGCTATAAAAAAAATAACATACAAAGTAAAAGAAGGTAATTATTGTGAACGAAAAAGAGTGAACAAATTGACGAGAATTTTTAATATGTCGCGGATATTGAACAAAGACGGATTACCAAAGTTGATATTGAATTTATATAGTTGAATATATCGTAAGTCCAGTTTTAAAATGTTTACATTTATATTTGAAGCAGATAAAGTTGATTTTGACAAAAGACCTAAATGTTTACTTTTAGACGAAGGTTGTTATAACTTCAGTAAAGCATAACTGTCAGCTTCTTACTGTTTTCGTATACTAAAAAAATAGCCGTTTAATTTTAATTAGCGGAAAATTAAAATCAACGAATCCGCATTTCTGATTACATGAAACATAATTCGATAAATATGGACGCATAACTCTTATCCATCCGCGTAAAATCTGATGGTTTACTAAACGTCTTAAGGTAAAAAATCCAAAACGGGACACGGCAGTATGCCGATCGTAGCAGTCAAACACCTGCCGAAAAAGGGAATCTAGCGGATTAATATTATTAACGCAATTTCGAGGTTATTCGAGAAGGGTTTAGATTTCCAAAATTATTGCTGCGACTAAACCGGGTAAGAGATTCTTCGGATGTAGACAGTTAGCATGCTTTGCGGTTTTCGTAAAAAGACGAAAGCGATCAGATCATCAAATCGGAATTCAACTATCATTCGACATTAACCCTTATGTTAATATCCAACTTTATCAACGTTGTTTATCACCCGGGGTACCTGGGTACCCACGTACTATAATATTATAATTTTTGATATTTCAGTGATAGAAAGCGTTTTCTTTTTATTTATTTTCAAACATGAACATCGTTACCGAATATCTGAGTAATTCTAGTAAAATAAAACTCCAATATTGATCATAATTTTGACATGTGGCATTCCAGCTCGTACCCACTGTATCGTGCAACAATGGCTTCAATAGATTTTATAGCATTATTCGGTTTTTAAGATTCAATGATGGTAATACTCGCAATCAACGCGTGAAAGAAGATAAGCCAGCTCCAATTTGTGATCTGTGGACAGTGATTAATGCAAATTTGTCTCAGATGTATAAGGCTACGGAGAATTTAATGATTGAGCAGCTATGTCCTTTCCGAGGCCGTACAGGATTTACTCAGTATATACCTTCGAAGCAAGCTAAGTATGGTATAAAAATTTGGTGGATTTGCAATGCTGAAAACGTGTATCCTTTGCACAGAATAATTTACACTTGTAAAACGAACAACACCCGAGAAAAAAATCAGGGAGAGAGAGTGGTAAAGGAACTTGCATCCGCGTACCGAGAAAGTGGAAGAAACATCTGCATGGACAATTTTTTCACAACTTTACCTATTGCCAAGCATTTGTTATCATGGAATTTCACTATTGTTGTCACACTTAAAAAGAATAAACCGTATATACGTGGTATTATGGCTTCAAATAAATCACGAGAGCAATTCTTGACAGGTTTTGGTTTTCGCGAAAAAGTAACGAATGCTCTATGTCCTGAAGAAAAATAAAGCTATAATTTTGATTTCAACCATGCATTCGAGTACGGTTGTGAGTGATGATCTGAAAAAAACCTGATGTCATCAGTTACTACAATAAATATAAAACTAGACAACAGAATGATGTTGGATTATGCAGCGATTGAATGAATAAGCCAATGATTAAAGCTTGTACAACGAATTCCCAAGTGATGTGAAACTACACGACCAAAATTACAAATAAAAACATTATAGACCGTCAAATAGTAGCTACAGAAGCGGTTGGTCCATCGCTTGAACGAGACACAACAGGAAGGAAAAATATCACTAGTTCCTGTCACATATGAATTAACGATAAAAAGATGACAAAAAACACGCAAGAGCTGCACCAAATGTCAACTTTCTGTTTGTGACGAACACTCGGTAAATATTATAAATTGTATTAAATGTAATAAATAATAGTATTTTTTAAACATAATTATTATGCTTCTTTATATTTGAAATAAAACTTGAGCTGCATACGTAACAAAAAATATTTTTTAATGTTTTAAGTAAAATATATATCGTGAGTACCCGGATACCCTGGGTGCTAACGGAGCAATGTTTTAAGTTTATTATAATTAGGGTTCAGATTTATATGTACTAAGAAACTTCAATATATGCACTAAAAAGATCGAAATATTTTATTATCACGCTGCTTGTTCTTCCATTACATTAATTTACATTAAAAAACCATTAGATTATAATCTAAATTTAAAAAATACTGCATTTTACAACAAGAATTTTTTCTAAATTTTCAACGCGGAAATTATGTCGTTATGTCTGTTAACGTAGCTTTCATACGGAAAAAGACCTCTGTACATCGCAAGACACAAGTGGTAAATATTTAAATGCGGTCACTTCAGATGGAGTGTATGAGATTTTGTTTTTATCTGGCACTCCATCTAATTGAATCCAAACTGTAAATGATGTGCTAGATACTGAAGAGAGCATGTCTAGATCAAATTTGTGCCACAAGTTATGTGTGTGAATATGTATTCCCCTAGTCGTATTGCTCTATTCCAAGCGTCGTGACTACCTATTTGTACATTCTAGCTGTACAGAATAGTTAGTTGCTCATGGCAATTGTTATACGCAATGTGAGTACACATGCAAGACTACACTCGGAACTGATTGTAAATGTTTGATTATCGATATAAAAATGCAGTGCCGTATCAGTCTTCTGTGCAGTAGCTAGCGTGCATATGATGGAATCAGGGTTGCCAATTTGTGAGGAATTCAGTCTGATTGGGTAATTTGTGAGGAGAGCATTGAAATGGGGAAAATGCGGGGAATCCAGTTACATTCATTTGAGATTTAATAAACTTATAATACGATAAACAATTTAGTACCAGTATTAAATCTAATGTAATGTTACTTTAATTAATGCAGATTTTTAGAGTTCATTTTATGGCAACGTTGATGCCATCCTCTAATTTCAGATATCAGGGAATGGAGCTGGTTGCCAGAGGGCACTACACTTTTTTTTGTTATCTTTCAGTTTGTTTTTCAATACATCTTCGTCGTTTGTATTGAAAGTATGAAGGAAGATTTATTTTTATATTAAAATAAAATTTATGAATAGAAGTAACTGAATATGCGTAACTACGTAATTATTATCTTTCCAATTTTTTAAAACGTAAATATGATTAATTTATATTAAAAGTACTTTTATTTTCTTGATAATAATTTGCGGGGAAAATGTAGTAAACTGAGTTTTTTTTTGGCCCCGAAATTGGGGATTTCTACTGCGGCTTTCGGGTAATTTAGAACATACATATTGGCAACCCTGGATGGAATACATGGTGGTTTTCCATTGCCTTCTACGTGAAATAGCGAGTATTTTATTTTAATTTTTTTTCATAATAATTTCTGTTGTCGCCCGGAATCGAACCCGGGACTTTCGTAACGAAAATCAAGCGCTCTAGCAACTAGGATATCGCGATATGTATATATATATATATATATATATAAATATATATGTGTGTATAAATGTATAAATCAGGTACATGGTTCAAAGGACAGTATCGGCAAGAAGTTATTATCGAAAAATGGACTTGGTAAAAAATAAAAAAATGGTAACACCTTGTTTTTTTTTAGCGAAGTTAAAAATTTTATACATTTGCTCCGACCTTTTTATCATTTCGAATATATAACTGTGTGTGTATGTGCGCGTTTATGTGTGTATTTTCTTTATACGTAATTATGAAAAGAAAGTAAAAATTCTAAAAATATGCAAAATATGAACGAAGCGCCCAAAATACGCATTTATATGCACTATTAAATTAGTGCATTTCGAATCTACAACTCTTGAAGCGCCTAGATACGAAATATCAAAACGTTAGCTACAAGCAAAAATAATATGCATTATATGCAAAATCTGAACCCTAATTACAATTTTTTGCTACTAGAAAAAAATAATTAAATAAATAGAGTTTATAACTTGTTTACTTTTGAGCTAAATAACGACGATTCAGAAGCTCAAAAATTTTTTTTTATTTTTTTCCAGTTTTGATTGTGTAAATTTACGTCAGTGGGTACCCGGGTATTAACGTAAGTGTTAATGGAGCAATTAGCGTGTTACACATTAAACATTTTTCCTCGCATCCACTTCTCTGACTTGTACCTCTGCTGCTAGTGAAATAGTGATAGATTTATTTTTCGGTTTGTTTTGGTTTTTTGTTACAATCTGAGGATTCGCTATTGATATATGTATGTATATAAACAGTCATGGATTTACACCACGGACTTAAATGGGCTACAACCCACAGCGGCAAAATTCGAAAGGCGGCAAATTTGCATGAGATTAAAAAGTTTTTTCTTCTGAAAAATACTTAAAATTTCCAAAATATTGTTACATATTATGGCGTTTTAATCGCAGCAGGGTAAGAGAGGAGTGTGATAAAATCATTTTTTAACTTGCATTAATGTACAGAAAAGTTAAAATGGGAATATATTGATTTAGGTAAAATTTCGAAATGATTATAGACAAATAACATGTAAGCGGGGGAATCGAGAAATGAATTTAAAATTAACGAAGTGTAAACCGGAACGTGCATTATTATTAGGCAAAATGGTTATATTAGCAGTTAAAGGAAATTCTCGAAGTGTGCACGAGACAATGGCTGGTCGGTATGATAAGAGGTCAAACAAGATTGGAAGAAAAACTGAAAATTCATAAATGTAGTAGCGGTATTTCATTGATATGACAAAAGTTAGAATATTTTTCGAAGAATTATTTATATTATTTCTTGCCGTACCAAACAATGAAAGGTGCTCAAAGCAGTGTGGCACTGGGGCACTGCGGGAAGCGTGCTGGGCCCATAACCTGTTGAAACTATTCTGAATACTGAATCTGATGAATAAACACGCTAACCGCGAAAATAATATATTAAGAATAAATGTACACTTTATTTTAGTTTTGCGATCACTTAACAAACAAAAGTAAAAACTCAAAATATAACTGGAAAAACTAACTCTAACAACACTACAAAAAACACAATTACAATAAGGTGATAATATGATGGGAAAAAACACAAAGAAAGATTAGCGCTGAATAAAATTTGCTCAGCAGGACGCTCGTTTCCTACAATGAAAAGAATTAAAAATTTTTTCATATCAACAATGTCTCACCCCAAAAGAGTTAAATGATTTATCTGTTTTATTTATTGAAGAACAGTAAAGAATTTAAACTTTGATGATATAATAAATGAATTTGCATCTTTAAAATTGCGTCATAAAAAATGTAAACTTTAATGGACACATGAAAGAATAATGTATGTATAGAATTATAATAAAATTTAAGTATGTTTTAAAAATGTGACTTTTATGTCCTTTCTTACTTCAGTTACTCGATTATAATTTTTATTACTTAATTTATAAATTATTCCAAGGGCGGCAGAAATTACTGAGCCCACAGCGGCATTTGGCTATAATCCGGCCGTGTATATAAATACGCACACGTGCGGACACATATACACACGCATATATATATATATATATATATATAAATATTTTTAATATTTTATTTTAAAAATGAATAATTAAATTAATTGGTTGAAATAATGTGTTTAATTTGTGAAGAGAGAAAGGAAGTTGTTAATTTTTGCAGTCAACCTGGAACAACAATTAAAAAAAATATGCGAGAAAGAAATTCATTGTTTATTTGTTCGCATTTGAAGCAAGCCTTTTCCAGTTGTTGCAACTTACTGTTATTATTTTGTTTATGTTTTTTTCCTTTAGTTTTTCTAATGTATTAAAAATGTGTTCTTAAAATTTGGTGCAGTAGTATAAAACTTTGTGAATAACATTATCAAAATCCACTTAAAAAAAAATAAAGCAAAATTGGTGAAAGGGTAATTATAATATTAAATAAAACCCTTCCAACAATCCTTTTTTTTTGAGGAGGAGATTTTTCTGATTTCATTCTAATCTCAAGTCACTCTTAGATTTACATAGCCTGAAATCGAAGTGAATAGTGATCTGAGAAAGTAAAGGTGGGTTCTAAAAGTATGGAATTGAAAATAAATGTTTAAAGCTTTCACAGCAATCATTACTCATCATAAATAAATTACGTAAGAACTTCTGATGATGGTTAGTGTTAGTTGTCCGAAACGTTAAGCAAATATAATTTCTTTCTAACACAGTTGTATATGTAATTTATGATGAGTATGGAATTGATTCAATATTTTCGTCGGATTCATTAGGCACCTAGTTCTCTAGAAAAACTTAACTAAGGATAGCTTTACTTTATTGATTCGCTGAGTTTAAGGAAGTCTACGAGTTTTTAAAAAAAGGGAAACTGCCCTTAAGAAATGCTCTGATTTATTGTTCCTATTTATTGTTTAATAGACTACAAAGTTTATATATTATTTTAAAACTGTTCTTATTAAAATTAATTTGTAATCATTTTCAACCTATATATGCCTTTTACAATTATTGCACATACACGACTCATTGATTTCACGAAAATCACATCTATCGGTATGCACGTTATTAATATAACAAATTTGGGCTTTAAATTTCGGATACTTTGCATTTATAATAAACTATGACCCAGAATGTTCCGTTTTATATAATAGATATATGTATATAATTATAGAGTTTATTTCTATTTTAATTTTGTAAAGACGTTTTCTTCCTTTAATGGTTGGAAATAATAATATACTTTTGGTTTACCTAATTTATCGTTGGAAAACAGATAAATATAAAACGAAATTTATATCTGATCGGATTTTTACGTAAATTTGGAATGCTCCGTTTTATTTGAATCCAAAATCGTTTTCAAAAGGGAAACTTCAGTCTATTCTGGTCCTTTTATGCCCATGGCTTATAATCTTTTCTATATTTAATGATATTTTCATTACTGCAGTATTTTTTTTTTGCGGCTAAATAAATATATTTTTTTCCGTTCTTTTGAAGTTTTTTTTTAAAACGATTTATAGATGTATGTACTATAATTTGTATTTGTATAGCCGAGTAATTTGCCGCATATTTATCAATGACAAAACACCGATAATTAACCGCTTTGCTAAATATTTTTGTAACAACATAGGAAGAGTATTGGTAGAATAGGATGGAGGAAAAAAGAAGAAAAAAGTATGTGCGTAGATTCACATGCTATAGTCAATATTTGATCGGTTCGTTTAGGGTCTTCTGCGGAGGCTATAATTTAAAAATGTACCGTAGTGGTGGGTGTATTTTCTCACGTTTACTCTGGCACTGAAGTGAATGTTTATAAGTTTACTATGTCGGTTTCGTTTTATAGTATTATCGATTAGGTATCGATATAGTGGTGTCGGTAAGGAGTTTAGTGTCTTCATCTTTATTGTTATTTTTTAATCCCCGGAGCGTTTTAGTCAGACTGCGAGTTGTGTCTGTTGTCGGCCGCCAATATCTTTAAGAATGTCAAGAACATCGTACAAACAGGTAAAAATGCTACGCGGTATACCCTTCTTTAATTAACATGGAATAGAATATATCTAATGAAAGGTAAGACGACGCCAGTTCGTCTACTGCACCATGTAGCCATATTGCTGTTTAGGCGCAGTGTGGAGTTTTCTTGCTGCTCCAACTAGATCGAACCCTTTTCTTATTCTCGGAAGTTGATTCTATTTCTCAGTGTAGATGAAAAAATTGACGGTATGAACTAAATTATTATTATCACCGTTATTCGTACAGCTGATGATACGTTATTATACTGATCCAATTATTAAACTGTAATATTAGATTTTCCAGAAACGAACCCCGATAATTAACGAAATTGAATTTTCGATGAGCCAGTAAAAGGTGTATTGATTACTATTCTTATAAGGATAATAATAATGGAAATAATAACAGTAATGATAGTGAACGTTTTAGTAATAACACCACTCGTCCGGTAGCAGTGTAAACGATTCTTCCATTGAATCCGACGCTGAAAGTGTAATAAATAGATTTTCATTATTTCCATTTGGCGCAGCATTGAAAGGTTTCCGTAATGAAATTATCAATTTCATTTCACGCGCTCATTCGTTAATTTTTATAATATTTTCCAGTGTAGGTGTATATTTAGGGGTCCCAGAAAAAATAATGGGGAATTCTAAGGTGGAAAAATGCATACGTTAAATTGTCCTTTCCCCTTATAAAAAATGTGTTTTTCAATTGTTTGTAGTTTTTTTTTTTTTTTTGTGTTTTCTGTTAATAAATGTTTTAACTGTAAATGAGTTTTTCGGGATTTTTTCACTTCTGTAGTAGTGATAATGTTAATTATGTTATCGATGTTTTTGATTGTCTGGTTAGCATTTTATTGCTAGTATTTATTTGATTATTTAATTTGGTATTATTATTTAACAGTAGAGTATTATAATTTAATTCACTCTAATCGTTATTTTTGCTCTTCTTTTTAATTTGATAAATAGAATTATTATTTTATCTTTATCTAGTATATTTAGAGTATTTTTATCGCTGTCATTGTTAATACTGAAATCATAACTGGTATTTAACTCTGTGTAATATTACATGTATTACGTGAGCATGTGCGTTATAATGTACTTATGTAAATATGCGACTGTTGAAATCTTTACTCAACTACACTGCTGTTTGCTGTTGCGGTAATAAATTAATTTGAATAAAATGCTCTAGACGGATCGATTGAAAGATATAAGTAAAGAAGAGGTCCTTTTAAATGTCTAATTATGGGAGATCACCGTGTGAATAACTAAGCCCCTTCAAAATGATGGCAGTGTGTACTGTTTAGTTGAGCGAAACTTTTTATTAGATCACGACAGACAAATTATAGAAAGATCGATAATCTTTAATTAAACGTGAAACATGAAGACCATGTGTGTGCGTATTTGTGCACACATAAATGTCACAATGTATATATATATATTAATTACATAGCAATTCTTAGGTCGACCTCCATTAGAAAAAATGTACCCAAAAAATATACCAATTTTATGTAACGTTTATTATATTTTAACGCTTCAAACATCATCAAAAAAATACTTCAGAGAATTTTTTAAATGTCGAATTTTCCGATTCGAGATACCAAATGCACAACAGATCACATAATGGTCAGATATTTTCGTATTAATTATTCCCGAAGTGATTTCATTTGTTTTATACTTCATAAATATGTTATGCAGGACTGAGTATTTCTGTCTATCCAATCTTCTTCTCTTGTAATTCAACTTATTAATTGAGCTCCCCTTGCCCCATAAATTACATTTATAAAGTTCTCCGCCTGTGCATTACGAAGCAATAAGTCAATATTAAAATCACCGAAAATCAGAAAATTATCTTTATTGCTTAATTTTTTTAAAAGTGTTGCGATTTCATTTATAAATTCGCCAATGTTTTTACTCGGTGTTCGATATTTGGCAATTAAACGTAAAGAATTATTTTCGTACATATCTATGTCAACCATCACCAGATCCATACTTGGCCTATTATTTACTTCCTGAATATTGCATTTAAATTTATTATTTACAAATACAAGTATTCCCCCGTTGTACCTCACTGGTCTTTGGAGTCCAATGCTCGTGTAGCCTACTATATTATATAAATTTAATTCATTCTCTCTTAGATTTATTTCTGTTAATACAATAACACTTAAAGTTGTTATGTGAATGTAACTTATAAATTCATCCCAATTACGCCTAACACTTTTTATGTTTAAGTGAAACACATGAAATAATTCGGTGTTAATTTTTAGCGAATTGTTTTTTTTTTTTTTTTTACACCACTCCAGCCCTTAGGCCACTATTGGCGACGCTACAGTTCTTTTTAAACAATACTTAAATATAAATCAATAACTCTATACTGATCACCCCCATCGAGGTGTGACAGCATTGACAGTAGTAATTATAATATTATTACTTTAACTATGTATAACTCTTAATCTAATCTTAATATCTATTTCTACCGTAAACGATCTCGCCGTTACCGATAATCCCACTCTACTCCACGCACATGGGTCAGATGAGGAGAGCGCAGGACCTGGTCCTTTTTTTCCCCCCTCAGTTTACTATTTACGAACAAGGCGCTTATTATTTACCTCCACTGCATTGTTCAGTATCATTGATACCCCTACCCTACACCATGTGCGTTGTTGAGGTAGGGAGAGCCTGCTTGCACTATTTCTGCAACAGCTCCGGTATGTACTTCATCGTTAGCTATGATTTAATACATCCCGGCACCACTTCCTTCTTAGCCTTCTTTGTGGAACGCCTGGAAGATCCTGGTGATACATGCTGACCACGTTGATATTACCACTGTCTGGCAGCTTTTCAAAGAATTTTCTATACTGCTCAGCATAGTACTCATGAACATAAGGAACATGCAGATCATTATGTAATGTGACATTAGAAACAAAGTATGGAGCTCCAACTATTCTACGGAGAATCTTCGACTGCAGCTGTTGGATTTTATTGATGTTACTTCTAGCTGCCGATCCGTACACCTCAATACCATACATCCATATGGGAGCTATAACCACCAAGTATATGAGACGCCTGCAGGACAGCCTCACAGTCGATCGTGCATCGAAAAATCTTTTTAGTATGGCCATTCTTGTTGCTATCTTATTTCTCACGTGTGTTATGTGCGGCTGCCATGTTAGTCGCTGGTCCATAATTACTCCTAAGTATTTAATACTCTGAACTGGAGGTAAGAAATGATCATTTATCTTCACGGGTGGACAGGTACCCTTGTTTAACGTAAAGGTAATTTGCTGACTTTTATCATGATTTATCTTAATTTTTCATTTATTTGTCCATACAACTATTTTATCTAAGTGTTCTTGTATGAGCGCTGATGCATAAACTGGATTTTCATGCTTAGCCAATATGCAAGTATCATCAGCAAATGTTCCAAGTACCGTTGAATTCATTACCGGGATATCTGCGGTATATATAGTATACAAAAGCGGTCCTAATATACTTCCCTGCGGAACTGACGCTCATACTTTAAACCTATCTGACAATGTAGTATTAATTTTAATTCGGAAGATTCTATTTGCTAGATAAGACTGGAGTACTGAGTATACATCATTATTTATGTTCCCTCTGAGTTTGAATAGAAGGCCATCATGCCACACTCTATCGAATGCCTGCTCTACATCCAGGAGAACGGCGTTGCAGTACTGCTTCTTTTCGAATGCCGCCGATATACGATCAACTATTCGATGAATCTGTTGAATTGTTGAGTGTTTTGCCCGGAATCCAAACTGGTGGTTCGGAATTAATTTACTAGTGTGAATTGTTTAGATTAAATACGCCGTTTATATTATCAGTCCATTTTTTAATATCACTATAGTTCATACAGCTATGTTTACTCTGGTACTGTATTAGTGAAGTCATATTTGAGGCGTAAGCTTATTTATAAATATGCTCAGGCGGATGAAAAATTCGGGATGAAGAGGAAAGATAATTGCTCACACATAACCGACACAGGGAATTCGTATTTCTTTCATGAAAAAAGCAAATTAACATATTGATTACCGATTTAAAGATTACAACAATAAACTTTTATACCTCATGGGTAACGTGATCATAACATAATTAACCTAAATACCCTCTTACTGAATACATACATTATGACATTGAAAGAAAATACTTATATATATATATATATATATATTAATTACAACGTAATTCTTAGGCTACCCCCATTCGAAAAAATGTCCCAATTTTGTGTAACGTTTGTTATATTTTATAGAATTTTTGTAATTGCTATTTTACAAATGTCACAATATTATGTAACGAAAAATATAACGAAAAAATTAATTAATTTTATATAATGAAAGTTAAATGTTAGGATAAGATTTTTGTGATTATGTTGTTTTTTTTGTGTTGATGCCAGTAAGAATTACGTTGTAAATTTTGATAATTTTATATAAAGTATAGAAGAAAAAGAGACAGAAATGAATTCAAGAGGGGTCAAGGGGCACAGCCCCTTGCGAGGCTAAAATGGCCGAGTTATATATATATATATATATACACATAAATACATGAATTTACATGTGAACACTGCGATACATCCATGCACCCTTTCATTCTAACATCATCGCTATCGGAAACCTGAAAATAAAACTTAAAATACACCCTCACACATATATTACCTATATTACCGCACACCGCTCTCTCAACGTAAGCACACCTTAAAGCTAGTGAACGTAGGCGGTATTGCAAGCACATAGTCGAAAAGCCCCATGCCATCGCTCACGCTCTTCCGTTCACCACTGCATGAGATCCGAACTTGATACCTGCATTCCTACACCCTATCTGCCTTTTCGCTTTCTTCCACATTCGCCAGTGTACTCAGTTTCGTTTCGATCTGCCACTACATCCCCTTCATCATTAACTTTCATTTGAACTCAACCACTCTCCGCAACGCACACGTTACGTTCCTTACCCCTGTCATCGTTATAATACTAAGCAGCCGCTTGTTCCTTATCAGTATTTCACACTTTGTAGTCACTGCTGCTTTTACTACTCGCACACACACTTTCATTATCAGCTCTATTTCTGTACACCTCTTTCTCATTGCCCTACTGCCTTTGCATCTGGTTAAACACAATTCCGTACTCATACGAAAATACATACATACCCTTATTCCGTACATAAACTAGTAACGACGTAGATCTGCGTAATCTCATAATCATTGTTGATTTATATTCTAACTTAATCTATTTAAGTCATCTTCATCCTTTACCATGACTATCCGATCTTGTTCAGTTTTACGGACGAAAATTTATCCTCTCTTTGTCCATACAAAATTGTAATTCATCGTTCTAGCTTTTTGTTTTGTTTGCCAGAACAGATGTTTGTAGTACCTTGACAAATTCTCATTAATGTAAAATTTTAACGAACTCCCAGAGTGAGTTATGTTCTTGTCCATAATTGTAGTTTTCCTCCTCCGTATTTGATCAGCTAACCGTTTCCCCGTTTTAGCTATTATCGGTCTAGGCAATTTTGTATGTTTTGCTGGAAGACGATGAACTGCTATGATATCCTTTTCGTCAATGACAATCATTTCATTTGTTTGCCACTTGGATAACAATGTCCGTAAGATTTTCATTGTGATTCTCTGTAATTCCATGGAATTCGATATTTTCCCGATCTCGTTTATTACGTTTTTTAATTGTTTGATTTCAATGTCTTTCTTCTGCACCTGTCCTATAAGAGTGGCCATTTGCTCGCGCAAAGTTTTTACTTCCTCAGTCAGTTATGTATTAAATTTCACAATATCATTGTACTCGTCGGATAAGAAAGAAAAATTTTTTTTGAATTCTTTCATATCCGCTTGTAAACTTTTAATTCCTTCCGGAACTAATGATGCTTCAGTATTAGTTTCCACGGCGTAAAGTTTTTTATAACTAGTACTCTGTGAGCTAGAGTCACTTAACTGTCTTTTAGCCGATGTTTTAACTTTTGCCATTGTAAATAAATTAGTAATGCGAAACGTATAAATGTAATAATTTGATAAATCTTACGCGTTTGAGTTATTCCCGTTGAATAGATTTCTTACTCGTTTACATTATCAGTGATAATTTAATCAGCGGTAGAATAAGCGATAATATAACACAATACACAACCGCCTCAAACTGAACGTTAACTAGATCTTCACGGATGGTTCCAAGAGTGATGGTGACGTAGGTGGTGCCTTTACGTCTCCCTTGTTCCTGCACTCTGAGGCCTTCAGACTACCTTCTTTCTGCTCTATCTTCTCGGCAGAATCGATCTCTGTTCTTCGTGCCATTTATTTTATATCCTCTACAAGTGGGGTTCGCAAATTCCTGATCGTTTCCGATTCCAAAGGAATTCTTCAAGCCATCTTCTCTTCTCCTTCTCATTCTTCTGACGGTACCATCCTCTCTATTCGATCTTTTCTCTCCTCTTTGTTCTTATCTGGTTCCATTCTTATAGGCTTTCTATGGGTTTCTAGTCATGACTCAGCTGACTCTTTAGCTCGCTCAGCCGCTCGCAATGGTCCTTTCCTCGACTCTTTCCCTTCTTCAAACATAATTTCCCTATCACGCTTTAATCATTCCAGACTTTAGCTGTATATGTATCTATCTTTATTCTCAAATCGCTTTTCGCAGTACTTACTCAATCGGTTCCTCGTTTCCTGCCTTGATTTTATTCTATTCCTGTCTGTCGTCGTTCCACTGTTGTTTCCCTAATTAGACTCAGGATCAATCATTCTCTGCTCCCTTCTTCTCGCTTTCGATTTGCTTTGTCTCCTTCTCCTTTCTGCTCTCTTCGTGCCTCTGAGCCTCCTTGTCTTTGTGATTTAAATCATATCCTTTTCGAATGTTCTGCACTCCTTAACGAACGCTCTCTTCTTTATTCCTAATTTTTAGCTTTGGGTCTTCCTACTCCCTTTAACGCTACCTATATCCTTTCCATCCCATTGCTTTCAGTTGTTCCGCTACTGCTGTCCTTTGTGAGTTCCATTTCTGACCGCCAGGCTATTTATTTCTATCTCTTGAATCATCTTGTTGTTGGGTCAAAGAGGTAGAAAAAAAAAAGAATATTTCTAAATTTTGAACATTTTTTGTGTACCAAAAGCTCAACTGACTAAGTGTGAAGTACCGGCTGTTAGCGGAAGCGTGACGTTTTATTTTTTCCCTACAAATGAGTAAAAATACTTCATACTATTTATGTCGGGGTTTCCTCTTTTATCGCTCTCTTCAAGTGACTGCTAAGATTTTTCAGCATCCTTTTTTTTTACGGGTTTGTCAACTGGGGCATTGGCCTAAGAAATGGGAAGGAATTTATATTCAGCAACATAACCATTTCAGTTTAACTTTTTTTGTACTCTATTTGCAAAGCATTACCACCTTTAAATTTTTTTCTACTTTTAATTTACACTCTTTTTCATTCACTCTTGCTCCTTCTCACATATACACCTTTATCTCATGAAAGTGGACAAGCACGCGAAGCTTCTTTCCGTGCATACATTCTTCAAGTTAAATTTCATTAAAATCAGTCAGTTTATGGAATAAACGAATACCTCTGAGTCGAGTATAAAAGGAATTTACTCATTTCGTCCAATAAGCAAAGATACAATTTTATTTTCAAATCGTATTTGTCCGTCTTTCATTTAAGATGAGATGCTGTGATTTAGATTTTTTACTTTTAAAAAAATGGTTTTAATTTAGTAAAACTGAAGATTTTAGCCAATAAAAAAAAATATTTCATAGAGCCGCGTTAAATTTTATGTAAAAAAAAAAGCGTGAATTCATCGAAATAAATAATACGATCAATTACCGTCAGGAGAAAAATCGTATAATAAATTTTCACGGCAAGCGCGAACTTTGGTAATATTGAAGCATAGGTAGTTCCTGTCGAAAGGAGAAATAAATTCACCCGTATAATGTGATATGTAGTATAAGAGCACGGTACCTATTCTAACCTGTACCAGGTTAATCGACCGATGGTTTTTTAAAGATAATCCGCTTCTAATGAAAAATTCGTTAACAGGTGACCGACGGAATATTTTGGAGAAACGTCCAAGTTCCAAAAAGTCTTCTCATTAAGCGTTGCCGACTTGTAAGTAATCGTCACCACCCTTTCGAATGACACGGACGAATGGTAAAGTAGTCTATTTTTTCTCTACCGTTCGGTGCCGTGGAATTTATTTGAAGAATTTCAACCGACTATATCTCCCTATTAAAGAAGAAAACGAACAAAAAACGACATCGTTACGTATTATTACATGTTGGATAGAAACATCTCGATGCAAGCGCAATTAAAACATAAAATTTATGTTGCAAGTCTCGAACGGATCTCGATTTACTGAAGCTTTAGTTCATAGTTTAGAAGCGGAAAAAAACAATTAATTTTCCTCTTATTTATGAAACGAACTGTTCCGTCAGTGAGCGTTTCGAACTGTTAAATACTTTGAACGATTTTCTCACTTAAAGTGTGACAATATTATAATTAGGCCACAGCATATTTTTTTAGTCCGAAGATTAGCGAGATAGTAATTGTTTTTTTCTCCTAATATGTATATCACCTTTATATCAATTTTTTTCGTCTAGAAACCCGCGTAATTTTAGCATGTTCGTAAATTGAACCTTGAATTTTGGATTTTGATCCGACATTTTTTATCGTTGTACAGTGAGCAAAACCTATATATGGCTAATTACATCGTGTTGCTTTTATCGTAAATCTAATAAGCGGAGATTTTAATTAGTCTATACATGGGGTTTGGTTTTTTAGGGAGGATAAAAAAATGTATACCTATACTTAATTGGTCGTGTAAGTTGTAACTATTATAAATTTATATCAAACGCCGGAGTAATTGTAAAATTTAAACCGCGATGATGGGTCGTAATTGTATTCATTCTAAAACACATTAAAATCTTTCAATAACATCGTCCTGTCAGCTATGTTTTTTACGTATTAAATTTAGCAACGTGCTGGCATAGCCTCGTTAAATTTTTCCTGCATCTGGAACAATTTTTTTTCTAACTGCCGGAGTGTTACGTTTTAATAGTTTTGTTTTTAGCGCGTACTTCATTGACATGTAGAATAAAGACCGTACTGAGGAAATGTGAAAACAATGCAAATAGCATACTGATGTGGAAAACTGAAGACGTTTTAAAAAATCCAATTAAAGTATGGATAACGTACAGAAAGCAAAATACTAAACAAGTGCACAGAAGTACGTCGAGTAGGTCTTACTCCATCACAATAACGATTAAGATCGGGAACTATATAACTCTTTAGAAAAAAAAAAAAAAAAACAAAAAACGGTAGGTATTGACCGATTAACTTCGAACGCCGATAACATATTGAAATAAAAAAAAATAAAATTCTAGTCTTAGATTTTATTCAACCGCATGAACAAGCCCTCCGGTTTACAGGCATACTTTCAATCACATTGTAAAAATATCAACGAAATTTTCAGAAAAATTCTATTAACATTCAAATTGTAAAATTTAATTACGCCGGACGTACTCGAGTTTTGGAGTGATCTTTCCATACTGATCTATCCATCATCCGTTCCAGATTCGACTACCGTTTTTTTCCTTTTATTTCTCGTATCTAAATTAAATATAATCCGAAATTCGTGTCTTCGTCTCTGTCTTGGTTTTCTTCAATTTTTTCCAATTTCAGAAATTCTTAAATCCAATATTCCTCTTATCTTATTTATTTAGGCCATCGCTTCCTTACTAAACGTCTACTCGCATTCAGTAGTTCTATCTTTCCATTTATAAAAACTGCCAATTTACACACACACTTAGAGGAAAATAATCCGCGTCTTAATTTTTCTTTGTGTCCATTTCGGCCTTATGTAGTCTCATGTAATATTATCTTCCGCATGTTTTTCTTTCGACTTGCCAATCTCTGCCATCCCCGCGAAGAATTTTACCTACCTTTACTTCTCAAGTTCCTTCCTCAAGCAGTGGTTAAACAGGATTTCTACAGTACCATCAATTCCAAATTTCCCTTAGATGTAACCATATTTACTGATGGCTCCAGGGGGGTCCTGATGGCGTTAGAGCTACTTTTTCCCTTCCGAATTCCAATTTATTTCGTTTTCTTCCTTTTCACTTCACCCTTTTATAAACAAATTAATGACTATCCTGCGATGCATTGTTTTCATTTTCTTCAATTGTTTTTCTTTCCCGGTTCTTTAATAATTTCTAACTCTATTTGCTGCCGTACTTTTTTTTTTTCTGCTTACTCACCTGATTTTATCATTCTTTGCATTCGCTGTGTTATTCATTTTCTTTTTTCTCGCTACTCTATCTGTGTTAATTTGCTTTCGATTCACAGCCACATGGGCGTTGAGGGTAATGTGATGGCAGATTCTTTGGTTTGGGTTTCTGCTTTATTTCGCTTTAAAAAAAAAAAAATACATCCTCTAACCCCGTGCCTCTGCATAAACAATTTTGTATTAAATTTTGGTCAAATATTTAGTCTTCCTCCTTTTATCTGTCTATGCGACCTAATCTTTCCCGGTTCTTTTAGTTTTCTTCGCTTCCCCTGTTATTATTTCTGTTATTCGTTTACGTTTTGACTCCTCCAGCTTTTTCACGGTTTCGTTTTGCATGCTTTCTTTTTCTCCTTATTGCCTCTCCAAATTGGCTTCTTCACTTGAATAAAGCAACGGTATAATGCTGATTATATTTTCTTCAAATGTTCACCCCTTCTGTTGAGTCTCGTACTCTGTATTCTCATCGGCTGAAATTCAAACTATATCTCATAGTGCATCATCTTATAGTCTGCCTTTCCGGTCTCCATCTGTCATTTCAGTTACACCGGTTCGTTAATACTGTCAATATCTGACCGGATTGTAATTTAACTGACGGCTCTTTCCCTTCGGTTTGTTTTTGGGCGAAGGCCCCCGGCTGACGTAGTCAAACAAAAAAGAGAAGGAAAAAGTCTGAAAATAGTTTAAGCAATGTATTCGGTTAGAATGTAAAAGAAATAGAGGACAACCTTCAACGAGATGGATGGTGAACTAGAAATTGCACGGGTAAATTCCGGTATAGACTAGCACAAAAAAGAATAAGCAACGAGTGCCGGAGACCTAATGACGGGTACAGATACATTTAGTTTCAAATCGAGACCATAACAATAAATTATTTATAATAGTAGTAAATAATTTTTTTGGACGCGGTAATTTTATACTAATGTGAGAATTAGGCGTCGCAGAAGCTATTACAGTGAAAATTCCTAAAATCGTTTTCGTTCCTCATCATTTTGACGGGTAGGATGAATTCGTCTTTACATAAATCTGCGTTAAAGTCTGTCTATGTCTAGGCTGGCTGGTTTATATAAGCGTGCTGTTGATTTCTCAGAAACTACTGCCTGGCAAGAATTTGTACGATTTTCGCACCTTACTAGAGCGATTGATTCCTGGAAGAGGAATACACGATAAACGGTGGCGCTATTTTACAGTATATAAAAGGGAATATACCGTGGTAGCCTGTATTTAAAGTGTTCGGCTAACCAGAGGTAACACCACAGGTTTTGCGGAGTTGCCTTATTTCGCAGTCAAGCCGTTGTTCCTGGGCTTATATAGAGCTGATATTTTTAAAATCGGCTATACCAAAAAGAGAAGTGATCCGGTCAACAGTAAAAGTGCATCACCCGAAATGGAGAAGGAGAAAATTACTCTGGCACGCATTCTTCAGATCCTCATTAGACTCTCCTATTAAGTACTTTATGAGCCGGTTAATTAAGGATCTGTAGGATACTTACAATTAGTTTAAAACGGAAATATGGGTTTATTTTGAATAGCACCGTAAAAATAACAGAGTAATTTTATTTGTTGGATTAATATATACCAAACGATATCCTTTAAAGCTCCGTGAAACATTGAAAGACGCCTTCCTGATGGACGGTCCCACACGGTTTTCAATTAAGATGCTTTTCGAGAGGCAATTGAGCTGATCGCTGCGTATATTAAGCGAGACGTTGGGTTTTTGCTGAAAACGGCATTTCAAAATAATTTAATAAAATCCATTTATTATTCGCGTAACATTCTGTCGTTAATTAATCTTCAATTAGTTTAACTTATTTATTACGAAATTACATCGGTATCTGTTTTTAAATGACGACAGATTTGAAATTGACGAAAGTTTCGAAGAATCCTGCGGGCCGGAAAAGCAGTTCCAGCGGCCTAGAGGTTTCTCGGTTTAAATATAGCTAATTCTTTCTTTCTTTTTTGAAAACGGTCCTTGTAGGGAGCTTGTACGGCATCTAAAATCTTAGAAAATTATCTTTTAAGTAATATTTATCAAGTACGCATAAATAAACAATAAAAAATAGAAATATAATAAATTTGCAAAATTTAAAATTCATAAAAACTAAAAACCGACCTGTTTCGTACTCACTCTCTAAGTGCGGTTATTATGATTAATGTTATGAATAGCGTAATAACATTTAATAACGCTATTCATAATAAGTATGATCATGCAGTGTGACTCCGAAACATGTGTTTTGGGTTTTTCTTTCGTGTGAATTGTAAATTTTGTGAATTTTTGTTATATTTTTGTTTTTTCTTTTTTGTTTACCAAATCTTGATCGTAGGTAGAAAACGGACTATTTTAATATTAAATTCAAAAACCTATACTGTTATAAATAATATATTCATAACTAAGAGAGATTAACATATTACATCGCTGTCTCTATTCTTTTTGATATTTATACATATTTACGTATATATATATATATATATGTACAATAAATATTTTACAATATACGATTAGGTCGTTCGGTCTTAAACGTCTTAACTGGTGGGCAGATACTTAAGAGTTCGGATGACTTTGTTCGTGGCGTTGGGCGAAGTCACTTCGTCGACTAATAAATATACTACCTATAACATTTTTTCTGAACCAGTTTTAAAACAGATTCGGTCACTAATTGTTTTAATGGCGCATTCTTTATGATTTATTGTTATAATTAAACGGCAATGATCGAAAGAGTGTGCAATTAAAGAAGAAACGTTATTCGCTTTTCATGTACTTTTTTATTGTTGGCCGGTCATCCGTGCCGCCTGCAATCCACGACTGCGCCAGATATCACAGGGCGTTGCGCTAGAACATGATAGGATTCGCGTAGCTGCTGACACTTTCAAATGCACAGAGAGTACTCGTGGAAAGTCTAACAACGAGTTATGTAATATGTCGTCGCGTCGGTCATGAAGTAAAACAAACGAAGAGAGGTTATGGCGTTCTCAAAAAAATTGAAAATTTCAAATGAAACGAAATTAATAAAAGATGGATCCGGCCCGTTTTAATCTGCGCGCCGATAATTGTCCACCTTACACAATAAGGTTCGTGCTCGGACTGCTAGTTTCGCTAGCGTGTGAAAATATTTACCTGCATCGAGCCTTGAATAATTTCGTAGTGGCGCGATAGCTTTTTTTCACGAGCATGCGTAGAAACGTATTTTTTGCACTGCGTAGATCGGGAATCAGTGTAGTCAGATAAGAACTATTTATGAAATCTATAAAAATGACGCAGCCTGTCAGAGAGGGTTCTCGTTTGTCGTTTTGTTTTGAAGTGAATAAGTGCGATTGCTAAAGTTGAGTGATATAGGTAATGAAGAGGCAGAATCATTGGTCTTGTCGTTATTTTTCATTGGTATTATTTTACTCACCGGTATCGACTTGTCAGTGTCATCCGGACTGGCAGAGGGCCTGCTCTGTGCCTGTGGTCCGAATCGTGGATGGATGACAAAACTCTGCATGTTACACTATTCCGCTTTCATGTTTGTCTGCCTGCGCACCAACATTCTCTTCAACTTTTTCCGCCGGTGACCCAAGTCTTTTTGTACCCTTATTTTTTCGCTCTAGCTGTTATTGTATGTTTCTCTCATTCATCATCTTCGTTTCTTTGTCGTGGATGTTTGTTCTGTGTGTTCAGTTTAATCACGATTATTATCTATCGCCGGAGCGGGAACGGTGGTCCTGCTTAGCGTTCAGAGTCCAGGTCCGACGGAGTAGATGAGACGATTCGAACGTTCTGTGTTTGGATTCATGTTCAATTACTGATGTCCGCGTTATTAATAATGATCAACGAGACCAGTACATAACGACACAATGAAGAGAACTAATAAAACAGACAATAACAACAAACGTTGCTGCAGAATCCTGTCGAGAAGGGAAAATGAATATAATCTTCTAATCTCATTGTCTTCTCTATTAAACTTGCAATTGTGCGCAGGTATGCGCGCGTGCACACACAAATAAACGCTACAAATTATTATTATTGTTTAATATTATTATTATTATTATTATTATTACTATTATTAATATTACTATTATTATTATTATTATTATTATTACTATTATTACTATTACTATTATTATTATTATTATTATTATTATTATTATTATTATTATTGTAAAGCGGGGGGATTTTTAAAGTATAATTGACGGCTTATTACATTAAACATAGGTACAAACTTTGTCTAACGCGCACTAAGCATTATTTGTAAAATATTATAAAAAAAAAGAAAAAAATGTTCTCAACTTTTAAAAATAACAAGAAGGCTTTTTGCGAAAAATTAATTCTACCGAAGCAATTAAAAGTTTAAAATTTCTCTTTCCAGAAATATTTTTAATGTTGCGCATTGCGTTAGAAAAGTCCCTGGAGTTGTGGCTGTGATGAAGGGGAAAGTTCTTTTTTTTTTTTTTAAATTTTACCGCATTTACACATATATATATATATATCATTTACGAAGTTTTTTCGATAAAGCGATCAGTTTATTTTTGTTTTTTTTTAAAGGTAGTCTGAGATTTTATCACGATGATAAGAACGATGTTTGACGAAAAATCGACTAGTTTTCCTAACACAATTAATAATAAAACACCGGTCGCTTATACAGCTGCGTATAGTTTATGATAATTGTTTTCATTATAAAGAATAATTGCGATGTAAAAAAACAAAAAAAAAAGGCATTACATATATGTTAACAAGAAGGGGAAAAAGTAGTTTCCTCGTATTGCGAACTCCGCAAACTACCAATCAGCAGGATGAGCAAAGAAAATGAGACTCCAGTGAACGATAACTCTGGATCGGTGATAGTTATGGGTGAAAAAATAGGACAGAAATTTCGCTAAAAAGTGAAGAGAAGTTTCGCGTGATTTTTTATTATCATTTTACTGGAAAAAATGGTAGTGTTCGAGGCGCCTCATGAATTTTGCGCTTGTTCTTGCATTATTTTCATGCAAAGTGTAAGCTTAACTAGGATTTCGACAATAGATACAGAGTTTAATCTGCAATCATAGGAATGGATTTTATAACTTAATCGCAGGCATGCGTTGGATAGCCTTACTCTTAGCATCAATATCGATGTCCTAAACAATTTTTTTAAACATACATGATAAATATTTTAAGCAAAAGTGTTTTTATAAGTTGCTTTTTTTTTTTTTTTTTTTTCGTATGTAAAAATATAAATTTGAACAATTCATATTTTATTTATAGTCTTTTTTTTTTATAGTCTTTTTTACTTTGTATCTTTTTACACGTTTTTACTAAGCAAAATTGAAATAGCCACTATACAATTAAAATTATATAAATCAAACTACAGTTACACAGAAATTACAATTATCATCTAATGTTAATATTTATAAAAAAATAACATCGGCATGTTTCGTAGTGTTGTTTTTTTAATTTTTTTATAAATATTAACTTTATATAATTGTAATTTCTGTGTAGTTTTACTGTAATTTCATTCATATACTACACGTAATACCGAAATAATACTTTGATTAGTATGTTCAACGTGCTCAATTAAAATTAACAATACAAAAAATATACAGAAAATAACTTTTTTTTCTTCATATAAACTAAATTAAAACTTTGGTCTGAATATTGAACGTAGTTTAAAACGATAAAATTATTTTTTTATTTACGTAATTAAAATTCGCTGTATGTTATTAACTAAACATTTGAAAATTATATCAATATGTTCATTCAAAGGGATTTATTTAAGTCGTTAAAATATAATACTAATTTTAATATTTAAAAAAATATACACTTATACCACCATATATTTCCTATACCTTACATTCACATTCACAATAATATGCGGACAGCACGCGCGGACACGATGTTTTTCTTGAATCAAAGTAAACTAGTTTTAATCGGTATTAAACGCTCAACTACAGAACACTCTTTAAAGACAAGAGAGGTGCAATTTAAACTGATTGGAGAACTGCAAACGTATCGATAGGACGTTTTTATTCTTTTCAGCACACCTTTTTCTGGAATTTAGTATTCCGGGATAAATGTTGCTTTGCTCGGAATCCAGACATTTTCGGAATTCGTATTACTTTTTATTTATATGTGCGGCCACTTGAACAGTTTGCGGCCTTTTCATTTGTGGTGCCACGGAGCTTTTGCAACTGATTTCGAAAGGTCGATGCTTTTTTTCTCGAATTTGTTATATTACTTACACTGTTGTTCAAATCCTGCTGCCGCATATTGAACAGTACGGAGAAATTAATACCGCGCTGGGTTAATGTTCATAACTGACGAGTCCAAATAAATTAAGAAGAAGATAAAAATATTCACATTGTTATTAAATCGTGTTGCATTTTTTATTTTTGTTTCTACTAATCTCTTTATATATATATATTATATGCTACCCCCCCATTCGACAAAATGTCCCAATTTTATGTAACGTTTGTTATATTTTATAGGATTTTTGTTATTGTTATTTAAAAAATATCACAATTTTATGTAACGAAATATGTAACGAAAAATGTAATGAAACAATATCTTAATTTTGTGCAATGGAAGTTAAATGTTAGGATAGGATTTTTGTGATTATGTTTTTTTCTTCTTTTTGTGTTGATGCTAGTAAGAATTACGTTGTAAATTTTGATCATTTTATACGAAGTATAGAAGAGAAAGAGACATAAATAAAAGCAAGAGGGGTCAAGGGGCACAGCCTCTTGTGAGGCCAAAATGGCTGAGTTTTATATATATATATATAATTCGGCCCTCGGACCTTTTTTTTTTATAAATTTTTTTTAGAAAAATTGTTTTCAATAGACCACATTTATTCTTATCTGTATTTTATTTTCAACATAGCCACAGAAAAACTGCAGGAGTCACTTGGGCATGTGGAGACTTGGCTAAATAGTAGTCAATGAAAGTAAGTCGAAGCGTATTTCATTCACAAATCGAAAAATTGAACGCCTGCCAATCAAAATAAATAATGTTGTAATCCCAAATACCAATAACGTAAAATATTTAGGCCTGCACTTTGACGCTAGGCTGACTCGGGGTACTCGCGTTCAGAAAAAAATTGAGCATTTCAAGTTTAAAACTAGAACCATGTTGTGGCTGTTAGCTAAGAGATCGGGCTTGTCGTTAGAAAATAAAACCTCTATTATATAAAATAGTAGATCTAAAACCGATTTGACTGTACGGTATACAGCTGTGGGGCTGCGCAAAAACATCCAACTTGCAGAAATTACAGCGATATCAAAATAGGATACTGAGAACCATTACTGCAGCCCCCTGGTACGTCTCAAATTATGCCCTCCATTATACCTTAAACATTATGTTTGTGAAGAATGAAATGCAAATAAACATGTCGCCCGACTTAGCATTCATATGAATTCACTTGCTACCAATTTGCTTGATAACTCCGAAGAAATACGCAGACTGTGGCGAAATAAGCCTTTAGACCTTGCCCAGCCATTGTGAAGTTCAGAGGGAGTACTACTGAGTACTACCCCTCCACAAAACATTCTTTATCACATTAAATCAATCGCTAAATGACCACTAAAGTTGATCAGTTGTGATGAAATAATAAAAAAATAAAAAAACTTATTTAAAAAAAAATCTTAGCAATTGTACAACATTGTATTCAGCCTATCCTAAATAAAGTAATGGGGTAAAATCATGAAACATTATCATTTAACAAAAAACTAACGAAACATAATTAATTACGGGACGTGATCATGTAAAAAAAACTAACGAGACGTAATCGTGGGAAAAAAAGTGTACCCGGGCTATGACATAGTCATTAATATATATTTTTCGAAAATCGCCAGCTGAAAATGATTTACAAATATGTCGTAATAACGGCGATCTATGTAGAATAATATCATTACAAAAGAGCCATTACTAGAAAAGAAAAGTAATTCATAACTGATTTTTTTCAGATAACCCCCATCAGAAGAATGACACGGTCATTAAGATACATATATATTTCCACGTGCTGTCATTGTAATTATGACCGTCGGTAAAATTGATTGTAGTATTTTAATTTAACTAATTAATTTGAATTGTTACGGTGATCATACGTTATGGGACACTGAAACTTAAATTGAATTTACTGATTTTGGCCTGTTCGTAAGATTTTATCGGGAATAATGTAACTGAAATCAGTGTCATGTAAAAGGCGAACTGAGCCTTTGAAGGTCATTAGTCAGATATTACGTTTCATTGAAAGTGCAAAGTGCGGTTTATTTTAAGGGATTGGTTCATAATACGAAGAATGAAAAAGTATTAATTTGTCGGTGAGCATAGAAGTACGATACTGTACCACTGGCTGAATAAGGAATCCGAAAATAATTGAGATTTCAGCGGCACAAGAAAGAAAGGATAACTCTGTTAGCGCATTACTTTGAACTATTACGTGCCCATTTAATTTTTGTGTATTCGAATTGTGAAGAAAATCGGGCTTTCAAGATGCAAATTTAGAGATAACACGCAGATAATGGGAAAATAAAGTATTCGATCGAAAACTTTACTGAACTTTCAAATTGTATTCTTTTTCGCCTCTATAAATCTCTTTCTACGGCTGCAACAAGAATTGTACGTTTTCAGTTTCTCACTTCTTTCTTATGCGAAAGCATCTTTACTGATGGTTCATCACCTGCCAGTGTTTTCATCCTTCTAGCCCTCAATGATTATTCTTTAGTTTCCCGTTTAGTTTTTACAAGTAAACTAATGACCATCTCGTTGTGTCCGGTATACTTCATTTATTTCTCGTTCCACGGACATCTTATGCTTTTCACTACTGCTTCTTGCGACTTTATCATTTTTCTTGTACGCTCTTTAATTTAAATTCTTTGTACTCGCCATTCTGTTCGTATTAATTTGCTGTTGCGGGTTTACACCGGTATCATCGAGGACAGCTAGTTAGTATTTACAAACAAAAAAAAAATCCTTTTCCAAATATCTTGCGCTTGTTTAAAAGAAAATAAGTGCACATCAAATTTTGGTGTTTATGTTGCTTGTCAATAGTCATTCCTTAAATCTATCTAGTGTCATTCAAATTCTGGGTTTTCGAATTTCTACCATTTCGTCAATTTCTCATAGACTTCGATACATTCGTTCGCGTTTTTGTCATCGTTTCCTTTGCTATTTCGTTTCTTTCGGTCTGCTTTCCCTGTTTAGGCCTCACAACTCAGTAAAGCAGTCATCTGTGACGTCGACCGTTTATTTTTCGATGTTGGTATTATACTATCCATTTCTGCGAATTGTATTACTTTTAAGAATAATTTACATACACTGCATTCCGGAAATGTTATTATGAATTAAATATGAACATCTGACAAATTATATGATAATGTGTATTAAAGATTAAAAATATAAATCAAAAATATTAAATGATGTAATCGAAAATTATAAATTACATTTAAATAAGGGATTATTAATATTTGGAATATTATTTATTAATTAACCCCTTTAAATTGTCGAATTCGTTTCCGCATTATTTAGTATACTTTTTTAATTTATAATTTTTGTAACAAGTAAGTCTGTAATAATATTAAATGTTAATTCATGCTTATTTTTTACAATATGTTCGGCTGGGGATGATTTGTCACTACGTTTATATTTAATTGGAATCACATAAGCTTACTATGACGTATTCAAATGTTCTTGTTTCTTTCTAATACAGAATTTTTTACAAGCGCTGCATGTTACTCTTATACAATATTCTTGATTTTTCGCGAATATGGTGAAGTGGGCATATTGTGTAAACCTGCTAAAACCAAAATTCTGTGTATGAATTATTCAAATTACACACACACACACATATTATATAGTAATATTTTGTGTTATTATTTTTTATTGTTATTTTACAGAATATCTAATCGGGTAGTTAAAAAAGAGTAAATAACAGCAACAATACTTAAACGTAACAAAAAAAAATCCACATACTACTATTTATTTTAATTATTCATAGATTTTTTTTATCTTTCCGAGAAAGTCTTGCAGTTCAATCAGCTTTCGCGACGAAACTGTTGCAATAATTGTTATTCTTTAGATGGTCATACAAATTGTACTACTGTAATATACAATTACATTATTATCCGAAGTGAGGATCTCAAAAAACACAAAAATAAAATAAAAACAATTATTAATCCGCTTTGCTTTACTCGAAACCGATTAATTTTTTTCGGTAAATCGAAAAATGTTTTAAAATTAAAAACGCTACGACGATTTATAAAGACGTAACCGATGGCTCTATGTGCATTCTGTTTTCATTTTGCCTTTTGCATACATTAATGATAATCTGCCCTACTATGTATTTTCACGGTGCCAGTGGAATTCAAAACTCGAACGAATCGCTACATGCTGGTCGATTTTTTACTCTTATACAAATTTTATGATTAACGGGGAACAACACATCTGCTATTAGTTTATTAATTAATTAAATTAATTAATTAATATGACAAGAAAACATGCTTATTACGTAATATTAACTTAAACAACACAAATTTTAAAACACGATGTTTATAAAATTTAAATTATATTGTGTTTTCAAAAGTTCGTGTTGTTTGCTTAAATCAATTGATTGATTCGTATTACGTACATATTTTTACAGTTACTATACTGCCTCGCTTTTTTGTTGTTTTTTTTTAATATTTGTTTTTTGCTTATTTCAGTTCAAAAAAATCCCTATTATATCAATCCTATTCTTCGCCATCGGTTCATTCTGCTACAGTATTACAAGTTCCGCTCACCTTTCAGGAACATCATCGTAGTTGTCCGATAGTCATTGAAGATTTCTACGAAGAACTCCCTTGAAATAAAACGAAGCGTTCGCGCCAACTGTGTCTCTAGAGCGTGTGTTTTTGATTTTTGAACTGAAGATTATTTGCGGGGACGCGCGTGCAATTATTCAGATGAAAAGCTGTTGCATTCGGGGCCTACTGCCAGCATCCGAATTCACATCAGTGTGACTGCCGGGGGAAAGAGTGGCCGTCCCGTCTGAGGCCTCGCGGTTCAGTGTCGACTCTGGAGAAGTTTTATTTTTCGACTAATTTATTACATTTAGGATGGGCGACGTGATGCGGCTACTTCTGCGCAAAGAGCTTTTCGTTCCTTAAAATGGCGCTTGCGGGGAAGGAAGGGGTTTCTTTTTTTATTAGTTCAAATGCGGTCCGCGCTGTACGCTGCATTGCAGGTTTGAGTGCAGCGGCCAGCGTGTACAGAGGACGTATGTTTAAATTTAGGAGTCTATCTTTGACGGCGTGATGGCGGGGGTCCATCGCGGCGATATATTTAGCGGGAAAGAGGCCAGTTGCCCGGATATTAGTGCGCATTTATTTATGTGCCCGGTCACTTTTTTATTACAATTTCGCTTTGTAATTTTACACTACGCGCCGAAAGATGATAGTCATGTGTGGCTCGGCGGCTCTACACATTTATTCACAGGTAAACACGGGCCGAACGAGGCCGAGCATGCTTCTGACGTGCTCGCCGAATGTCGCACACTAGCCGGGTCCGCGTCCGTGCGGTACGTGGTACGCGGGACACACACACATATATATCTATATATATATATATGGGTATATTACAGTGAACGGCGGACGCTGAGGCTGTCCCGGTCCGTGAAATTCCCCACAAATTCGAATCCACAGCGGCCGGTGCGGGTCTGCCCCGTGTAGCAGCGCGGACGGGGTTTCGTATTTCGGTGGAGGTACGCGGCGTTAATAGCGCGTCTGAAACAACGGCGAAGACGCGCCGAACTAGTCCCGAAGGTTCCCCGTTTATTATTTCTTTTTATCGTTATTTTTATTTATTTTTAACATTTTTTCGAGTTTTTGAGGAAAAAAGCCGACAAGCGACACTGGTTTCGGGCCTGTGTCCATCGTTCGAGCAACATTTATTTTTCCACACCATTTTCTGTAGCGAACACGTTCGACCGTTCCGTTCCCGTTTCTTCGCTCATTACCTGTCCGAAGCCTATTCATCTTCGTTGCGACGCCGTCAGCGTTACCTGTCGTTCTTTGTCGCTCGGCCGTTTTGTCGCCTGGCAGCCTTGCGCCTCTCTTTCCGCCGGCACCGCTCGTTTATTAACAAGCGCTTCGTGGCCGTGCCTCCACTTGTATATTTCTCATTTTTATTAACGTCTTTCTGTCGTCTGTCCCCGGGTTTTACATAATACGCTGTGCCGGAGCGGTCGGTCGGGGTTAACCGCATCTTCGACGTAATCCATGTATCTTGTTGTCGGTTTCTTTTTTAATAAACCTCAAAAGCTATGTTTTACAAGAATTATCTTCGGCTTTATTATTTCCTTTTTCGTTTCATTCGCGGTATTTTTTATCGTGTTTTCTAATGTTATCGTTATTACCATTACTATTATTATTATTATTAGTATTATTATTATTATTATTATTATCATTATTATTATTATTACGTTCTATCATTATCATCGTTATCGTCAAAGCATTGTTATTATTATTACGATTTTCTTTTTACCTATCTTCGCGGGACGTGATGACACGCAGTTAACAACATTATTAATGAGAGTGTCGCACGATGTGCGTTTTTTACATATGCGCCGGTACAGAGTGATGGTACTACACCTTCTTAAAAATACGCTCTTTGCGCCGGTACGCCACCGGAAATCTAGCGACAAAAATTAACGATTCCCAGTTTTCGCGAATAAGCAGAGTCCGCAAACCACCTCGTAAGAACGATTATTTAAATGTTCGTGCCTCTTCACCGCTTGTCTGTTTCTTCTTTCCAGCTGAAGACCACAACTTTTTCCCGCTGACCTATTTGACTTACAGACACGACCCTCTCCCACTCTAGTTCCTTTTCGTTAACCTCCTTTATTTCCTCAATTCCTAATCTTTCCCTTAATGTAGCTCACGAGTTTTTACGCTGGATGAGCTCTATACTGTTTTGTTCATCCCAAAATAATAAAAAAACAGGAAACATTAACGGGAAAAAATTATGACGCGCTTTTCATTCCTGTCACTGGCAGAATATTCCATTACTTCAATACCTCCTTCTCGAAGTTAAATCTCCCATCTCTGTTTCGTCATCTTACTGATTCCCAGATCATGTGATCTATTGATCCTTCTAATCCACATTTGGGACAAGTGTGCTGTCTGCTATATTTATTTTGACCAGATGTTCCGGTACCCAACAAAATATCCGCAGTCTTACCATTGTAGTTATATAATTCCTATCGAAGTGTGTTCCTCTGATCTGCACTGTTTTCGGAACTGACGTTACTAACTTAAAATATCGTCTCTCTCTCTCTCTCTCTCTCTAGTTCAGATTAGAAACTGATTATTCCATTCTTCAAATATGTTGTTCTTAGTGTCATGCTGACAAAGTTCCTCCGGATGATCAATTTTTCGTTAATGATTCTATCAGTTGCTTTTCGAGGCCTTGTTTCTAGTCACGCTAACAAAGTCAAGTAACTAAACGGATATGGTTTTCGTCTATTTTTAGATAACCCGGCTCATAAAAATTGTCGCCTTTTTTAAAAGCAACAAATCGTAGATCATTTAAATTACTATTATAGCTGGCTTCTTGTTTTTTTTTTCGACATTCGTGATTAATAATAAGATATTCGTTATAATTGAAGAAGTGTGTCGGTGATGAGAACAAAAGAGATGTTTTTTTCTTTTTTAGACATTTCGGAGTTGAAAAAAATAATTAAAAAGTACCGGAAAAAAGTAAACTTTTACACCTAAATAATCTACATGATCATTGTGTTAAGAAAAGGGGTACGTCGGGAAATTTTTTTTGTCGCTATATATATTTGTTTGTTTTGAATTTTACAGCTATCCAACATAATAAAATGTGGTATACATTTATGAAAGTAGTAGTGAGTTAGGGCTATTTTTTTATACCCTTTTCTAATTAAACTAAGTTCGGTTGAAATATTTTTATGAAGTAACTAACAGCGAAACAGACCGGCTAATATTTTATTTTGTTCGTACATTTGCCTTTGCCGATTATTTTGCGCTTTCAAATCGGTATGCAGATGATTTTCTTCTTTCATGTTTACCGACAATAGTCTATTATTACACAGGTAACTGTCGATAATTTTTAGCGACAATTTCAAATTATAAATTTGCAAAACCGGAAATTATTATACTTTCTTAAAATATCATCATCACGTTATCTTTTCATACTGTAAACAATTAGGGTAGTTCAAGGCGAAATGAATGATAATGACCTACGATCACAAACATTTTTTTTCTCCGAATTCGGATTAGAAATACAGCACCATCTTGAGAGTGCCGATGCGAGCTGATCGCCCTTCGGTTTGTGACAAAAATCTTCCTATACGGGAAGCATTAGTTATACGAATACAGAAAAAAATATTTTCAATTACTTTATATTGTTAATGACGACAAAAATATTACAAAAATTATTCGATTTTAAGACTTACATCAGTGACTCGAATTTTGACGATAAACCTTCGCTGCGAGTGTGAACTTTTTTATTGTAAAGCATTTTTTTCGTTCCATGTACAAATAAAAATAAAAGACATGTTTTTCCGTGTATTGAACGTAATTTACAAAATCTTCACTTCTTTAAAAATTACAACCAACGCGAACGACTTAATTTTTCTATTAAGAGCCTTGAATAATTCTCTATTTTTTAAATTTCCATCGTTCTTTTTTAAAAGAATTTATTAGCGCACAATCGTGTAAGCATGGAATCTTTTCACATCAACCTATTTCGACTGCGACGGAACATAAAATCATTTTTTGTACGTGTAATATTACAGTACAGAGAAGAATAGGAAGCTTGTAATAGCAGATATTCTTTTTTGCTGAAAACACCAGTCGCGTAATTATAACTGCAACTTAATTATTACAGTACTTATTGACCATGTTTTATTTAAATTGTGTTATGTGTATTACTTTCAAACGATGCCAAAAAAAAAAATGAATCTCTGGAGATTTCTATTTTTTTTCTACTTCTGCAGTGAATTTTATGGCGTAACTATTTTTAATTTTATTATTACTCTGAATTTATTTTTGTTTCATTCTCTTACACTTATTTTATAATATCTATGTCTTAACAATCTTTTCTACTCGCTTATCTACAACATCATATATTTTATCATACGCTGATGACTTTGTTGTATATACCAGACATAAGAATCTTTCCACATGTATCCAAGATAATAAATTTTCTGTTAACGCTTCTCAAGACGATCTTCTAAAAATTGGTTTGAACCTGTCTCCATCTAAACCATGCGTAATTCTATTTACTCTGAGACCTTATTCTCAACAGAGCATTGATATTAAAATCCATAATCAAAAAATTACATTTTCCAAGCAGGTTAAATATTTGAGTATATATTTCCAGATTAACTCGGAAATTCCATAACTGGTAGCCAAGGCATTTAATCCACTGAAAGCTATTAGCAGTACCGTTTGTGATCCGGTAACTTTAAGTCTTCTTTATAAAACTTTCATTAGATCCAGACTTGATTATGGTGCAGATTTTTATGGATCGGCCTCAAAATCACTCTTAAGAAGAGTAGATGTTTTGCAGAACCTCGGACTGAGATTTATAACGGGAAATATTAAGTCGGCTCCTTCTATAAGTGTCCAACTGGAGACTAAGATCCCTCTCCTTCATATAAGAAGATCTTTTATGGCAGACAGATTTTTAAATAAATATTGCAATTACCAACTTCCGTCAATATTTGATAAGATAAGTAAAATATCCCATGAATGGAGGTTTGTTCAACAGAAAGAGCCGCTTTTAGTCAAAAGAACCAATATTTACATTCAATATTGTGCAGCTCTTGTTCTCACGCTGCCATCTGGCTATTTTAGTCTACCGTATGGTATTAATCTATGCAGCATTGATGTAAATATAAATCTTTTCAACAACTTAAATAGAGATTCTCTTCCAAACCAAGCAATCAACTCCTATTTTTTACAAACAACAGAATCTCAATATCCTTTCTTTTTAAAAATATTCACAGACCACGCTCTGGGGTGCTAATAGTGGAGTGGGTGCTGCATTTATTATGGATAATAAGTTAATATTTAAACTCTCTCCTGAGGCGTCTATTTTTACAACCGAGCTGCTTGCTATTGATAAAGCTTGTAACTTTATACTGAAGTCATTGGATGTTAAGAAAAAAACCTTAATGTGCTCAGACAGTCTTATTAGCCTCTTGGCGCTCAGTTATAGTAGTTTTAATTATCGCTGTCACCCACTGATCTACGATATTAAGTTTAAATACATGAGGTACTGTAAAGTTCTGTTGGGTTCCTAGTCATCGCGGAATTATTTCCAATGATGTAGCTGATCAAGCAGCTCTTAACAGGGTAGTATACCCCTTTATACCATCTACGGACCTTTTGGACATGATTAAAAGGAACAGCTGTACTTATTGGAAGAACTTCGTTAATAGTTCGCCTAGTTTAGGCAAGGCATACGGAATTGTCCAATCGTCTTTACCAAGTATGCCTTGGTATTACTTCTATCCTAGCTAACTTAATTCGGCGTTTTGTCACTATTATCTGCAGACTTCGTTCAGATCATACTAGGGTGCGACTTAATTTTTTCGATGGAAACCATTTTCATTCAAATTGTAGCGATCATGTGAGCACACCGTATCGCGAGGATATCAACCACTTGTTATTCAGTTGTGAGGCCCTATCCGCAGATAGAGTCCTCCTTTATGAACAGCCGATGTTCTGTGGTTTATATCCTCCATTCTGCATTTTTCAACTGCTTGTTTCTGTTGATCATACGTTGTTTATCCTGTTTTCATTTATCAAAAGAAATAGAATTGTAATTTAAAAATCCAATCGATGTCCGGATTAATGATTTTTTTTTTTTTTATTTGAACACTCCGGGTGGAGTAATTACTCCCTTTCACATGGCGTTATTATTGATTATCAAGTTTGTTTCATCGAGAATTGAGGGCGCTGTTCCGCAGTTGCGGCCATATTGCAGGATGAAGTTTCTTCCTTTATACATACTAGCTAGTAGTATAAGTAGTGTTTAAACAGTTAGATGAAAACAAGATGTTTTCTTATTTTATTTTTTTTTTTGTTTTTTTACTTTGTTTTGTTTCTGTGAATTCAGTATGATTTGAACGTTAGCCTGCTGGACAAATGAACTATACTATATATTGTTCAAACTAAAAAAAAAAAAAAAAATTTTTTTCATTTAGTTTACTTTTTAAAATTATTTTTTCCGTAATATACTCGTTAACCTTATTTTTAATAAAACGTAATAACTCATTATTTTTCAAAAAAATTATTCGCAATTTTTGTTCCCCATGATTTTATGTATATTTTTCTCGTTTGTAATTTTGCCTTATTTATAGATATAAAATAAATAAATACCCCTTATTAACAAACAAATATAAATTTAAATTTATATTTTAATACATTCAAATTAAAATGCTTCAATTTAAGTAAACGTTTTCGGGCTATAACAATAGACAGTGCACTGAAAGCTAAAAACTCATTAAGTACACTGTGTAGTACTTGGTGAATTTTTAGTTTTGAGTGTACTTAGGTCAGCTGATAATATAGCCCGAAAACATTTCCTTAAATGGAGGTATTTTAATTTTAATTTATTAAAATATAAATTTATATTTATTTTTGTTTGTTATTGAGGCGTTTATTTATTTATTCTTTTTTTTTTTGATATTCATAAATATTAAGAAACAGATTATGTATCTACATTTGCCTCATTTATGCTTTATTCTGAACGTCATATTTCTGTTATCACGGTTGTTATCATTATTATTTATTATTACTATTCTTATCCAAGCTTGCATTGCATCGAATAATTGATAACCGGCTTTAATCAGAAATTATTCCGATTCATTAAAAATTCTGATTTCTGTTTTGATATTGCTTTTATTCATATAGCTTTACGTATAAAATTATCGATTTCACTTCTTTTTTTTTCCCTATATTAAACGGAGACAAACATTCAAAATTTATTTGAAGGTAAACATTTTTTTTTTTATAAATAAATAAGTTGTGGGTCTCACTGGGAAAGTATGCCCGTTGCGTGAGTGTTTTAATGATTACAATATACGACACAATACCTTTAATTATCTTAACTGAAATGTGTGGTTAGACGGTGAATAGATAATTCTATACATCATCCACATAGCGGTAGATCAGTGCAGTGAAGAGGGAAAATCAGGAGTGGTATTTATTTATGTTGCTGAATGGTTTCGGTATAAAAATATTCGAATAACACAATCGTGACTTGTAATGTTGCAGGGTTATCTCTATTTGAAACCAATAATATTGCCCGTATTACAAACCTTATTAGTTGTTATCAGTTTTGTGAAGCTTACCCTTAATGATTTTGTTAGGGAATTACGTACAATACATAATACATCGTCAAAAAATTGTATTATCACTAGCGAACATAAATTTGTTAGGTTGTGAAGAATATATCTAGGTGTATTCAATTAAAATGGTTTTAACAGTATTGTTAATAAACCTACACCTCTACACCGGAAGACCGGGAAATTTATGCACATCATATTGGGATCATATTTTTACTCACTGACTCAATAAAGACATTTTTAATTCAAATCACGAATATAATATTATATAACAGACTTTGATCTTTCTGATCATTCCCCAAAATCACCTGTACATTTGCAGTAACACTGTAAATGTTTTATTTATTTTTTTTTTGGTGAACAATCAAAAGGAGCTCTATACCAATGTGATATTTCATCGAAATATAAATATATATATATATGTATATATATATTAGCTTTACAATGATAAATGAAACGAGTGGCGGAGAAGGGGAGGAGCGTAAAAAGGAGAAAAAAAGATGTATATACATACAGGGCTGTATCTAGACCAAAATTTCGGGGGCGATGGGGGGTGTACAAAAATATTTTTATAATTGTACATATATATATATTTCATATTTTAACACTACAATAAAAACAAATAAAAAATAGTCGTTTCCATAGAATTCATAAAAATTTTAATTTTCTTTTCTTTTGTTAAAAATTGAAAAGAAATAAATTTTTTCTGAATTTCGGTCCATTTAATTTAAGCAGTTATGGTTTTGCAGACATCTCGGGGGGGTTTGAACCCGGAAAACCCCCCCTCAGATACGGCCCTGTATACATATGTCCGTATAAACTATGAATTGTAGACGTGTTTTAGTTGTAAGAATAGTGGTTATATAAAATAATAGGCCCGTTCGTAGATTTTGTTCCATGCCGCTTAGTGTTTTGTTTTTCTTCATTTTCAGTCCAGATTTTATTTCTTTTTTCTCGCATTTTTTACTTTTTTCTGTTTTCGTTTATTTTTTATATTTACGTCTTCTTTATTTCGTTTTATTTATTGTCATATATTTCTCTTTAGCTCTCTGTGTTTTGTCTCTCCTCTATTTGCACGTAATAGAGTTTATTTTATTTTTTATGTTTTCAGATATTTTATAGTTTATGTAGTATGAAACTTTTTGTAGTAGTAATAATAATAATAAATTGATTTGATTTGGTAAGAGCGGGAATATGCATTTAGCGTATATAAATTGTAGAGTTGCTGGAAATAATTTACTATCAACTGATAAGGCCATCAGGGAGCGTGGTATAATAAAAATGGCCCGTAACTTCCCTATATGCAAATCGTCGTCTTTTCATTTCAGAGCATATTCCGACTTCTTTGCCATTTTCCAGTCAGCAAAAATCCCGTTTAATTTATTGTTTTTTTCAATCGATCCTATGTTAAATTGCGAAAGCTGAAAGTTTAACGTTTTTTCTGAATGATGCGACGAATAATCCTTTTCGAACGTGGGCAGGGCGATATTATTCATTACGGTGTAGTGGTGACTTAGAAATGGTCTAATCGGAATTTTGACTGATCGGCTAAGGAAGGAAACCTGCAACGTCTAGCGAGTGACGACGATAAGGAGATCTGCTGGGACTAGAAATCGAAAGGTAACTCTCACAATTCCGATCGATATGCGCTCTGATTAAGGCTCGCAAGTTGAACTCGGTCGCGCCAGTCTTCGTCGGAAGCAAAGGTTGTACTGTTGTGCAAAAGTCAACCATTCCAGTCTGTTCGGGTTCTGCAGCGGACCGGGGCCGGGCATCGGGACGCTAACACGAACGTAATCGGCCGAATGATTTAATTAGCCGGTACCCAGGCGCACATCGATCCATTTGCAGCGTTAAAGTGCTTCGGAAAACTCCGTGTGTGGTCTTCGCATTGTCACGATTCGCCGCGGATTCCAGCTCGCTTGTTGCACATTCGTTATCGCGCGCCAATACACACTGCTATTTTGATTGGTGCGCTCGGAGCCGCTTGCCAGCTTCTTCCGATAATCTAATCGGTTAAATCTGGAACATGTGTTAATGCAACACTCGCATCTCGCTGCGCTAATAGACGAATGTAAATGCAAATGTAAAACGAAAACAACTGCTTGTCCAGACAATTAACGCGGCCGATAGCCCTTTGTACACATGTCGACAGACGAAAATTTTACTCTTCCTCTTGCAGCGCTCCCATTATCGTCGAACATTTCAATTAACCGGCCGTGGCCGTTCCCAGAACACTTTTTGGCCTTTTTCGGAGCTGCTTTCACCCCGCTTGTTTTCTCGATTTTTTTTTTTTTTAAATTAAATTTGGCGCCTTTTGTTTTGTCTCTGCCGAAGTTGATATGCGTATATTTTTCTTTCGATTCCTATACTGCTGGCAAAAAAAAAAAAAAAAAAAAAAAACGAAATAAAAAAACAAACTATACAGTGTGCGCATTGGGTACAATTAATAATTTTGTAATTCAGGGAAAGCATCAGTATAACCATAAGAGGACCCACTTTTAAAAGCGACTAAATTTTATATAAAAGCCATATGGTTGAAAATGTTGAGCTAGACTTTTCCAAAATGTCCTTAATGAAATATCGCGGGAGGTAAGCCCTGATTTTTCCTATTAATTTTCCGTTCTTCCGTAAGAAAATAAAATAAGTGTATGTGTCGTGTAAACAATCGTTTAAGCAACATTAGCGATTCTTCTTCTTTCGGTGCCATGACCGTTCTTGATCTTAGGCTCATCTGATGGCAAGCTTGGTTAATTCTTTGTAGGCACCCCTATCCTTTGCTGTGTGGAACAGTTACACTGCCAGCTGTCCGTGTTTGTAGGCTCTTGAACCAAGATAATCTTGTTCGCCCAACTCTTCTTTTTCCTTTCACCTTTCCCATCGATATATTCTGCAGTAATGTGTACTTCGGCCCATGCATCACATGACCGAAGTATTCTATTTTTCTTCTTTTGACAGTGTCAATCAGCTCCTTTCTTTTTCTCATTGTCTGTAATACCTCGGCGTTTGTCTTCTTTTTGGTCCACGGAATCCTGAGTAAGCCTCTATAACACCAAAACTCGAAGGCTTCTTAATCTGCGCAACTCGTAACACGGTTCAATTTCTGTATCTTAATTGTTAGGATGAGCGCGTTCCTGAAGGAACGGCGTTATCATCGGCGCAGTCGAATGGCACGACTTTACGTTCGTTATTCTGGTATCTGAATTTTGGTGTTCACCATAACTGTGGATACATTTCGGGTTTTTTGATATATTGTCAATAGATGCGCGTGTATCTTTAGGTTTACATCTGTCCTTTCAGTGTTATATTTCCCGCTAGGTCACTCGAGGCCAATTTCTATGAACTTTAATGCGACTGCAGTTGGTCTTCGCAGTCTAATAATCGTTCGATGCAGCTTCGAATGGGTTTTCACAGAAGAAGATACTATCTTATGAAGACGCTCTTTTAATGCATCTCGAATCCGTTTAAAAACGCATCTTTGCACTGTGTAAGCGAGCATTAAGACTACCGGGGTAGGCTTCCACTGTTTTTCGATATAACGGCTTGTTCATTACGCGATCGATCCGACTGCAGAATCTGTGTCCGCCGGCCGTAGATAAAGTTTCGATATTCAGATTTTATTTACGATCGTATGAGCACTTTTACGTTTAATAGTTAATTAATTCGCCGACTCGTTCGCTATCTGCTTAATTCTACACTTTTATGCTTTTCCGATCAGCGTGTTAAATCCATTCCGTTATCTTTCAGTTTATCTTAATGGTCTGCGCGCTAAAACTTAACCTTTGAAAAATTTGCTTACTGAATTAGTGCGTTTTTTTTCCCGGATTTATGGGCGACAATTAAATTGCTATAATTACGAAAAATAACATAAATGTACAGATTAAAATTATAATTGAAAGCGCCGACTGTTTAACTTTCCACGTTAAGTTATCCGCAGCTAATCGGTACTTTTAATTGTAACTCTGACGGATACATGTATTTTTGATGTTGTTTTATGTAATTGTAGCAATTTAATATTCGCCTATAAATCCGGAAAAAACCCGCTAATTCAATGAGCAGATGTTTTCAATAGTCTACGAACCATTAAGACAATCTGAAAGATAAGATACACCGGTGTGTGTTTTTAATATTGTTCGCCGCAACGCGGAATTCATTATAAATTGCTTTCGCCTATTTATCTATATTTTTCCTATCCGATTTCTTCATTTTAGATTTATTGAAGAATTTCTCGCATATTTTTCTATTTAAATTAAGCCTCTGAATACCCGCTTTAGAATGCAACTTGACAGACAAAAAAACTGAAACTGCCCCGATTCTGTTGCGTTTTTTATACCTGGGTGTATACAAATAATGTTTATCGTTAAGACCTATATGTCATTATTTCAATTAGCCGTCCGCCATTTGTAAGAAAAAAAAAAGAGTTTCACTTTTCCCGCACAAACTAGTGATAAAAATGTGCGTTTTTATTAATAGTGTAGACATATTTTCCGCGTTAACTTAATCTTGATAATAAGCGCGATTAAGGTTTAAGGTTGTTTTAGGTCGGTGATCTTCGAGGGGAATCATATGATCCGTTATTGTGCAAAAGCTTTTCCACTGCAGTAGTTAGCGATGAAATATCCTTCTGTCAGTAAAGTCCGAGGATTATATTTTTTATAAATATTGCGTTTTTTTATTTTTTTTTGCGAGAAATAAATTGAAAGATGGATTTGATGAAATCAAAATAATTTTGATATCAAGGATAACGATATTAAATAGAAGAAAATATATTTGACATTTTAGCAGAGAATTTTATTTAGCCATAAACAGACGCTGTCGTTTTTTATTTTTGGGGGGGGGGGGGGGGGTGTTAAGCATGAATATTAATTTGGTACAAGCGAAATTTTTGTAAGTTTCAATACGCAGTAGCGGCGGGATAACCAAACACCACACTGACTAACCAATTGCGGTGTTCTCTTCTTTTTATTGCGCCTCTTTCGGTTGGCGTCCACAACCTGCACTGACCTTTTCCATAACTGTCTATCTCGCGCCAAAGGCAGCAGTTCCTTTCAGTTCCTTTGTTTTGGAAAAACCAATCGTTGCTGTATATTTTACAACCAGCATGTTCTTCTGTAGTCAGCCCCGCGAGAAATTGCACCCTTGAGCATCGTTTGAAGTAGCGCATATTTTTGCCCCCGGATTTTCTCGCTTTTATTGTTTTCTTTATCTTTTCTTTATAGTCAGGTATATCTGCTTGAGGTGAAAAAAGAAGAAGAAGAAAATAACGAGAAAACACGGCTTTGTGAAATTTTGAAAATAGGTTTTCCGGAGACTGAATTGCATCCAATCTGATTACTTTAAGGGCGGGTCTAAACTTCTAATATTCAAAAAACTTTACAAACGGGCTCAGTTATTTGTTATAGAATTCCTACCGTCATATCTGATTGAACCTGTTTTTATTCAGATTCTTTGAAAAACTTCATATTAAAGAAATCATCGAATTTCATCAGCTCAAGCTATGATGCACCTCATTTTCATTCCTTAAAAATGTGTGTGTGTGTGTATTTCTTTTTCCTTGTACAATCTTGGTAAAGTGAGTTCCCGGCATCGTCCATAAGTTATTATGGACTATGAAATTACAGTTCACAGTGTACTAAGGCGGATCTGAAGAGCATATCGCGGCCAGTTTCTAACTGATATTTATGTAACATGATGTATCGGAAATAAAAACTACGCTTTCTTCTGTATTATACATTCAGAGATGTTTAGAAAAATGTAATAATAATAAGAGTCAGAGAAAAGAAACAGCAAAAATTATAAGAACAGTGAAAAGAAACTATGAAAAAGAACGACTGGACCAAATAGAAAATGATTTCAAGAGAAACAAGACCAGATCTTTCTACAAAACCTTCAAACAGGACTTAGAGGGATATAAGGCATCTTCCCTATGCTTTAAGGATAACACGGGCAAATTAGCGTTAAATAATAAGGAAAATTGCGAGATAATGGCAGATTATTTTAACAAACTTTTAAATTGTAAAGAACCAGAAACAAGATTCGAGCACGGTAACCAGATAAGGATAAGAGAGGTTTCAAAGGCTCCTGATCTCCGCGAGATTGAGCAAATCATTCAAGATCTTAAAAATAACAAATCGGGTGGTATTGACGCAATTGTTGCGGAGATGTGGAAATTGGCAACAGGAGAAAGTGTTGAAAAATTACACAGAATAATACTACCGATTTGGGATACAGGAAAGATACCTGAGGATTGGAAGACTGCATTAATATGCCCAATATACAAAAAAGGGGAAAGAACAGATGTTAACAACTACAGAGGAATTTCGCTCCTGCCAGTAACGTATAAAATATTCTCGAAAGCTATCCTGAAAAGGCTTGAAGAGCAGCTGGACAACCAGTTGGGTGAGTACCAAGCTGGGTTTCGAAAGGGCAGATCGTGTGTGGAGCAGATCTTGAACCTTAAACTAATACTAAGCTACGAAAAATCAAGAGCCAGAAGAATAGTAGTCACGTTTGTAGATTTTAAAAAAGCTTATGACTCGGTCGACAGAGTAGCTTTATTCAGCATCCTAGAAGAGTTCGGAGTGGACACCAAATTGCGAGCACTGATTATAAACTCGCTAACGGACACAAGATCAAAAATCAAATTCCGAAACGAATACTCGGAGCCATTTAAAATAAGAACCGGCGTGCGACAAGGTGATGGATTATCGCCCATACTATTTAATTGCGTTTTAGAAAAGGTAATACGGAAATGGAGAAAAGCCACGGAGCAGGAAGGAATTAAGAAAGTGATGATTGGACGGAAGAAAAACAACCTGCAGATAGACTGCCTTGCATTTGCAGATGACCTTGCACTGGTAGCCGGTAGTGTAGCAGAGGCTAAGCGTCAAGTTGAAATATTAAGTGAGATGGCAGCAAAGGTCGGGCTGGAAATAGCTTTCGAGAAAACCAAATTCATGACGAGTGATAAAAAGGATCCCAACATAATAAAAACGCATGGAAGAGTGATAGGAAGAGTGGAAGAATTTAAATACCTAGGAGAATCGATCCAAGTAAACGCTGGGGATAAAAGATCGATGCAAGAACGAATACATTGAATGGAAAGGTCATTTCAGCTAACAAGAAGCACGTATAATAAAAAATCAATATCTAGAAATGCCAAAATAAGACACTATAACACGGTTATTAAGCCGCAGTGCCTATACGCAGCTGAATGCCTGAACATGACTTCGAACAAGGAAATGCACCAGTTGGAAATTAAGAAAAGGAAAATAATCCGGAAAATATTGGGCCCCAGGAGAGACGATGAGTACTGGAAATTAAGGAGCAACAATGAAGTATACGAAATAATAGAAAAGGTCAGTGACACATTTAGGAAAAGAAGAATCGCCTTTTATGGTCACATCAAAAGAATGGATAATGAACGCCTTACCAAAAGAATCTTTGACTACTTCGACAACAATCCGAAATGTAGGATACTGTGGATAGTACAAGTAAAAAGAGATTTGGAACAGACGGGGATCAGCGAAAGTGAAATTGAAGACAGAAACAAGTTCAGTCGGAAGGTTCAGACTTATCAAGGATTCCGGAAGGACACAGTGAAGAAAACAGGGCGAAAGTGGACAGAAGAAATGAAGAAAGCGCACTCGGAAAAATAGGCGGTCAGTGTAATTATTTTTCAAGAGATATGCGCGAACAAGAAAAAATAATAAAGAAAATTGATCTAAAAATTATTTGTCGATTATGATTCTAAACAGATATTAAAACGGAAATTAAAAAGCGAACAACTCCTGTTGAATCGGTGTACACATATTAAAGCTTCACCTTATACGGAGCTATTACGGTTGCCAGATCTTCGCTTTCAGGTACGCATTTCTTAACTCAAACATCGAAATTGCTTCACTCGTTTAATACAGGCCAACCAAATTTTCTAAAACAAGTGTTACTGCCTTGGTCAGATCTTCCAATTCAATATGACCTTACTAGAATTAGGAAACGATTGCACCCAGGATACTCCAGGCCGGGCCTTCCAGAAACTTATTCCCCAAATATCCGGACTACGAAATAATATTCACTGACGGATCCAAAATTGAAAATCGGACAGATGATATGAGAAAATTCGCTCTCCCTTCATCACTTACAGAGCTTCTCGGTGATGATGAAAGAATAATCTCTAGACTTTTCAGATTCCTTAAAGAGACGGATCTACTATAGTAAATCTTTTGCTATTCAAAAAGTAAAAATAAAACTTGGTAGTTATTCTCGGATGTGTGACGATCACCGAAGTAACCGGTGTGTGGTAAGAAAATACACCCGATCCTTTTCAGATTAAACTTGTGTATTTTAATCGAACTGTAAACCGTAGGAGACTCAGTTTTTATTCGATATCTTCCTTTTAATGATTGGGCTTCTAAAAAAATATGGCAATTGCCGAAAAGCTTGCAAATATGTTCATAACGAAAAACGAATCTCAGAGTTACAATGTCGTTATTGTACAAATCTTTAGATGATATTGCGTTTTTTTTTTTTTTAAAGTTTTGGTTCCATTTCTGGCCATTATGCTTAAAAGAAAAAAAGAAAACACGCGAGTAAAATGAAATCGGAAAAAAAAAATATGCAACCGCAGATCCCTATATAGAGGGGAAAAAAAGTAAATTATTTGATATACCTTTTTCTCTTGCAGTTTTTTATGTTGTAGTACAGAAATAGAAATAATTAAAATCACAACGCTGGTAGTTTGACGCGTGTGCGCTGTATCGAAGCGAACAGGTCCTTGGCAGTTGGCGAGCGGAGATTAATTAAAATATTACAGTCAAATATTTATATTTTTTTCTGCTTTTATTTTTAGATAATTTTCAACGTTACAAGAGCAACGGCGACAGATTGTGGTCTCGCCGGGTGACCGGCGAAACGAGCGCAGGTGTCGAAGCTGCCTAGTGACTTACTAAAAAAGTTACCTGAAACATAGGAAACATAAGCATATCCACAAAATGAAACAATACGAGTAAAATCATATCTAGTTTCTCTTAAATAGGTCACATAGATTTGTACTTTTGCATTAATAATAATCGACCTAAGTTGCCGGTAATGATGTTAAATATTGCACGTGTATCGTATAAATGTTATGAACTAGTTCAATTTGGTAAGTATTATATCACTGCGAGAGGAAAATGGGGACATTTATTATTTATTAAGATCCTGCTGACGGGCTTGCCAGGGACCGAGAACGATAGCTTGCGCTTAAATTATAGAGAAGAAACAGGTTTATTTGGTATTGTTTTAAGTTCGGATGGGCATTCGTCTGATGCGCCGCCGGTAAATGTCGGATAACTTTTATTTTTATTTATCTATTTATTCTGTTATCTTCAATTAATATTACTGTTTTAATTTTCCGTTTAGATCGAACGCAATGTTTGACATCAATAACGTACTGCTTGATTAGTGGATGAGCTTCTCAGCGAGAGGCTTTTATTATTGTCGTCATAATCATTCCGAAATTCTCTCATTAATTCTTGAAAGAAGAAAAATAAAAACAAAAGGAATACAAAGAACCTGCGAACCGATCGATCAATTGATCTATCGACCGATTCATTAGGTCACAGGTAAAGCATCAAACGAGCGACGATAATTACTTTAAACAGTTGTCTATTGTTAGTCTTAACGACCCGCCGAGAACGATACAATAACGAGTCAGCAAAAAGCCAATCGTCCTCAAAAGCTTTTCTGACTGTAGTTGTGTGTGTACGTGTGTGCTTCAACTCTTCTTTCTGAGTGATCGTTTCTGTTTCTCAGACCTGTCAAACGACAGACTTCCCGCTGATCAATCCCGTTTCTCGCTCATTCAACTTTCAAATCACCAGTTTAACTCTCTTTGCGTATTATTATTATGATCATTATTATTCTCATCATTATTATCATTATTATCATTCGTATTTAGTGATGGTGCATACATTATAAACGTATGCTAATAACGACGATGATAATGATTTAGAGTTTGTATAGCGTTGTTCCCTATGAACGTCGGGGCGCTAGTCATTCATAAAGATGCCAATACCACGTAAAGTAATAATGACGAGCTGTACACGTTACATGTCCTTTTCGATGAGAGCATCGTCACCGTGGTTTAATTAAAAAAACCTCTTACTCGATCCGATTCGCTAAGTCAGCCTCCTAGTCCTAACTGCGGGTAGACGGTCTGTTCGGCTTCCCGTAAGAACGTGGGATAATACAGGCCTATTGTTAGCATCGATTAATATCATTCCAACTCTTCAGTACTTGGTTCGAAAATTTTCCCGAAACATTCACCTTTCAACGGTCACTATGTTCTTTTCATTAGTAAAGGAGAATAGCCACGTGAATTTAGGCTCGGAGCTATGACTGATCACGTAGTTTTGTCGGTGCTTTCAAAGTGTTACAAAACGGAACGGATGCAAAATATGCGGAAGGTTTATAATGTCAAAATTGCGTTTCGAGAAATTCGTACGCGACAAATTTATCTGGACTGCTAAGAGGGATTTTGCAATGTGCGGACATATAACAATAAATGATTTACAAAACGAGGAATTATTTTTTCCCAACTCTTACTGTAACCTTATTAGCAACTATCGGATAAATTTTACCATAAATATGTGACAACATAAACGGTGTTAAATTCAAACGGCCTATGTGGGGAATATTCACCGATGTTATAATAATTTGTAAACATTCATATATAAACACATTATTAGCGTATCTCATACATTTATGTTGTTCACTTAAATTAAATCAGCCGTTTTACAGCGATTTAGACGCTTGACAACACTATCTGTCTATGTACAATTGCATCATTTCCTGATTAATGTGCTGGTGCAATTGTTTACCATACTTTGTTGCGAATGTGACAATGTTTCGAGTTTGGAACTGTAAGTCATTATGAATGATATACATACACTACGGCGCATAAACAACGGGTCGCGACATCTTATTCTGCGTTGCTGGTATGATCTTTCAGCTAAATGGTTTTGCATGCCATCCCTAAAGTTGTATACCGTATGTTCAAGCAGGCTTCAAGATGTGTTGATAAAACAAAAAATGAGGAATGCATAATGATAGCGAAAAAAAGTTTTTCTAACATATTATTACAAAATGTATAAAAAGCATCATGAAAGTATAACAGCTTAGAAAGTTAGGAATAATGTCTATTCTCTTGTTCGTAAAGAAATCGTTTAGGTGTTGGAAAAGTATAAGCGTTGAACCAAAATTTCTAAAAATTCACAGGCGTTCCGAATTATTTTTATTCATTGGAATACACGCGAGGTTTTTCTTTGCGAAGAAACATTTAATATACCCCTGGACTAATCAAAAAAAAAAAAAAAAAAAAAAAAAAAGAAAAAAAAAGTGGTTTTCCGTAAACGCTTGTTGAAAAGTTAGAAACACGTTGGATTTATTTTATTTAATAATAATAATAAAAAAAAAAAATATATATATATTAAAATTTTGATGGGCAATGTTAAAAAAGTCTCGAAGCATTTTTAAGAAGTTAGGAAGGAAAAAATTCTTACGTAAGGATTACACCAGTGTGGTATAGCAAAGTTGAAATAAATCTCACGACCGTAATCTGGTAGCATAGTCTGACCGAAACTAAAAATTATTCAAACTCGTATATATGTATATATGTATATATTGCGCATGTGTATTTATTTAACAAGTTGACATTTCTGAAATCTCGTTCGGGATTCTAGAAGTGATTAGTGATAGTTACACAAAAATACCAATGGATTGAAGTGGATACACGATGAGTGGGAAAAGATCGGGTTATTCGATATAAACTACTAAATAAACCGGAAATGCTGGGCAATGTCTCCGGAAAAAAGTATTATAGCGGCGGTGCGGGAAAGGTAAGAACGGAGAGTGAATTAAGGAGTTAATGGTTAATAGTTTAATGTAAAAAAAAATTGAGGAAAATCAATAATATATACGAAATAAGCGTCAGTGTTACAATATTTTTTGCTTATTTTTTGTTTACTTCTTTAAGACTAGTTAATAAGAAAAAAGTATAAAAACTTCTTAACGGTCACGATGATTATGATAAACACTGGAGTTTAAGGATAAAATAGGGGCAATGGTAATAGCCAAAAAAAAACTTAGCGGATAATCGAGTTAATAGATTTACCAATTGCTCAATTTTAATATTCACGACGATGGTTCTTTAAGCGTAGAATTTTACCTGTAAAGATTTTATAAAAATTTAATCAACGATTATTGAATAGAGTTAATACATGCGTAACCCGGTGGGCGTCATTATATATTTCTGATATTTCTTTGTTGTTTGAAATTTGTTCAGTTAGCGGCCCACCAGACACAGTGCCTCTTTTATTTGATTTAATTTTTCACGATGTCTTCATGTCAACTGTTGCGAACGCGATGTAATTTACCAACGATATTATACCGTCATTCGTTCAAATCTATTCTCATAATATAAGCGTGTGTGGTCGCGCGTGTATTTAGCTACTTTTAATCACGGCAGAAGATATTCCTGATCCTGTTGATAAAACGGAGCTTACCTTATTATATAAATAATTCTCGAAGCATTGTTCTTTCTTGTCGGACCAAGTTCATTATCTTAACTAGTAGTAGAGTTAAATGGTTAAAAATAGTTAAATTTAACGAGCACATCAGTTATATTATTATTGCCGGAATAAATTGTGCCATTTATGTAATCCGCGCACGTTATAAACATCGCGGTGGTACCCCTCATATGGTGCCCGAGATCGATATCAACTGCACTCCGTTATGTCAGGATTTCAGAAATAATACACCCTAAAAATATGTTCCAAGTGTGCCATACCTTGCTAACTTTGTAGCGCATCTAGCAAAAATTTTTTGCGCCCTCATTAAAAAACACTAAAGATGTTTGTTTACTCGAAACATATAATGAAATAAATCATAAAAGTAAAATTCGCTATTTTTGTAATTTACTTATACGAAGTTTTTTGTCTTTCGCTTCCACATTTTTAGTTTTCTCTCCGTTATATCATTGTAAATATTACGAATCAAATTTAGATATCGATAGTATGTGTCGTTAAACCATTTTAAATATTGCTCGTCCGGAAGAAAATCAATTGTATTATTACGTCCTGATCTTATTTCAATTGCATTAGCTTGTAATTATTATGTAAATACGTCTCGAGGAAGTGTGTTTCATTTATAGAGACGCGACACGTTCCGATATTATTCATTTTAGTCTCACTAACGCAAGCGTAGATTATTCTGCGACATAAAATTACTTCGCGAATATATAAAAATCATAAAACATGCAATCTGCAGTTTTGTTGATTATGTACGAATCTAAATAACCTATTGTAGTTTTTGTCGGACATGGTGGGGATGCCTTGTTTTGGTGAGTCCAAAGTTACAAAAGAAAAAAAATGTTCGCGTTTTAAAAATGTATTTAAAAAAAAACAAATACAGAGAAATTCATCATCCTGTTTACTAAAAAGTAAATGTAATTAGCAAATAATAAAATGTGTTTACTTATGCTGTTTATAGTCCCAAAAAAAAAAAAAAAAAAAAAAAAAAAAATCAACGAGATATTAATTAGTGCACGCGAATTGTATGTGTAAGGGCCATTAACGATGAGTCTGTTTGTTGGTCTTCAATTGTCAGTATCAAGAAAGAAATATTTGCTGAAACTATTCGGTAATGTCATATGAACTGATGGTGAAGCAGATCAATAAACAGAATGAACAGGCGAAGAATATCTTACCTGTTTAGAATTGTTATACCCGTGAGGGGACATGCGGTCACAACGGCTTAATGTGGCGTATCGGGAGTCACGTTGTCTAGCCTGTCCATGCGCATTACTTTGCTGAAGCAGTTGAAAAGATAGTACTGTTCCTAGATCTAACCGTAATTTTTTTTACTACTAATGAGTTTCCGTGTTGCAATGAGTCCGGAAGAGTTTGAAAAGATCACGGAGGGGAGTACTCTGTTTTAAGGAGAGTGTTACGGAATAGTGGACAGAAAATGATTCTGTTCGTACAGAAAAAAATTCCATATATCGCTAGGATAGCCGAAGTTGTGTATTGTTCAAATGGCAAAAGTAAATTGTAAATTTTTATTTTTTCCTTTCTTCCTTCCTTCTTTCCTTTTCTTCTTCTTTTATCGCGCTATTTAAATAAGCGAAACTGATAATTAAAAAACATAACTAAAGCGAACTAATTCATTATTCAGTGAAGGAACTGAAAGTGAGCGTCCACTTAACTAGTCGTTGCGAAGTATTGTTATACGCGAAGATGGATGGTTAGTTTAAAGAAACGGTTTATTTTTATCGTTAATAATAAGAATAATGAATAATTTTCAATATAAATAGTAAACCTTTAATTATAATTGGATATGCTAGAAACGTTTCTGAAAATATTCCATCTTCAGCTAGAAATTTGCCCTTATTTAATAATATCTGTTATGTTTATAAATATTCGTTATTTCATTTCGGTAAATTAACGCCATATATTTATTAATAATCCATAGATTTAGATTTAGTCTTGAAAGTATTTTTTTTTTTAGTTCTTTTTTAGTTTTTTTTTTTTTTTTTTTGAAAAAGTTACCGGTTTCGTGAGCAGTCGGCACACGATTTATTTACAGAATTCATTATAATGAATAAATAAAAATTTTCTGATAGAAAAATGGCTGCAATTACTGAAGGAAATATTTCGTCTTTAGCGGCATCATTTTTTTTTTTTTTTATTTATTATTAAAGGAAAATTGTTAAGAATTACGAGGAAAATAAGATCAAGGTTTATAAAATTGTATCGCGTGATGGAGGGGAATAAGCCAGTCAAATAATCTAAACGTTCACAGAGAGAAATAAAATCTTATAAAACGAGATTGATAATTTCGATAGTTGTAAATTCTTTAAAAAAAAAAACAACAAACAAAAGCCTAATGCTCTAAATTTAATAGATTACCTTAAAGATAATATAAAATAGTGTGTGGCCCTTCCATACGTGGGAAATAGAAATATATGTAAATAAATAAAACAGGTAGAAAGACCGTGGATAAAAATATATGAAACTAAGTATAGAGAAGAGGGAGAAAATGAATGCAAATATGTAATTTTCATTCATTTAACTTTAAGGGAGAACATTTTTATTGTCCAGGTTAAAATGAAGAATAGAAGATTAGCGCGAAGTGAAATAATTATCTTTTGGGCAGTTTAAATACCAGTAATAATCCTGTGAATTTGTGAACACGTGAAATGTAGCAACTAAAACACGATAAAACAGAAGATAATACGGAAGATTGCCGCGGGCAAAAGTCTACTGAACATGTAATTTCTACCTGTTTCATATTTCATGCAGTTAGACAAAAGATGGTGGTTAATATTTTCACGATTGTTGACCGACAAATGCAGATCACTGCTATTTTTGGCAAAATTTAATTTAATTTTTCTATCGGCTCGCAGCTTGCAAATTGTAATAACCTTTAAGGGGATCATCCCGCTCGTTGTTACTGCTGGAACATTATGAAGCCGTATCTTGTTTAAAGTTATCAGCCGTATCTTGTTTAAAGTTATCAGCCGTATCATGCTAAGCATTTTCGCATTAAATTGAGCCAACCATGTTTTGCATCAGCTTTAGATTTAGGTATGAAATTCGTGGAAGGTGTATACCATGGGAATGCTATACCGTCCACAGCCGCTTCTTAGTCGTCACAGTCAACCTGTGATCGTTGCTCTCGACGACATCGCAACTACCGCAAATACAGCAGAATTTAACAATAACGTTCTTACTAGTTAGTTGCTAGTACTTGTTTTTTAATATTATAAATTAAGGGATGTAGAACATACAACGTAATTAGGAAAATTAGTTTATCACTACAAATTGAGGTCTTGTATGACATTACGTATCACATGCCTTATTGGTAACGGTCGTTCGGTAGAGTAAGTTGGTTGTTTCAGGTGCAAGTTTGAACTTTTCTATGTTTACACATTAGCTATGTCAAAAGCCGCTTCTACGAAATTAGTGTTCCATTTATGTGTTTTAACCATCGGTATATAAAATAGTATAAAATCGGTATACAACATTTTGATATTATTAATAAAATGAAGTTTAATTATTAAATAGTGTGCTCTAAAGTTGACTTAATTATTGAACGTATTTATTATGCAGGTCTATAAGATTGTTCTTAAATGAATAGTTAAAATATGGAAGAGAATACACAGGTGTAGGGAGCCATATTGGTGATATATGATTTCATTCTTATGACTAATAGAGGCAATTTTATTTCCTAAATTTACATTTGTTTTATATTTTTACGATGGCACGATTGACAATTAGCAATATTTTATTCTGAAACATTCTTTCTAAGTCGTTTTCAAAAAGAGCATTGAAAGGTGCATAGAAAAAATCAACTCAGGGGTGGTAAACACGCTAATATTTTCAGTGATTAGGTCAGTCGGAAAAGCTGCTGGTAAAGGTAAGGTTGAAGACGAAAGGCATACAAATGACGGATTAGTAGACAATAAATAAGTATTACGAATGAAAAACCAATTTATTCCGTGTCAACTCGAATGTGTGAAACTAATCAAGAAGAGTAGTTGCGACAACGAGTTTAAATAAATTTATTTGATTATGAAGTTGGTGGAGATGTAAAAATTGGAAAGCCTAAAGTTATTCAATGGTTCTCTAATTAGTGCAACTCGGACAGGATAATAAAATTAATGATTTTTTTCCTCTTTTTTGAAGGGTTCGGGGCTAAATCATTTTGCCACCAACAAGTCTTTGTAATTTCTGTAAAAAAAACAATAACAATAATAAATAAATAAATGAAATAAAATAAAATAAATAAATAAATATATATATATATATATATATATATATATATACGAGTATGTATGTATGTGTATATATATAATATAAATAAATATATATAAGATGCAGATGAAGTCAAAATAATGTTCACTATCTATTTCTTCGAAGCAATAGTCAAAGTTAGTCAAAATTAACTGAATATCTTTAATAAACTCGAATTTAAAATTATATATATATATATATATATATATATATATCGGTGTCTAAAGCAATAAAATTCATTTCATAAAGTAAAGCGAAATTCGGAGAAACAACTATGGAACAAGAGCTAGATAATATTTATAGCAGTTCAGAAGTCTTTCAGCCCCAACAAGGGCATCGAAAACGCTCAGGATATTGTTAATTTACAGGGTAGCCGCCGGAAATGATGGAAAATTAACTAATAATTTATTAGCTAAAATATTTTCCCTCACAAAAAAGGGAGTAATGTTTGCCTCCGTTTGAAGATTAGCCCTGGAGATGGTCGAATGCTGCTAGTAATGAGTTTCAAACATATATTTTGTTTTGTCAGGGTTTTCAGATACCACAGCTGAACCCACAGCTGAACCATAAAAAATCGACCTCTAATCAAATCTAAAGTGGATTCCCGCCTTGAGACAACAGGAATAGTTATAGATGGACTTCAAAAGATTAATAATATTGAAAGTTTGATCACGAAGATGTGTTGCAAGTAGTCTTAATGGATTTAAGCAGCTACGAAATTTGGACAAACCGTTTATGGATCGTTCGAATATCCAAAATTTTTATTTAGTACGTAAATTACTTCAAATTATAGGTGGTTTTTTTTTTTTTTTCATTTCTTAGATAAATCATATTTCTTTAGTGGTAGCCTAGTGGTTAAGGTGCTTGGCTACCAAGTCGGAGGTCACGGGTTCGAGACTTGCCTCGTCCCGGATCCAAGTCGCTCCCAAGCTTACCCAGCCTGAAACTGCATTGGGTACCAGAGAAATCTGGGGGAAAGTAAAGGCGGATCCCAAGAAGAAAGGAACTGGCCCCCCTACTCTCATTAGTGCCGTTGAGCTTAGTACCATTATGGAAAGCTTAACTTCACAATCCATGAAACCTTATCAAGGGTACGGAACTCACTTTACTTTTTACTTTATCATTTCCATAAGTGAGACCCTATTTTTCACTGTAAATCTTTTAAATCCCTTGATTAAACTACGAAAATTTCTCACTAAACAAAAATATAGCCTTACATTTATTTGTATTATAATTATCGACATATTCCAAGCGGGTTACGATCAAGCTTTATGGACTATAGCATCGAATATTGGCGGTAGCTTATTTTAATATTATTATTATTCTAATATTACCCGATTGATTTTAAATATATTTAAATTTTATTTAAAACATTTACCTATATAATTCTGATGTATTTTTTTTTTTTGGCGGCGTATACCTCGTTACGTAAAAATAAAAACAATCTCTTGCATTTTTAGAGTGAAATAAAACGTATTTATCTGAAAACTACAAGAAAACAAAATATTTTATCAAATTGTCGGTTCACACACATTATTTGTATTATTAATTCCGTAAGTTCGATAATGTTCAAAATATGAAATTTAATAAAACTTGAATTCGCAAAGTTCGAGTTTTTTTTGATAGAAACACATGTTGGTCCTCTATACATGCTTTCGCTCTAAATATTTCGGAAGAAAAAATATTTAGAAAAAAAATCTGCAAACATCAATAGATTTTGGTCGAACTGAAATATTCATTAATTCTGAGTACTGATTTTTCATGTTAAACCATAATTCTTATATTTATACGTAGCACATTACATTTTATAACAAAATAGGTAATATTAGGTTACTATAAAAAGTTAAAGTATACATCAAAATTAGATACATATGTATATCGAAATGAATTACAGCAGAATGTTATTATTATAATAATATTTTGATATTTTATAATTGTATAATAGCTATACATGAAAATCGTTAATCATGCGACAATTTAGATGTGAAGATGATTATCTAAATGTAATGTCCTAATTGGTAATTGCACAGCTTCAGAACTATAATCTCTCTGTATTAGGTTGAAAGGCGCGCACTGTTCTTCCAATTTGGTAATTTGCAAATTAATTTAGCGCCGCTTTCTCTCGTACTGATGTTGACCTAGCAGTCATCGGTTGAAAAGACTGCGGATTATGTGGAGTTATTGATATACATATATTCCGACGGTAGTCTAGCAGGAAGACCTCCCCCCATATGGTAGGGTGTATTTTCACCATTCGTTTTACTGTATAATACATATGTGTGTAGGTTTTAGTCGGTCAGTCCGTACGTTTAGATTTTTTATCACTGATATCTAGTGTAAAACTACTTCAAATTGACTTTCATAAACAGGTTTTAACGACTGGCGGACGTGTTTGGATTTGACAAACATATGACCAGATGTTTGCGAATCTTTATGAATGAATATTCCCACCCACTCCTGCGACTTTATTATCCTTTACGTACGTTTCCTCATATAAGGTTCCCTCACACTCTATTCTACATCTTGGTCGATCTGGGTTTTTACCATACCAGTATAGATGGTAATGAAATGGCGGTTTCTTTTGCTCGGATTACTGTATCCTTCCGTTTCTATTTTTAAAAAAATTTCTTTTTGACTTGCTTCTTCTACACTGAAAATCCCATACTAACATTCTGGTCAGATATTTAGGCTTATTTCTTTTCTAACAAATTTTCCTTTTATCTATCCGTCTAAGTCCTTTTGCTTTCCTTAGGTTTAGTGATTTTCCTTTACTACGCTGTTCCGTTCTTGTTTCGATTATTCGTTTACGTACACCATAATCTTACTTTGTTCCCTTCTTCCCGTTTTAGTTTTAACACTCTCCTCAAGCTGCTATATTTATCCTAATCACGAAACTATCTGTGATCTTAAGGATATATTTTCTTTGAACGTTCCTCCCTCTCGACTAAGCGTGCTGTTTTGTACTCTACTTTGTTCTTTTTGAACTTCCTTCTCCCACAACCTGTCTTTTCTGTTCCCGACCGAGTTATCACTCAGTACATCATGTCCCGTCCACGTGTACTAAATTTGCAACATCCCGCTCGTCATATAACCTAAATTTTTCTTTACGAAAGATCCTCGCCAATGGCCCTGCAATGATCGCTCAAACCTCGGCATACATTAGAACAAACCAAATCGCTCCAGTCATTTAAACTTTGGCAATTGCCGTATGCCGTAATGACCTATGCAGTTATACACGGCTCATGGTAAGGGGGAAAAAAAAATAGCGTCTCCTGCATCTTACTTCTTTCTACTTTATCTATTATCGAAGTTCTTAGTTTCTCCTTTCTGACGATTTCTGACGGTTTCTGACCGGATCGATGTCTGACTGATTTTTCTGCTTGTGAAAAAAAAAAAAAAAGAAGCAGATTTCTGATTAATTTTTTTGAACATGTTTTGGAATGTCTTCATATATTTCCGTTACAGATTTCTTTTTCTTTTTTTTTATTCTAAACTTGTTATTGGCCTTTCTCGTGAGTTCATTATATACAATTATCAATCTATCCAAAAAAAAAAAAAATTAAAAACATTTTTATCTATTCCTTTATTTTAATTGTTTGCTTTTGTTTGATTAATGTCCATGTTTCTTAATTGTTTACGGTTTCTTCGGTTTACCAGTTGCCTTGTTTTAGTCCGTTTTCTGATGTAAGTTTTTATATATGTTCCATAAATTGGCTGCGTTGCATTCATTCTCATTTTTTGTTTTTGTTATTAAATTATAATCACATATAAGATATAAACTCGGCCACTTTGCTCTCGCAATGGGCTTCGCCCCTTGACCGTTTTTACTTATATTTACATATATCTCTTTCTCTTCTATACGTTGTATAAAATGATCAAAATTTACAACGTCATTCTTACCAGCATCGACACACACAAAAAATAACATTCGTTACATAAAATTGGGACATTTTTCCTAAGGGGGGGCCGGCCTAAGAATTACGTTGTAATCAATATATTAATTAAAACGTAATTCTTAGATCGGCCCCCCTCAGAAAACATGTCGCAAAAAATGTTTCAATTTTATGTAACGTTTGTTATATTTTAATTTTTGCCGACTTCGAAAATAAAGAAGATTATACGTTGTCGCGTATGTTTTTTTGTTTTTTTTTGTTTATTCGTGCATATTTGTATAGACCGATTTTATTGATTCTTTGCCTATTAAAAAGAGTACGATTCAACTAGTTAAATCATTCATTGTCCCTTCTTAGCAATGCTCTCTCTACTCTCCACCTCTATCTTTCTCCTTTCAAGTCTCCCTGCATAATTTTTTCTTTCCGCCCCTTTAACCGTGCTTTTATAAACACTATCGTATCTGGTATTCCTATTCCCGCTGTTAATTCCACATGTTATCTTCTAGGTATTTTCTTAAATAGTCTCCTCACATTTCATGAGCATATTAATTATATCTATAATTCCTCGATCAAAAGACTAAATCTCCTGAAATCTTCATCTCCGCTCAGATGGGTTGGCGACCCGTGCATTCTTTTAATTCTATAGAAATCTATTATTCGGTCCAAACTCGACTATTGTTCCTTCATTTATGGCAATGCCTCCAAATCTCTCCTTTCGAAACTTGATGTAATTCAAAATTCCTGCCTTTGTCTATGCATTGGCGCTTTAAAATCTCCTATTCCTGCGATTCTATCATTCGTCGTTCACTCCTCGGTTATCGTTTTTTTAATAAAACGTTTCCCCGTTTCATCATCCAATCTTATTCCTTCCCATCTTCATATCAAAAATCACTGGCGCTTGGCGCCTCATAGAATTCCGATTTTATCGCATATAGCCGTCCGGGTTTCCAATTTTTTTCCCTACGTCTCCTCTTATAACACAGTCTTCTTTACTTTTCTTTCGATTTTAATAGCATATGGTACCCTATCAATTTCTTCTCCCTCCCAATCCGCGCTAATTCTTCCTCTCACAATGTAGTCAACTTCGAATTCCTTCAGCTGCTGAACTCTTCTTTTCCTTCCCATGTCTTAATCTTCACGGATGGCTCCAAGAATGATGAGGGCGTGGGTGGTGCCTATACGTCTCCGATGTTGCTGCACTCTAAGTCGTTCAGACTTCCTTCTTTCTGCTCTATCTTTTCGGCCGAATCGATTTCAATTTTTCGTGCCATTCATTTTATATCCTCTACAAGTGGGGTTCACAAATTCCTGATCGTTTCCGATTCCAAAGGCGTTCTTCAAGCCATCTCTCTGCTATCATGCTCTCTATTCGATCTCTTGTCTCCTCTTTGTTCTTATCTCGTTCCATTCTCATAGACTTTCTATGGGTTCCTAGTCATTCCAATATTGAGGGCAATGACTCAGCTGACTCTTTGGCTCGCTTAGCCGCCCACAATGGTTTTTTCCTCGACTCTTTCCCTTCTTCAGATATTCTTTTCCTATCACGCTCTAATCATTTCAGACTTTGATTGAACACGTATCTATATCTTTATTTTCTAATCATTATTCATACTACCGTCTTATTCAACCGGTTCCTCGTTTCCTGCCTTGGTTTCATTCTATTCCTGTCTGTCGTCGTTCCATGGTTGTTTCCTTAATTAGAATTAGAATCAATCATTCTCTCCTCGTTTCTTCTCGCTTTCGATTCACTTTGTCCCTTTCTCCTTTCTGCTTTCTTCGCGCTTCTGAGCCTTCTTGTATTTGTGATTTAAATCATATCCTTTTCGAATGTTCTGCACTCCTTAACGAACGCTCTCTTCTTTATTCCTAATTTTTAGCTTTGGGTCTTCCTACTCCCTTTAACGCTACCCATATCTTTTCCTTCCCATTGACTTCAGTTATTCCGTTGCTGCTGTCCTTTACTCTTTCCATTTCTGATCGCCTGGCTATTTAGTTCTATCTCTTAATTTTTCATGTTGTTGGGTCAAAGCCGCTGGCGCGCTCAGGGTAGGAAAAAAAACAAACTTAGATACCATCTGAGTTATGGTGAAAATCGGTAAACATAAATTGAGCATTCGTCAAAAAACACGAAAAATGCTTTTTTACAAAAAAGTAAATACCGATACTTGAAGGTTTATTATAAAAATTTAAAAATGCACTAAAAAGTAAAAAATAATTACTCCCGATAAAATATATATATCAGAGTGATATAACACTTAAGTGGTGATATCGTAATTCTTATACAACATTAAAACCTTAATTAGAGTTGGAATTAAATTCATGTTAGGAACAATTTAATCAACATTTAATGCAGTTTTTAATTATTCTTTTAATATGAATTTGATGCCAACTCCAAAAAATTAATGTTGTATAAGAATTACGTTATCACCACTTAAGTGTTATATCACTCTGATATATATATTTTATCGGGAGTAATTATTTTTTACTTTTTAGTGCATTTTTAAATTTTTATAATAAACCTTCAAGTATCGGTATTTATTTTTTGTAAAAAAGCATTTTATTTCGTTACTTTTTGGTGCATTTTTATTCAATTAAATTAAAACATTTATTTCCACGGTAAAAACACCAAAAGCTACATTTCCATGGTAATTTGGCAAATTTATAGTATTTTAAGTCAAAAATCTAATCCGACGGTGAAAACAATCATGAATGAAAAGCATCCAAAAAGCTTCAATCTCCCGCATTATTAAGGATAACTCAAAAACTATCGGTCGGACCTTGATCAAATTTAAATGGGACCACATGACAAACGCCACCTTTCAAATAAAAGAAGAATCATCAAAATCGGTTCATCTAGAAGAAAGTTCTGTGGTAACACACATAAAAAAAAAAAAAAAAAAAAAAAAAAATACAGTCGAATTGAATACCTCCTCCTTTTTTGAAGTCGGTTAAAAAATGTGGTTCCTTCGGATAATTTTTTTCTCTTATTATTTTTTATTTGTATAACAGAGGCGGTTAACTTAAAAATGCTATCAAATGCTTCAAACTTAAAAGGTGCATCACGTATAAGTATGGAAAATTCTTCGCTATTGCACAGTTCGTTGCCCCGTTTTCGTTTTCGTTTTCGCAATTCATGTTTGCGTTCAGCGACGGTTTTTGTTTTCGGGTACATAATGAATACACTTCTTATTACTGTGCAGGTTGATGAATAATAAGTGTCATCATAAGTTTAAGCATGTAAAGGCTATATTGCTAATTTAATAACACGATGGAAACGCAAAAAAAAAGTATTATTTATATGTGTTGTTAAGTTGTTTCGGTAGTTTAATAAAATTTATGGTATAAATTATTGGTTGTATTTTTTTTTTTTTATTACACAAAAATTGGGAGATTTTTTCGTTGTAAAATCTATTGGGGCTGGCCTAAGAATAACGTTGTCAATTTTGATAATTTTATACAAAGTATAGAAGAGAAAGAAACAGAAATGTAAGCACGAGGGGTCAAGGGGCACGACCTCTTGCGAGGCCAAAATGGCCGATTTTATATCTATATCTATATCTATATATATATATCTATATATATATATATATATATATATATATATATATATATATATATATATATAAAGTACGTAACAAAATTCAATTAAGTTTATTAAGTAACATTAATTTTGTTTTAAAATTTGTAAATATATAGGTATAATTGTTAATTTTAATTATTTTCTTAATACAAATGAATAAATTTTTTTTTACGATTTTTAACGTCCTGTATTGTAAATTTATTGAAGTTGTTGAATTTACTTATCAGTTGTTCCGTATTACCTTCGAAAACTGTTTTACTGTTATTGCAGCCTTGTAAAATATGATACACGCTATCCCGAAAATTGCACCTATCACAATTTTCCGACTCCGCAGTTCCATATTTATGTAAGTACACTTTAAATCTTCCATGTTCGCTTATGAACTGTACATAAAAAAGAATTTGCAGTAAAAATTGTATTGTTTATAATCTTTCTGTTATATGTATCCGGGAAAATAATGATGGCCATGCCGTTGTAATTATTCCAAATTTGCTGAAATTTATCTCTATATAGTAATTTCCCAAAATATTTTTCAATTTTTCACGTTAATTAATTGATTCTGATAGTTAAACACGGGTTTTTATGAATATGTTTTAGGTTACTACGAGAAATTCATTATTCAACTTGATATTATTTTTTTTGTACTAAACAATTTAATATATTTTTGAATTTTCGTTTTCATCGGTTCAAGTCCTGCAATAACCAATGCTGCTAGATAACTTATCGTTCGATATGATTTAATTAGTTTCATAATTATAATTCGTTAATAGTTATTTAACATTTTCTGAAATCTTTTATTTTTTAACAGATCAGTATAAATAATGCTGCCATACAATACATTACTGAATATTATTGACTTATACAATATTATTGCCTTTTTATAATTCATAGCATTTTGATTGTTGTGTAATTTGTTAAATATTATTAAAAATTTATTGATTTTATTTTTAATAAAATTAAAATTATTATAAAATTTTAAATTACCATCAATAATTACACCTAAATATTTGAATTGATTAACGTGTTTAATATTCACTCCGCATTGATTTATACTTAAGATTCTATTTTTAAATTTATTGTTCAATATCATATAATTAGTTTTTGTTACTCTAAATGGAAGTCCAAAATCCTTTAGAAATTTTTCTATTGCCTTATAAGCTCTTGCAATTTTATCCCCAATTTGCTGTTTTGCCGCTATTACCACCGTAGTGTCATCTACATACGTTATTACAAGGGTTTGAATTTTGCGTATAATTTATACTCTTTTTTTGCTTGTAGCTAACGTTTTGATATTTCGTATCTAGGCGTTTTTTTTGGGGGGGGGGGGGGTGTAAATTCCAAATACTCTAATTTAATGTGCATATAAATGCATATTTTGGACGTTCCGTACATATTTTGCATATTTTGAGGATTTTTACATATTGTTCACAATTATATATAAATTAAAAACTTAAAAAGGTCGGAGCGAATGCATGAAATTTTTAACTTCAGTAAAAAAAACAAGATTATCATTTTTTTATTTTTTGTCAAGTCTATTCTTCCACGATAGCTTCTTACACCGCGTCCTTGTGAAAACAAAAGAAAAAAAAAATTATTTCTTCTTCTCGGTCGTGTGGCTATCAATGGATCACTTGAGTGCCATCTGTTTACTTTTGTTATTGTTCTCGATGAGTTTTTTTTTTAAGTTTTAAGCGCACTTGGAATTTCTTTTTAAAATACCGCATCATCGTTTTCGATCCGATTTAATTAAAAACAAATAATAATTAATAATAATACTAATCATAATAATAATTTCAATTTAATTTCTCTTAACTTATTCTGGAGAAATATGAAATATGCTTAAAGGAACATAATTAATGCTTACAAATGCGCTAACTACAGTACGCGATAAAAGGTATACGTAATAGATAAAATTTATGCTTATTTGTATGTATCACAAATGTGCCAACAATCCCGAACGTTAAACTAAATGCTGCATATATGTATATCGCAGTCAAGGTTAGCTTTTCTATTCAACAAGCATAAAAGTTTTTGCTCAGAGAAGAAATAAATAAATAAATATATATGTGAACGGGGGTATATAAACGGGATTGAAGTTTCTACTCGAAATAATGGGATACTTTTTAACATGATGAAATGAAAACTTTTAAAATAATAAAATAAACATTTATAAAATAAGAAGTTTAAATGAAAATCCAGCCTTAATATCGTTTAATAATAAAATAATAAATGAAATTTAACTTCGGAAAACTAGAATAAAAGTACTTATGTCGATTTAATACAAATTCGAGATCTGTTACGTGTTAGTGAAATAAATTGCTGCTATGTGCACATGTTGATGGGTAATCATCCGTTGCTGACAAGCCCAGGGAAGAACCCAAACAAGAAAAAAAAAACCGACTAAAACTATATTTAACACGATACTGTTCTAAATGGCCTATTGGTACTGACATAGACACTGTTCGTTGTTTGTACAGGTTATTTTGTTAGCAGTCAGTTCTTCTGTTGAGTTCGCAGTATCGGAAAAATTACAACAAAATTTTTCGACGTTGCTTTTTATATATATATGTATGTATATATTTTTTAATTATCCAAGTTGCGGCAAGTTGTTTTAGATTTTGGCTGTCATATATGTACATACATATATTGCCTGTATTTTCATTTTAGTTTTCAAGAAGGCGGTGCATGAGCGGGGAATGTGTCGTCAACGGTTCTAGTTTTATTTTGTTTAATTGAAATTTTAAATATAACTAGGCCTGGATTTAGGGGGGCGGCTAGGGGGCTGCAGCCCTAGGCCCCGCCGTATAAAGGGCCCCCAAGAGGCACCCATCTCCGACGTGGATGGTTAAACGTGCAATAATAGATGTCTTTCGAAATATTTATGTTGCATATAGAATATTTGTAACAATACCGATTGCAAATTGTGAAGCGGAAAGATCTTTTTCGATATTAAAAAGAATAAAAAGTGTGTACAGATTAACCAGGATTATCGGCATTATCAAGATTAACGATCGAAACAAATTTTCTCCGTTCAGTAGATTTTAACGATATTATACAAGAATTTTCCGGAAAAAAACAAAAAAAGCAAGAAAAAAAATTCATTGTTTGAAGTTATGTAAATATATGTATGTATGTATGTATATTTTTTGACATCGAAAATTCTCAGTATGATATTTAGTTTTGTTTACATTAATAATTATATGTTAATTCGCGAATTCAAAATAATATAATTAAATTAAATTAAAGAAAATTTAGTTATTCTATAAAACTGATAATTTTGTTACTTCCGAAAAGGGCCCCTAATATTTTCGTAGCCCCGGGTCTATCGTACACTTAATCCGGGTCTGAATATAACGATTATACGGATTATAAGAATTTTTATTTACAATACAATACAATACAATAGAATTCAGAAAACAACCACAAATACGCAGTGTTGCACGAACAGTAATTTTATAAAATAGCGTGCTATAGACTAGTATATTGCAAAAATAAAATAAATTAAAAACCTTTAAGGTAAGAACAAGATGAAAATAAAACGACATCTAGTTAATCTTACGAAACTGCTGTAACTATTATGTGCAGATATAACTGCATTAATAATGATATTTAATTATTTAAAAATGATATTTAAAAGAACTATACAATTGGATATTTCGTGTGCTATCCTGATATGTGATCGAAAATTGTTGCTCATCCTTCTAGTCTTACCTTCTCTTTTTCTTTTTCTCTCTCCTTCAACTATTTTTGAATTATATACTTTATTCTTGACAGACGTTTACAGTATTTCATTTATGTAGTTATTGTTACGATTAGGTGTACTGTAATTACACATTCATACTACTCGCGTTCACCAGATGTAAAACAATCTAGTTGTAATCAGTAACAATAACAATATCAGTAACAATAACAATATCAGTAACAATAACAATATCAGTAACAATAAATACATTAATACTAATAATAACTGGGCTGTGCAGCAACGAATAGTTGTCCAAGACTATGGCTCTTAAGCCAAATAAAATCATTGATTGAACACCACGGTGACAGCCGATTAATATTCCGTGTGTCGAATAGACAACTATCAATCAGCTAAGAATAGGGCATATAGCTAAAAGCCATGACCACATACTGCAAAGGGTAACTCTAACATTAAAAGTATCCGTTAGTACAACATATTCTAATTGAATGTCGTTGTTTTAATGCAGTCCACCCAAGCTCTTTCACGTTGTTAGCAGAAATATTGGACAACCAATTATGTAACACTTTAAAAAAAAAAAACATTTAGGATAGCAAACTGTTAGGTGTCTTTAAAGTAGCCTAAACAGCTTTAACCGTGATAACCCTAATAGTTAATGGTAATTCAATGTAAAAAAAACAAACAAACAAATATCAATAATAGCTATAGAAATATTATTAACGGTAAGTTTTCAGTAATAATCAGTAAGCATTATAATAACAGTAAAAGTATAAACGACAGTAAAGATTAAACTATACCAGATTATCATTTACTTACATACACAGTCTTACATTGGCACGGACATCATCTATATCACATATTTCCACTCATCTATATACTCAATACTAAAATATATACGCAAAAGAAGTAACGGCTTATGAAGCGTTATGTAATTGTCTATTAAGAAGATAATTATAATTTTTTAACACACATGATTAAGTATTTACGGCGTTTTTTGTAATTTAATAAATGTACTTTCAAATCACGTGGTAATTGCACCTCTGCATATTGCTCTCGGTTTCGGGTGTGATATTTATTTAAGCGGGGCTCACGTGAATAGTCACTTTGACCCGATCTGGCAGTGCTATGTGAAAAACTTATATTGAACTTAGATTTGTTTTTTAGTATGTAAGACAAAATTTGTACCTCATAATGTTCCTTTAAGGTTAAAAGATTAGCTGTTCTCTCCTTACCGATTAGACGAAAAATTTATCTTTGCAGTACTTCTAAAGGATTAAGATGATGTTTTGCCGACTCACCCCAAAGCATGATCATCCCATACTACACAATAGGCTGGTATAATGCCAAATATGACCGGTGCAAATGTACAGGTGAGAAGTGCTTATTAAGATGTTAAAATGTATAATTCATTCTTCTTAATTTTTTTTCAGTTTCTAAAGCAGTCGAATTGCAGGTTTCATATTGTAGAAGAAACACAAAATTTGTACTTTGAATAGAGTTCTTCGAAGTGAGAAATTTCAGTTTCCGATGTAAAATTTAACTGGTAGAATAGTATGAATGACTTTGTCAATTTTCTAAAAGCTTGCAGTGGTTTTTAGCCACTCCGATCACGCGCGCAATTCTATGTGTTAAAATCAGGTGGTGTAGAGCCGTGTTGTTGAATATATTGCTTTAACTAATAAAAAAGGTAATGTAGTTTACTGAACTTACGGGCATCGAGAGTATTCACACTACGTCAATTTGCTAACTGTATTCCTTAATTAATTTTATTTACACTATCTATTGCAATATCCTTGGCTAGTTTTAAATTTATATTACTCCAATATATTTGTATAATAACTGATTATTGATTAGAATAAATCGAGTAATTCGTATTTTTTTCATTTAATACCAACACCTTATCTACGTCTTGTCTACAAATGTTTGTCACATATATATTAATAACGATTGTCAAAGGTATCTTCCGCATAGCATGCTAGTTTTCCTTTTATGTCTAATTTACATAGATCATTAATATATATATATATATATATCAAAAAAAAGATACGGTTAAAGTACACTACCTTATGGTACTTTCAGGTTTTAATAAATATTATTTAATTTAACGATATATTCGCGAGTTAATTGTGAAGCTAACTGTGGATATTTCATCCAAACCCGAAACTGTAAAGAGGTTTCTGTAAGTCAGATTGAAATTACTGGCCTACTTTCCTCAATATTCTTTGCGATACTTTATATATGGTCAAATAATGAGACATACATCTCTTTTCATGTTATAAATCCGTACTAATTGTGGTTGAAAAAAGTTTAATTTTTGTAGGTAAAAAGAAAAGTACTATAAGGTGTCGTGGATTATGAAGTGTTGAAGTTCACAATGTACTAAACCTAATGAATCTGAAGAGAATACTGGAGCTAGGCTTTTCTCTCGATAACCAGTATTTAATTTCGGATTTTTTTTTGTTTAAAATACTTTATGGGTTCCGCAAGGCCTTGGCCCGTTTGTGGATTTCCAACATAATTATATCGTTTATTCATAAATTACAATATCTTAGCCATTTATTACATTATATTCACCTTATATCTACTCTGTAATTTAAGTTTAAATTCAGCTTTAAATATAATACATGTAATTCCTTAATTTAGCACATTCATATATACGCCCCAACCACGTTTATACATATGGTAATAAGTATTACGTTGAATTGAGGAACCGAAATTATGAAAATGTAAAGACTATATAACAAATTTTCCTTCAGTCTGCCCCTTGCTCCTTTCTCTCCTCTGCCCTTTGCTAATTTTTTGCACCATGCATTCAGCCATATTTTTACTTATTCTTTCGTGTGTGAAAATTTCCTTTGTCTCTAATTCCCTTTGGAAGGTGAGCACCTTAACTACTAGGCTACGTTGTGGATATTTTAACGTAAATATTTTAAAACATCTTTCAAAAATTTTATAGAGTCGGTAAAATACGGAGGTTGGCCTGTAATTGGTTGCATTTGTCTTATCTCCACTTTTATGGGCAGACGTTACAATACCCAAGTGTTTCATAGAACTCTTGCCAGATATAAGAGATTCGTTAAAGAGGTATGGTGACAGCGTGAAAAAACTGATTGTTTTCTTTAATTTGAGATTTGATAGTATCCGAATGAAAGTGTATTATTTAGGGACAAATTTAGCAATATCCTCTTTAGTGAAGTCTGTGTGAAAGCAAATGAGTTTGATATTTTGGATGTTGGTTTTTGTTCATCGCTTCTTTTAAACAAACAACTATATCTACTATATTATATACTATCACGGAAATAATTATTAAAACAGTTGGATATGACTTTTTCGTTACCGCGTTGCGTCTGGTCTCTGCGGCAGTCGATCTGTAGTTCTCGTTGATTATGCAATCTTCTCTCTCAATTATCTGCCTTACCAAGCCCCAACTAGTTTTTTGTTTTAGAGATTTTGTAATCATCGAGTAACTTTGTATAAAAGTTACACTTTGTCTTCCTCATTTTGTACTTTTTTCAAAGCATCTTTAAATGCGTAACAGATAATCCCGTGGAAACTGTTTACTTAATTTAAAACGACGACGATCCTTCCTACTTATTAACTGACGCGTATTAATCCATTTTCTGAAATGACCGATAATATGTAAACTAGTCAAACTTTTTATCTATGTGTGCCGAATCAGATTGTACGGTAAAATTATTTTTATAGTTTCGGAAAGTTAAATATTACTAGTAATAAGCGATTAATTTTAATTTTACAGTATAATCTTTCTGCTCTGTAGTGTTATGCTACTTTTGTACTCGTCTTTTATAACCAATAAAATTATTTTATATTCTGTGTTTTTAATAATTTATATTTTAACAATATTTCTTCATTGAACTTTTATTGGTTTATGAAATATTTTTTTACGAAGCCGAGCCGCTTATACAAATCGGTCCTCTCATGATAGCTAACTCTGCGACAGAAGAAATTACATCTTTAGAAATGATCGCAACCGGCTTCGCTCTATTTTAGCAGCTAAGCAGTGCGTGCTCTTCCGTTTCTTGGGTCCAGTTGGAACTTTATTGTTTTGCATGTAAGTTAGAACAGAAAAGTGAATAAATCCTACTTCGGTGCTGCTAGAGCGTACTTCGAAGTTTAGGAGTTTGATTTCGCGGTGAGCTTTGATCGCTGATTAATTTTTTATTTTATTACTAATTCGGAAAAATTAAATAGAGCCCGGCTTTACATACGGTCTAACCTTATTACAACAAACGGGCTACGTCATGGTAGGAAGTATTTTTTTTTCCACGTAATGACGTCTGCGATTCAGGAAGTGAGCGTCAAAGAAATGTTCTCTTCGGGGTTTCAATTACTACTTCAGAATTTACATAAAATTGTACGCCGGTACATATTGATCCCTATTTATATTTAACAGGTAAGAGCTATCGCTCTGACGTCATCAGGCCGCGATTTACAGCGACCACCTCTGCATTTGGGGCCGATTTTGAAGGAAGTGACAAATTCAAATGACGAAGAAACTAGAAACGTTCGTGTATTGCTGCCTGGAATTTCGAATCTGTAGCGAAAATGTGATAATTAGTTAGGAAGTCACTGTGCGCCGTATTTACTTATCACATTATGCATAAGCTGAGAAAATTTTTTTGATCAGATGGAGAAATTCGCTACGGCAATTTTAAAACCAGCCAAATACGGATATCGCTGCGTGGCCTGATGACGTCTCAGATAGATTTTATGTTGCCTAAACAACGGTGCTATCGTACAATTCGATGTTAATTTTTAAGCGGTAATTGTCGCGAATATCGAGTACGTTTTTTGTTCAGGAGGTCGTTACATCGAAACGGGAAAAGTGGTTTCAAAAATTGCCGGCTGTAATGTAGAGATTTCCGTTAAAATTGTTGTATCAAATCGTTCTTGTAGATTTCGACGAAAGGAAAATGTTTTTTTTCCCCCATGAAAATATTCCGTTGTTTCGCTAATTTTCCGTTTCCACCATTATTCGATGTATACCGCAAATCAGCGGTAATTAAAAAAAAAAAACAAAAAAAAACGATAGATAATGCGCGTCGAATACTGTTTATCTTCGGGAATACTTGTGGCAAAAGAGGTATTTTTCACGTAACAGCTCTGTGTAAAATCACTGTTTGTGCAGTCCCCGGCTAGAAAGGCAAATGTCTGAATGTACAAGCTCAGCAAAAATTTCGCGTTCTTAGTACCGCAAATTTCGACATGAGCTGAATATAATAATAACAGTAAGCCACTCACAAGCACTATCAAAACCAACACTATATGTACCGTAGCAGGACACACAAAGAAGCCCCAGTTTGTTCTATATCGCCTTATGAGCTATACCTCAATAATTTTTTTTTCTTTATCCCTAGGCGTGGTGAAAATGTTCCTCTTTCTAATTACCCTTTTTAGTTTGTGATATTTTAATCCACTGCCCGTCTCTCTGGTTATTCGCTCTTCCTTAAATACATCTAACAGAAATACCTTTCTTAACTCTAAACTCTAATATAATTTACTTAATTCGTGCCTCTGGCCCACAAGTCCCCTGATACGGTACCGGACAAAAAAAAACAAAAACAAAAACAATCGCAACGAACTATATCAAAAATTGTGTTTAAGATTTTTTCCCATAATTATTAGTCGATTTCTTTTCATCATCTAGAGCGGTTTCCAGCTAATTTATCACATTCCTCGTTGACGTCTTTTTTTTTTTAGGCGTTGATTTAGGGGGTTCTATATGACGAGGCGTCCGGCAGTCGCATTTCTGTTATTGGGCACGTAAACGTTCGATATTCTTCTAAAGAGTAGTCGGAAGGAAATATTTCGAAATTTTTCCTCCTTTAAACGAATTGCAACTGCACAAAGTTTGCTTTTTCTCTTCGTTGCCGTTTAGATCTCTGCAAGACTGTTCCGGTAATGTCGACGAAAATAACGCGAACAGAAGGAGGGCATTGTGCGCTATCGGATCGAATTTAGTCCGAAAATGTTCGAAATCGACGTCATTCCATTACGGTTCGAGGAGGACAATTTGGATGATTTTCGTTCGCTGGAAGTGCGATGGTTGTTTTCACGTATTTTCGAATTTCATTTATTCGCTTGGAAAATAGCGATAATGCCGAAGAAACGCTTTCAGAGATTTTCACCGCATTTTCGTTTAGCAACAATCGCAGCGCACTTTTCGGTTAATTATTATTAATTTTCTTTGTTTTTTCCATGAAACGAAGAGGTTTACTGGAAAAATTATCGCGCCCTTTCGTTCATCTAGAACTAATTTATTACGCTCGGTCAATTTTTAACGGGCGATAATAAGTTTATCAACAAAAACGTCGCGGCGTTAGTGACGGTACAAAAAGGTGTCTTTCAGTCTCACCGATGCCCTACATAACCCCCTCCTGGATAGTTCACCGGACGGAGCATAAACGCGTATTCGGCGTTGTCGTCCATTTTTAGGCTATCGACTTCCGTTGCAGGTTAAATGGATGAAAATATAACGTGGCCATTTTAACGACACCGGGAAAGTCTTCTGATTACACGGGTTTGCCGGCAGTATTTTTCATTCTGAAACAGTTGCAGTATTTTTCATTCTGAAACAGTTGCAGTATTTTTCATTCTGAAACAGTTGCAGTATTTTTCATTCTGAAACAGTTGCAGTATTTTTCATTCTGAAACAGTTGCAGTATTTTTCATTCTGAAACAGCTGCAGTATTTTTCATTCTGAAACAGCTGCAGTATTTTTCATTCTGAAACAGTTGCAGTATTATTCAATCTTTCGCTGCATACTTGGGGATACATTGGCGATTCCATTTCCAGTATATAGGTATTTCAAACAAGCACAAGAGGGGAGATGCTTCCCAAATTCACGCGCCTCCACTTCCAAGTCATAGGTGTTCCTAGATTCGTCAAATAAACGCAAGAAATACCTCCCAAATTCACGTCATCCAATTCCAAGTAATAGATTCTGAGCTAGATTTGAATTTTTTTTACCATTGCCAGTAAGTTTTTTCGGAGACACGGGGTCAGATAGTATAATGTAAGTGCACTTTTCATATCGCGGCAACGAAATTTTACAGTGTGTGTGTGTATATTTGGATACAATTTCTGCATCTATATATTCGGCATACGTGTTTCCGTGTATTTTCCGTGTGCTATTGCTTCTCGCACATCTGTATTCGCTAGAATTTAGGTTATTATTATTTAGTTGAAATTTGTCGCATGAGTCAAAGATAATTCGAAATTTCGAAAAGCTTTGCATTATTGACACATAGTTAATATATCATTATTTTTAGTTTTCTATATTTATCGTTTTAAAAATTATTTTTAAATAACTCTTTTTATTTGCGCACCGAATAATTACTGTTTTACTATAATTAAACAGTTTCGGTTTTTGATTTCGTTTGTTTTTTGTTTTTTTTTCTATTCTCCGCTTTTTACCTCCTTTTTCTTGCGATATTTTTCTTCCGTTTTTATTCCCCGACTTCTAGTTGGTTAAAAATGGGGTTTTTTGAATTACCGTTAGTTTACAAGGCTTATATTAGCACTTCAACAATAGGTGCGCATAAAAAGTGCATCTACCGCAGCGTTTATTTAAAAAAAAAAGGTCAATTACATATCGAATTTTTTATAGTAGATGTTAGAGCGTTATTCTGCTTGAAGATTTTTAATATTGTCGTGTAATGATATTTTGTAAAACTTAACGGCTTCAAAGAGATAAAATCAAGCGGCATAAAAATGTTTTAATTAAAAAAAGAGAAGAAAACCGTTCGTAATTATGAATATTCTCGATCTAATTAAAAAAGTATTTGAAAAACAACAAACTTTTTCCGCGCTCGTTTTTACCCGAATTAATACCCTGTTAATTACTCAAAAATGTCATCGCAGGTGAAAAAGAACAGGTTTTTTCCCGGGAAGTCAATCCCACATTCAGTTCTTTCCTCTTAACTTAAACCTTAGCGATCAAAGTTTATAATTTTAATCGCGTTTTTCTTTCCGAATTATTTCAGTTAATTTCTTTCTTTTTTAAAGAATATCCTATGCAGTCTAATTTAGACATTGCTTTATATTTGTCAACTAAAATTCATTAAACTATCTGTTGCTCATCTTGACAAATAATGCGTAATAATTGTACCTAGAAATGAAAAAGCGACCAGTAGTAAACCTTCATGTTTACTCAACAAAAATGGATTAACGTAAAGCAGTTTAAAATAGAAATAGGAGGAACACTATTTTAAACGACTACTTTATCAATAAATTACGAAACGTACATACGGAGTTCCGAATGTTTTCGTAACAGTGAAACGTGATTAAAATCACCGTGATTGCTCCAAAGTTTTTTATTGTCCTATAATAATTACAGGTTGCGCAGGTTTAATTTCCGACTTAAACTTGAAATGTCGTGCTCGGGAAATCCTATTCCGTATTACTATTTTATCGGGCATCCGTGCGGAGGAACATTACACTTAGCTGCAACGGTAAATACGTTATTCACTATTTAGCGAAAATTAATTATTCCGCCCTTAAATTTTTTCTCGGTCACGTTGCTTTTACACACACACACACACACACTCCTATTGCAAATTATTTCGAGAAATAAAAATCGACCGCCCTTTACACAATCAGACAAACACAGTACAGAGCGTCTTTTGAAGGAAATGAAAAAAACAAAAACAAAGAGCCCGGGCAAAGAAGAGATTCTTAGTACTTTAGCTAGTAAAAATTTAAGTGTGAAAAATTCAAAGCCGCCCATGTTGAAACACTTCTTACAAAAAATGGGTATTTGAATCAATAATTCTTTAATATATTACTTACTTCGAAAGGAATTTTTTATTCGTTATCTTTAAAAATACCTCATTGTTCGGCACCTTTCTGTTCAATATGTTAAATAAAAGAGCGTTGGTAAAATTTTGTAGAATCACAAAATTTACACGTTCTCATTTTAAGGATTTTTCGCATGTCAGAAAGTGTTTTCTTCTTCGTTATGGAATACAAGTGCATCTAGAGAACTTGCCTTAAACTTATTGTCGCACTAATTGTGTGAAGCAATATGACATACAAAATACTGATAACCGCTATCAAATATTATTACGAATATTGAGTTTAAGGAAAACGCAAATTTCGTTGAAACGATTGTTATGTTTTAGTCTCCTATTAGGTATCAACGATGATGAAAAAAAAAAACCTTCATAATATCTGCATTTTCGCCAATGTTAAAATCATTACAATTAATTATATTGGGTGTTGCAATGGAGGTGGAAGTTTAGATTGAATTGATTACTTTTTTTTGTTTTCCATAATATATTGCAAAAAAGAAACAAAAAAGGGTTATATTTATTACATCTTAGGCAGCTGCTAAATAAAAAGTAAATACTACTGCACCACTCACATACACACAACATATATAATATTAATTACAACGTAATTCTTAGGCTACCCCCCATTCGAAAAAATGTCCCAATTTTATGTAACGCAAAATGTCCCAAAAAAAAGTCCCAATTTTATGTAACGTTTGTTATATTTTATAAGATTTTTGTTTTTGTTATTTAAAAAATGTCACAATTTTATGTAATGAAATATGTAACGAAAAATGTAATGAAAAAATGTCTTAATTTTATATAATGAAAGTTAAATGTTATAATAGGATTTTTGTGGTCATGTTATTTTTTTTTTTTTTTTTTTTTCTGTTGATGCCAGTAAGAATTACGTTGTAAATTTTGATCATTTTATACAAAGTATAGAAGAGAAAGAGACAGAAATGAAAGCAAGAGGGGTCAAGGGGCATAGCCCCTTGCGAGGCCAAATATGTAAATACTTATTTCCATAAGTGAAAATTATATGTTCTGATTATATTAATATTTTAGTTGTATAAAACATCTACAGATTATATAAATTAATGAATCAAAAATTTAAATTCAGGAATATTACATTAAAAATAAGTTTTGAAACAATACAAAGTAGTAAAGCGATGAGGATATGTTTGAGAGCGATGAATACTGCTTCAACTTATTTGCGTACTGGCAGAAATGGCGGAGGTTCCAATAGGTCTTCGAATGAAATATATATCAGATAAATTCTTTATAAAAATTATGGAGTAGAAGCATCATCCGAAGACGGAAAAAATACACGGTATTAGCAGTGTTATGCATCACAGGTATTGGGATAATAGGCCGACCATCCCTCTTGTTAACAGTTACAAGAAATTGTGGCATTTAAATATACTATGCAATCCAAAATTTCCAGTGTATAGTATGGAACGGGAGGAGGTTTGAGCTTCCTTGAAGGTTGATATAGGGAGAGATATTGAAAGGTTGGACAATGGAAGCAACAGTGCCCAGTTTAGCGATAAGGTATATGAGAACTACGGGAACTATGAGATCATTTTTATCGATGGGTCGGTGGACAGGAAAGTAAGACGCTATACTTCAACATTTTATCACTCAGAAAGGAATGTATCTATTGTGTGTTAAAATTTTCATATGTTGGATCGTCATTTATGGTAGAACTATACGCAATTAGCATGGCTCTTGAAGACGTGAGGAAGGATAGAGATAAAACAATTTTGATAGTTTCAGACTCGTTAGCGGTATTAACAAAATTAGGGAACTTGAATCCCAAGAAGACGTATAATACCGAGGTCAGAATTAGGAGATTATTAGGGGAGGGAAGGGCACGTTGTTACAATTTTTAGATAATTGCCAATATGACAAAGCCTATTAAATAGTTTATACATTTGAGAGTTTTTATCGATAATATAACTCGATTCAGCTAGTAAAATATTTCACTAAAAAAAATTATTAAAATTTACGTTATTTTTTCACGATGGGCAATTTAAGTAAAAAAGTCAATTGTAACAATTTGCCCCCGATTCGGGGCTAGTTGTTACACCTTTGGAGCACGTTGTTACGGTACATAAATAAATAAAATCATCAAAGATAAATCGTAATTTTTATTTTTAAACGTTATAAACAAAACGAACATTTTAAACAATAGTATCTATTTCTTAATTTTTAAACTATTTAACAGTAAAATCAAATTACTATGGCAGTAAGTTTCTTCAATCTTAGGCAAAACAACATTTTTATTACTAAAATTAAAAATAAACTCCGTCTGCTACAAACAACTTTCATTAGATAATTAGTAACTTTTAATTATTTTAATCAATATGACACTTTTATTAAACTAAAAAACTTTGGATTCTAACATTAATAAGGCGCTTATTACTATTTAAATGAAATAGAATAGGATAGAAAAAAGTATATAATCATTTTTATAGAGGTAGGTAACAATATCACATACAAGTATTAAATCAGTCTTCATCAAAATTGCAAATAAATGAGTAAACGTTTTCCGTTACACATTTGAAATGGGCACACGTTTTACATTCTATACATTTTGCCCACTGTTCTTTTTTAGAAGTGCTGTAACTTTCGCTACCCACTAAACAATACCATTCATCAGTATCCGAGTCTGAATCAGAATCCAATATTTTTTTCTTCACCTTATCTTTTCCTTCTTTACCCATTTTCGAGGCCTTTCCTTCACCTTTTCCTTTTCCTTTTCCTTTATTTTTATCGCAGTTTTTTTTTTGTCTTGGTCAGTTTTTCTTCATATTCTTTTTCTAATGCTTCTGTATCCAGTGTATCGATTAATACAGCGGATTTGTGTTTACGACGACTACGGATGGATTGTTTTCGAGCTTCTGTCTGAAGGAAGGGTCTTATTTTTGAAGGCGAAAAATATTTAAATTTTCTTTGTGCACCAGATGGACCTGACATCGATAATTTAATTTTATTTGCCTTGAGTTTTTTACTTACTTGGCTGAAATTGAGGTACATGCCCATAACCTGTCAGCACGCCGCTCGGCGGGTCATTGGTCGTTCTTATGTAATGCACGATGTTATAAGGAATCAAATAATACTATACACCAGAGAGTTCTAAATCCCGGTAAAAATGCGTGTAACTACTTACCCATGTAACAACGTGCCTCTCCCTCCCATATATCAATTACGTCCTTAAAATGTTATAGTATATTTCAAATGGGTAACATGCGGACATTTGGGGAAATGAGGTGGCCGATTTACTTACTAGATCGGGCATTGGTAGAACGCGACTCATTAAATTGAATTAGGAAGAGTATATTGTAGAAATAAAGAATAAGATGTATGAAAGGTGAGAGGCGGAATTTAAAAAAAAAAGTAATTAGTAAACAAAAAGGGAAAAGATACTACGACAAGCGTGGTTCCCAGACGACGATCGGGTAGAGAGAGATTACATAGCATAGATAAGTAGATTAAGGATGGGACATTGTCGGATCCTGGATAAACTATGTCAATTAGGTATATTATATAACGAGAGCTGTAATAATTGTGGGGAAATTGGGAGTCTGGAGCATTTAGAGTATGGCAGTGTACAGAGTATGAGTGGGAAAGAAAGGAAAATCATTAAATTTATATTACCGAAGCTATATACCTTGCCTAGGAAAGTTCTGAAAACTGTAGATCAGAGCTGCATCAGGAAAATAAAAAAAATGAATTTACTCATATCTTGCCATTTAGGAAATAAATAAAATTGCTAACCAACATTTATTCTTACATATATAAATATACATATAAAACTCGGCTTTTCGTGCCTCATAAGGAGCTCCGCCCCTTGACCTCGTCTGGGGACATCTCCGGACCCGCAGCTCTATTACTTCTGTACTTTGTATAGAATGCGGTAAATTGACAATGTCATCCGAATGTGTGACAAAAAAAATAAAATCTTTATTTAATGTCACATTTTGGGACAAAAATTTTTATGTTAGAAAAATTAATGGGAGTGGAGCTAAGAATGACGTTGTCCTTAAATATATATATATATATATATATATATATACGTTATCGGAAAGATGTAAAATTCATAGATGTTTCATATAACTAAAATACTAAACATATGTAATCGAAACGTTACTATACTAATGAGTAAATAGTGCACTTTGTAACCAACAGGTATAGCGTTTATATCATTTTTACCTATGCATATAAGTGTATCTCTGTACACATATACACCCTGTCAAGAAAGTATCGGGAATTGTTAAATAAAACGAACAATTTTTAATTTTCATCCAAATTTATTTTGTCACCTTCAAAATAACATCCATTCGAAGCGATGCACATATGCCAACGCTTTTTCCACTCGGCAAAGCACTTCTGATAGGCGGTTTCCGGGATGGCCTTTAGCTCTCGCGTCGCATTCGTCTTGATGTCATCAATCGATTCGAAGCGCATTCCCCGTAGCGGAAATTTGAGTTTTGAGAATAGGAAGAAGTCGCAGGGTGCTAAATCTGGTGAATACGGCGGTTGTTCGATGATATTTACCGAGTGTTTGGCCAAAAACTCATTCACAATTATGGCTTTGTGAGACGGCGCATTATCGTGATGGAGAATCCAAGAATTGTCGACCCACAAATCGTTACGTTTACGACGGATAGCCTCTCTCAAACGTCTCAAAACACTTAAGTAAAACTCTTTGGTGACTGTCTGTCCGGCTGGCACATATTCATAGTGTACCACGCCTCGAATATCGAAGAAAACAATCAACATGATCTTCACTTTCGATCGGCTTTGGCGAGGTTTTTTCGGCTTTGGCGCGCCAATTGGCCGCCATTCGGACGATTGCTGGTTCGTAAGCGTGTCGTACTCGTACACCCATGTCTCGTCACCAGTAATTATCTTTTCCAAGAAGGTAGGATCCAAATTGGCTCGATCCAGCATGTCTGCAGCTACCTGTTCTCGGTACTTTTTTTGAAAGAAATTCAGGTCTTTCGGAACAAGCCGAGCCGCAACGCGTTGCATACCCAATTTTTCGTGCACAATCGTACGTACGCTCTCGTGTGACATGCCCAATCCATGAGCCATCTCTCTCAAGCTCACATGACAATTTTCAGCAACGATTTCCTTGATTTTATCGACGTTATCATCGGTCACACTCGTTGAAGGCCGTCCAGAGCGAGGCATGTCTTCGACCGTCTCCCGACCATCCTTGAACGCTCTGTACCACTCGTAAACCCGCGTTTTTGATAAAGCAGATTCACCAAAAGCCTTCTGTAACATTTTCAGTGTATCGGCACAAGAAATTTCGTTCGAAACACAGAATTTAACACAAGTACGTTGTTCAATATTTTCACTCATTGTAAAACTTCGACAAAACACTTCAAGGTCGACTGATTTTAACAGCTGCTGTAAACACACTGGTTGACAGATCGCGCTAAAAATAGGCATCATAATACAAAACAGTTGTACCAACCTGGAAAAAAAAATTATCTGCCTAGCTATTACCCGGGAGATTTAAATTGACAATTCCCGATACTTTCTTGACAGGGTGTATTTAATATTCCTCGAGTAATATAGTAATGTTTTATTTAATAAATATGTGAAAACAAATGTAACGATTGTTTCAATGAAATTTGCGTTTTTCTGAAACATCAATAATCATATTTGATTACCGGTATTTGTTATTCTATTCGACAAGTCGACACTATATATTGCTTTTGCAATTAGTAGCTTTGGACGTGCGGGACCTGTATGTGAATTTAATCCAATCAGAAATGACCGGATCATTTGCCATCTATCGTGTTCTTGTGTTTTATTTAGCATAATGTACCGTGTAGTACTCTAACGGAATCATGAAGACCAGAGTTAGACATTATATAATATTGCGGTGTTTTTTAATTCACCCGGCTGTTTTTAATCATTACCCGTGAAGAGGTACACTGAAGATTCTTGATCTTTTAAGGTTGCGCTTGTTTAGTATTTGTTTGTCGCATAAAAGGAAATTATCACCACAATTGAAATTCACTTAACTGTTTCGAAGGCGCCAAATGAAATCCGAAGAGAAACAGTAAAGTATGGATTGACTTTGTACAGATGGTTTTAAGTTTAAAGTGATTAAACAAAACCAAAAAAAAAAAATTAAAAAAAATAGATAATTGGAAATTTTTTCACTCCCAATGGCATTCGTTTATATTACTTTGTTGGTTTTTATGCGCTGTGTACTGCATCTAGGCTAGCGGTACGGTAAGAATGTAGGGACGCTTAAATCATAGAGTATAAGTTGATGAGTTTAGGAAATGTCATTAGGTCTTCAGTCGGAAAGAATATTTTTGGTGTGTGTTGGTCGAAAATCGCTCCATGAAAATTATATCGCGGGCTGCTTATGAGGAAGTGATTTATAGTAGTGTGGTACGAGTATTACAGCGTGAATAAATAGGAGCAAGTTAATTTTGAAGGAGGTAACAACTGTGCGAAATTTTAGTGTGGCCCAGACGTGAACGAGTGAACACGACTTCTTCTTCGTTTTTTGTTTTCTGAAGTGTAGGTACTCCGGCGAGATGTGGAGTCACGTATGGTAGGCAGTTTGTTGGATGGTGACGATGCTGACCGCTTGAGGTTCCAGCAATCTTGAACTGCCTTTTTTACAGTTGTCTTCACTGATCGGTGTAGGCAGCTGAGCGTAACAAAACAGTGAACATTCTTTAGTTGCTGTATCGGCAAGATCATTTCCAGTAATTCCATATATGTATTTCTGAGGAAAGTGGAACGACGAAAATGTTACTGAGACTATTCTGACCGGAAATACCTTTTTTTCTACTTCATACGATTGCGCATGCAGAATTTCTCAATACGACAAAACTAAATCAGGAGAACGTTAAGCGGTGCCCGGAAAATTATTCGACTGATTTAGTCAATCTGTACCGCCGTGGCTATAAAACCTCCGAAAGTGTGAAATCTTATCAAAAAAAAAAAAACAAAAAACATTCCAGTTGTTCTAAAATTTGATGAAATTGTTTGTACGTATATTTTTCGTGTGTCATTTCTTTTTTGTTTATTATTATTAAAAATCAAGTTTTTCACAAAAATTAAAAAGCGTAATTTTTTATTTCTTCAGTAATTGCAGAACTTCTTTTTTTTTTTTTAATCCTAGCTTATATCCAAAACAAACTACGCCGCATCAAAAACGAAATTGCCGACTGGGAAACCAACTATTGGCCAAAAAGGCAGGACGAAACAGTTATTTCGAGACTAAGAATAGGGCACTGCTCATTTAGCCACAAGTACATCCTCGACAAGGAGCCGGCGCCCATTTGTGAAATCTGCGCAGAGACTTTCTCGATAGACCACCTCTTCACATGCAAAAAGTGGGAAACATAGCGAGCAGCCTGCGACATGGTAGGAAAACCTATACCAGAACTCCTTTACAACAACAGATCAAATTGTGAAAATGTACTAACATACCTAAAACATGTAAATATGTATAATAGTATCTAAATAAGTTAACTGTTAAGATGTAATATATTCGTCGCAAATGGCTCCATTGTCGAGCGACAATAATTAAATATATTTAAAAAAAAAAAAAAAAAAAAAAACGTCGTTAGTATAAGTAAATTTATTTTTATATTCCTCCTTTTCCCTGTTAAATTAAAGATTACGTTAATACCGAGTAAGTTTGAGAAAGATATGTTCAGCGAGATGTATTTTGTTTTTATTTTGGTGTCTGTTTCTTTTTATACGTTATTCGGGGTCAGAATACAGTAATAATCTCCTTTTGTAGGATTCCGTAGGCATTTATTTATTTTGAAATCTCCTGAACTTTAACTGAATTTTTATAATTGCCATGAAAGATATATTTTAGAGGGTCTAACAGTATTTTTTTAGAAAAATCTAGGAAATATATTTCGCGCGCTTTTTAAACTGGGAAGGAGCGTAAAGAACGGCGAACAACGAATAAAATAATATCATTTTAGGTGGAGTTATTGATACATTTTTAATATAGTTTCAGAGACGAGACGAGAAACTGGGGAGATAAAAAAAAAAAGTGAATTACGAAAAAGAACAAAAATAAGAATAAACGAATTACGGAAAAGAACAAAAAAAAAAACAAAAAAAAACGTTTATTTCATCTTGCTGGATAGTCGTGAGAAGATTTATTTGGTAGAATAATATCAAGTAAAAATTTGGAGAAACAAATTTTAAACTAACTCAGCGGGGATGCTGATGACAAACTCATCACTAGCCAATCGGTGACATACATTTTGGGGGAAAAACGTAGTGGGGGGAAAACGTAGTGGAGGAAAACGAAAAATAATGATGAAATCTGTTATAGAAAATTATAACAACGGCGTGCAGCTAAAATATCGATATTAACGTTCTATCTTATCTACTCTGTGTTACGTTCGCTTCGGTTTTGTTTTGTTTTTGGGTAAGAATTTGTGATTTTTAATTGTATTTATTTGCAGTTACTCTCGCTAAGTTAAAATCTTTTCGTGTACTAAGCGATTATGGAATATGAATAATGGGGCTTTTTAAAAAAGAAGGGATAAGCGACAGCATGCTCCCAGGGTTTTGGAACACGCTTTTTGGTGGCGTTTCCGGAGAATTCGTATTTTCAATACGAGTTTTTTTTTTTTTTTTTTCAATTCCTTTGGTCTGGAAATAGGCTATTTGGCTGCTGACTTTTTAACAGTCTTATTGCTGCATTTTATTTATCACCGTTTTCCGAATTTACCGCGCGACACGATCTTTCCGATTTGTTTATTTTTGTGACATTTGCAACATTAGTTGTCTCGGCAAAAGATGAGTAGATCTTCCGCATAGAAGATTATTGCAGTTTTAAAAATTTAAAAAAAAAAAAAAAAAGAAGTTTCGTTAACATCACCAATCGGCCTAATTAATAACAATCGATAAAAAATACCAAAATTTTCCTACATATGTGTTTAAAATGTATTGTAAAGCCGGTACGGGGGATATCATAAAAAACCGGGTTTCATGGCATCTGCATAAATTGCCCGATATTTAACATTAAAATTAAGAAATATCGCTTATAGGACATGATTTTGAACGACAACTTATGTACCTATTATCGCAGACCGTTTAAATTGACGAAATAGTAAAACCTGTATAGGCGCGGGTGGGGGAGACCAGTTGCCTGCTTAATCGTCCTATTTCATAGTCGGCTACTGCGGCGTAGTTAATTAGGCATTTTCGTTCAGGTAGTAGCTGTTGAAAATATGGATTTAGTAAATTCCTCTTCCTCTGGGGGCATGTTTTTTCACGGGCTTGCTAGCAGCCGAGCGCAAAGAGAGAGAATGAAACAGGATACTATTATTTTATCGGTAAATGGAAAACTCTGCCGGAGGGGGTCAGAAGCAATCGACAGTATAGCCAAAAAACATAGGAGAAGCATTGTAAAAAGCAGGAAGACCGAGTTTTAAAAAATGAGAATAAAGCACGCTCTCGTGGGATAAATGAGAGAATACTCTAGAAAAACACATGATCTGCGTCACAAACATGTCAGGAACCTTCTCATGGCTGCATTGGACAAAAGCGAGATGTAGTCAAGGAAAAGCGATTTAAAGAAGAAGGGATGAGGAGAGACTGTGCGAGAAACGGAAATAATAGAACCAGCGTTGAGAAGGTTAAAAGAAGATAGGGGGAATTAGGATTAGCGAAATACAAACACGGAGTGTAGCAAAGCTTAAGGTAGCACAGGATTTAGATACGTCGTGTGATGGTATTCTGCTAATAAAACGCGGATTAGAAGGTGTGCCTGATCAGCGGAGATCGATCACTAAGTGAAATGTCCGTAATTGACGAGCTTCGAAAAACAAAAAAACCCGACACGTATTATATTTTACAAACCGCGACGACATGGTTGTGTGCCGACTTGAAAAAATTGCATTTTTAACGGCTGCCATTCGAGCTGAAATTTTTTTTAGTCTGCTCGTTTCAAAATTGAATCGTTTATTATTATTCTGCCACGTTCGATCGTTAATTAAGTAATAAATCGTTGCTGTAGTAAGAAATCGATCTTTTTATATACTATTTACGCGTTTTGATGATACATTTAAATGTTAATTAAGACAAAAACGTTTGATTTTTTTCTTTTTTGGTCTCCAATTCGTAATACGATGGGGATAAATATACACTTAAGAGAATTTATATAGATAACAGGTTTGTCCCGAGCCCGTCCATTTAAGTTTATGGAACCCTGATAGACTGTTGTTTTACAATGTTAATATTAATTAGTATTCCTTAAATTTTCATACAAGTGTACATTTTATTACGGTGATTTGATTTATTTCGGTTATCGTAAAACAATAGAGAATATTTTGTTAAATAGCTCTTAGTTACTAACTGATCAGTGCCAATATTGCTAAAATCTGTATTACTAACAACCGCAAATTATATGTGCTTAATATTATCAAGGAAAGTTACTCTAAACGTTACAAAGTTATTTTAGTCTGCAATTTTTGTGTTTATGTAATCTTTAAATAGGCCGTGTCCAGTGAGAAATTGGGCATTAAAAAAAATTTCGCGTAAATTACTATGTAGTCTCGGTATCATTTATGCTTTTTTTTGTAAAAATTTTTTTTACCTATACCGTCATATTTGTCCCAGTGTGCTTGAAATTTTGTTATCTATTATAATACTTATCTAATAATATAAAACCCTGTTTAAGCGTTAATTGTTCGTGTATGAAGAAAGGTTGTTGATATTGTACGTTATGGAATTCATGGTTTTTAATATTATTTTTTAAAATTAAAAATATATTAATATGTTTCCGTATTTCGTAAGTTAATGGGGGGTTTAATAGATGCAATAGCAATGCCTATGTCATCTATAAGCTATAATTATTTTTATTGCGATAGTTCTCTGAAAACTTTTTAATACATTTTGAAATGTCTTAATTTTGAAATGTCTTAATTTTTGAAATGTCTTAATTTTTGAAATGTCTTAATTTTTAAAATGTCTACTATGTTAGACACTTCTTGTAATTGAAACGATTTTATTTAATAACCGTATTTAATTCAGTCATGGTATCTCATCAATTTTACGTTTATAATACATTCCGGTGAACGAAGAAAGATCTCCTCATTACGCTGCTTAAAATAACTCTCTATTTCCCCGATTTTCGATGAAAGCGAATTCTCTCTTCGCTAATTTCTTTCTTTTCGGAAGATCCGCTCAATTCGACGAGATTGCCGATTTTAAGCCGATATACATATGTATTTTCCTTAGATAATAACCATGGTAATTTCGTCCGGTGTTTATAAATTTCAACGAAGCTTCCTCCTAAACTGTAGACCGGGCCAAAATGGAGATAGCATCTGCGCGATCTGTGTTGCGCGATGATTGATAGGTGTTCGGGCAACTGGCGAGGTTCGGTAATTAATTCGGAAGAAACAAGCTACACTAGAGAAAAAAGTTCCGCGATCTCGGTAGGTTGACATCGCAGCCAACGCGCGACAGCCGCTTTCTGAGGATAATCCGCCGTAGTATTCCATCGCGGCGCGACGTCGATAGCCCGTTATCAATAACCGCGACAGCGCGGTGGTGGTGGCGGTCTGTCTTCAATAGCTTTTACCGGTTTTATTTTTGATCTTCGCGCGGTCTTCTTTCTTTTCATATTTCTCTTCCCGTCGATATTCTTATCTTCGTTCATCACTTTGTCTGGCGTTGTCTACACGTTTGTCTGTCTTTTTCGCTTTCGTCTACCCACTCTCTTTGCCACCTTAATAATCGACGATCGCACTCTGCGCACTTCTTCTTACACGGTTCTCTCTCGATTGCCACCACGCACACGCGCACACTAACACCAGGACACTCCATTACAACACACACGCACCCAGACGTGTGTTACTGAATTATAAGAAAAACCGTCGTCGGCCGCCGGGACGAAAGCTGCTGTTAAAATGCAACGTGTTAATTTTTTATCCGAAAAGTAAGTCACGCTCCACCCATTACGAGCCGGCTGACCAATCAGCATCGCGTTAATGTAATGATGCATAGCGGGCAAACATATTATGTTAATGTTTTCTACACCAACCGTTTTACTGCCCCTATGCGTATCTGATAGCGCGGACCTGTCGCGGTTCCCTTTTATAGCTCCGTCTGTCGGAAGAGATCGATAATCGCTGCTTTCTTGTATGCCGACAACGGCCCCGGAATGAGAGCCACGGACGACGACAGCCAGGAGACGTAGTGTGCGTGTTTGCGACAGAGACGCTCTAAGCCGAATTCTGAACATAATTTTATTATAATTCGTGAAGAAGTCGAAAAAGAGAGGAAAAAAAGCGAAAACATTTACCTGGCGCAGAGCGACGTTCTTGCTGCATACTAGTTTAAATGCAGCCGGATAAATGTCGCGACTGATTTATTTAGCGCGTGTTAGGTTTCTCAGAAATGAAACTATTTTCAGTGTTATAAAATTATGTAATATTCCCGACAACGGTTCTTCTACAAAGTATATACATACACATATACATATGTAGGAACCTTCAGATTGATTTTCATTTGACGCCGCCGACAAACGTCAACCGCTTCATTTTTTCCTTCTTTCGCTAACGGTTGAATACTTATTTTGCAAAATTTCGCGACACACACCCGGCCAATTCTCTTCTGCATATCTTAATTTAGTCATCGTTTTTCACGTTTTTCCTTTTTTTCTTTCTATTCTTTCTATTCTTCCCCCCCCCCCCCCCCCTCCCCCCGGTGCGAGTTAATAATATTTATATACTCCCGGTAACAGAAGGGAATAAAAACAAAAAATATATACATAATTATGTAGAACGATCATTATTATGCAAATGGTTTTTTAAATCGAGGAAAAAATTAAAAATAATATTACGACTCTGTTGTAGTCGCCGGAAAAAACAAAAAAGGAAAAAAAGTAATTACGGCTAATTTATATTTCGTTCGTAATTTTACTGGTAAATTTTTATTTGTTATCACGAAATTATTTTTTACGGATAATTTCGTAAAATTAATCGGAAAATTGGTACTTTTCCGGGCACAATTTCGATTTAAATAATTCTATTACGAAGAAACCGGTCTGTTTATTTATTTAAAAAAAACAACAAAAAAAAACAAAAAAAACAAAAAAAACAAGCGATCAGCTGCACTGTTTCGGTAAATTGTTGCTTCGAAACTTGTACACGTTATTTTTATTTATTTTTTAATAAGTATGCGAGCTTTTTTTCTGTAATAAAATTATCATCTGTAACGCGTTGCATTCGCGACTTATTTATCGCCGAAATTTTACGAGCAATTTTATTTGGAAAAATTGCGCCGATTTGTTTATTATTTATTGCAATGGAAAATCTAACACGCTCGTATCGGTCGGGGACAAATAACATTTTTTTTACATCATTAAAAAAAGTAATTGCCAACGAAAAAAAAAAAAAAAAAAAAAAATCACTAGTTTTTACAATGTATAAATAGGAGATCCCGTATGTGTTTTGGGACGTTAACAACCTGTACACACATCCATATCTCCAAGAATGTCGCATCTATGCAAATATTTCGAACAAAAAAAGTCGTGGCGGCTTGTAAGATAATTTAGAATTTTAGCGTTGCTTTGAAGTTTTGATAAAAATTACAAAAATAACTTTTTTTTCGTCAAATAGAGTTAATTAAAAGACTACGACGACTGACATTAAGTCGAAAATATGCAAAACTAGGTACAGCGAATATTTAAATCGTTTTACGACAGCGAACCTTAAAAATCAATTTTGACATTGCCTAAGACTTTAAACAATATCTGTATTAGTTAAGAATCATTTGAAATGAGAAAGAATTTAAATATAGCGGGAAAACTGCTACATAAATATATATTGAAAAACTGTTGAAGATACCACCCCGGTAAAAGGTATTTTCGCTTGTTATCGTAAAAACTTCTAATACCATTCACTATTATTCAGTATTTTGCAATAATACAGGCTTTTTGGTATTCCTTACTCCCCTATCGGTCTCATTTCCCTTTTATTATTTCATCGCCGTTAGTTTTTCCGTTTATTCTTAACAAATGTTTATATTTAGGCTCAAATATTTCCTACATTTTTTTAATAGATTATCGTGTTTTTTTTCATAGTTCGTTCCGACTGGAGCCACTTATTTATATAATACATATATACATATATATATATATATTCACCTGTGTTTGTTTTCTAATTTAGTGTGATTTTGGTGTATTTCAGGTATCACACGCATTGTGCGTCTAATTTTTGATTTTTTTTTTTATCAGCCCAAAACAAGTAAATATTGATTTAAACATAGAGGTATCAAATAATTTACTCTACGGCGCCCAAAAAAAGTTAAAAAAAAAACAATTTATATTTAGAAACGTTTTTGAGCTATATCATCAGCTAACAATTAGAGTACCACTCAGATAAAACTAAAATATATTATCAGGCTGTTATGAGAAAGACTGAACAACATATGGTAAAAAAAAAAGGTATACAAAGTCGGTCGTGAAATCAGAAATAATGTCTAAGTAATCGGTGAATGCTCGAGCTTTTTTTGATTTTACTATCCGTTTGAAAGAGGATAATAAGCAAAAAAAGTTCAATGAGACAGGCAAAAGTAGGAATTCTGTCTACTGATGGATTCCTCTGAAAAGAACAAATAACAGAAGTACGAGGTCTATGTTAACATTAAATCTGCCGTGATAAATCCGAGCAGTAAAATCGTATCAATCCGCGAATAGCTTCGGCATAAATACTAGTTTCTGGGCCAGAGTTACCTTGGATCATCTTTCACAGTCTGATAGTATAAGCTGTGTCGGTATAACTTCACGCACCGCATCTGAAGATCTCGATGGAGATAGTACGATAAATGCTGTTCATTATCATTTTATGATCCATATGTCACTAGTAAAAAAGAAAAAACAACAGAAAAACCGGACTCTAATGGTTTTCGCGACGGCTCGCCGCTGTGCGATCATCATCAGAAAGGAATTTAATACGCGCGATCATAATATCTAGTAATGGTCGGAAGGGATGTAGGTGACGTGCAATAATTTGACGTAGTGTAATATACTTGTTTGCAAAACGGATCATCACGACGATAATCATCGATATTGACATTTTCATCGATGGATGCAATAAAAAAAAGAAAAAGAATAAGTTTTAGTTCGTTTGTAATGAAGTTGTTTGTACTGTACGCGATTCGTTTCAAATAAGTTTTTCCCGTTCTTAAAAAAATAAAAAAAACCACACGTCAATATTACATCAACTTTTTGACAGGTCCGTTACTAATTAAAAACGAAACTTTGTACACTTTTTCCGTAACTGTCTGCAGCTTTGAAGTATTGTATTTTTTGACGCGAAATTCACACTGGTTATGAATAATTCATTACGTCAAAAAACAAATATATTTATTAAAAGTAACACACGAATTTTAATAATTTATAATAGATTATTTAAAACGTTATAGATGAGGTTTCCACCGGGGTTACTTTACAACAGTAAACAGGCTTTTTTTGTTTCCAGCTCTATTATTTTGTTACTTTCAAATTATAATTGATTTTATTTTTATTTTTTCGTAATTTATCCGTTGTTTATATACATAAAAAAAATAAATAAAATGGTTCCTTCATTTTTTCTTTTTAAAATGATTTTAAAATTTTCAGACTGAATTATTTTCAAAAATAAAAATATCGTTGATTCGTATTTTAAAATACCTGTTTCGAGTTCCTCGGTGTAATTTTTTCGTTCGCTTTATTTTTAACGAATTTCACCGATATATATAGATATATATATATATATATATATATATATATATATATATATGCAGGTGGAAATTCCTTCAAGCCGAATTTCTTTGATTTCACTAATGGATTTCGAAGTTCGTGAATAATACGGTAATTCATGAAACGATATTCCGATTGGTTCAACTAGCGATCGACGGTAATATTTCAGCGACGTATTAACGAAGCTCCCAAGACCAACCGCGATGATCATTATGGCACCGCGTGGAAACCCGTTCCACTTTGACTTGATTTAATTTTTTTTTTTTTTTCTGACTTTTTTCTTTCAATCTGAATTGAATTTTTTCGCGAATAATATTACAAAACCGACGAATCAACGGTTGTAAATTGATAAAAAAAAACGTTTTGAGGGACAGACAACATCAGATTCAGTAACGACATCTCGCGCAAGCCAAAAATGAAGGGAAAATGGAAAGTATTAAACAAAAACAAAAAAGGGAAAAAAAAGAAGCCATTAAAAAGGAAAAGGGTAACTATTTTTTCCAGTAATGACTCACGAGCGTTACTGTAGTTGAAACATCGAAAATAGTCGACTGCACCCCAAAAAAAATAATATAAATGATTCAAATTTTAAATAGATTTGCGTATTCTGGATATCGGCGTTTGCGATTAGTCGCAAATCGGAAATATCGTGAAATCGAAAAAGGGTAACGGCGGTAGACTTTGGTAGTTCAGCTGTTTATTAAACCGGGTAGGTGTCATCGGTGGGACGGCATTCGTCACTTAACTGAAATATTAATCAGAAATCGAATATCGCTTGTACCTTCAGAAATGATTTGTGGATAAATCATTTTAAAAAAAAACCGGTCACCAATATCCTCTTCAGATCCCCACTAGGGACCGTTTAGTATACATTATGAAAAACTTGATTCCACGATATCCTACATCAGAGGTATATGGGAGACCTGTTTTTTAATCAAACCAATAATGATCGAACGGCATGCGAAACAGACTGATTGAACAACACTCTATTTTGTCGGATCACTAACCTGCTCCACAAAATTGCATGTTTTTGGATGTGCAGATATCACGCATCCAAGTTTGAAATGTTAAAAGGGCATATAACAGTGAGAACGTTTGCTCTCTCCACTCTGCCAGTTGAAGTTTGGGGCTTACGCGGCGAACGATGAAAATGAAGTAGGATACTGAACAATTTTTAAAGTTTAGGTATGCGCTGGTTTGCCAATTCACGCGAAATGGACCCTCTTTATTTCTGGCAACAAATACAAGCGTCGGAAGCTGTGCGCTCTCGGTAATTTGGATTTATCGGACTTTCGACGGACTATATCGAGGATTGACTGTAGTAAAATAGGATGTGAGGTGTATGAGCGTAGCTATAACGGAAAGTAAAAGGCGCAATTCGTATGTTTTCATTATTTATATTTCGGTACCGTGTTCGATTATTTCCGCTGATCAGATCTCTACAGTTGCTTGTGGCCTACGACGTTATTTTTCGATGCAGTTTTGATTATACGGTCGAATAATGTTTGGTTACTTTTTAATTAAACAGTAAAAATTATCAAGCAATCTGATTGGTTTTGGGTTTCGTCTGGGGCGCTGAAAGCTCGAAAGTTTCAAAAAAATACATTTTTTTCGGTCATGTGATACATCAATGGAAAGATCAACATTGTGTTTCATGTGCTGAGGATTCGGTATGTATTATATGAAAAACAAAAGACAATATGAAAGAATGCGATCCATTTTTTAATAATAAAATGTAACACAAATTTCTGTAAATGTCCTATAATCAAGATATTGAATAAAATAAAGCAAAATAAAATACAATTCTAAATTTATTGTTTTTCATTGAAATACATAGTAAAAAGTCCAGACTAAAAAATAAAAAATAAATAAAATAAAAAAAAACTTTTCAAAAATAGCCCTTTATTTATGCACTAAAAACAAGCATAAAATAACTTTATTAGTGTGCGACTGTCAAATACGCATCTTATCATTTAAATCTGAAACTACAGAATATTCTGAAAAATAAAAGCGGGGGCCGCAGATTAATAATTAAATATTAATATTATAATACATCCTAAGCAAAACTACAATCACTATTTAATGTTGTTCCATTGTTGTACATCACAATACCGCACACGCCGAATATTTTTTTATTTTTCAGAATATTTTGTAGTTTCAGATTTTAATGTTAAGATGCGTACCTGATAGTCATCATCATTAGTGTTGCATCTCCCATTCGCGAGGTTGCACGTCACGAATATTATAAATTCCTGCATCTGGCTAATTTTGTTAGTAGGAAGAAGTCTTTAATTCCTGTGTTCGTATTCATTTCCATTCTCCTTCTTCCTCTTGGAGCTTTTCCTTTAATTTTCCCCTGTGTGACTAAATAAGACTTCTTCTCTAATTTTGTGTGCAATGTATGCAATTTTTCTTCCTCTTATATCGTCATATAAATGCAACTTATCTACTTTACACCTATTCATCAATCTGGTAGTCGCACACTAATAAAGTTAATTTTTAGTGCATAAATAAAAGGCTATTTTTTTTTAAAAAAAAAAATTATTTCGCTTTCGAAATTTAAACAGTTTCTACATCGTTGTAATTTTTTTCTTGTTTTTTATTATTGTATATATTTAAATAAATACGTCTTTATAGATGTATATATATACATCCCCCTAAAACGGATTAAATGAGATACTTGATTTATTTACTTGGATTTTATATTAGCCATTGGGCACCCAGCAAGGTATTTGAAACTTTACTTCGACTTTCTTGAAAACTACCGGCAATACGAAAAGTATATGTTATTTAAATTGAATTTTGCCGTAACGTTGCACATGTAAAAATTTAATAACGAGATTTAAAATGTTCTACAAAATTTCCGAAACGTAGTTATTGAAAATTTGTATATAAAACAGTTTGAGTTACGTAATAATTCTTTCGATAAGAAAAGCGACACTTTCTCACTAAACTTGCGTGAATGTTTAGCGCTGTAACGATAAGAACAAAAAAAAAGGGGATTGTAATAGTCGTACGGATTTCTTTCAAAAACTACGACAATTTTTTTCTTTTTTAGCATATATTTAAAAAAAGGTAATGAAATCATCTAATTAAGGTGAGTAGTCCAAACAAAAAGTTGTTTAAAAAATCTGATTTTACAATTCATCCTTACTAACTTTTGTTGGCAGATTTGCCTGACGGCTTGTTTAAACGGTATCACAAATATCTGAAAAAATTAGAAAAATCGTGTCGCCGTTATTGCAGATGCACGTCAAGAAGAGCCGGGCAGAAAAATTTTACCGACGCGGAAAATACTTATCAAGTAGCTGTTGCTCGTGGACGTTGAGGCGAGATGTTATCACTTTTACTGCTTAAGTCGTACCGACCGTAGTTCTCATATTAGCGTGCGAATCGTTTTTAAAGGTGGGGTTAGCTGAGAAAAATGCAGCGATATAAGACATTTCCCGGCAGACTTAAGCCCCTGGTTTATTGTAGATAACGGTTTTCCAACAACTATGTAGTATACTAGCGTCTTTCGGATTGAAGATTTTGCTCCAGCATTGGTGCTAAATGGAAGTTTGCGCACCGTAAACGCGTGAAATAGTTATCGAGAAATTATATAACAACATGCCCCGTATTTGTAAAAATTTTCAGAGATTAAGCATTAATTATTAATCGGGAAAAATGTAAGACGTTTCTCGACAGTTCGAGAACAATTCGACGAAGAAAGATGCAATACTCGTTCCATTTTCAAAGCGCTTGATTGCTTAAGATGATTTAAATAAAAAAAAAAAATCAATTTCGGTTCTTTTATCACCTTTTTTTATTTCTACGTGGACTCGAGTGTCGCGTCAATGTTTTTTAATTTTATACGCATTTTACGTCCCATTATGAGCATATGAATCACGTCGTGAGTGAAATTTTCAATTTTACCGCGTACACAGTCCGAATGCGTTATTGTGTAATGAAATTATATAATCATCGTGGTTATTCTATTTTCGAAATTTAAACAAGAGAGAGAACTGATAACAACCAATTTGTTTCTAATTTTTGTAATGCATTAATTAGTGTAATGTTCGATTTCAAGAAGTTTGTGCCGGCTACAGAAAATTGTATTATATTTTGTAATGCTTTAGTTACCGCGTCTCTCGGGTTGAAACGCGGAAGAATTAATTCACAATAAATTTTAACTATTCAATATTTGAAGATGTAAATGAACCGAAAGAAGTATATATAATCATTTACATTCGAGAGAGATTGGTTCAATTTCATTTAGGTAACTTTATCTCGTTATCATTATTAAGATCATTAAAATTATCGAAATCAACGGATAAATGGAATTTATAGCGGCATTAAATATCGATTTCAAATTTCACCGTATAAATCGTAACTATTAAATAATATTATTCGAAAGATCGAAAAAAAAAATCTTAACAATATCGCAAGAAAACTCCGTGCTTCAACATCATTGCAATTAATTTTGCATACAATGTGCGAAAAAATATTTTTTTTTCATCGGTTTTTAAGTGAATTTTTTTTGCTTTAATTTCATCCGTCTTTGATGACGTTAATTCATTTTTTTTTTTTTTTTATTTTAAAAGCTACAATCGACTGTACGCGTCTCAAGTAGTCGAAATACCTGGTTACAAATATTACGTAATAATGCGGCGACAAAAACGTATACCATCGCGAACTCATCAGCTGAGTATTTATATAGGGGCATCGAACTTGGGCGTGCGAAATTTAAAATTAAAATAGTATTAATTTTAATTAGTGGCTTTCTTTTAGTTTTTTTTTTTTTTTTGAAAAAATATGTATTTATAATTTTTTACATACAAAAATTTTCGTCAAGCTAAAACGCTTGTCGACTAATTATCTCCTATTGAACATTTTACCATCTTAAATTAACTTATACATATACATGATCGTGTAATATTTACTTAATCTATCTATTTTACTTATCAATAATTACTAATTTATTTCTATTTTCTATATTCAGTTTTTTTTTGTTTTTTTTTCCTAGCTTTTTTTGTTGCGCTTTGTCTTTTTATTTTATGTTTATTATTTTTTTTATATTTTCTTCTTCCTGAAGCCATTCCTTTATTTTCCTTTTTCTTTCCCCTATTTTTTCTTTCTTTAAGTTAGCTCACCTGTTACAAAACAGACCATCTATAAGAAAACAAATCTTGTAAAAATGGCGACTTATTTTTTTAAGCGAATCCGAACAAAAAGTAATAGCAAAAAAACACAATTATTCGTAAAATTAAATTCTCGAAAGCTGCCTGCTAAGACTTTCTAGCTCTTTAAGTTTCAATAGTAATTTAAATTTTGCGAATTACAGTCGAAAAGAAAAATTTAATGACAAGAAATCGGTCGAAAATTTACCGGAGGATGTGTGGATTTTTTCAAATTCGGCAGAATAGTTCCTTGAAATATTGTGTGTAAAATAATAAATGCGCGCACAGTGAACTGAAAATCAGTCGATTTCGCTCGCTCGAAACTGGTTTTGAAGAAAAGGTGAAGAGATTTTTTTTGCCACCGGAAGGAGTTCACTTCAGATAGCGTTGTAGGTATTTTTCCTAACCGACAAATTGAAGGAAAAATATCAGTACTCTTTGAAAGTATCTTTTCGGTACTGCATTATGTACTTCGGAGTTGCCGAAAAATAAAGTATCTGCCCCTCCCTCCGAGTTTCTAAAATTTCACAAAAATTTTTAGCCAATTTTCTAAGCAAATGCTTGCCTCATTTTTCGAACGTTACACCAAAAGGAGGGGAATTTTAAAACAAAAGCCGAACGAAATAAAACACTTCTTAGAAATCCTTATGTTTGTTTCCTTTCCGTTTTTTCAACTCGCGTAAAATTCTAAAGAAAAACGCGCGATACACCTCGTATGACTTCAATGTTCACAATTACTGATAACGGAAATAGGTAATGTACAAAAGAAACAAAAATTAGATATGGGAAGTATTACAAGGGTGGTCCGTATCGGGCCCGTATCGGGCCCGTATCGGGCCCGTATCTATGGAATGTAGTTTTTTCTTATTTATATAAGATGGTGTTACCTAACGATGTTAAAATATACCTTTATAGAGATAATTTTGCGACTTGTAGATAGAAATGAAAAAGTTTTATAGAAAATAAGATAAATTTAGTGTACATAGAAATAGCGAAATGGCTTAACAAATTTAACCTTAAGATTAACGAAACTAAATCTAATTATATGACATTTAATAAAAAATATACTAATAGACCATTAAATTTAGAACAGTACAGTTTAAAGATCAACTATGTAAAACAAATTGAAAAAACTTGGGAGTAATAATAAACAGTAATTTAAAAAATTTCACGAGCATTTTAATTACATTAAAACCAAAATAAGCAAATTCATAATAATATTTAATAAGAGTTGTATAATAATCGAAAATGTATAAATTATAACAAAGGAGTTACGTTGTATAAAAGTGTAATTTTACCTAACACATACTTCATAATAGTATCATCATATATGTAGAAATGTTTAAATAATTTCAAAAGATGTTAAAAAGCTTTCAAAGGCTTGTGTAAAAATGATTAAATATCATATAGAACAATCAGTTGTTTGTCGGCCATCGTTATGGCTGGTATTAAGCCGATTGAATATGAAATACAAAAACATACAAGCTCGGTGGTGGCAATTAAAAATAATATTAATATAAATCATCCGTTCAATAACGTAATGGTATAAGGCACCATTTTTCGAATATGAAGATAAATTATATTTAAAGTAAAACAAAAGAAAAAAAAAACTTACGGATAAATTTTATATAAATAAATTTCAAGAAATATGGAATAATTATAGTGGAACAACGTATCAATTTTTTCGCAAGTATAATAGATTTAAAAATAATCAATATACGCTAAGTTTTTTTAATGTCCAATTTATAACAGGGAACAGTCTATTTAAGGTATATTTATGTAAATTTAAGATTTCTGGTTCTGAAAACTCTGTAATATTTCATTTTAGAGATGAAGTTTTTCATATACTATAAGGATGCAATTATAATAATAGACACTCTGTAATTATGATATAAAACAACTTGTACAAAATTATCATAATAAATTTAACAAATTTGCAATTGGAGAAATAAAATTCCGGAAAGATAATGTACATTTATATTATTAAGTAAATAGTAAAGATATATAGAAACTGTAAAATGGAAATTAATATAATAACATCAAATACTTAACTGGATGGATTGCATTAGTTCCATTATTATAATAAATCAATATTTTAGTAAATAAATGTTCCCTGTCCGAAATTTCGGGAATGGGGGGAAAAAAAAAATAAATCACGGAATTTTTTATTTTGCATAGCTGGATCGTTGTTTAAATCAACGTTACCTTCGCACAAAATCTTTCATCAGGATTCTTGGAAACATTTTCTGATATTATTTAGCGGTTTAACACGACATACTTTAGTACTTCAGTATTATTAGATTAATACTACCGAATTTATTTTTAAATTACAATTTATACGCACAAGTTACACTTTATTCTTCACCATTATAGGTTTGTGACGATTTTATCATTTTCGCTCGATTTTTTGCAATTTTGTTTTCACTTCAATTCTAATTAAATCTGAAATTCAACATTTTCCGTTGCGTTATATTTAACATTTTTATTTTCCCCGTAAAAACACATCCGGTTCCTTAGTTTATGAATAATTTTATGTTTTTTTTTTTTTGTTTTTTTTTTTTTTTTTATTTGGCCCCGGTATTTAGCCAGTTTTTACTCAATCGAAGTATGTTTATATCTTAAATACATCGACACAATTGTTTTTTGGAAATCGGTATAATTCTCCATAGCTGCTTTTGATGTTGGTTCCCTGATTATTTGATTTTAATATGAATTAGCAGCGTATTACATGTTCGGACGATTCCTTTTTACAATTCTTCTCTCTGTTTTTGCAATCTCAAAATGCTAAATGGATCCTTATTATTCTCCGCATTCACATATATCTGAGCTAATTATATTTAGTTTTTTTAATTTTTCGAGAGTTAACGCATGTCCCGCCCTTAGTCGTAGCGTGGTTTTTAAATAAAATCTCTTTCTGAGCTTAACCAAATATAATTTTTAATACGTGTCATTTTGGATGTTATAGTAATATTTTTCGCAATTTATACTAATATTTTTGTATCTATATTCCTAATCTATAAAACTTTTACACTTCAGTGTGTCTACTTTTAAACTCTTTCCAAGGATATTTTATCTTTATTTGTTGTTGGTTAATATGATCTTCGTAAATCGGTCGACAATATAATATCCTTGTATTCCGTTGTAGAATCCACTTAAACACACTATATTATTATTGTTCTTATTTAGAGTCTACCACACAATTTTTCACCATATTCCATAAAATATTATCCCGTTTGTCTGCCCTGCTATTAATTTTGCGGATTGCTGCTAACGAATCTGTTGTCATTAATATTGTATTTTTTGTTATAATTTTCCACGACACAACTTTCTGGATAGCTATAACATTCCAGCAGTGCATAAGGAATATAACGGAGGAATTTTAAATTTTCTTTTAATATTAAACGTTTTACCATTCAAAGCTACAGAACAGCGTCGTTCAACCGAGTTTATCGATGTGTCCATATATATATATATATATATAAACTCAGCCATTTTGGCCTCGCAAGGAGCTGTGCCCCTTGACCCTTCTTGCTTTCATTTCTGTCTCTTTCTCTTCTATACTTTGTATAAAATGATCAAAATTTATAACGTAATTCTTACTGGCATCAACACAAAAAAAAATAAAATAACATAACCACAAAAATCCTATTATAACATTTAACTTTCATTACATAAAATTAAGACATTTTTTTAATTACATTTTTCGTTACATATTCATTGCATAAAATTGTGACATTTTTCTGGGACATTTTTTTGGGACATTTTTTGGAATGGGGGTTAGCCTAAGAATTAAGTTGTAATTAATATATATATATATATATATATATATATATATATATATATATATACTATTTGTTGTAATCTGGAAATTGTCTATTATTTCTTCCAAAAGATGCACTATTAATATTGGTCATCAGTAAACTCTAGCCGAAAAATCGGTATCTATCCCATCGCTAATATATTTATACGGTATTATAATATAGTAACTTAATATTTTTAGTTCGTTATCACAACTATCAATTAAAGATGGACGTGTCAACCAGCATCGACTATCTGCGATGTCGTACGAATATAATTGCCGTATCAGTTTGTGTTTAACGGATGATATCGATTAGACTTGCATTTTAGGTAAAATTTATCACTGACTAAAATTGTAAATATGAAGATATTGGAAGTTTAGCCGCTTAGACTCTCGGATTGTATGATTGGGGCCTGATTTTAATATACCTAAAGCCATCTTTAGTGGAGCGTTTCTAACGTTTTCATCTTTGTTTTATTAAATATAATTGGCCCTGGATAATCCATTTATGCCCGCATCAACGTTCTATATATTTTAAAATATTTGTTTTCGGATGGCTACCCCATCTGGTTCGATTTAGGGCTCTCAGAATATTTAAAGTACGCTTTTACATCTCGTCATATTCCGAAACAATTTCTTGTCGAAGTCTACTCCTAGGTATTTTATAGTTTCGTAGAAGTGAACTGATTTTTACCTTTAGACTTAAATTTATTTTATGCCTAGTATGAAAATGGTGCCTTTCGTTTTATTTCAGTTGCTGCAATTCGATATCTTTTCAATTGCTACAGTAATATATTTTGTAGCCGTACATAGCTGACGACGCATATATCACCATATCATCTGCACACTGTACAACTCGAGTATTTCTTGAAGATATTTCATCAAAAATTCCTGTATATATATGGCGTATGAAGTTGCACCTAACACCGATACCTATTTCTTTATTGCATTGTACACTACTTCGTAATTTATCTGTCCCCGATATTTTACGGTAACGGGGTATCTTTAAGATAATTTATAATCCAATTTATAATATTTTTTAAATTCTCTATGAAAATAGCCGAATCATTTAAAGAGAAGAAACAGTTAACTATCAAAGCGAAAAAAAAAATTTAAAAAAAAAATTGTTGTCAACAAATTTACGCGTTGATTTGTTTTATATACATTTTTCTCATGAAACTATCGTTCGATTATTCTAGTTCCGATAATCGGCATAGTTGGCCGATTTAATTTTTGCTCTGCGATAGGATAGTTCGCATTTGCTAAAAATTTCACTCTAATAATGTCGTTGCTACCTTGCGACTGGAGCCTGGCGTTATTACAGTGTCAACTTCCAAGGTTGTCTGACCAGCAGTCGAACGTAGTCGTCGAAGAACTGGATTTCATGAGCGCTGTTAATTAGCCTTCATCGATCATATCTCTTGATATGGGCAGCTGTTTCGAGTAAAAAGTAACACAGTCCCAATTTTGCACGCAGCCTCTTGATTTTTCCTCTTCATCAACAGGTTTGGCGCTACAATGTATATGGTGCTTCCAAAATGTGATTATTGATCTTAACAGTTAGGACGGTAGGTATATTTTTTATAGCAGCGGCCGTTTGATCTGCCGTTATTCTGACTCGAAGCTAATGGATTTTCCGTTTTTTTTCTTCTTTTCTTCATGTTCTTTTTCTTCCGATCACAGGGACCGGTTGATTTTTGCCGCTATTTATTTTGCGTTTTCCCTTATTAAAATAGCTTCCAAAAAAACTCGTAGGATTCTATCGTTTGTCGATCTCCACTCTAATGTATCTTACTTCGAGCTAGGAAGCGGCTTGTTCTGAAACGTCGCGACCGGTTTCGTTCAAAATTCCAACTGGACGACACATTCTGCCGATTGCAAATCGACGAAATAAGCCACTACGACTGACTGAAACATTTGCTTTCGTGCAAATTACGCATTTGGCGGTACGATGAATGTGCGAAACGTTTTCAAAGCAAATGCGGGTTATATTTTATAAATTTTCCTCCGTTTTCCGCGTGTGTTTTTCATGAACATATCCCCCCCCCCTATCATCAGATAAACTTTGAATAATGTTCTTTCGCTTAAAGAGAGCACTTAATAAATTGTTCGCATTGCTTTGGACATGTGTGCGAGACATTTTTAATATTCCGTTTCGGCTCTGTTAATCTGGGGGCTTGAGGAGAAGCGGAAATCGTAAAACAACGATCTATTAAAAAAAAAAAGTAGCTTACAATTTGCAACACACGAAATTTAAAATAGAAAACGACTTAATCGCAGACGCGCCCCACTTACTGTCGAGTAAAGCAGTCGTCTGAAGGCTTGGCTTGATTGTATTATGTGCCTTATTCATCCCATTTTCCACCGATCCTAGCCTGACAGTGGTTTTAGCGTCGCTGTTTTTCCTTCGAAACCTTTAATCGCATAAACAGCAATCGTTAGCGCCCTCTAATCGCGCTACTTTGAACTCTCTCAACTCTCTGAATTTTTGAAGAGGTCTGCGCGGGAAATAAAAGTTTCCCAGTTTCAAAATATTAAATTATATATATCGCGGTACGTCCCTCTGTCAAACATTTTTAGCGATCGGTTTTTAGATTAATTTTCCACTTAAAATTTCTCGAGTATCAAAATTCCGTTTGTCCCGCTACTTCACTTTACATATGTGTGCGATGTTTCTTTTACATCTCTTCGAATGATATTTCACGTCCTTTATCAACGCTGCTCGCTGCTGGCGTGTCCAAAACAAAAAATTAACAACTAATAAACGAACACATCTTTTTTCCCCGTGAGAAAAAATAGCTATAGCTGTTGTTGACGATATTGCCTAATTAAGCTTTTCATAATTTACTTAAGATGCGTGTGTCCTAATCTTAAGAGAATATTCTAGGTCAGATCTTTTCTCCTTTTCGGATGTTCCGTCCTTATTTTTACCATCCAGGTTACTCTTCTCTCTGATGTAATTAATTTTCACATATTATTAGGTGCCTAGCAGCGGGACACCGACTTGAACCTAGAGGCGATATTAAATGGACATCTCGTTGGAAATTAAATCAGTACCTCCTAGTGGCGGATCACGGGGAGGGGATAGGGTACATTCCCCCCGAAAGAACTGAAACCTCTATGAAAAAATTTGTTATAACAGAGAAACTCAATTTATGCTATAAAAAATTTGTATAAATGTTACCACCTATATGGATTTTAATGATTAATTAAACGCAGTGAAAAATTTTAATGATTTAATAATGTACCTTTGAAAGTAGTTCCTAAAAAAAATTAACTTCAAATATATTTAAAAAATAATTATTAAAACTTTCCCGAACATAAGTAATATATACATACATACACATATATTATATAATATATATATATATATATATATCAGTGGCGAATCCACGGAGGGAGAGGAGGATAGGAAACATCCCCCCCAAAAGAACCAAAGCTCTATGAAAAAAATTGTTATAACAGAGAAACTCAATTTATGCTATAAAAAATTTGTATAAATGTTACCACCTATGGATTTTAATAATTAATATTTAATACTATTTTCTAGTAAAACTATTAATGTTCTCTTTTTATTCTGTTTTAAACACAATACTGTCGTCGATATTTTTTGCCTTTTTTATTTATTTTTAATTTTTATTTTGTAATTTTAATTAAAAATAGTAGTTCAATGAAAAATATATACATATATTTAAACTTGCTCGTGAACAAAGAGAATTCGGATCGGATTACTAACAAAAATAAAAAAGAAGTAAAGTGTCTAATAAGAGATACTATCTTTCTTACTATTTCTAAACATATTTAAGGTATAATTCTATAATTTCGTTTTATTTTTTTCATAACTAAAAATAAAACAAAAGTTAAATTAAAAATTGTACTAATTATATATTTTTAAAACAATTTCTATAAAGGTCGCTATTTGATTTTGTTTATGAAACAAGGGCTATTTCTCCAATTTTCTGCTTATCGTAGAAGATTTTACGTAATTATATAATTTTTCCCCCAAAATGTCCTTCTGGATCCGCCCTTGGTACCTCCTACCTTTGGTGTGCTTTTTTTTTTTTTTTTTTTTTTGCGCTGAAGTTGGGAAAATCCTTTCGGACGATAGAGGCACCGTCGTGCCCCTCTGTGTGGTGTCCCCACTAAAAACCCAACTCCGATCAAGGAGGATTCTTTATGTCGCCCTGGAAACCGCTCTCGCATTACTTCAGGGCGACCCTCCTTCGTATTAGTTTACATTGGCTCTGTTATCAGTACCTGCGTCCAGGTCGCGCTTTTTCTGCCGCAGCAAGGATTCTATATGGTGTGCAATCAGTGACCATGTTTCCTCACTGCTTAGCATTCTCTCTATGATGTTGTATTTAGTGAGAATGCCTACTTTTATTTCGAGCTCTAGTCTCTGGCGTGTCCAATGGGGACAGTGGAAGAATGTGTGCTCCGGATCGTCATTATAGAAGTCACAGTAGATGCAATTCGGGCGCTCCGCTTTTCCAAATCTCTTCAAATATGCTCTGAAGTAGCCGTGCGCTGTGAGAAACTGGGTAAGGTAGAAGTTAACCTCACCCAGCTTCCTATTTATCCACACTTCTATATTTGGGATCAGCTGCGCAGTCCATCTGCCAACGACTTCTTCATTCCATCGTTGTTGCCAGCTGTAGATGGTTAGCTGACGGATCGCTGCAAAGCGATTGATGTCAAGTTGATCTAATTTCTTGGCCTCCCACATGCGTTTCCTTTCCTTGGCCAATAGATCGATTGGTGGTGTGCCACTCACTACAAGTATATTATTGTGACATATGTTTTTATGGTGCGCGAAATGAAATGCGACTATTTCGATTTTGAGGTAAAAACGTGAACCCAAACTGTAGATCGTAAATGGAATGAAATATTTCCGTCATTGTGTACATACGAATAAGAAGAATAACACTTTTGTGCGAAGTACGCACTTTGCAGAATGATCCCCGGTCGAAAGGCATATCCGTGTGGAAACAAAAATCTAAACATGAGAACCGAGTTCCGGCTTACATTTTGCCGCCCGTAATTGCCGAATTTCCGAAACGCTATAATAAAGATGAGTATCACACATAAATCACCACCAAACGTTCTTTTATTTATTTTTTTTCTTTTCCGTAATCTAACATCTTAAGTTGTTTCTCTGCTGCCTACCTTTCACTGTTACGCAAAAGAACAGAGTTAACCGGTACGGACGAATCGGTAGATTTCGAAAATCCGTTAAACCGATTAATCAACTTCCTACCTTAGCCTTCTGAGGGGGAACACGTATTTTAATTATTTCGCTCGAGATTAATGTAAATTTTATAAAGAGCGTAACTCTATTCGCTATAGAGAAAGAGCTCAGCGTAAAGCAGAAACGACAATTAATTGTATATGGGGGATCTTTCGTTTATATCGCATACGGCGGATCAACTGTTCTTCTCACCTGTTAATAATAATTTATATACGATATGTTAACGAGTTATTAGTTTAATTCTTTCGAAGACTACTTACTTTTTGGTAATTTTTATTATGTGTTAACAGAATTGCGCGGTATTTTATATGTTTTCGAGATACCTATCTAGAATTCATGTGTTAGTTTTTAGTAACATTTTTGTTTTTGGTTCGTTTGAAATTTTACTTATTTTCAAGATGTGCAATATTTTATGAATTTATGGAAGTTGCATTAAACAGAGTTGACGAGTTCGTCGTTAACGCGAGAAAGAAGAGTAGATGAAAGAAATGTGTTTGTATAATTGCAGGCAAGGCATTAATGGAATACCTGTGTGGGGATTTCACTTTCGAACGAGTAACGTTTAAAAAATAACGACAGTATTGCCACATAAATGAGGTCTCGGTCTATTTCTGCGAAGAAAATACTTAAAAAACGAACCGATTTAATAATATAATAAAGAGAACGATTTATTTTATCAGAAATGCGCGTCCATTCTAGAATTTAATTTGTAGAAGATGACACGTTCCGGTTGTTGTTGTTACTCTCATCAGTAAGTTGCCGATAACTACCGATAAAATTTCTAACGAAAACGAAATATGTAGCATAAAGTTACGATTTATTAAATGCTCGCTGTAACCGGGCGACATATTTAATACACATCTAAGCTACTCGTCCCCTGTATAAAGTGTGCAGATGTTTATGATAAGGTAAATTGGGGGGCCACATGAGTTATTACGACTGAACAAATACCATCAACAGAAACAAAATTTGCCCCTGCTGCAGTAGTTAGATATAAATAAATAAATGCGAAAAACAGAAATATATTTTAATTTAATTAAAATCAAAAATAAAAACCAACCGACACGTTTTGTAATTCATGGCTAATAATTAATTAGTAATCGTGATTACCGAATACTTGAAAACATTTCGATTGATTTCTATTTATTTCATACATTAGAATTCCTTTTCCGTTTTTTGTGTTTATTTATATTTAATGAAGGAACTGCGTTTTTATTAATATTAACTTTAGTATATTAGTATTAATTATGCAGAGTGAATTTGTTGTAGTTTTTTTCGTTCTAAATTTAATCGAACTGCTTACACTTAAAAATTTAAATCATCTTTCTCATTTTCTTCATTAATATTCGAATAGTTGCAAAACTCGACCGGTTGATTTGTTCACAATTCTGCGCATATTCGAAAATTTTCAAATAAAAGACGTTCTCTTTTCATACCATTTCAATTAATCCTTCCTATTTGTTTTTGCCATGTCCCGGAAACCATCCTTCCCTTGAACACATATTCATTAACGTACAAAGATATCATCGTGTAAAGGCAAATTTTTTATTCTGGACTTTAAAAGTGAAATTTGTTCTATGACTATTCTCAATAATGTTTCGAAATTTTTTTCACTAACCTTCCCTCCGCAGGAGCATGTAGAGACATTGGTGTGATCCTGTAAAACCGCTCACAATTTCAAAGTTAATGAATTAATTATCTCCGAATTATTTTAAAAGAGTTTATAACTTTTTTTTTTTTTTTTTTATAATAAATTTCTTTGAATTTATAAATTTAAAAAGGCTATCCTATAATTTTTATCAAAAAATATTCTTCGAATTTTAAGCACTGCGTAAATATTTATTACAGGCACATATACAATATGATCGAAATTAATGAAAGTAATGACTTTTTTATATTACGTTAATTCCTTTCAAAGAAAAATGCTGAAACCCGTTATTTCGCCGATAGTGCCTTTAAAAAAGAGAAATTACATTTCTTTCTAAAATTTTGTACTTTTTTTATTTTTTTAATATATATATATGATATATATATATATCATATATACGTGTACATACATTTTTGGTTTAACATTAACATTCCAGTAGTATAAACAGATCGATAATTTGAATCATTTTCAAAATTAATACAACTGTAGAACAGCGTTTTGTAACGTTAGTGATATGAATTTTTCAGTGAGTTAGTATTTCGTATATTATACGAAAAAAAAAACAAAAAAAAAACATATTTTGATTTGAAAAACTAACAACGAGCATAACCGGCTTTCAATATTTTTCCGTACTAATTTGTCTTTCTTTCGAAACGCTTACAAAAATATTTACTCGATCAATTCGAAGAAAATAAACAAAATGTGGTCGCGGTTCAATTATTCTTTTTTATCGATTTTACCTTGATGCGTATGTCGATCGAAAGTTTATATCGAGTTATTTTTCATTTTGATTTTTAATGCTGCCGCTTTTTTATATAAAATTTTTCTGAGCTGTTTATGTATCGTGTAGTACGTATAAACAATTACACTCTAAAGTGGGAAAACGATTAAATTTTTATTTTTTCGCAACATGCATATTTCACACACCTCTGTCAGACTTGAAAAGTTCGTTGTTTTTTATTTTTTTAAAAATTTTATCTTTATTTTCTAGAAAATTCTAGATCATCAAAGGAGATAAGTGAATGAGAGTTATTTGTGTATGAATATTGCAATTGGCTATTGTACTATTCTGATGGGGGGGCGGGGGGGCGTTGACATCATATGAGGGTGGCTTTTCGAGCTTCGAGGTTGAGATAATGAACCAGAGTTGGAACTATATTACAAGTTAGAATTTAAACGGTTTGTGTCTCCCTGTCGTCGAAATTCGCCAAATTTCTAATAAATTAAATAGCCGGAATGCGATTCCATTGAACCTGTGAAATTTTGGAATGCGATTTATAGTAAGAAAAGCGTATAGAGAAAGTTTGATAACCGAAGAAATTAGTGAAGAATAAAAAAAATACGCGTTAACTGCGAGTGATTACTTTAAATATACTTTTAGTACTTCATCGGTAATTAAACTTTTTCCATTACAGGTTTCGCTACCTGCGAATGCGAAAGAAATCATTGTTATATTTATATTACGACCAAACACAAATCCGATATACTAAAGGTTTTCCAAAAAGACCATTGCGAAATACATGAAATTTCTCGAACTAATGAAAACGGGTAAGTCTGAACCGTGCCAGTTTGGTTTCCAATCAGTAAACGATGTAGAGTTACACAGATCGCTTACTGACGGCTTTCAAGAACATCATAACTGCAAAAGAAGTTCATCATGGATATCTAATGCTTAACTAGCCGTTTTGGAGTGAAGAATTAAAATGGATAAAAAAAAAACAAAAAAATGACAACATTTGCAGTAAACAAAAGTTTTTTGTCTGTCAATGAATTCAATAAGACATATAATAAATGGATAAATTGTCACAAACAGAAATGTATTAATTAATTAAAAAATATATCGTACTACCGAAAAAAAAAAACGCTATAATATCTGTTTTTTTCAATTTGTCCATTTATTAATTACATAACGTATTAGTGAAATGAATGATAATATTAATTATCGAAATTTGATAAGGTTTCCTCTAGACAGAATAGCAGTATTTAGTACTAGCCCCGAGCGTCGTTATATTTAGCATACATCGGCCATCTGGAGAACGATTCTCCGGAATTTATTTCGTCCACCAAAATCGTTAACATCTCACTCAAATTTTTTAATTATCTTTGACGGTCACACCGGAACAGTGTTCCCATCTTTCTTTTTTTTTTGATCCTTAAAATTGTTAATATAACAATAAAACTGATTTCCTTCATCAGTTTTACGATGACATTTTTTAATTAACCGGCGGTGTGATAATTGTTTCCGGTCTTTGTATGTTGCGGAGAGGTTCGAAGACACGTATTCGAGCGTCTTTCATCATCTCGACAATATTTAAGAACCTAAATATTGAACCAACGTACGCAAAAATCTATAAGATATAGTACCTGTCAAAAAGATTATGGTATTCGATTAGGTAGGTGATAAAAAAAACAACAAATTATCGTTTATTTTAAATTCAGCAAGAACACTGTTACATTTTCACGCCGAATTATAAGTTTTCTTCAGCATGTGAATAAGATGGTACTTGCCTCACGTGGGAAATTAAGTGGCGCGAAAATCTATCAAACCCATAATAAGCGGAAAAATTGTGTTTTCACGTTTTTCACTTCAATTTTTTAACTTGAATATCGGTTAATTTTTTTTTCCATTATAATCTATAACAATTAAAAGATGTCCCAGCATTTCATTATAACTGCTTTAAACACGCTTAATTGACTTTTCAGTACTCCGAATTCGTGGTATAAATTTAATTCCTAATATAATTTTATAAACCAAAGGGTAATTCTACACAAATATCAAGATTTCCCATCAGAAAGAAGCCATTACGTTAAATTGAAACTTAATTCATAAGATTTTCGGTAGATGTTACTGCTGTCGGGAACGAAATGTGGACTCGTATATACACATAAAATACACACATCAAAGTACATACCCATGCACACACCCACTTATATGTATATATATATATATATATATACACGTGCATGTGTGTGTACGGAGTTATTTAATCACTGCAACTTTTTTATGTTTGGCAAAAATTAATTTTACATGATTTTGATCATTTTTCCTTAACACCCTTAACTGCATTTGAGGTTACTAAATTGTTTCAATGGCAGCGTAGAAGTGATATATATATATCTGTAAGGATAGAATGTTAAAATGATTATGGTCGACAATCATATTTTATTTACATGTTCATATCACGATTACACAATATTTTCCGTATGTTCAGCTTACATACAGATAGCGTTTACATGTGTAGTATACGTACAGCTTAGATAACTGTAAAAAACTACAATTTATTTTTTAATGACAATGAGCGGTCTAGTATTTTTATTTCAAATACCAAACTTTATTTTTTAGTCTTAAATTTTGATAGCAACAGCAATGACTGAAGTGGCGGAATTTTTTTGTTTTTTTTTGTAATTCGACGCTTCGAATTTTAGCAGAAATCAGCCCTCTAAACAAAAATCATCTGTCCGTTAAATTAAATTGAGACATAAACTGATAATTTTTTGGTTTTAGTTTGAACTGGTAAAATATTATCTGCACGAGGCAAACGGAAGTTTTAAACAGGCAGTTTTATAACTTTTATAAATTTGATTGTGTCACGCTGTTTATGTAGCTATTTATTATTCGCGTTTTTTTTTAAAATGTATGATGTACATAATAATATTGCAGTATGGAATATTATAGGTTTGAAGAGTATTGAGGTTGTTTTTCCGTACTTTATTTTACAGTTGCTAATACGAAGTTTATTGATTCAATACCTGTCGCCGAAGTTAAAATTATCATTTTAGAAGCTGAAATTAAAAATTTGGTATTTTTTTATTTTATTTTTTCCGGCTTCGACAGCGTACAGTATACTTAGTGTTTAAATGTAACCTATAATATGTGTTGTTTGTTTACAATTCTACAATTCATCAAGTAATACGTAATTTGTTTTCGAAATTAAGGGATAGCTTGAAAAACCGTTTTCTATGAAAAATTTAGTAATCACTTTCTAATTGATTTTTTATGTTTTGCAGCGATCAATATACTCAGCATCATCATCTATGCAAATTCTTGATGCCTTTATATAATAATAGTGATGTATGCATTGCTGAGAAAATGTAACTTCGAATCGACTACTTTACATTACTCATTGCAGTTATGTGTACTGTGATCCGGGGAGTATTTTTGTTAGCAAATTAATTAATAATGTTTTTCTCTTCCGAAAGCTTCTAACCGTTTCTTGCCTAACTTCCTTTTCACATAACGCTGAAATTCGTTTTGATTTGCATTCTAACAGTTCGTAATATTTTGATAAAACATGCGTTTCTTCGAGATGGTGAAATATACTATTTTAGTTCACTTGAAAGACTAAAACACGAAAAAAAAAAAAAAATCTAAATATTTTTCTTAATTTCACTTAAATCACAGTAAAGATATTTCGAATTCAATAGTTTTATTTGCTTTTGACGACAAAATCGATACCTGCTAGATATTTTCCATCTTCCTGAAAAATGTTCCATACTGGAAAACAAGTAAATGCGACATCTCAGAAGGTGTTTACATATTTTTGGTTACGGAAACTCATTAGTAACGATACCTTTAATTATTCGTTTTTCGTAAGTTTCGTAATTATTACTGCTGTACTCGTTTTCCTTCTGGATGGGAGTGATGGTAGGAATGGTATATGTAAGCTACCCTTTTTTGTTTTTTTGAGTCTATACCACCGCGTTGGATACTTTTTAACTTCACGCGTTACAAAAAACGCACTAGTGGTTATCGTCAGATTAATCGTTTACAAAAAAACCGAAAGAGACTTATGGACTCCGAGCTGAATTTTTAATTTTAATACATATTATTCGCGGGGGTTCAACTAGGGAGTGTGTTTTGATAAATAAAATACGCCCCGGAAATTATTATTTCTAAAATACTACGAAAGAAAATTAAATAGAGAATATCTTATTCAAAAATTTCCAGGTTATGTTGTGTATGGCTAGTACTCTAATTTTTACAACTTTGTAATTATTTCCGTGAATACGTTTCCGATGTTTTCGTCTGAGAAAAGCAGCGGTCTCCGATAGGTGTTAGTAAAATCTTATTAGACAAACGCAAAGTTACGGTAGTCCGATGCTGTGCATGAAATTCTTGGAGGTGAGATTTTTGGCCTTCCGTTTATATGTTCGCATAGATGCGGTTGCTTTAGGAAAAGGAAAAAAAAAACGTTACAAGTTACGCTTCTTGTGACACAAATGTAACGAACCAATTTCTTTTGTGATTTAATACGTACTCTTGAAAGTAATACTTGCAAACAATTTCAGGTCATTCTGGTGAAGATTTCAAGAGATCGTTACATGCAATTTTTATTCCCTAAAAATGCTTAATAAAAAAAAATTATTGCAAGTTTAAACGCAGTGAAAAATTTTAATGATTTAATAATGTACCTTTGAAAGTAGTTCCTAAAAAAAATTAACTTCAAATATATTTAAAAAATAATTATTAAAACTTTCCCGAACATAAGTAATATATACATACATACACATATATTATATAATATATATATATATATATATATCAGTGGCGAATCCACGGAGGGAGAGGAGGATAGGAAACATCCCCCCCAAAAGAACCAAAGCTCTATGAAAAAAATTGTTATAACAGAGAAACTCAATTTATGCTATAAAAAATTTGTATAAATGTTACCACCTATGGATTTTAATAATTAATATTTAATACTATTTTCTAGTAAAACTATTAATGTTCTCTTTTTATTCTGTTTTAAACACAATACTGTCGTCGATATTTTTTGCCTTTTTTATTTATTTTTAATTTTTATTTTGTAATTTTAATTAAAAATAGTAGTTCAATGAAAAATATATACATATATTTAAACTTGCTCGTGAACAAAGAGAATTCGGATCGGATTACTAACAAAAATAAAAAAGAAGTAAAGTGTCTAATAAGAAATACTATCTTTCTTACTATTTCTAAACATATTTAAGGTATAATTCTATAATTTCGTTTTATTTTTTTCATAACTAAAAATAAAACAAAAGTTAAATTAAAAATTGTACTAATTATATATTTTTAAAACAATTTCTATAAAGGTCGCTATTTGATTTTGTTTATGAAACAAGGGCTATTTCTCCAATTTTCTGCTTACCGTAGAAGATTTTACGTAATTATATCATTTTTCCCCCAAAATGTCCTTCTGGATCCGCCCCTGATATATATATATATATATATATATATACTCGGCCACTTTGGCCTCGCAAGGGGCTGTGCCCCTTGACCTCTCTTGCTTACATTTCTGCTTCTTTCTCTTCTATACTTTGTATAAAATGATCAAAATTTACAACGTTTGGGACATTTTTTCTAATGCGGGTTAGCCTAAGAATTACGTTATAATTAATATATATATATATATATATATATATATATATATATGTATATATATTCATTTAAAACTTCATGGTGTCGCCTGTTGCCGAGAAACTTCCTTCACATTGTCTAACTTTACCCTTCTAAAGTATATATGTGTTTTCATTCGGATTAAACTCATTTCGGAGAAATTTTATTGTAAATAGTTATAGAGCCCGTTTACAATTTCAAAATTTTTATTCGTCAATTCATTTTCACCCCGATTTATTACAGAGTATATTCTAAATATTCGGAAGATAACCGATTAACAGAAATAAACCGAATGATAATATTTTTAATCAACACGTTTTATCACTGGTTCTTGTTAGTTTTTAGAATCGTTAAATTTTTCGAGCTGATTATTATTCCGAGCGATAATTAAAAAAAAAATAAATAAATAAAATTTTTATTAACGCAAGCAGTACAAAAAAAAAAATAAAAATAGTATTAGTCCCCGATAATAAATCAAATATCAAAATAGTGTTTACACTGCATGGGAACACGTAAATTCCAGTCAAGGAAATATTGAGAGAAGTAAAATTCTCACACGTTTCTCGATATCGCAATAACAAAAATTAAAAAAAAACCGAGAAAAAACGGCTTCTTAATGGCTTCCTCGCGCGCGCGATAAGTATATGTTTTTTGTTTGCGCTTTTAAATAAATTAAAAGTTGCACGTAGCGCCGACTTTTATTGCTTTTTCAAAGTCACTGAAAGGGTAATTTCTTTTATAAAAAACTTTGTTGAAAATGCCACACTTTTTTCGCTAATTTTCATTATTAATGATTTAAAATCACAAAGGGAAGAGGATGATAACGATTACACGTATTTTTCCGAACGCACCGAAATCACGATGTTGTTTTGTGCCCCACAGCCGTCTCTCAAAGCTCGCGTTCGCAATAGGTTCAATTAGGAACCAGGTGTTTAAGAGATTTTGTTCACACGCTGCAACTTCTAGCTATAGGTTTCGGAAAAAATTCGGGTTTTGGTCGGAATATTTCACGGAGTAATTGTTTTTTTAATTTTTAAGCGCGTAACTTAATTTAGGAAAAAAAGCTCGATAAAGAAACGAATTACAGCAGAGTCGGGGCGCTCAGTGCGGACGAAAAATCATTAGCTATTGTCGGTAGGAAAAGTGGTCTAGTGGACGAGAACGGGGATATTTCGAGCACAGGGCCTACCGGTCTGTCTGGCCCTATAACGAGTTATTCAGTAGGTACCTGGATGGTTTTTAATTAGGCAGAATTTAAAAAGACGAGTTCGACGCACGCTAATTAAACGCCAAACAACCAGCACACAGAGTTGCCCATTAAATCGAATAGGGGCAAATGGAAAAGATTGAAGAAGTACGTCCGCAGATTTAGCGTGTACGCTGACAATTGGCGTACTAGCAGCGGAGATGGCTATGCGCGCATACGTACGTGGAGCAGCCTATCTCTGCGACCGTATCAAATTGTAATGTATCCGGGCGTCTGTGATCCAATTAATTTACAAGCCGCGCCGCCGGTCAGTTGAAAATAAAAGACGTCCAAAGGAAAAGGCTGACACCATGGAGCTCTATTGGAGACGCGTCTCCCCGGAAAGAATTCGCCGGTCGCCCGACTTTTCAGTCACCCAGCGACCAGCCGGCCGCTCCGGGGAAATGTTGAACCTGCAGAGGATATGTTTCCAACTGAATTCCGTTTGCTTAATAAACATTTCGAACGGTTAAATCAATACAAGGCGAAGCGAGATACCGTGGACGGTTGTGGCGTACTGCTCGCGTTGTTTTTCGTTAATTTTTACCTTGTTTCAGTCTTCTGCCAGCGCGCAGATACAATTGTTTTGCCGGTGGTGCGGCTGTCTTACACGCGGGCACATGACTCTTATCAGATACAGTCTGCAGATAAAGAAATAGTAGCTGACCGTTCTCGTATGCGCATTCCAGAGATCTGTGTTGCAGCGACCAGAACAAGTCTCCGCCGATGAAGCAACAGATCGTCGTCACCTACATACGGAAAGCTACTCGGCCTCCTCTGTCCCGGAATCACTCGTGTGTGCGTCGTCCGATAAAGACTTATGGGAATCGGTCGGCCGTCCTGTCCTCTCCACCTGGTCCACTCTGTGAGCGTTTGTCTCTTCTTCTCGCACTATTCCCTTTGTACACCGTTCGTACACGCACACCTATATCATATGTGCAGTCTGATTAGCAGAGGAATAAAAAGAAATATGATTAATTCCATCGGACAGCTAAAAATCGCCTTCGTTCTTCGCGCCGCAAAAATTCACATTTTAACAAGGGCCCATATCGGCGAAGTAGATCTGCGCTTAAATTCCACTCTGTCGGATACGTTGCATTCTATGCACAACAAAATAACATCTGTACGCTCGCGCTCTCAGGAGGCGCCTTTTGTTTTTTTCGGTTTTTTTCTTTTCGACAAAAAGAAATAAAACCACTAAGACAGTTGATAACCGCTTTTTGTTTTCCGTTTTCCGTTTTCCGTTTTTTTTTTCTTCTTTTTCCTGAAACAAGAAACATATTCTTTACAAGCGCACCTCCGTACCTTTCGTTTGTCAGATGACTTTTGATCATTTTTCTGTTTGCACCACATTTTTCGTTATTTATTTATTTATTTATTCATTTTTTTTTCTGCCGAGTTTACACACGTTCCGGCTTCGTGCTGGAATGAAATTTGAAAATTTGCGTAGGTGAAATTTTTTATGAGAGCCAGTTTAGCCGAATAGCGCCTTAATATTATTTTGTTCGCAATTTTTCATGCTGGAAATCACAGCGGTTGTAAAACCGAAAAAAAACGAATACGAAAATATTCCGTTTTTACTATTTCATCAACGCGTGTACAAGTTCCGTAATCAGCAAGGCATGCAGTCGACGACAGATTTATACGAAGAGGCTCTGTTCAAAGAGATAGAGAAAGATCGTTCCATTTCTTATTTGTTTCTTTTTAATAACCGACTTCAAAAAAGGAGGAGGTATTCAATTCGACTGTATTTTTTACTTTTTCAATTATTAGCGTGTAATTTTCTGCTCGAACTGAATTTATCCCTAAGGATTAGTGTTTTTAGGTCCTGCGTACAACTGCCCAAAATGCTTTACTAATTTCAGACTCCCCCCTTTTATCTATCAAAGCTATCCAGATAATAGCGACCCCTTAGCGACTAAAACAGAAGAGGTCATATATCACAACTCTCGCTATCCAATTTCCGTGTAACATTTTTACTCATTCCCGATCACATAGGGAGGTCTAACGAACGGGTGAACCCGACTGCTAAGTCTTATTTAGTTCGATGCATTTAGATGCTGCACTCCGTCAATCGGGATAAACAGTTATCGAAAAAAAAATTGGTTTTCCGAAGAATGGAATAAACTACATTCGGAATCTCACACTGGGAATTCTCAGTTCTACTGATGTTGCTGTTGAGGCAAACAGCATTGTTTCACGACTACGTTTTTCTAGGAGGCCTTTTTCTATTTTCTGCTTACTTTGTACTTGTGTCCGACCGAAGTTTCAGTTCCGGTTTCAGTTTCGGCTCATAATATGAGTTTCAGCTTATAATATGAGTTTCGGCTTATAATATGAGTTTTGGTTCAAATTTCAGTTTCGATTCAAGTTATTAGCCGAACCTTCGGCTTTAACCAAAACTTTGATCATAATGCTCTATATATTACTCCATTGCGGGCTTTTTAAAGACGAAGCATCATTTCATATTTGTATATTCATTAGACAATGCCTTAATTAGGACAGATGTGCATTTAAACAAACTAGTTTCTCTTCAGGGACGATGTAACCCGCTCAATTTAGCACATCTTTTACACCCTTTAGCATTCCTTTAAATGGCAAATAATTCCTTTCAACAGGAAGATGAAACACGTTTCCGGTAAAACAGCGAAAAAAGAAGCATTATGACCTTTTTAAAATATATTTGCTTTTTGCTGTTGATGATATTTCATAAAAGCTGATCCGTTTTTATAACAATAGGAATGACCGTTGTTTCTGAATTCTTTTTAATTATGATTATTAATTGGGTAAATTTTTAATTTTTTTATAAAAAAAATTATTAAATATATAATAAGCGTATCTGAATTTTACATTTAAAAAACCTTAAATAGTTTAGACAATTGTTAAAATAAAGTTTCGGTTTCGGCTGAAAATTTTGTTTCCATCGGACACTAATTTGTAGGTCCATTAACTGTGGGGCATTTGCTAATGCGCTGCTGGCGTTTTTTATATATGGCCTTACGTTTTCGTACTAAATTGCCTACTGCAACTTTCACTGGTTCCTAGACGGCATAATAGCTCCTGGGTAATTACAGGCGGCATACATAATAATAATGATAATAAACGAAATTGATTACTTTTTGCAACATGTTCGCAATTACTCTACAATACGTGTGTTAAGAGGACACTCAGCCATCAACGCAAAATGTTATCGGCCATGTTCAAGTATTGAAAGGCAAGAAGATAGGAACAAGGAGGTTATCTTAGAGTACTGCAAACAAGAGAAGGCGGAAAAGCCAGGGAAGAGTGGGAAGTTTGAATGGGCGGAAGGAGGTTTGATTAGTGAAGAGAGAAGAAGGCCAGTCGTCACTGCAAAATTTGTGCTGGAACTTCTTGGATAGGCTGAATAGGTTATTTGTCGGTGGTCGTTTTAAAGGCTAAAAAACGACGTTCGCGCGCGCCTATTTAAGCTCATGTTTTTGGTTTACGTTAAAGGAATTTGAACGTTCAAAAGGGATTAAACCTCCCCGCGTTACATTCCTCATTGGTCTTGTATTTTATTCTGATAATGAACGAAGTGTCCTCCTCTTTTAGTTTTCTCCCGCTGGCGAGCGGAAAAAAACACCTATTATATAATAGCGTTTTTATGAAATAGCCGATTTGTTGTTAAATGTTATTATGTATTTAGCCATAAAGAGAAGAACGTGTAGAACGCTTCGAAAAAACCATCCTAATGATATTAATGTCCGTCAATCAAATTTAACGGGACATAATTGGCGGCTGCACCCATATTGCATTACTGAACGCCGGATCATGAACTCCGCGGATAAAGTAAATTGTTCGATAAGACTGCGTAGTTTTAGCGTGAAAATTTGTAACAATCATGGAAACGATGGACTACTATATGAATTCATTTCGTATTTATAAAGCGCAGTTGAATATGGTAGTAGTCAATTATTGTATATGCAATATTTGACAACACTACAATAAAAACAAATACAAAAATAGTCGTTTCCATAGAATTCATAAAAATTTCAATTTTCTTTTCCCCTTTTGGGTCAAAAATTGAAAAGAAACAAAATGTATTTTGAACTTGGGTCCGTTTAATTCATGCAGTTATGATTTCGCAGACATTTCGGCGGAGGGTTTGAACCCGGAAAATCCTCCTCGCATACGGCCCTGCCTGCAATTACCGCGAGGTTCATGAAGACGTTGAAAAAAGAGAATCCAAGCTCGTCCCGTGCATGTATTAGTTGTTGAATCACGCCGAATCTGTTCGGGGCGCAAAGGAAATTAGTCGCCCGAAATAATAACGATGAAAAATTAAACGTTGGAAAGTAGCGAAAACTCTTATAAAGGAAGATTTTTCGCGAAGGCTTACTGCGGAAAGCAGAATTGCAAGAATTTTCTTCGAAATTACTCGTTAATAAGGACACAAACTCGGGACAGTGTGATTATTGCAATGATGTTGTAAAAAATTTATCGCAACAATGGGAAGGAGACCAGACTAACTTACCCGGGTTGGGCTAAAGTTTCGCATATGTGACATCATTAGTTTCGAAACCAATACGATGTCGACTTGATATCGAACAGAATAAAATAATATCGGCAACTGCTGGGAAAAAAAAAAAAAAAGCCATCAAATTCAATTATAAAACAAAAAAAAACGAGTTTTTTCCCCAAACGACTATTGCTTTTGTTTTAACTGATAATACTCTAAAGTTGTACATATGCTCTGTATTTTTTTATGCATTTCTTAAATAGAACATGAATAATACTGTGTACCACCACTCGGAGAATCTTAAATATATATATATATATGTGTGTGTGTGTATGTGAGTGTGTATAATACATTTATATATGTAAAAAGATCCATTTCTTTGCACAAGTAAAAATTCTATACCCCATTACGTTCTACTTGTAGGTTACGTGTAATTTCACTATTTAAATGTTTAAATTATGTGGCTATTATCTGATAAAGTTAAAAACTTAAAAAACGTAGTCCAATTCATTTACTAATCATATACATATATATGTTACCAGAAAAATGTAAAATGCGTCATTTCGTTTTACATAACTAAAATACTAAACTAGTATATAAACACATTACTATAATAATTAAGTAGTGGAAAGATTTTATAGCAGTTACTGCTATTTTTATTCTATTTCATGATATCATATTATTTTCGGTGGCATCAGATGCGCAGGAGCCGCTTAGTTGAACCAAATCGTATGTTCCGTTGCAAGCGATTTTTATGATTTCTAAGCTGTATAGAATGCGTCGATATGATCGGAACAGGTACATTTTATTGTTAGGTGATTTTTTATACATAGCTATGTCTGTTATTTTTTTGATCACCGTTCTCTATCGATGAATTATAAAGAGGCAGCGATGTATTTCGATTTTTTTTTTACGCGCTTTGTTCCAAGTGCGCTTTCTCCACACAATGTCTGCGCTTGTATAGTAGGCTATGTGGACCATCTGCAGTTCCGATGTTGCTGTTGCACCGCCAACTTCTTTAAGGTGTATTTTCTGCCACGTAAATCCAAAGTATAATTTTTTTTTCGTTGTTTCACAGATTAACTCGATCAGAATAACTGCGAATTTAGTAATAAAGTTGATCCCACGACATCAATCTCTCCTTAATGTTAAATCGTGGAGCATTTTTCTTTTATACTCGTATTTTTACGGTTTTAAAATCGGCTGTGCTTTCATATTCGACGAACTTTGAACTTGATAAGTATGACGCAATAATAATAAGTGCTGCGATTGTTCGACATATCCCTCGATACTTTTAAATTCTCATTTATAGATCGTTTAGCAGCGCGGTACCCTAGTAAAGGTGCTCGACTATCAAACTAAAGGTGTTATAGGTTATCAAAAGTTGACTCCTTCCGGATCCAAGTCACTCCCAGGTTTACGTATAGTCTAAAATTGAATTGGTTATAGTAAACAAAGCTGGGCAAGTAAAGGCGAAAAATTAACTGGCCTCAATATTCTTTCCATATCCATTAGCTTAGTGCACATTATGGAAAACTTAATTACATAATTCATCATACCTTGTCAAGGATATATATACACCTATATATATATATATATATATATATGAGACTTACTTTACCTTACTTAGATCATCTGCTTTTGTAAGAGGCTCTAAATTAGAGGCTATGCGGAAAGCAAAAACTCTAACCTTAGAACGTGCGGTGATTTTTAATTTACATAAACTTCAAGTTCGGAACGGTTTCTATCGAATAGGGATGCGTTTCATTAATTGATGATATTACACTCTATCGGGGTAACTTTTTTCATAAGTTCCTCGGACTGGGTTATTTCCCATATGCGATTTATTATTGTCCGCCTGTCTTTTACTTTTCAAGTATACATCTATAACTTTGTGTGATGGTTTGCCTTGCCGGCGATTTGTTGTTTCATTGTTTCCGCGCAGAGTGCATTATAGTATTTGTTTTAATACTTTTTGATTCGAATGCGACACGAAAAAATTGTACCGAAAATAACCCGAAGGTGTATTTCAAATTTCGGCGGCTTCCATTCCATTCCTTAATATAAACAGACAGGTTTTTCGTGGATTAGTGGGGGCTATCCAACACGTAAAACGTTAGATTCCCTGACAGCATCGGTAAGTTGAGTGCAAATCATGTACGTGTGAAAGAAGTATAGAGTAGATTTTAAATATCGTCAAGTTAGTAATGGTTGCCGTGATGTAGTAAGTTGCTATAACTAAAATTAAGAAATATCGTCAATTAGTGATACATGCTGCGACGTAGTCATTTTAATAAAGAAAAAATAATTCGTTCTCGTTTTGGACCGGTCAGAAAGAACGAGTAGTGTAAAAAGTTAGAGCTCAAAGTCTCTTCCGGGCACTGAAAATTGTCCAAAATATCGGACTTTTACTTATCTCATGTAAATCAAACAGACAGACCGGAAGAATAATACAAAAAGAGCGACGAAACGGAACATGTTATAATCTATATCTATATATCATCATCATAGTCGCGGGCTCGTTCGGAGCATCGTGAGATTATGAGTAATTTTAGTTGTTCTGTACAATCTGTGCAATTGGTCGCCATCTATCCCTATCCTGGGCGCATCCTACCATTTGCTGCAGTGAGCTGGCCCTAGTGATCACTTTGATCTTGTCCACATACCGGGTTGGCGGTCTTCCTCTTCGTCTGTGACTCTCAACCATGCCTAATACTACCAACTTTTCTATAAGTTTGTCCTCTTCGCCGTCCACGGTACTCTAGTCGGACCATATGGCACAATATTATCCGGATTAAAATTCATCATAATTTTACTTGGGGTATCAATAAGCGCAGTGGGGTTCCGATTCCTTCTGCGCATCAAAAAAGGCCGCCCTTAACGTAGGGAACAGACGCCTTTGGCAGCCGCTCTTCTAGAGTACAGACGCTGCCGATTTTGGGCACACTTTGTCTGACTCTATATCTATATATCTATATCTATATATCTATATATCTATATATATATATATATATATACATGTCTATATATATGTTACTAAAAATAACGTGGGAGAATAACACAAAAAAAAGTTGCCGATATTTTTAAATGTGAAAGTTGATTTTTTCAGAAAAGTATGGCGCAAATTTATTGTCATACTCGATAATTTGCTTTTATTTCTTTAATTTCCATTTGAAAAAATGTTTATTGATAAACGTTGTGCCCTCCTATAGTTTAGAAAGCAAATGACCGGGGTATAATTCGGAGTTGAATTTCGACATTAAACGCGTTATTCTATGAAATAAATGACTGAAAATCGAGATTATTATTAAGACCATCACAAAAGTAATCAGATAGACGTTCTGGTTCGTTGGTATTGTGAAGTCTGTTATAGATATTGAGTTGTGTCACTTTTGCAGCTGTATCTGGCATTCTACTCTCATTTTCATCGGAACGGAAGATTTATTAGCGCGAAAAGGCTTAAATCGTGGTTGCGCTGTGAAGCGAATCTAGCTAGGTAAAACGTAGCGGGCTGGTCGGCGGTTAATTAGAAATGCACATGTGCTACACGTTGTCGTTAATTATATGCTATCGCGAGGAATATATCGATCGATATGGTTCCGAGGTATTTATAACTCGGCGATGATAGAGGAATTCCGAGGGTAGCGGGAAGAGAAAAAAGCGCATACGCCTATCGGTAGAAAAATTGGGCTGCGGAGGAATTCTGTAGCCGGGGGAAATGATTATTTTTGCTTTTATTATGGTAAGTGCGACCGACTTCTCGCATGGTGCGAGTAGCGTCCTGCAGTCTAGCTGCTCGGAATGCCGCTGAGTGCGGCAACCGGATATTATAGTACAGTTGGTAAAATTGGAAATGGCCACGAGCACGAACCCCCGAACAACAGCGGGACACCGTCTTAGTTATTAAAAAAAACAAAAACAAAAAAACAACAATAAAAAGCGAAAAAAGCCGTTTCGTTGTTGATCATCGTAATTACTATTAAAAATGCCGTCCGCGAGATCATCTAGATAATTATACACTGCTAAGAGCTGAACTAAAGTATTATCTCGGTAAAGTGTGTAATTTGCTTCGATTTTATCTATCTCAACTGCGGACCGTGTCCCTTTATCCGGCATCTACTTACAAATGTATCACGCGCTAGAAGGCAGGCCGCATAATAATCTCTCTCTTAGATACTGAAATTAAGCGGCGATAATCTTTTCCGCGCGCGCTTTTGCAATCGCATTCGCTTTTCTCTGTTCACCATCATTTCCACGCATTCTCTCGCATTTCTGCTTTTTTATTAAGCTCGCCAGGTACCTTGTAAATGTTACGAGGAAGTGCTGTTAGATCTCAGTTGAATAGTGCGAAGAGCTAATGAATAGGACATAGTTAAGGAGTCCGAGCTTCAAAAAGTGCGGACATAGATAAGTTCGATAAGAGCATTCAAAGGAAACATTAGATTAACGGGTAAGTGCAGTCGTCACTGGTGGATACCGGAGAATTGGCGGAGCGAAAAAAAGGGAACGATGATGGCGAGAAGAATATTTAATAAAATACAGGCAGAGATAACTGGAGAAGGAAACTATATTGCCAGAGCTAAAAAAAAAAAGAAAAAGAAACTCAAAAGAGATCGAGAGAACCAAATTAGTGCGAATGGAGAGATAGAAGAACGATCAGAGAAGAAAGCGTAAAAATATTTGATATCAAAATCTGCAGTGAAACTTTGTACGTACATAGCGATAATGGAAGTTTAAATTAATCTCGTCTTAATTAACGGCCTAATCTCTTTTACTTCCTCGTTCCGTTATGGCGGGGGGATCTGCGAGGAGTCAATGTGTATTTTGCCTAGTTTGTTAAGCTGAAATCGTCAAACTAAATTTATTTTTAAATTTTATTATATGATCGCTCGCTTTATAAAACCGCATTTAATTTTTAAAAAAAAACAGTTAAATTTTTCGATTTTTTAAAAAATTTTTATCATTTTCCTTGTGGTTATCTTTCGAACGCAGCATATCTGTAGCAGGTTTAAAAAGTTACCGCTTATTCCGCAGCACATTTTGAAAGAAGTGCAATAAACGCAGCTGATAAGGGAGCGCAATACACGTGCAACTTATTTAGTCGCGGATAAGTCTGGCAAAAGGAACTTTTTAAAAATTCGTTCGATACTCGTCGAGTTTCCCATTGCACTGTGCGAATAAATATTTGCCTTCCCAAGAGCCGCAGGTAAAATATCCCCGGGAATAATTTGGATTATGAAAGAAAGAAAGAAAGAAAGAAAGAAAGAAAGAATTTATTAACCACGTTCGTTACAATTGTTAATACCTATTATAGAACGATTGTGTATCGGCTCGTTAGCCTCGCCACGATACAGTAGTATAGACGCATACAAAAAAATCAACGTTACGGATAAATGTTAATCAATTGCAGGAAAAACTTACAAAAAAAACCGGCGCCATAAGATAACATATGTTAATATTCGCATCTTACCAGCTTGTTATTAGCCCACTTATAAAATATTCTTTTACACACACACACATACACGCACTAAGCTCCGCCTACAGAATATACACTTTATATTTGCAACTCACTGCCTTACTTCAAAAGATTATGCTTCAGCCTACGGTGTTTATATTTGCTATACATATATTTTAGTCGCCTGGAATCGTAATTTCCGATTGGCCTAATTAGTTCATTACTGTGGACTTCATAATCTTTACAGAATTTATATGTTATACCAAGGATGAAATCTTTTAAAAAATGGGAGACTCCTGTGTAATCATGCATATCCGTTACCTTTGCATACCTATTTGCTCGCAGTACGTACCTCAGGCACCTATTTTGTAGCACCTGAAGTTTCATATATGTGCTATTTGAAACAGATGACCACACAGGACACGCATAGGCATTGACAGGCCTTATTAGCATTTTATAGATGATTAGTTTATTACTGCTGCTAAGGTATGATTTATACGTTAATAACGGATATAAAGCTGATATAGTTTTGTTAGCTTTTATACCTATGTGATCGATATGCCTGTTAAACGTGAGTCTCTTATCCAGTACTACTCCTAAGTAGCGCGTTGTTTCGGCCCATTGCACGGAGGCATTGTTGACAATTAAGTTGTTGGGTAGAGCAGGTCTCTTCGCCTAGTAAATAGTATTGCTTCAGTTTTGGATGGATTTATACTTACGCGCCACTTCTTGAAATATCGTAATGTACGAGTTATGCTACTCTGCAACCTGTGTCAGCGATAATCTGTGGTCTGTGTGAACAAGTGAACAAAGCCGTGTCATCTGCATACATGGCAATTTCAGTATTTGGAAGTTTCGGGAAATCAGATAAGAAAAGCGTAAAAAAAAAAGGATCTAACACACTGCCTTGCGGTACCCCCGCTAACATGGGGTTTAAAGTAGATTTAGAAGCGCCGACGTTTACATAAAATAGTCTATTTGTAAGGTAACTACTTATTAGTGTTTTATAAGGTAATTTGGAAAGTTGTAATTTATCATTTTATATGTGATTCCCTCATGCCATGTTGTATCGAAAGCCTTAGCTACATCAAAAAATACCATTCCTGTATGTTTATTACAATTAAAACCATGGGTAATAGCCTCGGTAATTCTCGCAACCTGATGCACGGTGGAGTGTCTGGGGCGAAAACCAAATTGAATTTTGGGGATAATGTCATTGTCTTCGGCATGGTCCCTCAGTCTTTTTAGTATGATTTTTTCAATTACCTTGTTCAAATTACTCAGCAAACTGATAGGTCGTATATTAGTAATTTCAGATGCGTCTTTTCCTACTTTGGGTAAGGCAATAGTTTTTGTTATTTTCTAGGATTTTGGATAATATTCATGTGTAAAAATGGCATTTATTATATTACATAGTTCCATTACCCCTATAAATGGCAACTTTTTTATGCATGCAACACTAATATTATCATGTCCCAAAGAAGATTTAGGCTTTAGACGCTTGATGCATGTTACGATTTCTTTTGGAGTAGCATAAGTGATGTTCTCATTTGTTTGTTTATTAAAATAGGATTCTATGGCTTTTCCAATTTTGCTATTCATATATTTCGTTGAGAGATGTATATTCTGATCATGCACTTCACCATAGTGCGCGGCTAACAGGTTTACTTTATTTATTTCAGTGTATACATAATCATTATTACTGACGGCAAACAATGGGGGCAGAATTGTAAATTGCTTATTGTACTGCATACATGCTCTCCATAAATTGTTGTCTTTAGTTGTAAGCTAACTGATCGTTTTATTGTAATGTTCGAATTTATTATTATGTAATAGATATCGAACTAGCTTTGTCATAAAATTTAGCAGTGTTTTCATATAGCGAGAGATTATACTTGATCGATAGTTAAGATACATTTTTCTGATATAGTTTTTGATTTTTATGGTTAATCTTATAAAAGGTGATATCTCTATTTTGTGAAAGTAATTATAATTTTTTAACGGAATGCACTCTTTTACTGCCTGACTAATGAGGTTAGTAAGTTTGTTTACTCGGTTATCTATGTCTACTTGATCTCCTATGGGCTCTTTTAAGTTAACACGTGCAGAAATATATTTTTTATAGCAATTCCAGTCTGCAAACCTGTAATCATAACCTTGTTTACTAGAGAAGTTTTTAGTATCTTATAGCCAATAACAGTGAATATTGGATTATGGTCTGACGAGAGCTGATTTAACGAGACTGGTGGCATAATATCCAAGTTCTTAACGATTGCTATGTCTAGTATACTAGGACGGCAGGCAATGTTCGTTGGTATATGGTATATATGTAGGTTCGTTTGGTGCAAGAATGCGCAGGTTCTCACTCATAGATAAGTCATATAATAATTTCCCAGCAGCATTATTAGAGAAACAGTATAATTTGGATTATAACCAGAATATGGCGGATCGGTTTTTTATCTGAATTCAACTCGGCACGTAAATTATACGCTAACCTCAAATGCAGCCTGATGTTTTCATAGATCCCTCTACAGTGTGCGCTATTTATAATTTATAATTATTTCAGGCGACTAGTTGTGCTTAGTAATAATTTTCATTGCTGACAGCAGGATCGGCTAATGGTTGTTGATTAATTAATTAGCTGGAAACAACTTTCATGTAAGAAACTGATTGCTGGTATAATTGAAGAAAAATGCGATAGTCGTAAACTATCACCGGTTAATGAGTGACCACCGGGTGTATATTTCATAGAGGCCGAACAACAGAACTCTGTTATTGTGCCTTTGATCTCTACAATATTTTCTCTATACAAGTCGGGAGAGAGGCTAAGCGTTTTTCATATCGAACTGTTACCTGTAAAAAATTCACCTCTCTAAAATTGCAAAGAAATTATTTATAACGAGGTAGTAAACAATTAAATCTAATTAGCATAGAGTAAATAGACCACTGGTACCGAGTTCAGCCTGAATTATGTCATCCCATCGCTATAGATATCGAAAAAAACATTATGCCAATGTTGAAGTCAAATTTTCGCGCAAGTTGGTAAAAAGCGATTTATGACGTAACTTTAATTTAAAAAACCAACACTCGGTGATACCGACGCGGCAATCGCCAAACAGTCGATTACATTTAGCCGAGCATTTGATGAAATGTAACCCGTGATGTATTAAAGGTCGACCAGAGGATTAGGCGATAAAGGGTGTACATTTTAAAGCGAACATTTTAAGACTCGAACGGGCGCCAGTTATTCGTGTTACATCACAGGAGCCAGTGCGAACACTGCAAGGGGCAGTTTGTGACTAGTTTGTATTACTAATAGCTATTGTACGAATGACGGAGTTGGTGTATGTTATCTGCTATTAGTATTTCTCTGGTCGCACTGTACAATTACTATCTATGAAATCTTCTCCAATCTGTCCGCTTTATATTTCCTCTGCTTGTGATACGCCGCTTTCTCCCTATATGAATATATCTACTTCCTCTATTAACTCGTTTGAATTGAAATACGATACAGCTACATTAGATTACAGTGACCGAGTTTGTTCGGCTTTTCTCCGACTTTGCAGACGAAAGTATTCGTGAATTCGCAAACATTTAAAAATATAACAATCGTACGTAATACGAAAGTTACAGTCGCGTACGTGAATCGTTAGGCTCATGTCAAGAACCAAATGCACTACGGAAGAATTGCTCATTTAATAATACCCATATATTAACCGAGATTGTTTGGAAATTACAAATCAGCCAGTGCCGATTAATAAGTTTCATAAGCAGCCAAACGTTCAACACTACTATATATGCACATGATAGGAAAACTGCTTTTTTTTTTTTTTTTTTTTTTTTTTTGGCATACATTGCATTGTTCTCATTGTTACAAAGTATTTTCGACTTGAAAAACATTAAAAACCAATATCGATAAGCCAGAAATATTATTAAAAACTTATCATCTCTATAACTCTCTACAGTCCTGCATATTCGGGAATTGCGATAATATTTTGACAATAAAAAAACCAAAAAATACTGAAATATTACTAATAAATTTAGTTTCATAAATTTCTTCACCCGAAGGAAAATTTCATCTTGCAATTCGAAATCGAAATACAAAGTACACTCAAATTGAATTTCTTCGGCCTGCTGGTTTTTAGGATTCAGTGCACATATAATGTACGTAATCTTAACAATATGGTTCAGACAAAAATATTCAATTAAAATATCCGATAACTCACGAACGGTTAGACTTATTAATTTCGAAATCTAAAACATACATTGCAATTAAAATTCTCTTTAAAACCATATCTATAACTTCAAGCTATCCGATTATTACCCTAGGCGGTAAAAACCACAAAAAAAAAAAAACTCTTCAAGGCTATTTATAATATGGAATTTAAAGTGACCTCAAAAATTAGCTTTAAAAAATTTATAACTCATCTTAACAGATAACGTTTTAAAAGTGAATTATTCAAAATATTAAAACGCATAAAAATTATGGTTAAAAAATTATTTAAACCTCCCTCCTTTCGAACCAAAAAGAAACCCAGCAAAAACAAGGAAGTTCACGTAAGTGATAGCTCGCGTAAAAACGTTGGGGAAACCGAAATATATCTCAAACATATACATAAGGAGACGCTTCGTAGGAAAAATGTAGCCGAGATTGCATCTTTATATTTAGGCTCTCGAAGTGACGAAAGCTCAAAATTTTTGAAAAAAAAATTTCTTTTTTCCGCGCGTGTGATATGTATGTCAATTGGAAAGATCGTTATTTACTGGGTAGTACGAAACCGCATTTCATTTCCCGAACAAAACTTCCGGAGTTGAAACGTTCAAAAAAGCGCGAAAAATTACGTGTGTCTCTTCTTTGTATTCAAGCATGTCAGCGATTTTGAGAGAACATGTTCGTTGGAAACGGTTGTCTCTTTGGCGAAACAAGTCTTCGATCCTTCACAAAGATAGGAATTTTTGGCGAAACACGAGATTCCAGTTCATTTTGAATTTGATAAAGGAGATCAGACAGAGAACGGCAGACTTACTAAAAGCGTGTAGAAAAAAAAAGGAATTTCAGCAATGCTTTGAACAATAGAACAAACGTATGACTCGGTGTGTAGATCGGGACGAGGGTGGTATATTGAGGGTGAAAAAATAAATAATATTTATAACAAGCCATCCTTGTATGTACAGTCTCGTTATTTAATCGTGCACCTCTTATTTACTTTTCTAAAACCATTGACCAAGATGAATCTAACTTGCATCACGACGACATTAATAGCATCCGTGTCTAATAATTTTGGCAACCATCTTAATGAAATCGAATTATTTGCGTGTGTTTATGTCCATTAAAGTAAAAAAAAAAATGAAAATCTAATGTGTTCTATTAAACTGAGCGTAAAAATATGTAAATATTTGAACTCAAATAGGCAGGTATTAGAAGGGTTAAAAATTTAAGAATCATGAAAGATACTCCTAAAATATAAGTTGTAAAGTTTAACAATAATGACATTTTTTTAAAAGTTAGTACAATAATAACAAATTTAAAGTTTTTTTTTTCTTAGAATTAAAATCTAAAACTGAAAAATTCAAAAATTATGTGCAAACAATTATTAAAATCATTTCGTCAAAAAATCATTTCAGTTATAATTTTATTCGTTAATTTTACTTTCCTACTGTTATGAGTTTTGTAATAGCATATGGCACCCCATCAGTTTCTCCTCCCTTCCAGGCCGAGCTAATTCTTCCTCTCACAATGCAGTCAACTTCGAATTCCTTCAGCTACTGAACTCTTCTTTTCCTTCCCATGCCTTAATCTTCTCGGATGGCTCCAAGAGCGATGGGGGCGTGGGTGGTGCGTATACGTCTCCTACGTTACTGCACTCTGAGTCTTTCAGACTTTCTTTTATCTGCTCCATCTTCTCGGCCGAGTCGATCTTAATTCTTCGTGCAATTCATTTCATATCCTCTACAAGTGGGGTTCACAAATTCCTAATCGTTTCTGATTCCAAAGGCGTTCTTCAAGCCATCTTCTCTCCTCCTTCTCGTACTTCTGACGGTATCATCCTCTCTATTCGATCTCTCGTGTCTCCTATTTGTTCTCGTCCCATTCCATTCTCATAGACTTTCTATGGGTCCCTAGTCATTTCAATATTGAGGGCAATGACTCAGCTGCCTCTTTAGTTCGCTCAGCCGCCCGCATTGGTCCTTTCCTCGACTCTTTCTCTTCCTCAGACATTCTTTCTCTATCACGATCTAATCATTCCAGACTTTGGTCTGGCATGTATCCATCTTTATTCTTCAATCATTATTCATACTACCGTCTTGTTCAACCAGTTTCTCGTGTCGCCGTTCCACTGTTGTTTCCTTAATTAGAATTAGAATCAATCATTCCCTACTCCCTTCTTCTCGTTTTCGATTCGCTTTGTCCCCCTCTCCTTTCTACTCTCTTCACGCTTCTGAGCTTTCTTGTATTTGTGACTCAAATCATATCCTTTTCGAATGTTCTGCTCTCCTTAACGAACGTTCCCTTCTATACGCCTAATTTTCGGCTCTGGGTCTTCTTACTTCCTTTAACCTAGATCCTTTCCTTCCCATTGCCTTCAGTTATTCCGTTGCTGCTGTCCTCTTTTTCCCATTTCTGACCGCCTGGCTATTTAGTTCTATCTTTTAATTTTTCATGTTGTTGGGTCAAGGCCGCTGGCGCGCCCATGGTAAAAAAAAAAAAAAATATTCCCGTTTTCTAACTAGCTGCATGCATTTCCTTGTTTCGCTTTAAGTTTTCCTATGCCCTCCTATTGATTTTCTTTTTAATGTACACCTGACCGTTTTGATTATTACCTGCTCTTTATTAATTTATTTTTACTTTAAATTTATATATTTACATATTATGATTTAACTATTACCTCAACCGTTACATATATATATATATATATATATATATATATATTACAATTAATTTAATTCTATGTGTATATCACGCTGATAATATTATCATGTGCTAATTTTTTCTGTGATCAAATTACAATTAGTGAAGTTACCTTAATAGTATGTTACAGTCTACAGTAAGGGCAAGCGTGCGCTTTTGTTCAAAAATACGCTCACTAATCTTCGAGCCGATACTGCGCGCAACACTTTTATAGCTGTCAAATATATATAAAAAAAAAAAAATAGAATGAAAGCAGCGCTCGGCCGTAATTATTTTTGTTTAACTCTGTGCTTATTCTCTTTTGGTATTTTCAGGTGTTAAAATTTTCGCATGTGTATTTTTAAAAATCATTTTTGATCCAGTAATGAAAAATGATTTAAATTAAATATTACATATTCGCTGAATAACGCGGTTTATTCAGCGAATATGCCAATTATACACAAATATGAAATTGTTTAAACATTTTCAGTTTTATTTTTTTTTTACAAAATTAATATTACTTTCAAAAGAGGACTGAGCTATTCGTTTTAATAATGAAGTAATTTGTTCGGTTAGTTCAATTTTCTGAATTTCGTATCATGTTTTAGCTCGCTAGAAAGGAATTATTACACTTGTGATTATACTCTACCGTTTAACACACAGCGACAACTAAAACATTTTTCTTTACTTATTATCGTTTTCGGTATAATATTGTCCTACGTTCTCCGTAAAGAGCATTTGAATTACGATATTTATAGACGTGATTCCAAGTTTACATACTACAGCTTGTAAACCATTTTAAAAGGATAGTACGATATACTAAACATCTTGTATTGCAAGCAGTTTCTCCGAAATTTTGAAATCAGTCTTAAGAAAGTGACTGTTATTGATTCTTAATTACTTCACCGGTTTTAAAAAATTCGACCATTTCTTTTTAAAAGTTCCGTTCAATTCCGGTTCTCAGCAGGTGAGGTATTTAAGATCTTGTGCACACTATCGCTTATATTTCCCTCTGCGTCTCGGGTCCCGTGTGTAGTTCCATTGCTCTCCTATAGTACAATAGAAAAGTTCTTTATTAATCTCTTATCGGAATTTTCGTATACTCCAAAAAACATTGTTTTATATTTTTTTTCTTTTATTATTATATAACATTACCATCTCCGCAATAACACTCATTATGTTTAGTTGTTGGCTTAAAAAAAAAAAAAAAACACGTGAACAAATATCGATTAAATTTTATTAATTCTTAACATTAGTTATTTACGATGAATTTTTGGTCGAGGAAATAAATTCCTCATAGGATATAATGTTTTAACTGAAATTTAAAAGCAGGTGGGTCTAACAACTACACCGTTTATTTTTCGTTGAATAAACTGCGAAGAGGAAAAATTTAACTAATTCCAGAACGATCGTTAGTATGCGACTGAAAAATTAGACGGCGGGAAAAATGGCATTTATCGTTTTTGATCGCTCGAGTTAGTTAAATTTTGTAGACCATCTGTTAGCCTTAAAGCTTCATCAGCTACTGCAGTTCTTATTTGAACAATGTTCCGACTATTTAAATATATATTCAAAAAGCTTTAAAAGTTTAATAAACGGATCTATTTTCGAACTTACGTCTTAATAATTATAAATCGTGTTTAGACACTATATTTTTATAAGAATTTTAGTAAATAGCAAATTCTAAACATAGTATAAAAAATAAATGCTAAAATAACAAACTAATACGTAAGTAACAAAATTAATATAAGAATATCAAACTTGTTATCTTAGGAACGTTTTCGGGCATAACCCATCTTCAGCTAAAATATAATCGAACTAAATAAAAAACATAGTGTAACAGTGAACACAATTTAAAACTTCACTTTGAAGCTAAAATAAAATTAAATTAAAAATAAATTAAAATGAAAATAACATGAAACATAGCACACATGTGAATTGAACTACAGTCTAACACATATTGAAACTAAAAATTAAATCACAAGTTTAATAACGGTAATTAATGTGAAATAAAAACAAGAAATAAAATTGAAATAAAAAATTGAAATAAAAAATGAATGATAAACATATTTGGAGATTAGATAAGAAATAAATAATAGAACCTGTCTAAGAAGGGCTAGACGCAATTTTAAACATTATAAAGAAAAACAAAACAAACACAGACCATTTAAAAATACAAAAAACCATCAAAAATATAAATAATAAATTAAACCAAGAAAATGCTGTTACCGCTAAAGCTGATAAAGGAAATAGTATAATTATAATAAATAAAAATGAACTAATTCAAAAAACTGATAATTTTATAAAAGAAAATAACATAAATACGACAAAAATCGATCCCACAAACAAATATCAGGCTAAAATAAGAAAAATAATAAAAGAATCAAATTTACTAATAAATAACAATATCGCCAAATTCTTTATAAATATGAACCCCAAAGCACCAACTCTCAACCCACTATTAAAAATACATAAACCAAATATACCAATTAGACCTTTAGTAAATTACACAACTGCCCCTGGATATAAATTAGCCAAATACATATCCAATATATTAAAACAAAATATATCTTTAAATGATAAATATACAATCAGAAATAGACAAAATGTCTTTGATAAATTACAAAACATACCTATAAACAATAAAACTAAAATAATCTCTTACGATATAACCAATTTATACACTAACATACCAATTAATGAGACAATAGAAATAATCAAAAAATCAATAAATGTTTCAAATAATAATATATATAATAACCAATTAATCAATTTAATAAAAATACTCATTGAACAAAATTATTTCAAATTCAATAATATTACATATACCCAAAATAGTGGTTTAGGTATGGGATCCCCCTTATCAGGTATTTTAAGTGAAATATTTCTACAACATCTCGAAGAAAGATATATTGAAAATTTAATTAAAAAATATAATATAAAAACATATATCAGATATGTAGATGATACTTTAGTTATTTTTGATGAAAACAACAATAACACTGAAAATAACATTTTAAATGATTTAAATAAAATACATAAAAACATACAATACACTATGGAAAAAGAGATAAACAATAAAATTAACTTCTTAGACATCATAATAAATAAAACTACTAATAAATTACAATACAATATACACAGAAAACAAACAACAACCGACACTATAATAAACAAAACATCAAACCATCCAAATCAACATAAACACGCATACTTCATACACGCCATAAATAGATTACTAAACACCCCCATGAATCAAAACAAAAAACAAAATGAAATAAAAATATTAAAAACAATTGCAATAAATAATGGTTACACTGAACACATAATAGAAAAATTAATACAAAAAATAAAATTAAAATTAAAATATAAACCAAAAAATAACGATATTAACAAAGACAAAAACAAATTTATAACATTCACTTTCATAAATAAAAATATATACAAATTAAGTAATATATTTAAAAAACTAGGATTACAAATAGCTTATAAAACAAACAATACCCTAAAAAACAAAATAATTACTATGAATAAAGAAAATAATAATATATTTGAAAATAGTGGTATATACAAAATAAACTGTAATAATTGTGAAAAGGCATACATCGGTCAAACTGGTAGGAAAATAAAATATAGATACCTAGAACACATTAAATCATTTACAAATAACGAAACGGAAAAATCCACATATGCAGAACACTTAATAAAAAATAAACATACACCTGATTCACTAGAAAAAACAGTTACAGTATTAGCCACATACAATAAAGGAAACCTAATGAACATAGCTGAAAACTATTACATAAATAAACACAAAAACAATATATTAAATGACCAAACTCCACACAATCAAAACCCACTCTTTAATATAATACTTTAATAAAAAATTTTTAAACTAGCCCTTCTTAGACAGGTTCTATTATTTATTTCTTATCTAATCTCCAAATATGTTTATCATTCATTTTTTATTTCAATTTTTTATTTCAATTTTATTTCTTGTTTTTATTTCACATTAATTACCGTTATTAAACTTGTGATTTAATTTTTAGTTTCAATATGTGTTAGACTGTAGTTCAATTCACATGTGTGCTATGTTTCATGTTATTTTCATTTTAATTTATTTTTAATTTAATTTTATTTTAGCTTCAAAGTGAAGTTTTAAATTGTGTTCACTGTTACACTATGTTTTTTATTTAGTTCGATTATATTTTAGCTGAAGATGGGTTATGCCCGAAAACGTTCCTAAGATAACAAGTTTGATATTCTTATATTAATTTTGTTACTTACGTATTAGTTTGTTATTTTAGCATTTATTTTTTATACTATAGTTACTAACAAACAGGATGATAAAATATTCTTTAATAAATTCTAAACATAAATGCTACATTTTTTATGTAACTTTTTCAGATGAATTAGTTGATAGTGTAGTACTGCGCAAGAGCACAAGAAAACTTCCGTGCCAGGCTCTCAATACGATTATTATTTCGACAACAAATCTCTAATCCGTAAATTGTTTAAATTAAATTAATGTAAATCGGTTATACCTCGAGCGTGTAATAATTAGAGAGAAATTTGACCGTTTAAAAACGTCGCTTGACTAAATTATTCAAACTTTTAGAAATAGGGAAAAAGTGCTCTGTAAAAGATCCCCCCCCCCCACGGATTTCAATAGACATTAAATAAAGCTTGTAAAAGAGAAAGGTGATATTTATAAGCAGTAATTTACGATTAAAATATAAACTAATTTCTAGGGAGCTTCGTAATTTAACGAGTAAGACTCTAAAAAAGATTACTACTACTCAAATTTGACAAAAAATTATGGCGATAACCAAACGAAATACCGGTGTTCGTAATTAAAAAAGGTCTCGAACAAGAATTAAAAAATTTGCGATCTACTTCAATTGTTATTTTGCGGAAATAATTAAAATTTTATTAGCCGGCCCAAACTTCATTAGTCAGACTACCGAAGAAAACCCGCTTCAATTTCACAGAATCTGTTGGATTTATTAAATCCTTTACCTTTTTTTTCTACTCGACTCTGTAATTTCCAATCACAACTTCATGTGTGACGCTGTTCACATCTTTTTCGAATGCTCCGGCATTATTTCTGAACGTTTCTCTTTCTACTCCTTCGCTGTCTTCCAACTCCTTACTTACTGTGCTTCTTTTATTCTCTCTTTACCTTTTCCTGCATTTATTCTGGCTTTTGAATCCTTTTTATTCACCATATGTTTAAATATCTAATACTATCTCTTCTGTGTATTTGGATAAGCCCCAATCAAAAAAACAAAAGAAAACTTTGTAATTTTCTTCATACATTTTCTAATTAGAATTCAGATTGACTTTTTGCAGATTTCGGCATAAAGTTGCAGATCAGCGACTCCAGCGCGATCTTCTTATTGGCTTTTTTAATATTCCAAAGTATAATGTTTCCATTGTTTTGTTTGTTACTAGTTTAATAATCGCTATACGATGAACTATCGATAAATTTATTTTATATCTTATTGAAAATTTTAAAAAAACACAAATTTGGCAACGCTCAGAGTCAGCTAATTCGTTAACCTGCTTAACTTCTTCTACCGGTAGAGATTTCTTAGCGTATTCCCATTTAACAATGTTTTTCCGGCTACTCACTTCGAACTCTGTGGTGTGCAATTCTTATTTTCCTCCCACATTCTCCGGTCTCAATTCCTTTTATCTGTTCAATCGTCGCTTCCTTTTTCGTTCACGGCTTTTTGACTTTCTTTTTGTGCGCGACCTAATGTCTTTGCGATATGCCGGTTGAGCTTTGGCTGCAATTTGTTCCCCTTTTCACTTTGTCCCATTCCGTTTTCTTTAATCTCCAATATTCACTTTATACGTGATCTTGATCACGTCCTGTTTGAATGCTCTTTCGCTAAGTTACACAATTTTTTCTCTATTTCTCTTTCTTACTATTAGCCGTTTTCTACTCTCTACAGTGCTTTTATTTTTCATTCGCTTCTTTCCTTCTCTTTCCGTTATCCTAGCTCTTGATTAATTTATTTTGCTTCTATCTTCGATCGCATACAGATCTGAACTCGTTTACTAGTTTTGCTTGTGGTTGAAGTGTTAGGTTTTTCGAATGATGTAAAAGAAATAAATACGTACATTATCGATTAAATTATTAAGTACCTGGTGACCGAGTTTTTCTCGGATTTATTCCGGACTTGCGGATGAATCAAAGTATATTTACGAGTTTCGGAAACATTTAAAAATAAAACAGTGATACACATGTAATATTAAAGTTACAATTGCATATTTAGTTTCTGTAACATTGTCTGCATAGTCCTATACGTTAGAATTAATACGTAAATCGGTCGTGTAATGCTTGTATAAATATATTTCATCACGAAACATATCATGTTGCCTTTATCTATTTTTAACTAAGGTGATAAAAAAATTTATTATTTTTTACCGCCTAAGCGAGTTTCGCTTATTTTTTAATAATCCGATGATCGATTAAATATTTGCTTCCAGCTGTTTACAACTGCTCATTTCGTAAAATTTTCTCGACAATAAGACCTGCACCAATCGACTTCTCCGAATCTTTAATAACTTTCAATTTGTGAATTTCATTAAAATCGTTAAGGCCATTTTGGGCAACCCGGTTACATACGTAATATGTATGTACACAATTTTTGCTCATATTATAAGATATAAAGCGATCGCTAATGTTAGAAATACACTAGTATTAGCGTTACTGTTATTTTAGTGGCGTATTGCTGTATGAAAAACAAACACAAAGAGTAAAAATGCGTATTACCCTGTAACACGTTAATGGACGTTCGAGCCAGTAAATTGTATATATGTCGAAGTACCGAGAATTGTAACTGAATATAGGTGTATACAAAGAAATGGAATGTCTGACTTCTCTCGTGTAATGTAGCTCTTTTAACCACATTACATTTAATTTTATTATCTGAAAAGTATAAGTTCAACAAAAAAAAAAAAAAACAAAAAAAAAGGAAAATAATACGTAATTCAATGACGATAATAGGAAGATATGTTCCTTCCAATGAAGATGATGATACGTTGAAAGTTTTTTCGCAATTTTACCCCGGTCAATATGGAGTTGAAGTTTTCCTCTGATACATCAATGTTTACTGTAATACATATTATAAACACTTTTACCATCGATGAGTGTGAATAGTTTTAACTTTGCAGAATTTCCGATTTGTATTTGTCAAGGTACAATAACGAGTTTTTTTTTGTTTTTTTTTTGCTATTTGCAGCACTAAACGATGGTACATTCTTATTTATGTTAACTCTCTTAATTTATGTTGATCGTAAAATTAAAATTGCCACTGTCTTCAGTAATTTATTTGTTTTTGTTAATTTGTATTTTTTATTTACTTTTTACTCTCGCTCGTTGATTAATGTTTGTTTCGTTTCGTTAAGAAAATTCATAAAAAAATTATGTGAATAAGTTTTTTCGGTTTTTTCAGAATTTATTTAAAAAAAAAAAAAATTGTGTTAGTTTTGCTGCGAGCACAGGAAACGCCACACGTACAACATACATCATATTTCGTATATTTATTTTATGATATTACTCAAGGAGTTTATCATAGTCGCATAATTACAGCGGTAGGTACTTATTTAAAATGAAATAAAAATAAAATTTGGTTCGAATTCATGGTAAACGGAGAAGCACATTTTAAATATAGGCAGAAATAAATTTAACTCGAGTCGAACAACGGATTTTTTTTTTTTTTTTTTTTTTCTATAAATATTAATAATGATAATTCAAAAAAATTCGAAAAGGATGAAAAATTGTTTTGGAACTTTTAGATCGTAAAATTTCAAAAAATTCCTACACGAAAGCTGTTTCTGTAAGGAGACTTTAATACTGAAGTTGGCAAAGAAAGAAAGTATAGGAGAATTGTGACTGCCCAGCGTACACAGAAGGAATGTCGAAAGACTAATAAAACTGTGTCTAGGTTTTAACTTTAAGTTAACGTGTTAACAAACTTCAAAAAACTACTTAGAAATCAAAAAATATGGAATTAGCCAAATGAGGAATCAAATGAGAATTTCAGATTGGCCGCTATTATAACAATCTCGGGAAAATTGCGAATGTGACTGTTAGAAAGGGAGCAAATATTTATTCCCGCAAAACTAAAGTAGTAATTATTTAATCGTTCAATGTATCAAAGATGGCAACAGATTCTCTAGTATCTCCTTGTAACACTTGTTAAATAATAGAAGTAAGCGCCTTCCTTTAGATAAGGCTATTAAAAATATACTTTTTCACCTAGTAAGGGCGGGATGTTAGATATAGTTCAATGGATTCCGAAGCGTACTGGAATTTCAGGAAATAAGCGAGTGTAGCTGACTGCTCGCTCAACGATCAATTCCTCAATACCACAAAATGCCAACCACTCGGTTTATATATCGCTAATTCCTAATTTAATTACGAACAGGAATGAAGCCAGAAATAGGCTTTTGAATTCATCTTTCTGTGCCACATCAAACCTACCACCAAGCCATGGTGGCCTCCGGGAGGGATCTCACAAAGAGATCACTACATCATAAATCGTTTTCAAACGGGATAAACTGTTTTGACCTACGATTACATCTTTACAAACGTTCCGCCTCCCACCAGTTGTTCGTTCCACGATCAGCCGTACATCCCCTGCATTCCTCATATTCTAACGTAATGTCTAACTTTGACACAGCTAAAGAAAATTGTCTCATAGGAGGTCGCAACCAGGATAGTCTTTCTGACACGTCCTGAGCTGAAAAAACGTATTGTTATCCTTCCTTAGAACGATTACTTTCCTCTCTCTCATCTAAAACTAACCTTTGTTATGTAATAGCCTTCGAAGTTACACACGGTAAATAGAACTATACGGGTGGTATCCAAGAACTGCGAGTTTCGGGAAAAGAAGACAAACAGTCAAAAAAATGGAGGCTGAAGTTAAAATGAAAGCGGTGAGCATTTGACGTAGCACCGCTCAAGAAAAATAATAGACAAAGATGGTGGGATGAAATTTGTGAGCAAGCTCGAGTGCGAAGAAGCCGGGTCTGGAAAAAATGGTATTCCACCAAAAGTAACAAGGATCATAATTAATGTCTTCAAGAAGTAAAGAGCAGAGACTTCAAAAGGAGTTAGAAATTATAAGAATGATCAGAGCAGCTTGGAGAAGACTTTAAAAGGAATAATGCACAAACATTCTACTGAACCTTTAAAAATAATTTACGAAAATACCAATCACCCATCCCGTGTACAACTTCTAGAATGACCAATTATTTCGAGTTAGAATTAGATCAGAATGTTTTAAATAGTATAGTTTCCATATGAACGATAAGTTTTTTTAATTCACATTTAGCTGGATTATTCCAGGCATAAATTATTTTAAATACCTACGAAATATATTATCGATCTGAAACGAAATTAATGTTTGCTCGGATTTTTTAATTTACAGTTTCATTCACGCTTAAATTAATGTTCCTACAATCTAATGTTTCTAACTGCGTACGATTTTTAACAAATTCGGTTTTATGCATCATTTAAATATCTAAAATACACTTAGTGATAATACAGACATTTAGCTGTGTACGAAATACAGTCTCAATTGTGAATACCGTTGAAGTGATTATATTTCAGTGTAGAATATCGCGCGAAAGTAACAATTCTCTCGTTTCCTGATTGGTGGGTGGATTGAGAATTTTTAAAGTTCTGTAAATTCGACAGTTGTTAATACCCGGAAATCAGATCTTATTATTATTAGCCAATTAAGACGCGACAAATTGTTTTTTTTTCTTTCTTTTTTTTTTTTTTTTTTTTTTCATAAATTTATTGGGCTGGTCAGTAGCGGACGATTACCCATCAAGAAAGAAGAAGGTAGGACAAACGGAAAACGAGGTCGCTGGGAGAGTTATTCGGGGAAGAAAGAGACGGCCAAAACTACTATGAGGAAATAACGAAAGAGTCAAAAGAGATCGATACTTGTACAACTAGCAGTCCGAACGGAGATAAACGTAATCAATTGTTTAAGGACCGCTTTTGGGTTTTTTTTTAATTAGTAAGCAACAGCCATTTTACCGAACAGTCGATAAAAATTTCAATATACGTTAAGAAAATACAGTAAAAGTTGCTTTTGCTGGAAAGAAACAGAAAATAAATCTGGCATTTTCCAGTTTTATTAGATATAAAAAAGGGCATAATCTTTTCAGCGAAATGTTTTTTTATGTTCTTTTTTTTTTTTCCGTTGTCTAATATTTTTTGAACGCGATATTCATTTTATTAAATCATTTATTTTATTCGTAGTACCGGTTATTTACTCTTAAGGAAGATTTAAAAAAAAAATGGCTACGCTGTTTGCGATTTCGTCGTCAATAGGAATGTACAACGGGGAATTTTAATAAGATATAAAATTCTATTTCTCTGTAAGGTTTTCTCTACCGGTATTCAACGATAAAGAATATTTAGCCAGAACGTATTAGGTAGTGGTATTTTATTTGCGTAGAACCTGGTTCGAACTTCGCTGTCGCACGTTGAAAATATAGAAAAATTTTACTCGCATTAAAGTGTTCGCATTTGCCCCTCACCTACCAAAAAAAAAAAAAAAAAAAAGAAACAAAAAAAAAGAAACAAAAAAAAGAAACAAAAAAAAAGAAACAAAAAAAAAAAGAAACAAAAATTTGTTTTACCGACCAGATCTTTTAGTATAAGACATCGATATTATTAATGCAATTACACAATTACATTTAGATTTTACACATCTTCGACTATTAGAGTATTTTTACGTCTGGCATATTAATATTATTATTTATTGTATATCTATAAGATAACTTCTGAACAGGATTTAATTACATAAATTAAATACAAATACAATATATTGTAATTAAAAAAAGTTGTACACTGAAATTACGATTCAAAAGTAATCGATGTTATTTTTTGAATTTTTTAACTTTTATGTTCAAATTATAATATTATTAACTAGATTACTCGTATTTAACTGATATAATACAACAAATAATATTACACGGATGAGGCGTTAATTACAGTCGTTTGATTAATTAACCGGTTTTATAGTGGAAAAAAAAGGATGGCGACTAGTGTTGTTTTTGATATCACGTATTAGACGATAGCCGTTATAGGTTATTTTTATTATTATCGGGTATTTTCACTTTATACGGCTGGATTCTTCTTGCCGTGCTTTATTTAATGGTTTTTTTTTTGTCATGTGTAACAGACGTCTTGCTCGGTGCCATAATGTCATCGGTGTGTTGTCCGGTGGCGCGCGAGCAAAGAAAAAAGGGAATTCAAAGGATTTTTACGATAATGATCGAGAGGACTGAGCATGGACGGGCGCAGTAAAAGTGAGAAAAAATGTCAAGTGAGCACGACGTATGCGGCTAGCAGAAAATTAACAAAATATGTCGTCAATACGGTGGTGTTGACGAAATGCAGAGATATTTTCCAGAGATAAAAATTTGGCGTGAGCCGGATTAAATTTTACCTAAAAACTGTCAAACCAGTAGCAGCAGCAGCTGTAAATGGGCCAGGTAACAGGGGACAGATGCGTACGTCTGAGTTTTTCGGTTGACGTTATTTTGCTCGGACACTCGGTAGGTAAATGGCGCTGCTGCTGAAGCTGGCCGAGCTCGAAAATCCGGGAGCCGAGGCAGACAAATTGTCATAAATGGTCGGCTCCCCGGGGAGTGAGTGGCGCCTCCTCGAGCAACAACTCCATAGGGTAGGATTTTCGTTTGGGTACCCGCTGTCAAAACCGATTCCGCATCAAAAAGACACATTGTTATTCAGATGATAGTGCGGTTCAGCAGACGCAATTGATCTTTTACCAGAGAGATGTGCCACGCTATCGCCCGTGATAATATTCCCCCGTTGCAGAGTCGATCGTGCTCTTGTGCCTATAGCGGTCAGCTCGTTAATCGAGTGATTTATTGAAATGGAAGCCGCAGGCACTAATCATTTCTCGCAGTTTGTTTTCCAGTTAACTCTCTCATTTATTTCTCGATATTTTATACTTTTTCTCTAATTTACTACTTTTCCACGAATGAGCGCTCTTAATTTTTCGAAACTTCACCTTTCAGGCTGCAAACGTTAAATTCGTAATTATTTATTGTCTCGACTATTCCTGTTTTGAAAAATTCAAATCTTCTACCGTTCACCAGCCCCGATTACCGTGATTAATTCGATAAGTAGTTAGGGCCTAAGTAGAAGAAAAAAAAAGAAAAATTACGATTTTTATCTGTTTTTTTTTTTACTTTTATTAACCGAATATTATTAAGATATATAACACGATATATAAAAAACATTCTACCAAAAAGAAAACCTTTTTGTTGTATATTTTAATGATATTCGATCAGTACCAATCAAAATTACATCTTCCTCAGTTTTGGCGCGTTCGATTGCCAAGTGGTTAGAACGACTGAACACGACTGTACAAACTAATAAAATTAACAAAACCCCTATTAGAAGTGTAAAATATTCGCTCAATATTTTCACGTTCTGGAGGGCATGTGTATACCATTGTATACGCTTGCATAATATATCGCTCTATAGACAGACGTATGACCCTTAGGATTGCGTTTATCGATAAATAAAACATTTACCAGATCTGCATGAAGTGAAGTTTTGCGTACACTTACGTTGCAAATAGAATTATCGTGAGTACGTATTACCTGTATCCGTACAAGAATGTACGAGACTGAGCACAGTACTCATCAACCGTTCTTAGTTGCGGTGATGAAGAGAGGATGTTACGTAAAATTTTTAAAAAAATCTTACAAAGAGCGTACATTTTCGTTCTGGCCGTTTTTAAAAATTTTAAATTTCGACAATACGCAAAAATGTGTCAAATTTTTTACCAAAAAAATTAAAAATTACATTTAAAAAAATAACCCCATACCATATGCTAAGCTACGTCAAAGACTGTGTAGCACAAAGGGTCAATTTCGTAAATACCGTTGAGCGGAATAATAGAATATAAATTTAGGACAATGCGACGTCGATTATAATGAAATAACATCAGACTAGACGTATATATAAAATTCGGAATGACACCATCTAGACAGCTCGCGGCTATTATTAATGGGGCATTTTTTGTAGTGTAAGAAACAACGATTTTACATAAAAGGTTTTGAATGTGCAGAATTCGGTCTATTTGTTTTTATACATATTTTGTTTGTTTGTTTTTTGTTTTTTTTTTTTGTTTGTAAAACAGTTTAAAGTATTTATAAGTCTATAGATATTAAAGAATCATTTTTAAAAGCTTCTGTTTAGCTTGCTCTGCTTGTATAATTTGTCGCCTTCATTTTAACCTACTCGCATTCATGCAAGAACGTTGATTGCATTCGATGGCAATAAAATTAAATAAAACCCATATTAAATCGTTATCAGAATAATGGCGCAACAAATAAACAGTAATTCCAATAGTATTATCGAAAAAGTAGAAAAATGTAACAGAAAATTTGAAAGAGCTAAAGACAGGGACTAAAAAAAAGTAAATAAAATAAAATATAAACAAAAAGAAATTTTTTTTAAACAAAATCTTTTATTTAACTATGTTGAAAAAGGGCCGAAAAATATTTTTTATAATACAAGGTTATATGTACATACATATATATTGAATGTTCGATAGTTGGACAAAAAATAAAAGCTTCGTATGCAAAGAAATCTTCACCAGTATCTTTTTTCGTATGATTTTCACACATAAATCCGCATCAATGGAAACTCTCTGAAATATTTTCGACATTACATGGAAACGAGAAGAAGAATATTTTTTGATAAATGAAGAAATGTAGCCCTTACCCCAGTACTAAAAAAAAAAAAAAAAATCCTAGGAATAGGAATCGAGTATACTATTCAAGGCTTGTTTGTTAGCTTTAAGACTGTGACAATTCCGCCGGAGAATGTTGAACTGGTTAACTAGAGTTGTTACTTTCATTAATTGGATGGTTGAGAGCTCAGCCAGTGGAGAGTGTTGAAATAAGTTATAAGTTTATAGGTATGTTTAGTTTTATTAGGCTTATGGAAAGTAGGGGATTCAAAAGGAACATGTGATGTAGAAACAGAAGTACCAGAAGAAACAGTGATTTTAGAGCAGGGATAAAGTCCCTGTTAACATGTAAAATGCTTGAGTTAAAAAAGAGTTTTTTTTTTTGTTTTTTTTTTATAGTAAACACTTCGCGGAAAGAAATATATTCAAACGAAATGGTTTTTTTAATATTTTTCTGTTTAAACCATTTGGTGAACCTGCGGTCATTGGAACAATGAAAACCTTTACAGTTTCGACATGTACGTAGGTTTTGAAGATTTTTGCATAACAGTGGGTACATTCACATCTGAAAAGGTTGAGCATAATTTCATGTGATTAGTATGTGTAAAGTGGAGAAGACTCTGGGTTATTCGATGTGGCAATGTAATTTATTAGTAAGCTCGTTGGGAGATAGAATACGTCGCCAGTATATAACGTAGTTAGTGGTTGACTGGAATTTCGCAGCTTGCGGCAGGAGCTGATGGATTTATCAATGATTATGGTTTATAGAATAAAGCAGTTTAAAGAGGTTTGACTGAGTCTGATTGACGATTTTTTGGAGATTACAGTGTAAGAAGAAAATATTACAATTAAAATTTTTTCGTTATGGAATACATAAAAGCTAGCTAGAGGAACTAGAGACTGAAATGATAGAGAAAGAATAAATCAGGGGAACGTTTAGATGTAATAAATTAAAGGAAACAGAGAATCTTTTAAATGAATAGAGGGGCGCTCAAGGAAAATTCGATCTGTATTACGGATAAGAGACAAGTCGGGATGCGAAAGACAAAAAGGGGAGAGAGATCGTCGTTGAATTTAGAACGGGAAAGAGAAAGCAAGTTAAGATTCATGCGTAATTGTGGAAGATATCACAAATATATTATTAGAATGAATAAGAAAGAAGCAGATATTACTCACAGAGGGTGGGTTTAAATAAATAATGGGACTGCGGATTCGAAACACTAGTCCATATTTGGTAATAAAATTTAAGAAATAATGAAAGAAGATTAGTGGAGGAACATTTGTTTAATAAACGACCATCGATCGAAATTCCTCTGGCCGGAGAATCAGCTATTTGTATTGAATTTCGACATGGCCGAATATCTGCAGGAAATCAATTTCAACGGAACAAAATCTGAGATTGGAAATACGGAATAAGTAACGAAAATAAAGGAACGGGAGTGATGGAAAGTTCCAGAACGCTATTATTTCCGCATTCGTAAATTATTTTAATCGTGCTTTGAGGAAACGCATTAGTATATAAAATGTACCTAACGTTAAGTCGATTGTACATTATGAATACCGTGACTGAGCCAATAGGCATTACGGTCGTATATAAAAAAAAAATCAGTGATTAGCAGGAATTTATTGGGAGAAGAACAGGAGTGAATAAAAAGAATTACTCGGAAATAGGAATAATTCTGGCAAAGAAGGAGGAACAAAGAGCAGAGAGTTTGATTGATTCTGAAATGTTAAGAGCATAGGAGGTAGCACTTATATTCCTCCAGAAATTCTATAACCATCAGTGAAGATTACACGATGTTCAGGCGAGAAAACAAATGGCCACAGTTGAGGGTCAAAAAAAAATTTAGTCGTGAAAAGTGAAAACATTTAAAGAAATATCCATAATGGAAAAATAAATTTATACATTATAAACAGGGAAAATGTTGTACAGAAATATTATTTAAAACGCGCATTACTAATTTTAATCAGTTGTGATATAATAAACACTTTTATAAATTATGTATACATCATTTATAAGAGCGTTAATTACATTGTAAAAAATCTTTTCTACATTTAACACAGAATTTGTTCATTTCGGTAATATTTTATTGAAAAAAAAAAAAAAAAAAAATCGCGCGGTATGGAACAAAATGTTTTACAAAAAAAAATATTTATTCCGTATTTGAAGATAGAAATTTGTACATTATTAAGCGGTGCAAATAAAAATATTCAAAATTTTACACTTTAAGAAGCAAAATTTCATAGAGAAACATAAATCAAAATTTGTACATTGAAAAATTTTCAAGAGATTTTTTTCCGTATTCTTAAATAATTTTCATAAAAAGGATTTGTTTTTATGGTTTTTTTATTCGCTCTCTATTTTTTTTTTTTTTTTTTTTTTTTTTTGATAATCTTTCTTTTCTTCTAACCTGCTTTAAGTAACAATTTTCATATAATTTATCAACAGCGGTATTTTAATGCGTTCGTCGGGTATATCAATATAATTTATCTTTTCTACTGGACTACCTAACGGTTAATTGCGAAATTTTTATTGCCATTTCTCTGTCAGCTGAATTCGAAAACACAGAGTCACCTGGATCGATCGCGGTATAAATTATACGGCAAGAACCGGGCTCGTTCCCCTTGTCGAGTTTTCAGGAATATAAATTTTCAAAGTTTTAAGAGACATTTTGAAATTTGACTATCCAAAAACAAACACGCTGTTAATGTTCTAGGGGCAGATGTAGTGGAAATAAATTATTAATAAAGAAATCCACAAAGGTCGACGTCATATAGGGTTGCTAGCTAAGTTGGGGGTATTTCTTTTTTAAAGGCTATTAAAATATTTCTCGCCAGCCCAGCAGCAGCATGTTTTCCACTTGCCCAGCAGAAGACACATCGTGAAACAACATAAAGGTACAAAGATTTACCTATAGGTAGGAATGCATAAGAACGTCTATATATAATTCTTAGCCTACATATCGGTTCTGAAGGCGAAATATATACGCACATTGTTGTCGGTTACCTGTATTATTTCCTATTTCGATTAGGTTGTTGCGTCTGATACGCACGACAAACCGATGCTGTCTCTTCTTTTATCTGGCTGCTATACGCGTTTTTAGATCTGTTCCTTGCCTGTTCTTGCTTCTTTGCGTTGTTTTATCATCTTGCTACCTTTCTTTCTGTCGTATTTTCTTTCTGCGTTTGCCGGCGATAAATTATTTCGTGCAAGGAGCAACCACTGTCTAACCGAGAGAAACATATGACAATTTTATGTGTCCTTCGATGCTGAATCAAACTCGTAACTATGTTAACTGTCAACGTCTGAAAACCCAGCCAGCTAGTTTTGACCTATCTTAGCGGATGCGTAACATTTATTTATTTTCACCGTATTTCTGCCTGCCTGATGGGTTCTTTTTTTTATATATTATATATGTATATAGATATATAGATATATATTATATGTATAGATATATATATGTGTGTATATCTTTTTTTTTTGTCCCATCTCAAGTTCCAGAGAATAAACGAAATATCTATCCGTTCGGGAGCGAAATAGTTTGATAATTATTATAAAGCGCCACAACTGCTTGTTCGGATCTCGTAGCACGGTAATTTATCGAAATTCTTACAATCAAATTGCTTTCGTAGATCCAAAAAGTGAATACTATTTTTGTGAAGTTATATTTTTTCCTGTAAATAAATTAGAGTCATCCCCGGTAACAAGCTCCTTTCGCGTTCATAAAAGGATCCATCATTGTCTCAGAAAATTCTTTTGTAATTGTCCATATCGGTAAAAAATAGAGTTGGACTTCAGAAATTGTTGCTTTCATATTTTTAAATTTTTCAAACAAATTTTGAAAGATAACTGTGACTAAAGAGTTAGAATGATTGTGACCACATCAGCGATCGGGAAGTGAACCATCAAATAACTTTGATAATCGTTCGTTGGCTTTTTTTTGTCTCGTTTTTAGTAAGTGTGGAGACGTACGACCCGAAATTTGATCACATACTCGTACTGACGGCTGTTTCACTAAAATACGTGATTTTCTTGCATGTTTCGCGGCTCATTAAAATTAAAACGAAATAATAAATAAACCGCAATAATATAGACACAGATAATTAAATTAAAAAGGTATGCATCTTTTCATCATTACATTAGTGGTGTGCACAAGATCCTATTTTTTTTTTTTTTACTTTTTCGATTTTTCATGGCTAAAAATATATTAACTTGTAGATCAATCAGTAAACGACTATTACGTATCTAGTATCATTAAATTTTTATTTTTATTTAATGTACGTTTTTATAAATAAGTAAAAAATGTCTGTATAAAAAAAATGTGATTATTATTTCGGTTTAACAACAGAAGCAAAAAAAGCCAAAAAAAGGCTTATATATCAGTTTACAAAAAATGTATCCCTTCCATTTCCCGGGCGCGCATGGCCCGTTTGAACAGCCGGTGCCTTATAATGTAATGTATTAATAATAAAAATGAGAATACCAAAGTAGAATGCATAACACATCATTTGTAAGAAATAAAAAAAATTAAAAAAATATTAATTTTATTTTAATGAACGTGTTCTTTTGAGACCTTTTACACTATGAACTTTATAAACCTCTTTCTTTCTGTTCCGTTTGTACTACAGAATCGTAAGCAATATTCCGTGCTGTATTTTTCATTGCACTTTCTTCCTATAATAATAAATATCTTATCTGCTCCGACCCGATGAGCGTCATGCAGGTCATATCCTCCCCTTTTCCATCCCTTTCATATGACTACATTATTCTTTCTATCCGTTCCTTAATTGCCACTCTTTTCTTAGTTCGTTCCATTCAAATCGATCTTCTTCGGATTTTCAGTCATAGCGGCATCGCGGGCAACAACACCTAGTTGACTCGTTTGCTCGTTCTGCTTCCTCTAACGGCAAATTTATCAATAAATTTCCCGCTAACAATATCGGTTTTCGTTTCAACCATGGTTGTCTTCCTTCGTCCCGTTTTTCGTTATTCTATTGTTTCTTCTCCACATTGCATTCATCGTCCCTCGGATCACGACTGCGTTTGTGATGCGGATCATATTCTCTTTGAATGTTCTCTTCTTGTGTAGGACTTCTTTGCACTAGGTTCTTGCATCTTAAACTGCCTGCTCCTTTTTGTACTTCCTACATACTTTCCTTTCCTTCAACAGATGTTGTTTCAGCTTTAACACATTGCCTCCATCTCCCTATATATTAAAATTTAATCCTTTTGTTTTTTCCTAATTCGTGGATAATGGGTTATTGTCCTTGTTCGGTGTTCCCGAAAAAAGGGAAAAAGAAAATTCTGACACGCACTCATTACACATTATCGCATAGCGGTAATCACAGATTAAATGAGTGATCTCTGATTCCTCTTGTGAATTTTAAAAATTGTTCTTGAATGATTGCCTCGAAAAGGTTTTTCTTATTTTTGTTCTTTCATTTTCGTACCGATCTATTTTCATAATTTAAATACGAGCGAATAATATTATATAACATAGGAGGTTCCAAATTAAATTTACTATATCACGTCAAAAATAAATAAAATCATAATATCATTAAAAGAAGACATTCGCTGCGTGAAACGGCTGGTGTTTGAGGTGTATCGTCACATCGAAGATGGAAAAAAATGACGTGCTTAGCAGAACTACATAAGCTAGTGAACAAAGAATAAAAACGAATTCAGAATGTTAGTAGTACTTCAAGTAGCTGCAGTAGTAAATTTCATCGTAACTACTGAAATAGAATAAGAGATGTAAGAGAAATAAGTTGTTTGAATTATACTCTACACATCACTGCTGGTTAAATAGAGGTACCGATATGGGGCGGCATAGCTATCCGTAGTGAGTAAAGTGTACAGCTATAATGCGATATTGTGGAATTAAACTTTTCAAAATGTATACTGTAGGGTTACATTGATGGCCGCTTCCTTTTTTTTTCTTTTGAGATGATCCGCCTTTACTTCCACCCAAATTACTTCTCTGCTGAAACTCATATTCGATTTCAGATATTATGTGTACTTGGGAGCAGCGATTTGAATCCCCGGTAAGTGGATAAGTCTCTGACCTACGACAGTTTTATCGTGGATATCGATAATAAAGTTGAAATTAAAGTATTATTACCAACACCCACTAAAAATCGATAAGAGTTATCGATTAATAATAATAATAATAATAATAATAATGAGGTAGGTTGAGGCATATAAAATTGAAGTAAAAGTTATTAATTGTGAAAAATATGTTTTTATCTGAAATTAGATTCAAATTGATATATTTTTTAATTTATTAATATAATAGTACGTTTGAACACAATTTAATAACTATTTTTCGCCTATTATATATTTAAGATATTTACCGGTCTATATTGATGTTTAATATCTTCTTTTAGTAAGTGAGGATTTATCAGTAACCCCCCCCCCCCCGTATGTAAATGCTTGGTGTATTTCAGAAATCGAAAAATATAAAAACTTTGCTATTTGTAACGGATGAGTGGAGCACTAAATATATGTAGTGTTGAGATTGCCAATATTTTCTTTTGTGCCTACGTTTTAGCTTCTAAAACAAATTCGTATAATTTAAGCTTACCAAATTTTATTATCTCTCACTCTTGCGCTTTTATTTATTCCACGAAATACAAACGAAATACTGACTTTAGGCCCCCCAAAAAATAAATAAATAAACACAGCAAACGAAAATTAATACACAAATTGACACATACAACAATATTAAAGACCAAGCAGTTTACGAAAGTTCATTAATTCTACTTGAGAGTTTATTTCTTACGTTCCTTATCCTGGATTCCGCTCCTTCGATCGCAGTAGTTTCGCGAAAATAGTCTCCAATTTGTGGTGTTGAAAACGGAATTTTGACTTCGGGGTCGGATGCCGAAATTAATTTAAACTGACTTCTGCTTCGATGAATTTACCGTTAGGCTTTTTTGTCATTGGATGCTCTGGCTCCAATTGCATTTATATATTCTACTAAAAGTATATATTACGAGTACGAAACAGGAAATAATGCAATTGAATTATGCCAGAAATCGCTTTTACGTTTAATATGAAAAAATCGCTTTTCCGTTGCTACAGATATCGACCGCGTAATAATGGACCCGATATCTAGAGAATTCTTATCATTTTACCTTTCCTTTTATCAAATCACTGTTTCGGTTTTTATTGTGTCCCGGCAACTATTTAACATAGTTTTGTTACCTGTGATCTTAATTATTATTCCTATTTTTATTTCCGGTGTACATCATATCGCCAGCCGTGGTACCGTTACGTGATATGTTCGATTTAATTGTTATTATTATTATTATTATTATTATTATTACTGTTATTATTACTGTTATTATTACTGTTATATATTGCTATCAAATCATGACAGTATACAGGCGTTCTTTAGCGAGTTTGATTGCGGTCTTTGGCTTTTTAGGTTGGTTTCGCATAAAAATAGTCATGTTAACTCGGACTAGATCATTCGTTTTAAGTCACTTGCTTTCACGGCGAATTATTATTTATTATAATTCTTGTCCGTTTTGGAAAAAGGGAATAGTGTTATGTATGTTGTCGATTTGTTGCAGACAACAAATTCCCAGAAAAAACGATGAACGATTACAAAATAAATTTTACAGATATACATTCAATAAATTTAAAAAGATTTACGAATCCTTTTATAATTTTTTTTTAGATTTATTAGGTGATTTAAAAAAAAAAAAATTAAATCATTCGCTTTAGCGTCAAATCGATCTTTCACAATATTTTAAATGTAATCGAAGAAGATACACAGCTAAACAACTAAATTACCGAAAATCAATTTTTGTGAAAACAAGGATTAGCAATTTTTCACTTAAAAACTGTTTTATTTTTGGAGAAGATAATTTTTTACTTAACTGTTAATTTTAATAATTGAATAAATTGCCACACTAGTGTTTAAACTATGTAGATTTTATTGTTGTTTTACATTTTAGACTGAAATTATTAGAATGATGGTTGTCCGAGTTACCGTTGTTTAAAGTTTATCTGTGCTACGTTCGTATGTTTGCTGATTTTATCAGTGAGATCGTTCATTTTATCTCCATCGTCTATATTTAAGTCTATTTTGCTAAACCGTTAAAGCGTATTCGTATTATTCTCATATTATTTTTATAATTACTATTATTATTAGCTTCATCGTTGATATTTCTAGCCGTTAATTCTCTCCTCTTCCGTTAAATTAAATGCCGGACACGTCCGACGAGGGAGGTAAGCCTCCCTCGAACAATTTTCGTTTTACAGCTAGAACTGTATCCGACGTAATAAAATCTCCGAATAAAACTAAATCATCTGCAAATCATTCTTTCTCGTCCTCTTCTAAATATCTTTTCGCTGCTTGCCCTAACAATAATTCTCAGACAGTGTCTGCGATTGTTGATCAAACAGACATGGATACTACACCTCCACATAATTAACTAACGCGGAAAAGCGAACGAAGTCTAACTCCTCTTTAATTGTATTAACTACAAAGGCCAAATCATTGTTCTGGTTGAGAGCCTGGAAAATAAGAATATTGTTTATCTCCATCCCATGTCTTTGCCCAGATTGTTTTATAAAAAAAGTTAATGGTCTCTCCTCTATCTCCAGGTGAGGGGAAAACTTAATAAAAGTAATTTTTACATCTGTAATTGTGGCCAATAATTTTATTCTCTCGGATGAAATACATAAAGAGTTAAAAATCCGATCTTCCATCCCGCAATCTCTTTTATTTCGACTTGGTATAATTCGTGATATTCCGTCTGATCTTTCTGTTGACGAACTCCTGTCCAATAAAACATCAGGGGTACCTATCTATAATATTCGTAAGTTGCAGAAAAGGTCTTCCGATAATTCTTTTATTCCTATTCGAGTCATTGAAATTAAATGTTTCAGGGCTCCTTCCTTCCTCTTTAGATTTGTTTCTACGATTCATATCATGTCAAGGTTGAACCTTTGATCCGTAGATCCAAATTATGCCGCAGTTTCCTTCGTTTTAGACATTTCAGTGGCTCTTGTCGTAGCAAAACAATTTATTTCTTGTGTGCGGATGGTCATTTGTCCGCACAATGCACTAGTATGCAACAAAGTGGCCCTTCTTCCTATTTTTGCGTCCATTGCGGAGTGAATCATTCTGCTTTTGACCCCAACTGTCAAGTCTTCAAAGAACAGGTTAAAATTTATAAGATTATAAGCTTACAAAATGTTTTTCATACTCTGAGGCAAAAAATATCTGCCAAGCTAAATTTCCAATTCCTCTTGTACCATCCCAAAGAGGAAACGGCGGAAAAACTCTAGCAGTTCGTCGTCCTCCCACATCAGGCTTCCTGCCTAAAGGCACTATTCCAACTCGTATGTTTCCTAATCCTCTGAACAAATCGTACTCAAATTTAACGCTCAGTGCTGGCACTAAAGGGTACCGTCATAGTACTCCAACTACCTCCCTCCCACCCTCCTATAGTGTCTCCTATTGTTTCCAACAACAATGTAACGGCTCCAGCCGCTAATAATGTTTTTTTTCAGTGACTCTACTTCTCCCCTTCCTTTCAACCTTATAGCTTCCATATTATGATCCGCTCTTGACAAACTGGGCATTCCCGATTTAGAAGATATGTCAGGTTTTACAGGTATTAAAGCAGAGAAGTATTTCCCATCCTTTCAACCTTTTGTACTCTTTTCATTCTTAAAATCCCTGCGCCTATGGATATAAGTATATCTGTTCATATGATGCTATTGATTCCCTGCTCCACCTCAGTTTCAACGCAATGTCGCCTTCTTGGCTTCCTACTTATAATGAATTATATGAACTCTACGTTTTCCTTTCATACAATTTTCACATCAACTTATTTTTAACGTTCCTTCAGTGTTGCTTGCCTCCTGCAACCAGGTTGGTTGATAGCATGCCAGGACCCATTCGCAAGGATTTATTTGAAGCGATGGAAGCTTCTTGTTTCCCTTCTTCATTTTTTCACAGCGTTTTTTGGGCCTCTTTTAATTAAGTCTAGTTGATAGCATATAAGGTTCCAGACGCAATGATTGTTTTGAGGGATGGCTGCTGATGCATTATGCCTACGGGCACTACTTCTACAACACCAGACTCATTTTAATTTACATGAGCGGTGGATTTTCTTACCTATTCCTACATTTCCTATAAATCTTTCTTCGGTTGTGTTATTCTGTAGAGAAAACATTTTCTTTATTTTCATTTCTTGCCGCTTCTTTTTTCTTTTCCTATTGCTCTAGCCTTTTAAATTCCTTCTTTCCTTCTCACTCTCATCTTCTCATTCTTCCATTTTCTTACGCAAGTCGATAACTTATAGCCCTGTTCCTCACCATGTTTCGGCAACTTAAAACACTTTAGTGGAACTGCTGAAGCCTTTTAGGTCCAATAAACCCTCTCTTGAGAGGCTGTTAGATCAACATAATATTAGTATTGTCTTACTTTCTGAAACATGGCCAAAGAGTTCTTCCGGCCTTCATTTCAAGGGCTTCTCCTTCATTAGTTCTAACCGCAATGACATCCTATTTCTAACAACAACTTCCAACCTTCCTTTCCTCCTAATCCCCCTTACCCTAATCTAGTTCACATTTCAATTCCTAATAATTCTGGTAACCCACTTAATCTCATTTCCGTGTAAATATCCATTCTAATTTCTATCTGCGTAATTCCCTTTTCCCTACTTTCATTAATTCCCTATCGTCTTCTTCTTTTATAGGCGCAGACTGGAATGCCCGCTCGCCTTTCTAGGGATTCACTAATTTTTAGTACAGTAAATTTTCGGCTATTTTTTTATTTCTCTGGTAAATAATTCGGATATTTACTTCGAATTTCATCGTAAATAAATAGACCTGTACACCGACACTGAAATTACGAGGATCGCTTGTTGGTAGCGGATGAATAAAAAAGGAATACAAATGCTGCATTTCTCGCAAAAATAACTCTACCGCTGCTTTGTAATCCCATTATTCTTTTATCAATATGCATTAAATTCACCGCATACTGACTGATTTAACCGATGAAACTGCAATTTGTTCTGACTTGGCTCTTGTGCACATTAGAACACACTAAAAGAAACGGTTCTTTTATCTTGAATACTATACGTTGTTTCTTGCGTATAAAACAAACATTTCGAGTCAGTCCAGTATAATAATAGAGATGTATCATTTATAAAAACAAATCGAGCAGGTAAAAATATATTTGATACTTATAAATTTAAATATTTATTGCGAATTACGTTTTAATTGAAATGATATTTAATTAGATTTCGACAATGGAGAATAACAGAAATTGCCATTCATTAAAAAATTAACTTTTGTTTTATGTGTCAAAATAAAATACATAGCTTGTCCGAAAAATTTCTAGACTGAACCGATATTTCGAGAACCACGCAAGCTAGCGACAAGCGGTAAAATACGTCGAGTAGCCAAAAATGAGTACGACAGCATATTCACAAATCAAACCTCTAGGTGCAACAGAACGCGTACGAGAACGAAACACGTAACGTATGTACAAGGTCACCCTACCAAAATGTGTTTGGTTGGAGTTCTGGAACAACCGCGCATTCTGGCGACAGACCAAAAAAAACCTCGTGTAGTTCCACTACCCCCCACCATAATAATATATCCAAAAATCACCGCTGTAAATGAAATAGAACGCGCAGTAGAGAAAAACGCGTAGAGCCGGAACGTTGTCTTGATAGTGTTTATTCGTGTCTTGTAACGAAAATGGATCTCGATAAGACAATGCGAGACCACACACCGCCCATGTGACTGTCGATTTCCTCACGAAGCGAAACGTTGAAGTCCTGCCCCATCCGCCATATAGCCCAGATCTGGCTCCGTGCGATTTCTGGCTGTTTCTCCTCTTAAAAAGTCGCCTACGGGGACGTAAGTTTGAGAGCAATGAAGATGTAACCACCACTGCTTGTCAAACCGTCTTCAAGGCGATCCCTCCGGCCGAATTCGCCAAAACTATTTCTGAAAAATGGCGCGCAAGGTGGGACAGATGTCTCGAAAACGAGGGACGTTATTTCGAAAAAAAAATAATAATTGCTTTATACCGAATGTAAATGAATTTTTTTCGTTTTTCTTGTGTCTTTTTTTCTCTTGAAAAATTGGTAGGGTCACTTCATCCACAGCGCGCGCGTTTTGTTCTCGCGCGCGTTCTACTGCACCTAGAGGTTTGATTTTTGAATATGTTGTCGTACACGTGTGTTTGGTTACTCAAAGTATTTTACCGCTGGTCGCTAGCTTGCCTGGTTCCAGAAATATCGGCTCAGTCTCGAAATTTTTTGGACAACCTATGTATCATAAAAGATTTTGTTAATTACACGCAATAGTGACTTTCTATGTTCACTTTTTTTTTCCCCATTTTCAAGGATTTCGTACACCTATAACGTACGGAATCCTAATAAGATAGTTTAGAAACGACAAAAGTATCAAATAAAAATCAATAACTCATGAACGGTTTGACTTATAAACTTTAAATGTGTACCGTAAATTGTAATTAAAATTCTGTCTATGACAGTCTACAACTTTAAGATTTTACCCTGGGCGGCAAAAACCTAAAAAAACCGTCAAGAATAAATAATATGGAATATAAAACAACCCCAAAAATCACTTAAAAATTCATAACTCATCACCAGAGATAAACCTTTAAAAGTAAAATTCAATATATAAAACAAAATGCGAAAGTTTTTTTATAAAAGCAAAAAATCATTTAAACCTCCCTCTGCCCGGGGTCAAAAACGCAAAAAAACATAGTTCAGGTAAGTAATAACTCGAGTAAAAACGTTGAAGATATCAAAACGTATCTCAAACATATGCATTTAAGGAAAATTATAGCCAAGCTAACAACTTTATATTCTGGCCCCTGGAAGCCGAAAGCTCGAAAATTTTGGAAAAAAATATTTTTTCTCCCGAACATGTAATATATTGTTTCGAGAGATCGCTATGTGTGCCGGGAACGAAACTGTATTTCATTTCCTTAACGAAACTTTCAAAGTTACGGGAAGTTAAAAAAAAAAAAAACGTGAAAAATGACGTTTCTTCCCCCTTAGCGCTGCGAGTATTATAGCTATAAATTTTGAACGATATTAAAAATATGCGCGCATCCCCGAATATTTCTCTAGTTTGGAACATCCGGGTTTCCAACTTTAAAATTAGACCCTCGGGACCCTGAAAGCTCGAAATTTGGGAAAAAAGTATTCCCCCGCCTCCCCCGGCATATGATACATTGTTTGAAAGATCGCTGTTTGTCAGGAACGAAACCGTATTTCATTTTCTTAATGAAACTTTCAAAGTTAGTGACAATTTCAAAAATCGCAAAAAATTACCTGTCGTCCCTCCCTCTTTGTGGCGCGAAAAATCAAATTTCTTTTTTTTTTTTTTTTTTTTTTTGTGAATTTAGTATTACATACATGTAAATTATAGTTAATCGTTAACTTGACACACGCAATCCTCAGCGCATGAAACATCATGCCTGACTGAACATTTTTAATGTTAAATCGTAATCTATTGGCAATTTTTTGAATCTTAAAATAGTAAAATGGAAGATTGCATAATTAACTTCTTCATGACTTTTGACGTTTCGGATGGATTGCATCGATCATCATCAGAAAATAACTAAGCTAACGAAATATAATCTGCCGATGCTCGGAAATATATATATTATTTTAGCAAAGTGTCTCTGAAAATTGTTTAAAATAATTAATAATCACCGTGAAAGCTTTAAACATTTAATATACATTGAAAATGTTTCTCGTTTTAAACGAAAAATCACACGAGTATTGAAACGTTTCTGCGTAAATTGTATGTAATTGAATTACTTACAATTTTTCTCGTTTTAACCCAGGTTTCATCATTTGGCCAGTCCTCACCTACCTATTATTTAATTACGTTTTGCACTTTTTCCTATTATATGACGGATTTTAAAGAATTATTTTCTAAAAAGTGTTGATTTCTTTTAAAATTCAAGTAATATTTGTTATTTGTATTTAATAAATATGTTCGGGTATTAAACGAGTGGAACCTACTACATTCTATCCGATCGTCATTTCGCTACAGTCAAACTCATGACATTTTTGAAGACTTAAAAAAATTTTGTTATGATACACTCAGGCTGTTGGAGTTATAAAAAATGTAACATATACGTATATACATGTGTGTAAATTATTTTTTACGTTGATAAATGTTTTCGTTCTCCTTGACGGGAGAAAATATTACATTTTGGAAAGGGTGCATTATTTTCCCGTTTCGGTTAAATGATATCCCGAACGTTGAGATTTTTTTGTGTGTGTTAGGCTATATTCAAGATTAGCGCAGTTTACGGGGACGTTGATTTTTATTATTTTCGGTGATTTCTAAATAGAGCATTAGTGACAAATAACGAGTAGTTTGACCACAAAATGTTTGATAATATCTCTTTTATTTCGCGACGCGATACGAATTTGTAATGCAGATGTTATGGAGAGGACGCATTAAAAAAACTTGAACAGTTCCAGCAAATTACACCTTTTCAGCTATTTTAAATATTAACTATAGAAAGACTACCGTGAGCTATTCCAGAGTTTTTACTTATAATGGACCAAATCCATAATTATACGAACTATGACGCTCCAGGTTGCCAAGCGAATGTGCCGAACTGGACGAAAGATTAAGAAGCCGTGGTGGTCGAAGGACACGCTACAAGGATGACGTTGCGGCCCGGTTAAGTTGAGCAAGTTGTTTAAAATCCCGGGAAGCTCTTACTTTCCCAGATTTCTCTGGTATCCAATAATTATTTCAGGCTGGGTAAACTTGGGAGCGACTTGGATCTGGGACGAGACAAGTCTCGAACCACCTCTGATTTGGTAGTCAAGCATCTTTAACAATTTGAATATATCAACGGTTTGGGAATGTGATAAAAACTTTCCTGTGGCCTGTAGCGGCACTGTAATGTCAGAAGCACGGGGACCTTAGCGAAATAGCCAAAAGTTCCAGACCTTTGTGATGCGATGCTGGAAAAAGAAGAAGCGAATAAGCTAGATTAAAAAAAATCATAAATGAAGAAGTTACAGAGTCCATGAAAAACGAAACTTAATTCACTTTTCTTTCTTTATTATTTTTTATGCGTATCTCAATTAAAAATATGTATAAGAGCGGGGATGTAAGAAAACGCCGAGAAAGGCTGCACGAACGAGTACGAAATATTGGAAAAGAAGATTGAAATGTTCAAAAAGAGCAAAAGAAAATAAACATGTATATATGAGAATAAAACGAGAATGAATACGAGAACGAGAGAAATCGATTATGGTCCAGATGAAGGTAACAACAAACCGCCACTGATGGAGTAGAAGGATACAGTGAAGGAAAATCGTGAAGCCAAGGATACCGGCAGAGTGAAACGATGAAAGGTTTCGAATTGGAGAAGATTTGCACGGTCTAAAAATTCATAAGAAGAAATGGTATGCGCTGTGGGCGGTAGAATTTTTGAAAAATTGAAGGTTAGTTGCATTTTGTTAATTTCATTATAATTGCAATATAAAGATGGTGGTTAAAATTTTGTACCAGCAGAACAGTCTAATATCGGAAAAGAAGATAAGGAAGAAGAGAAGAGGTCGCTGTATTGTTTTTTTCCTTTTCGGGAGGAATATTGTGGAATAAATTATTCATTAAGGTAATAATGCTTCATAAACGAAATTGCTACAAACTTACACGGTAGAAATAGAACAAGCAGAGGGTATATAAGATTTTAAGTGCTGTAAATAAACAATGGAGCACCAATACTCTATCGGGTCATTAAGAACTATTAAAAAATGATGGAGTGGTTGAAGAAGTAGAGTTTAAATTTATTTAATTAAAGAAAGGGATGGAACAGGATTTAGGATGTAAAAGTATGGAAAAACATATTATGAGAAAACATAATTGAAAAGGTTGAGGAGAAAAATTGAAATTTTATTAGAAGTACGGTTTCCAGTTATGACAAATTAAAAATTAAGAAGCCAATTTTGAAGAGAGAATTTGAATAAAAACAGGCAAAATGGAATTTTTAATTTATCGAGAATAACAATTTAAAACGATTTTGAAAAGCTTGAACCAAAAAGTTTACCATACAGAACGATGTTATTATCTTTTCCTGATCAAGTTGAAGGCGCGGTACACGTAGTACTATAGTTTGTAGTGTATAGTTCAAAATCCGATCTTTTTTTTCTTTTTTTTGGGCCTATCAACTATAGACATTAACCGAGAGGGCGTGAAATTTTTGTTTTTGAAGCGTCAACGTCCGACAGTGGAACTCGAACCGGACCCCACCCGAATGAAACACCACACTACCTGACCAATTACGCATGATAGCTGATTGACTAAAAATTGAAAGCAGACTAATTTCTTTAATTAATCGCTAAGTCACGAAGTAGCAAATAAAAGTAAGTTTTCTCTAAACTAAAATTACTCGTAGCGAATTTTGTTTGTTTTTCAAACGGATTATTAATTTCTTTCTCTGAAAGTATAATGCCGTTTTATTTATTCTGTAATATTTTATGATGGCAATATTTAAATTACACGCATATTTTTATAATAAAAAACCGCGTAATGCGTGAACTTTTTTTTAAGGTAGAAATCGAAAAATCATTAAATTTCTGCTCACATGATATTTTGATATTGGCCTAGAATTTTTTTTAGCAATATAGGACCTCGCCATGAAAAAATTCTTTGGATTTTTTTCAGGTGCTTTCGTATGTAATTTTTATAGAAGAACTGGCTGCAATTTCATTCTATTATTATTATTATTTTTGTTGCAGAAATTTCTTATTACTTTCGTTGGTTGTAATATGAAAAATCGTGTATCGTAAGTGTAACGTTTTTGTATCGATCGTAATCACTTAAAAACTGTTCTATAAAAATTACGGATCTGACGGTCCAAAAAATGTCCTTATATAGGTGTAGATAGACGCATAAAAACTTTTAGTAAACACTTACTTTTTATGCTTATTTTTCTTAATTCTATAGCCTTAGTGGAATTTTTTTTGTAACACGATTCGCTGTGCGATTTTCTTCTTACATTCATGGTTTTTATAACCTTTAGTTCAAAAACATTTTCAGGAATCACAGCAATGTTTTTAGGTTTTGTTTTTGGCTGTCAAATTTTAAACCGCTTTGACGTGATTTTTATAAATTTAGAGGCTATCATTTTCACAGTTTTACTAAAATTATTAATTTTTTTAGAAATCCGTCAGTAATTTTTTTTTTTTTTATATGCTGTTTTATTCACACTATACTAACTGCATGCTGTAAAAAATGCAGATGGAGAATACTTGTTAGTTTAATTTCGCCTTAAATTTGTTCTTAGAACACTGGTTGGGTGTGATGCAGTGGTGTTTTCTGTTCTTCTTTCGGAACTGGGAGCTTGCGAGTTATGTCCGAAAGCGGAAGGAAATTCGTTAGGAACGGAACAGAGAGGGGGCTCTAGTTTGTCGCTGATGAGGGAATCAGATAGCAGCTGACAATTGGTCAATAAATTGAAGCGTTGCTTCGGAGGGTAGGGAAATTTTGCCAGCGGTCTTGATCCGAGCGAGAGCAGGTGCCTTGTGATTAACTTTTATCGACCGGGCTCGATGCAGATGAGCGCATTTGTCCGTTCGCAGCGACTGCAATCTCGTAAAATGAATCGCCGATAAAGAGTCGCCTTTCTCTGTAATATTTAAATATTATTCCCGTTCGGCTGGAGTACGGTCTTCGAAAGCGATCTAGATTTCAATATGGAAAATACGCAGAGTGAAGAATCGATTTGCCTAGTGGGAGGGAGGTTTCTGTTGATAATAAGCGGTTTTCGTTAAACGGCTCTGGCATGCTAAAGTTGAGGCATGCTAAAGTTAAAGGCTGTATAGAGTTTCGCCGGTGGATCGAGTACGCAGCTCGAACCGGACTAATAATAACAGTGTACACCGGCTAACACAGTTCGCTTCTAATAACATTAGCTGCTCTCTACGTACACATAAAAGAGAAGCGAGATCATTAGATTAGAGAAATAAGTGGGCGTGGTCGTCGATTTTACCGTGATCTGATTGGTCGCTAACGCGGCACGCAACCCGACTATTCTTATTCTTGCACTGGTCGCCCGCTCCGGTTATTTATTATTTATTTATTTATTTACTCTTTATCTTATTTTTTATCCGAATAATCGCAGGACGCGATGTCGCTTAATAAGGCGAAATCCTGCACCTGTGCGTGATACATGATCGCTTGTTTTCCAGAGCACAACTTTCTTCGGCTAACTAGAACACCGCTTATCACACACACACACACACATGTACATGTACCTATGTGTGCACGCGTAGCTACATTAGCGGGCGAATTTCCAGCATTTTGCACATCGCTTTTAATTTAAAATCCAATTTACTCCCTTCAACGTCCACTCTGATATCAACTGCCGGCCAACTTTAGCAGCAGCACCGGCGGTTTCTCCATTTTTCTCGAATCCCCACAGTCATTTCCGCACTTATTGCTTCTAAACGTAATTACTGACCTAAGTAAAGAGTACACATGTCGTCGAGTAAAGTTAAATTTTCGCCTCAGAGTCGTTGAATTGATTAAAAGTTGACCGGCGAAATTAGATTTTGTAGGCGAATTACTCGATGAAGGTGTAGTGGGAATTATTTCAGGTAAAGCTCCGTCATGGCTGCTGATTTCGTCCGTTTTTTGCACGAAAGTTTAAGGGGTTCGATTTTTCTTCTTCTTTTTTTTTTTTTTGCTCTGGCTTTACCCTGTTCTAAGCATTTTTATTTATGCCTCATATGGAGGGAGGCCTTTCATTATTCTTTTGACTAATCAAATAGAATAAGGCAGTGCGGTAGCCTAGTGGTTAAGGTGCTTCGCTACCAAACTGGAGTTATCACGGGTTTTCGAGAGTTGTCTCGTTCCAGATCCACGTCGCTATTAGTTTTATACCTAATCTGAAATTGAATGCTGGATATACCAGAGAATTATCTGGTGAAAAGTAAAGGCGCATAATCCAAAAGTCATTAGAACCTTAAGTACATTATGAAAAGCTTAAATTCACAATCCATGATACCTTATCAAATGAGACTTGCTTTATATTCATAATCAAATAGAACTTTAACTTAACAAAGCTTTAGAATGGAAGAAAATGAGAATGGATTGTAAAACGCAGAAGAAAATGAAAAAATACGGCGGTAAGAAAAGGAAGTTTTAATTGCGAGAAAAAAACCGATAACGAGAGATGGCGAGAATTGTGGAAGTCTGCAAGAAAAGGAAAGTGGATGAGACGGAGGAAATAACTGGAGGTAGTGGGAATTAAAATTTTGTTAAAAAAAACGCTGGGAAATGACTTGAAAATTTTATAAAACTGTAAGGGCCGCAACATAAAATCTGCAAACAGTGAATGAATGTCTAAGTATTTCCGTTTATGTCATTTTTATTATCCTCCACTAGAGGGTACAAAATAAATAATTTGCTAACATCCAGAAATGTAGAACTGCGGAAAATATTAATAAAAGTATACGTTTGGATGTGCTTTTCTATGGTGCAGAAACTTGGACCATAAGTAAAGAAAGACAAGAACAATTAGAGGCGTTTGAAATTTGGTGTTGGAGGAAAATGCAAAAAGTGAAGTAATTAGATAAAATTAAAAATACTAAAGTGCTCAAGAATATTAATGAAGATCATAAGTGAAAGAAGATGTGCAATATGTAACAAGAAATAATAGATATTTAACATCAGTAATCGAAGGATCAGTAAATGGTAAAAGAACAGACCGCGGCGGGAAAAATTCTAATGAAAGAGAAGGCCAGACAATTAGAGATGCTTAAAAGCGATTCTAAGTAATGTACCTTGCAGATGATTGATCACCAATCGAAAGATTGACGAATAAAAGAAGAAGAGAGTATACAGTTTGATTTTATTGTTTAAGCGCTGTTTTTACGAAACTGTCTACCACACTACCGCACTTCTGCATTTCCGCACTACCGCACCGTGTTCCAGAACGCGCTAAACGGTAAGCTTTTCGCTGTATACATGCTGATAATTAAAATTTTTTTCCAAGTCGTGTTCCATTCGAAGTTTGCATAGCATCTTTTTATGAGAGAAACTTTTCCGTTTGAAAACAACGGTTCTTGTTTCTTGTTCGAATCGATTCGATATCGTTTCCAGCTATGCCGGAGTATATAAAAACTATGAATTTTACTCTCTCCTTTCACTCTGTTCCATTACACTGGTGAAGTTCAAACAATCGAGAAGTATGCCCTGTTTATTTTATTGGCATCGTCACGATGTACTGCGCTACGATTTGTAAAGCCATGTCAGTCGGTCAAATAGTATCCCCCGGAAGTAAGCTGACGATTGAGTATGACCTGTCGAACAACCGCCTCAGAGACATCATTAAAATTTGTACGTATGTTTTTGGTTTAGAGGTCTTTAAAATTCAACGAAACCGAAGATTAAAAGCTTCACTTTAGTTAGACACCGCGCAAGTACAAAAAATGGCTGTGTTATTGAAATCTTTTTCTTTTGAGGGATGAGATCAATTCAGTGATCCTTAGACATTTACGGTTACTGTTTTTTTTGATTCAGACGCACACAGGTATGCTAACTTATTTTTCGCTACCTTTGAATGCATATTTGTTTAATTGTTGGTAACTTATTTTGCAGATAGTTACACACGTGAACGACTTTGCGGAATGTGTGTTAGACTATAATCTATGTTAAATAACCGGGGCCACTTGCTGCCGTAGATTGTCTCCGACAGTTGATCATTTCTTCAGCAGGTTCAATTGATGCAGAATTTTTTTAACGGTATATGCGCGCTATTCGGGTTCATTTTTAGTCTAGCGCTATATCGAAGAATTTTAATTTCGATTAGGAAATCAGTTAACTTTTCGACCTCTACCAATAGTTCTAATGGATCTGAGGAGAATACTGGACCAGCTGCTTTCTACTTTTGGATTATGCGCCTTTACTTTTCACCAGATAATTCTCCGGTATAACCAGTATTCAATTTCAGATTAGATATAAAACTGATGGTGACTTGGTTCTGGAACGAGACAAGTCTGGAACCTATGACCTCTGCATGAGTTTATTATTTAGTTTCATTATGGAACATTAGATTTTTCTAGTGTTTATATCAATATCTTTACACCGATAATAAATGATTTTATCGTTTCCTGTGAAGTTTATTATTGTAGTTCTAGAATTTATAATGAACTTATTATTTATTTATTTTTTTTTGGAATTTTATCGGCAGTAATCTTTATAAATTTTAGCACAGTGTGGATATTAGCGGCGCAATTTAATCATTTTTCATTCCATTTGAAATTAAAACGTCATTTATGCGTTCCAGAGAATTTATTTATTTTCACTTCGTATTGAATGTTTTTATTTTTTCTTTTTTTTTTTTTTTTTTAAATATCTTTTATAAGAACTTTTTATTATTATTTGTCTCATTTCATTAGTTCTCATCTCACGAACGTAATTATTTCTGAAACATGGAAATGCTAGCCTATCATTTCCATATTTTCCTACATAACGTAAAAATATTACTTATAATTTTTTTCACATTTGCTCAAATTGAATTTTTTCCTTCAGATGGTGGTATGAAATGTCTTAATGATTTTTTCGGTCGCCATTTTCAGAAAATTTTTGAGATACTTAGCTTTTAATTAGAATTTTGAAAATTTTTCTTTTGAATTCTAAGAAAATTTCGATTCTGACCAAAAGATTTACTAAATATAACTTTGGGTCTAAGAAAGTTTTGATTTTTAATTTTGTCCCTTTGACAAATTATACAACACTTTTGAGTTTCAAATAGAGGTAAGGAGAATTGAAGTAATACAAGTGTTATTATAATTATTATTATCGAATCGTTTCACCCCATGTAGGAGGGGTATCGTAACCATGATCTGTCACCCGGTTGATCAGGCTGCGCCAACAATTCCGATTCCTTGTGATGTGTACATAATCCTGAAAGGTACGACCAGCAGCTTTGCACACTGCGTCCGACCATCTAGTTGGCGCACGACCTCGACTTCTTCTCCCGTTGACCTTTCCTTGGATGAGCAGCGTTTCTAAATTGTCCGCTCTGATCACATGACCAAAATACCGCAGTATCCTGCAGAGCATCACAGATGATAGCCTCTTTGGGTTACCAATCTCATTTAGTACGGAGACATTGGTTTTCCTAGCTGTCCATGGGACACGCAGCATACGCCTTCAGCACCATATTTCGAGTGCGTCTATACGTTTTTTGTCTGCGCTGGTCATTGGCCAGGTCTCCGCACTATACAAGAACACTGAGAAGACGAGGGAGTTCACTAGCTGAATCTTTACACACCTTTACTAACAGCGGAGTCAGCCCATATTCTTTTTAAACGACTCTGTGCTCTGTGGCGTATCTCACTTTTACATCCGCCGCTGTTTTCCACTATAGAGCCTAAATATGTAAAGCGGCGTACTACTTCAATACCCTCAATTTCACTTATTGCTGGGAAGTTATTCTCTAATTAATAGAGTTGTCAAATTTGAAGAAAATCAGTATTTGTAATTGACATTTATAAAATAAATTTCTCGGAGTGCTTCCGTTTTCGTGTTTATTCTACTGATAGGTTTAATGAAAAAAATTAATTCTCTCCGGATTTCGTAGTAGAAAATTATAATAAGAAATAATTCAGATAACTTTGTATGTAAATTTTTATATTTTAAAGTGAATTATTATTTTTTTTTTTTACTAGGTTTTGTTTGCCAAAAACTGAATTTTTTGCTTTTCGTAAAAATATTCTACTTTCTAAAAATTATTTAATTTATTTATCAACAGCATCATAGAGGACGAACTTCAATACTGTCTCTTAAGAAATCACAAATTTTAAGAAACCGCCTAATGACGTGAGTTAATTTGATAAAAACACTCAAATGATGCATGCATACGTAAATTTGAGGTTCTCACAATGATTCTAGCAGTTTAAAGAAATGTGTTTATTACGAATGAACTCAATTTAAACTATAATATTCTATTTGTTAAAAAGTTTTGTTAATATCAGACCATCTGAACTTGGTGATGACTACCCGGTGTAGTAGATGAACGATGATTTTAAGGGAGATTACTTAAATAATATTCACCGTATAAATACAGGCTTTTAAAGAATCGTATTTGTTTTATTTTTAGTTTGGTATTCAGGGCTATTTTACTATCGAAAGATTTTATAAAAATCGAAAAAAGCAATAATTGATAAACACCGTGAACCTATACTTTTTTCTGATTCTTTTTGGGCTCGTCAATCAGAAGCTTTTACCCACGAACAATTAGCACAGATAGAAATGAATTATATCTTGATACACAGATATTGTTAGTAGGAAGGAACAAGTAGTAAGAATAATATTTGGAGTAGGACAGGATAGATGACGATGCGGAGTGAGAAGACTGAGTATCAATAAAATGGAATACAAAGTAGAACACTCAACAGCAATAGATCAATACTTAATAAACAGATGATTATCATTGCAGACATGGGTCTTCCTTTGAGTGGAGCAATACGGAGGGGAAGCCAATGAAAAACGAAAACGGGAGGAAGATAATAAAGTATGGCTTAAGAGCGCAGACGAATAATAAAGACAACAGCAGATTGATGAAGTGGAAGAAACAAAAAGAACCACAGATCAACAGGGAGACACAATAGGTTGAACAGGTAAAAAGAACAATTGTTAGATATTCGAACAAAATCCGAAATTAAAAACTTTTACGCAGCGGAAGGATATTGGAAGGTGAGGTTTTTCTTAAGAAGAGAAACGGAAAGATAGAAAAACACGATTTCCCTTAGAGTCCGCCACTTCATTACCAAAAATGCCCGAATGGCCAGGAACTCAAAATAATGTCTAATAAATTTAAACTTCAGTGTACAGTTTGCTTTTTTGTGACCGTAACTGAAGAAAATGTTATTTTCATTATTTAAAAATGATGCGGAAGGAAATAAAATTATATCTTAATTCAGTCTGTGAAAATCTATAATTTTATTTTGAGGCGATTCCTTTAGGTGGTTATAAGGAGATCATCAATTCAAAATGTCAAATTAAATCCTCTTACATTTCCGTTATCGTTATTATTTCGTAATATTTAATTTACCATACGTTAACACCTAAACTATTCGTATAGAGGACATAGTTCCAAAACAACCGATAAATAAGGAAATGGAATAAAGAAAAAAAAAACACTTATATTCTCTGTAACATTTGAAAACTACAACAATATGGATTTAAAATATAGATAGAAGAAAACAAACAAATATAATTAATTCAGAACCACTAAATTTATTCGCTGAATATTTCAATAGAATCTAGAATAAAATGGGGCGGGAGCTATCCGTAATTTGAGGCATAAAAATGTCCTCTCCATAATAAGTCGAAATTTAATTATTAATTTCCGTTTCGCCTCTTATATCTTAATATAGATATTATTTTATCTATTATTACATTTTTTTAAATTATTTATTTAATTATTATACTTATATACATTTAATACCTGTACTCCGGTTATTTCGTATAATAATTTATCATTAAAAAGTAAAGTAAGTCCCATACCTTTCACGGGGCGTCGGGGATTGTGAAGTTAAGGTTCACAATGAACTAATTCTAATGGATCTGATGAGAATACTGGGGCCAGTTCCTTTCTACTTGGGATCCGCCTTTACTTTCCCAGATTTCTCTGGTAGCCAATTATTTCAGATTAGGTACAAACTTGGGAGCGATTCGGATCTGGAACGAGACAAGACTCGAATCCGTGTCCTCTGGTATCATTACAGAAACAAAATCTGTTATATTAAATAAAGTTTGGGGATTTATTTCATTAAAATTTTATCGATAAAGGTCTTTTGTTTGACGAGGTCTATAATCGTTAACATTCCTCTAGAAAAAACAAAAAATAAATAAATAAGTGAAGCTTATTGAGGTGCAGTTTAATGGCTGCAATAATCATTGAAATAAAAAGAAAGAAAGGAGTAAACTGTTACCGGTTATTATTTGTACTTATAAATTTATTTAACTTCCACAAAATCATTTAGTTTTATTATTATTATTATTATTATCATTATTATTATCATTATTATTATTATCATTATTATTGTTGTTGTTTAATGTAGATATAAATGAAAAAATGGAATAAACTAAAAAAACATTTTTTACATATTGGTTCATTACATAAACAAAATTCTATCAATAGTTAGTTGATAAAGTATAAACATAAACACAATTAATAATTATATGAATATAAATTCGTTGACTAGTTTCAACTGGGGCATAATTATGCGCATTCAGTTAAATAGCATTCATGTTCAATTTAATGCTATAATTATGGTTCAGTGAAAGCAAAACTAGTCTGCAAATTTATATTTATATAATTATTAATTGTGTTCATGTTTATGTTTTATCAACTGAAACTATTTTAACATTTTTTTTTCTTTATGAATTCTTAAAAGGGTACAAATTTCTTTTCGTCTTTCGGCCGCGTAATTCCTTACATATACTGTCATGTTGTATCTGACCTTTTCTTTTCTTACGCTGTTCATGCTGATCTATTCGTTTAAATAATAAATGAACATCGTATGTAGAGTACGTTATCCCTTCTAATGTTTTATTATAACGGCGAGGGGGTGGGGGCGGGGAGCACACTCGAATTGCGCACCGTTATTTACCTGAGTCAAAGGTTAAAAAAAGGTCTGTAATCTCCACACACGAATTGCGCACCGGAAGTTTGCAGGTATGAAATATAAAAAAACAAACGAAAACGACGCTCGGACCATAATCGCTGTTCGCTGGACTAAGGGTTTCCAAAACTGATGGCGCTTGATCGTACTATATTTTTAATGTTCGATAACTTTCAACATTTTTACGTATCCTATTTTTGACAATTAATTTTTAATCTACTAATGAAAAATACTCTACACCTGTCTATGTATTAAAAATCATTCCTGTATAACGGTTTATTAAAAAATATTTGAGAATACTCCAGATTAATTTTAAAAATACGTAATTGTTTAAACTTCTAATTCCATTTTTGTTTTTAAAACAAGTAGTTCCGATAAATAACTGTAATATATTTATGTTTTAATCATTAAAAATTGATTCCGGCTTTTGCAATTTACCAGTTAGCTCAACTTTCAGTAATTTAGCTTACTCCTAATTGTCTACATTTGTGTTCTTTTATTTTTCTAGTTTCAAAAGAATTATATTTATGATTAAACGTGTATACTACCTCTTCACATAGCAGCAGCTAAAATTTTTCCTTATTTGTAAGTTATTATTTTTAATAAAATATTTCACTTTCATATATACGTTAATGTTAATTTCGTGTTACCATTAATGTTAAGCAATTATCAGTGTTAACAGTTTTATTATGGGGATGAATATTTCTAGAACAGTTTGAATTCTACAAAGCCCCTGTAAAATAACAATTTTGAAACATCATTTTATTTCTATGATTAAAAATAGAGCAGTAATTTAAACAGTGTCGAATTACTGTTATGTACTTGTTATAGGCCGGATGATAATTTTTGATGTTTTTTTATGAGGAAAAATTATGACGCTTACACGTTAAAATGTAAAGCTATATACAAAAATAGTATTAAATGCTCTTTCAGAAAATGCTAACGTTCGAACAACTCTTCTGACCTCTGAGCGCTAAAAGTCGCTCAACGAGTTAAGAATATGTAATATGACAAATTTAAAATTATCTAAAAATTACTTCAAAATGCATAAATCAGCAACCGATATTATTCCTGAAATTTAAAATATACAATAAACAACAAAAACTTTGCATCGCAATAAACATTTCCAATAACCACTTAATTCAAACCCCATTTGGATCTAAAAACGGCAAACGAATGTAGTTTTCGGAAATATATAAACGGATACTTTGGAAAGAAAAATATAACGATATTTTAGCTTCAAATTTAAATTACCGGAGGGTGCTGGAAACTTAAAAGTTCAAAAAAAAATGTCTTCTCGGGCATGTTCTGTATTAATGGAAAACATTACACGCAAGTAATGAAACCATATTTTAGTTTCGCAAAAAAACTTTCAAAATTTGCGACGACTTTAAAAAAACTTTTAAAAAAAATATTTCCTTAAGGACAAAATAAAACTGTAAATAGTGTACAATCATAATATCAATAAAAGAACAGATAAATAGAATGAAGCCATCAGATTTTTATTACTGTATGATAAATAAAAATGTGAATTAAATTTAACCTGATAAGTAAATATAAACATTATCGATAAAATTTAAAATAAAACTACAAATAAAGGGAAGCTATACAGCTGCTTTATAGGAACAGCATTTTACGAAATACAACCTATCTATTTCCCCAGATTGCAACTGGGCTAATTTCTTAGTTATAAAATCCAGTTTGTACTTTATTTTTTTATGTTTTATTGGAACTATTCCTTGCTGAAAACTATTACTTTTAACATATGTATCGGTTTGAAGTAATTGCAAATTTTTAACAAATTTGGTTTTAATTCAAATGACAATTTATAACTGAGATTGAACACTGATTAATGGATAAAATAAAATCTGAACTGAAACTTTCCCGAAACTCGGTTCCCTCAAACTCGTAAGTAACTCTATATTATAACAACATATTTAATTTGTCAAACTCGAAAATTTTACATGGTCACATTTATATTCTATGTACATTAATCAGTTGATATGAAAGTATTTTGTATTAATGTGAGCTTCATGAAACATAATATGCCGTGCGCTGAAAATTCTACACATTCAGAAATTATTGTGATTTACGTTATTTTATATAATATTCGTGCAAAAATTATTCTATTTTATGCAACATTTCTTTAAATATGTGTATGTTCCCTAGAGGTTGTTAAAAATATTTCGAATGACAATCGTACTGCTAACGGGATAGTAGCCTCAATTTTTATTCAAAAAGGAGGAATTGTTATGTGGTCCGAAATTATACTTGAAATCGTTTTCAGTAAAAATTTAACTACTCGGTTATTTTGGATTTTAGCAGCTTTTAGAGAAGCGCTTGGAATTTCAAAGAGCGAAACAGAAGCTCTATTATTTTCGGTAAAAACCACGTCACAATTTTTTTTCTTCATTAGCGTTTCGAATAATTACTTCTACTTGCATTATTAAAGGAACTTACATAATGACATGTTGAACATTGTAAATCTCGAAAATCGCTACACTGTATTACAAATCGGTAATTGTTCAAAAAAAAACAAGAAACCATTATGGCAGTACCGCAAGGGTCTGTTTTAGGACTGTACTTATGCAACATAGTTTTCTCCTCTCAAATGTATAACATCAGAATCTACCCACTAATGTAAACATTTTCATTTTCGTAGATGATATTGCAATAGTAATAGAGCCGATAAGAATGAAAATGTATTGGAAAATAAAGTTTACCAGGTTTATACAGAAATCGCGAAATGGTTAGAACAATACAATTTAAACATTAACGAATCTCCAAGTCCAACTTATATATGTTGTTTAACAAAAACTTAAAGGATAAAAGATTAAATTTGCTCCAATACGGATTAAATATTAGTACGGTTAGTCAAACCAAATACTTAGGTCTATTAATAGACAATAACTTAAAATTTTATAATCATTTTCACTATATCACTAAAAAAATAAATACATTTTTAATTATATTTAACAAATTATATAATAATAATAACAACCGATTAAATTACAAGAAGGGACTAACCTTATATAAAAGCGTAATATTGCCCAACATACTTTATGGTAGTGTAATATATACATAGACATATTTTAAAAGTTAAAAGATTTCAAAATATATTAAAAAGTTTTCAAAAAATGACTTCATCATCACTATAAAACACTAGTAACAAAAAAATTGCGAGGTGTTTTTTTGTCGAAAATAATAGACGAACGGTGAATTAAAAGAAAGCCCAAGAAAGTTTAAAATCTTTTTTAGCGAAGCAGAGGATTCCCCCTATAAAAAATAGGTGAAAATATAAAAGTATTTCTATTTTAAAGCATAATTCATTACACAAAGTCGTCTAATCGAATTAATTTTTTTTTTTTTCCTTGGTGCATCTAATACGGTTTTATCGCAAACGATCACGAACGGTTGAATATAAAAATAATAGTCAAGTTTCAATTTTTGCAGAATTTCGAAAGGGATAAGGGAAAAATTTGAATTTCCAATCAACTTGGAAGTCGCTATTTTTGACATGGTAGTTTCGCTTCAATGTCATATTAATCGGTAATAAGTAAATACATGCTGTTATTAACTGGTTAACACGGAAGTCTGGTAGGCCGATAACGCAATACCGCAGTCCGACAAAGTTGCCAGTGACTGTTTCCCTAGAATGAGTCGGTTTATCTCAAAAATTTTTCTCTTTCATACTAATTACTTCTTCTTTTTCAGAAAATGTCGTTTTGTGGTAATATTTGGAGTATCCGAGTGCACGGAATTGAAAATAACGCTTAAAGTTCTTTCAGTAATAAACCTTCGCGGGAAGACACCGGTCGAGCAGTCACGCTTTAATGCGTGGCAAATAGTTCGGTAATGGTAATTCTTCAACTGCCTTTGTGCATATGTTGTATCCGGTCGGTGTCTATTACAGCGCGAAGACAACGTTGATTATATAATAATATTTTTGGAAACGGTATACTTGGTCCCGAATAACAAAATTTTCAGAATACGTGATTTATCGCACGCAATTTACACATTATGAATCGACGTGGAACTTCTCATGCGTTTCAGTTCTCAGATTCAAGCAGTATTTATCGTTTTAATAATTAATGTTTCTCTCTTATCTTTTCTAGTCCTAATGATACGGCGATATTCTTCCGAAAACAACGTGTCAGCGCCTACTTTATTTAACATTTATTCTTACGATGGTTCAGTTTTGTTTTTGTAGTACGCGTTATTTCTCGTTAACTATAATTCAATTAACTAAGAAGGCGTACGCACTCTATATTTTTTACAAGCCTTCACAGAGCAAATGAAGACAGTACCGAAAAAGCATCGAAAGTTGCACAGAATGAAAATTTATTACGTAGTTCATCGAAACTGTTCCAGAAAATTAATACTTTCACTGTTTAAATAATAATTAGACAAGTTAACTCTAAGCAGCCACATAGAGTTACCTCCTTTTTTTGTCCTGAATTCAATTAGATTCTGCCGATCTTTTAAGCTTCCCTCCTTTCGCTTAATATTCTGTGTGGAATCTATTGATATTTTACGCGCTGTTCTCTTTCTTTCCTTATCACTGGTATTCCATAAAGTGTTCACAATGTCGGATTCTCGAAAATGCTTTACATGCCATCACATCTAACCTTTCTTCTACCTTTTTCGATTACGTAATACTTCTCATACGCTTTCTCATCCGCGATCTTTTCCTCCTCCACTCGATCGAAATCGATAATTCCTGGTCATTTGGGTATTGAAGGTAATGAAATGGTGAATTTCTCAGCCCGTTCTTTCATCTCCAGGATTATACATTTTCAGCCCATAATATCGCTATTTTTCCCTCAGTCGCTTATTTCAAATTATGGCTCAACTCTTATTCTTCTTCATTTTCTAATCCTGTATCCTTTTACTTCTCTATTCAGCCAAATCTTCCTCCTCGCCCGTAGTTTTCTTGATAAGTGCCCATTCTTAAACGATCTTCAATCTCTGCTATTTGTCGACTTTACTTTAACCATACTTATCCTTCTTCCTGCTTCATTTTTTTCGGTTTTCATCTGCATATACTTCATTTTGTTCTTTTCACCCCCCTTCCATATATACTTTTCTTGTGATGCGGATCAATAAAATGTACCGACACGTTTCGTAGAGCTACATAGTTTGATTATTCAATTACAGAAATGGTTGATATATTAATTCTATAACAGAAACTATACGATAGAAAAAATATAAAACAGGTAAGAATCGGAAAGTGAGCGTGAATAACAAAAAAAAAAAAACAAAACAGAAACATTATTCTCCTTGAAGCAGCACTAACATACCAGAGAAAAAAATTGTTGACCGTGGAAGAAAACAATTTTAATTTCAGTATTCTAAGTATTTCTGTATTCGTGGGCACGTCTAATGAAATTTTCGGTCTGGTCTTATTTCTGCACAGTCAAATTTCTGCACAGTCAAATTTCTGCACAAAAATATATTTAAAAAAGATCAATGCTGTTTTGATATATTTCGACAGATTAACAGTAAATATTTGTATTTTTTCTATATTTTTTTACGAAAATTCGTCGATTAAAAAAAATCGTCTTTTTTTAGCTTTTACAAAAGTGGCCTTGGACTTCTTGCTACGATTTCTGTCTTTCATTTTGTAATACACATATACAGTGGACTTGCGGTTATCCGGATTTCCGGATAACAAAAAATCCTGATAGGCCGGAGTTCAAGATTAAATACTGCAAATTAAATGAAAAAATGAAAATTAACTTATCCCATAATGAAAAAGTAAACATGAAAATTAACTTACGGTGGTACATTAACTAGTTTTTAAAGAAGTCTGTGATTAAGGTGTCTTTCGCTGCATTCTCTTCCTTGCCGACATGCCACTTGCGTAAACAAATGATATCAGCCCTGGTGACGTTTCTTCCTGTTGAGTAATGTACTCTAGCGCTACTTCGATCGCCTTCAGTCCTTCATCGTGTGGTAAAACACATTGAAGGGGCTCGTTATTCATATTTTCTTCAACTGGACCCTCGTTGAGTACCATGATATCCCCATCTGCCGTTTCTTCGATCTCGTCGCTGTCCATCCATTCTCTAACGTCATCCGTATTACCATATCCTGGAATATGTTTTATTAGAGAAACAAGCTCCTGGTTGTCTTTTGAACTGTCCAAATCGCATTGCCAATTTCATCCTATTTATAACTGACTTTATGATCTAATAATATTTTCCACGACCGCAAGAGTACTATAGAACTAATTTCTTCTCATCCCTCAGATAACCCCAAGTGTGATAATATCAAGCGTATCAACTGATTTTAAAGCAACCTGATAGTCCTTACATTACAATCACTATGAGTCATAGTACATTATGGACACAGACATACAAACAAATATTCAGATACGTACTGCATATAGCTATAAATTTTATAAAAGCGCTTTTTGGTTTTCTTTTTTTTTTTTTTTTTTTGGAAATCGATTCAGTACGGAGTTCGGATAACCGCGAGTCTACTGTACATATAAAAAAAAAAAAATATATATATATACTGGTAGATAGTAAAGCTATCACATACCCTTGCCAGAGTATGGCGAACGTGAAGCTAAGTTCCTAGATTTCTCTAGTACTCAATTATTTTAAGCTGAATAAACCTGTGAGCGGCTTGAATCTCGAACGAGTCAAGTCTCGAAGCCGTGATCAGTACCCGAACTACCCGACTACCAACCATCATTATATATATATATATATATATATATATATATATATACATACATTGTATAATAGGGCTAAAAATAATAGCAGGGCATCTTGCAATTAAACTTTTTAAAATATTTTTTTAACTGGAAAATTTACTGCATATTTCGTGGATTTTTAATGTTTATAGTAGAAGAGAGAACTTTTTTTTTTTTTTTTTTTTTTTTTTTGGAGAGACAGGAACGGGACACTTTAATGGCACCGGTTTCAAGTATTTCGAAAGAACATTTTTTGATGCACGTAGCTATCATTTACATTTCGTTGTGTCGTCACGTTCAAAGCTCGGATTTGCTCTTACTATATGCACTTCGATAGGATCTGCTTTTTGCGAAACATTATTCGGCTGTCAGTTATAACTCGTTTTCGGTGTAATTTTTAGATTTGTATTATTTCGTGGAAGTCTAAAAATTGTCGTCTTGCACGACAAGTGCATAAAAGTCGTTTTGAAAATTCTTTAAACGATATATTTTGAAATTGGCAGCTTTACTTTTACTTTTCATTTACGAAAGTGCTTAACGTCTATTACGGTGTTATCTAAGTACCCCCCCCCCCCCCTATCATCTCACGCCGATGTATATGCTATATAATTTATCCTCGTCATTTTTATTACTTTTTATGTACTCGTCTTTATTTGTCTCTGCCTTTTGTAGACACAGAATGACCAGATGATTAATTTTTTTGTTAACGTTGATTTCTTTTCGGAACAAAAAATTACAAAATTTATGCAGAATGAAAATCGCTTTCTATCGTTTATTAAATGCTATCATAGCGTGCCGTTACGGAAATTTATGGGAGCCTTGAGAAGGTGTTTTACTGTTCTGTTTTTTTCGAAATATCGCCGCCTAAAATTTGTTTTTCACACTAAGCAGACGGAACGATGTAAAAGGAAGAGAAAATCGTTCGACCGCGTCGCGAATTCGCGGTAATTTGTATTGTACAAATTATAGCGAGGGGGTGAAAACGGGCGTGAGAGGTGGCGGACCGGCGTGGAATAATCGGAAGAACGGCTTACGTACACAGACGGAGGACGCGCGAGGTTAATGGGATAATGAGTAAAACGGAAGAGAATCGGGAGGAATGCTTCGGGTATTGATTAGGATTAGTTTTATAGGCGGGCGGATAGTGGCTGGTCGTGTTTAGAGAGATAAATCGATTAAAGTCTCGGATAAAGAGATGAACGTTATATATGCATGCGGTCGGAAGATCACAACCGGCTTCGGCTGGAGAAGGACCGCTAGATGATGAAGAGGGTACGGTCCAATCAGTATGGGCGGAGTATTTGATATCTTCGGCAGGTATCGAAGGATTCTCACGTTTTTTTCTCCAGATCGATAGCGAGCAAGTTGAGAACAAAAAGAGTAGAGGAACAGCGAACGACGTACAAATCTCCAGTCAACAACTTGTTGCGTTCGGCCAGATGATGGTCTGTGTGCGCGTTGTCGTCTCATCCTATTAATTTTAACGCAGCGTACATTCGCGTGTGGGAGGTGCGATTTACCATCACTATTATCTCGCGCTGCTATCATCATTGTTATCGTTAGGCCTTCGCCACCGTAACGTTACCTTTGCGCTATTTGTCCGCTCTCTCGCGCCTTCCTCAAGATACCGTTGTTTGTTGTCGAAGCGTCGTTGTTCCACTATCAACGGCCAGTGTTATTATTTATTATCTCTGTAATTAAAAATCGGTGTTTTAACAACCGTTTAACGGATATCCTTAAATAACTATTATCTCGAAATGAACGTTTTTATAGCTCTCCGATGCTGATCGAACAGGTGGAGAATGTATCAGTTTTTAGCTAGATACGCGCATCAGATAAGCTGAAATCTCTCTCTCTCTCTCTCTCTCTCTCTCTCTTTCTCTTCATCTAGCTTATAAACGCGAACGCAGCTTAATCGAAAAAAAAAAGAAAAGAAAAGAAAAGAAAAGAAGAAACAAAGGAAAAAACGAGTTAACAACGTGCGCACATAAAGATGAGGCGGTAGTGAACAATTTTGATAAGAAAGTTTGACAAGTAAAAAACAACCAACCGATGTCGGAGATAAGATTATCAACTGGGATTGAGCGAAATCGTTCCAGAGGCGTTACCGAATTTCACAAATGACCCCGCTTTTATGAACGATAGTTCACCGCGAATCGTAACGTGTCACAACACTGAATCAATATATATATATATATATATATATATATATATATATATATATATATATATGTATATATGTATATATGTATATATAATTTTGTTGAATTTCAAAACGAAATAAGTGTGTTTAAAATCTATTGAACTTAGGGCGTAAACTAAAGTACCAGCCAATGAAGATTTTTTTTTGGGGGCAACACAATCATGAGGATAAGAGAAGGAAGAAGTATTTGCGTACAATTGCCTAATTACGTACAGTGTCCGGAGATGCAGGGGAAACAACTGTGTGCTTGCGATTAAATACTTGCAGAAAGAGTTACAATTAATATGTAGATTGTGATTTTAGGTAATTTAGCTCCGGATATATGCTGTTTTATTTGATGATTGCCGAAATTTTCGGAACTTTAACCAGTTATCACTTTTTAGCCATTTGTCGCCTTTGTTTTAATCATAGTTTCTCCTTCCTGCGTCGTTTTCTCGATTTTCGTCTGCTTTTGCTCTATTTTTTTTTTCCCTTTTCAATCCACTTCTAATCTTTATGACCCTGATATCGTGTTTTATTTGAATGTTTGATCCCTTCCGCCGAACGATCGTCCTTTTACTCTTTTCTATGGTAACATATTACCTATCGCCTTATCGAGGTTTCTTGCATTCCCTTTCACTGCTTTTTTTACTCCTGCCCTCAAATTAGTTTTATCCTCTGTCCTTAAACGTTTAAAAATACAACTTCATTTTCTTTATCTTCCTATTTCTTGGGTTAATGTCTTCGTTGATGAACGCATTAGAAAAAAAAAAAACAAACAAAACAACCGTCATTGTTTATTATTATATAGTTTTTCATCGAACGACTTGTTATGTATCATACGTATATGTCGTAAATCTGAAGTATAAATTCGCAGTCAACGTATTACAAAATAGAAAGCATCGAAATTCACCGACCAATTTCAGTCGTTATGACCATAATTCGAAGGCATTGATTTTCTGTTTGTTAGCTTCCGATATCGTCCAAGAATTCTCGTATTTTTAATTGTATGTTCAATTTTCTATCTTTAAGCACTCGTTCTAAATTGTTAAATGCAGAACTCGGCCACAGCCTATTCTTCTTCTTACTTCTTTATCGTCTTTCTCATTTTCTGTAATTAAACTCCCACCCTACTTGGTTACTTGTTGAATTTTCGCCCCATCTATATATGCATTTCCACTGGAGATCTGTTTAATGCTTTTGCTATTCTCATAAATTTTGTCTTTTTAACGCGTTTATTTTCATTGCTAATTTCCTGCCTTCTACTGATATTATATTCATTATTTTTTGTAGATTTCCTCTGGACTCTGCCAAATATACCCTTGGTCATCATCTATATATGCGCTATTCTTATTCCGTTTATATTAAATCCTGCTTATTATTTTATTTATAGTTCGTAGGGATGTTGAGATATTTTTTCGTGGAAATTGGGAAAAAAACAATTTTTAACAACGATTTTCTTTTCTTTCTTCTGTTAAAGATTTTAAAACTTTAAGCGCTATTGTTTAAAATTACATATTTTTACAGTCTCGCAATCATTTTAAGGTTATAGAGATATCTTTAACGGCAAATTATTCCAGAATGAATAGAAATATTAAAAATACTGTAATTGAAACGGAGAGTTGTTTAAAAAAAACTCAGGATAGATTCAATTTCGCTGAATTTTATTAGCAGGCAACTCTTTGACTAATTGCGTGAGCCATCAAATAGTAAGCTGCCAGTAAAAGTGTCGGTAAAATTTTTATTAATAATGCTGGCGGCATGGTCGAGCTTCCGAATATCATTAAAAACTATTGCACGTTTTCTATCGAAACCGAATTTTCGGTATAGATTAAGAGTGCGGCACATCTATCATCGCACGGCCCGGTCGATTGCAAAACAAATTAAAAATCACATATGTCTATTATTTCACTTTCTTGAATGCCCTGCTGACTCGTCGTTCGACGTTTCAAAGTCTAGGTACTTTGTGCCTCATTTCACCTCGCTGAAACACAACTGAGTCTTCAGCCCCACAATTAATTAAATCACAGTCCATGCAACTAGTCTTTGAAATTACTAGAAGACACTGTAAAAAGAAGTACTAATTAACCAAAAAAAAATTACAGATACAAATTTCATAAATCGTCGCGGATACCGTTTTTTATAGATTATAAATTTCACCGGAAGGATTGAGTTAATCCTGTTCTTTTGAATATCTATCCATTCTAATCGGCTCTTGGCGACATGATAGGAATAATTAATCCGAATTAACAATTTGACATCTAAAGATTCTTTCTTCCTTTCGGCAGCATGATTATTATCCTTGAATAAAGAACAGTTGTTGACGATTCTGGTCTTTCTACATACGCGTCTATTGCGATTTAACGAAAAGCTCTCCCCTCAACTAAAGGGTAGTATCATTTTAAAAATATATAAAACCAAAAACTGATGCTAGTTTTCTCCTTTTTATATATATGTATATATGTATATATATATATATATATATATGTATATATGTATATATATATATTTATAATGAGAATAAGAACAGTCCGTTATTAATCGATAGCTAGTTGTTGGTCGGTAATCTCTCATAAATACGTATTTAAGAGAACATCTTTTCCAACCACATGCCCGTTTTTTCTGGGATTTCCAACCGGTCGGTCGAACTTTTTATTAAAATTAATTTATTGCGGCAACAATCACGGTGGGTGAGCAACGGATTTAATATTTGAATGTAAATAATACTCGCGGTAACAACTATTAAAAATGGTGTTGCGCGATTCGTTATTTGTCTGTAAAATCTAATAAAAACGCTTTTTATTTAATCTGTGCGGTCTGTACAGCACCTTGAATGTTTAGATACTGTCAACGAAGTTTAATGATTTGAATAATGTAAGAAAAGAAGGATAATAAAATGTGGTCTGGAGCTTACATTTACATTTAGCGTAGTAATCATTTTATCTCAATTTTTACGCTTAAGTTATGTTTACCGCGGTAACCATTTTATTTAAATTTTTATCTTTAATTTATGTTTACCACGGTAATTATCTTATTTAAATTTCCATTATTTCATCGAGTGTATTTACCTCCCCTTATTTTCCCCACTTTACTATCAAAAACCTTCATAGGTCGGCTAAATCACACCAGAAACTCATAAATTATGCACAAAAACCTTCAAAAATCGAGACAAAATTGGGTTTGCGATTATTGACTTTCATTTATAGGCTGTTAATATACCTGTTTAAATTTGCATTTAGAAATTAATAAAACATTTTTTGTTCTATCTGCAATTATATTTATGTAAAGATTCTTTCTGTCTTTTTATGAAACATGTTTATTAACGTCCAACAAAAAATGGTCTCCATGTTTCACGTTTAACTAAAGATTATCAGTCTTTCGATAACTTGTCTGTCCCAACTACTAAACAGCACACATAGTTATTATTTCGACGGGTTCGAGTTATTCACACGGTAATCTCCCATAATTACACATTTAAGAGAGCATCTTTTTTTTTTTTTTTTTTTTTTTTTAATATTTACTATGGGTTCGTCAGCGAGGACATTAGCCCAAGAAATGGGAATAGAGAAAAAATCAGATTTTTATGAGGCGTGAAACATTCAACAAGAATGTATCAAGCGCCTGGATGACAGAAGGAGAAGGAAGGGAAAGAATAAATGCAGCACAATAGGGAGTAGGAACATTGTTTGATAAGAGAGAGGAGTAAAAGGAAGATTGTTCAGATGAAAGTGATGAACATTCGAACATTATGTGATCAGGATCACATACATGTTGACTGTTAAGAGGATGTAATGGACAATACGGAGATGCCGCGAGAGAGAATCGGGACGAGGGAAGCCAGCTGTGCCCAAAGCGGAGGCGGCATATTGCCGAGATGCTGGAGCGACGCATAAAAGGGAAGTCAAGAAACCAGGAACAGAAAGGAAGAGAAGGCTGGATGGACAAGTAAAAGGAATCCGGGTTTGAGAATGAGGAGTAGTAGGAGTTAAACCATAATTGGTTGTGCGCTGCAGAGGACAGAAGATTAATATTGACGGATGGAAAAGTAGTAAGGAACCTGCCGGAAGAAGAAGCTCGCCGAGCTAATAAGTCAACTGACTCATTTCCTTCTATTCCAGAATGGCTAGGGATCCAAAGGAAATTAACCTCGATTGCACAAAAAAGAAAGAGGTCATGGATCAAGGAACGTATAAAAAGGATTACATAATCAGTAGAGTGGGGAGGCAGAGGAGATGCAACAGCCTGTAGCACGCTTTGAGAGTCTGATAGAATAAGGAAATTACGAGAGAAGAGAGCATCTTCTTCACTGATATCTTCCGAATTCGCCGTCTCGAGTATTTTATTAAAATGAATTTATTACCATAAAATCAAAATAACAGTAGTTGAGTAAGGATTTAAAATTTCAGTATAAATAACATTCCCATCGGTAGAAAATATTAAAAATTCTGTTACAGAATTTTTGTTTCTCTCTAAAAAAGTGACAGAAAACACCAACTTTTTTAAAACTCTTCACGACGAATACAGCAACTAGGCTAGGAGTGCGACTTGCATGTTTAAATCCTGTCATGGAGGTTTAATGATTTTCAGTGACACAAAAAAAAAAATAAATAAAAAGAACAATTTATTATTAACTAAGTTCATTATAATTGCTAGTAACTTATTATTTAGACTTTTCGTATCGGCCAATAGCCCCACCACGATGCAAAAATCCATATAAATAAAAATGAATTGTTGTTTTGTTGCTAAAACTCCAGAACGGGTGGACTGATTTCGATGATTTTTTTTTTTTAAAGGCTCGCCATCACTTCGGCTTGGTTCATGCGGACTCAGAAATTGGAAAAAATGACTGAAATATGTAAAAAAGGTTGTTTAATCCGTCGCCATATATAAACACACAGTTGATGTCCACACGTTGTGTCGCAATACGAAAGCTCATCGCCACAAAACATTATTGAGCTTAAAAATTAAATAAATTAAATATCTAATATTTAAAATATGAAATATAAACAGCGTTGTTTGATTTATTTACGCGCCAGGCAATCGAAAAACGTAGTTTATACCATAAAGCGTTTACATTGAACTTCTATAATAATAAAAGTACGTTTTTTCTCTAATATTTACACACTGGGTGTTTATACATTTCCAGCAATTCACAAATCATCATGAGTTCGTATTGAAAAAATAAAGCTATTTTATTTCCTTTGCTTTTCCACGGATTACGTCACAGCCAGGCGTTAGCGGGCCGGCTAATACTATATATAAGTGTACATACAGAATTATAATTAGAAGCTAAGAGAAGTAACAGAACGCTACGTATTTACTTACGTCAGAAATTAATAAAATGTTATATAAAGTTTATTATTTACTATGGTAATCATATCATTTTAATTTTTTCGTTTAATTTATATTTAACATGGTAATCGTTTTATTTAAAATTTTATAAAAATTAATTTTTTTTTATTTATCCCGTATGCATTTCTAAACGCATCTCAATCACTTAAAACCGTATATATCATGCAGGAGAGGGGGTGAAAACCCATACCATAAAATCTTCGTTTGGGCAACATGAATGCACCATGAAAATTTTAGCATGATCCGTACAGCGGTACAGGAATGCATACGGGACAAACAAACATTCATTTTTATTTATATACAGACTAGCTGTTACTCATAGCTTCAGCAGTATATTAACACCAATTTAAATCTGAATCTAAAAATTGGTAAAAAAAATTTCATTTTATTCAGAACTTATATAATATATATATATACGTATATGTATAATGGTGAACATTTTTTAAAATGTTTATTATATTTTACTCTACTTTTCTAATTCGTGCGTCTTTTGCGAAATATTCGTCAAGGTCGAGTCTCATAACTTTTATCATTTTAATCATCTATTTTTTATTTCTTATTCACTATTTTCATCATATCATTCACTTATTCTGTATACGGCCCATTTACTTATCCGCTAGCTGTTGCCCCTGGCTTCACTCGCCTATTAATACCCGTTTAAATCTATATAATTTTTTCTCTCTTCTTATATAATGAAAACCTTATATATTTCCTTTAAAGGTTTATTTTCTCTATTCAGTTTTCCACCCCTTTGGAACTATTAGTAATATAATAATTAAACTTTAAGTACACACCACAGCAGCAAAGCGCAGTATTTGGCAAGAGTTTATAATTTGATTATAAATAATTTTTTTACCGGTTTTCGCTTATCCGGGAAAAGCATAATTACGGAGGATGGAAGAAGTGATTAAGATATAAAGGAAAGAATAGCAAAGCAAAATTAGCATGCAACAAAAAAAAGAAGCCTCCTAACAGCTAAAAATGGTCAGAGGGAAACAAAGCAAAAATTTATTAAAGTATTCGTATAGAGTATACTACTACTCTATGGAGTTCGTAAACCTGGAATTTGGACAAACGGTTGAGCAATCAACCGGGAGCATCCGAAATCCGGTGCTGGAGAAGAATGGAAAGGATATTATAGATGGAAAAGATGGAGTATTAGAGTTTAGGAAAAAACGAAGTCTGTTAAGAAAATTAAAAGAAAGGAGATTCAAATGGATTGGACATTTATACAGAAATAATGAATACCATACATAAATAATAATGAAGGGAAAAGACCGATTAAGGCGGAAATATATAAAACAAATAAAGGACGACGTAAAAGCAGGCACATACAGAGATATGAAGAAAATGACTCTATACAGGAACTTTTAATATATAGTGTTGTCCACCAATCTATTTGTATGGATTACGGAACTAAGGAGAGAGAATATTTCCGGTAGCAACTATTAAAACTTCTGTAGAAAAATTCTTTATTAATTCTTCTGTAATTTTAATATACTTGTATTCTTTTATAGAATATCACTACTGAAAAATAACTAAATTTTAAATTCAAATATTTTTAAAAAATTAAAAGATATTATTACTTAGCGTTGTTTCTAATGTAACGTTCTTGCGCAATTAACACTTGCGAATATGCAATAATTCAATAGCACGTCTAGAGGTATAAAGCTGTTTCCAGCGACTTATCCTTTTTGTTGCAGCATTTATCAGAGTCAACTGAGCTTCATTTATGAAGATCACAATGCTTTTATTTCTGCAATCATTAATTTTTTACTCCTTGACCATTTCACATTATTCACTTATTCCATAAATGTGAATAGTGTTTATTTTCTTCTAAGGGGGTTTTAAATTAATATATCTATGTAAAGATTTTTTCTCTCTCTAAGAAACATATTTATCATTTTCCAACAAAAGCGGTCTTCATGTTTAGCCGAAATAATCTATCTGTCGCAATCTAACAAAAGGTTTTGCTCAACTAAAGATCGCCCGCAACCATCATTTTAAAAATATGTATCGAGAACTTGCACCTCGTTCTCTCCTCTTTACCTTACATACCTATGGAATAATCGGTTTAAAACGACTGCGACTTGGTCATACAGCATGATCTCCGAGAATTACTTATTTAAGAGAAAATGTTCTCCACCACCCGCATATTCGCTTCGTTCTGCGCCTTTGGATCTCCCCGTCGGGTATTTCATAAAAATGAACTTAATACCACAACATCAAACTACAATAATTAGGCGAGGATTTAAAATTTGAATATGAATAATATTTCCAGTAGCAACTATTAAAAATTCTGTTAATGTCTCTGTAAAAACTGATATAAAACACTTCATTATTTATTTTACATCTACACGCTATGTAGATTTTAGGCGAGGAGCGCGGCTTGTATATTTAGATTCTGTCATAGAGATTTAATATAATTTGAGCAAAAAGAGAAGAGACGGTATTATTACCCGCGCCAGAAATGAATGAAACGTTAGTTTGTATTTATATTTATAATATTTTATGCAATTTTTTAAAAATTTTATCCAGTGTATTTTACCTTTCTGTTTCCCACACTTCATCGATAGAAATCCCCACGGCTTTGATCACATCGGAAACTTAAAAATTATAACCTTCTGCAGGAATTAATCTAGCCACTCTGGCGAAAACCGAAACAAAATCGGTTAGGTCGTCAGATTAAGAGAAACAAATTTTTCCACTTTCGTATTTATATCAACAAGGAGATATAGATTATGGATATATAAATTTTTTCTTCTATGCAAATGCCTCTTGAATATTGTAAAACAATCTGGTCATAGTATTGACAAATGATTGAGCTTTAGTAAACGTTAAGCCATTGAACAATTAAACATATATATTTCGTTATAATTATAATAATAATCGCGCATGTGTCATCGTAACAAATCTTTGTAATATTGTAAGATTTTAATTCTGTTTTCGTCGACTTCGTTATCGCGTGTTACTTGCAGCATTTTATCTGAAACTTGGCGCCGTTTATATCTTAATTAATCACGACGGTTATGATATATGTTAGTATCTGTCCGTATTAAAGTAATTGTGGTTATATGCGTGATGTAATCCTTTTTTTCTTTCCATATTCATACCATCTCCTTCTTTTGTTCCACTTGTAATTTCAGCTGTTGGAATTCAGAGGAATATTGCAAGGTAGCGGAAACCGAAGCATACAACAAAGCGATGGTATCCGAAATTTTTTGTTCTTATCGATATACATATTTTTCCGTCATGAATAATATGAGTCAAATATATAAAGTGGTATAATTTTCATTCGGAATATAATTGGCGTTGAAGAAGGAGGCTTTTAAAAACATTTATAAATTGTTACCAATTTTTTTTATCTTCTCAGTAACGATATTAGGTCAAATAAAAATTCCGTTCGTCGAAAGTCACGTAAGATATATCTTTTTTTTTTTTTTGAAATTTATTTTATTTCCAGACTCCGCCGAGGTACTGTTTTTTATTTTTGCTTAACCGGTAGCTGAATAGCGGTTGATAAAATAGTCTCATTATATAATCTTTAATGCTGTCATACCTTTGAATAAACGTCCTTAGTCGACATGTCTAAAAAAGCGTAAAAAAAAAAAAAAAATAGTTTCATGTAGCTGTTCAACATTATCAATATTCAAGTTCAGAGAGGTGCGAAAATTACATCGACAAATTTAGGCCGATCAGTTTTGTCCTAGAGCTATTTGTGAGTGTGCTACGGAACGAGGTGATTTCGAAACGAATATCGAACGTAATCCTACACACTGGTTGACCACTGCTAACTCTACAATAGTCAAGTCTACGACTGACCATGTTCCGTTGCTGACATTAAAACCGGCGTTTCGCTTTCAGTAGAGGCTTAATATCAGTCGTAAGCTTTCTGCGATTGTATTGCAATGATGATTTCATCAAATTTGATTGTGAGCGCTATATCAGCTCGGTACGGTACGGAATAGGGTAAAACTGATGAACTGGGTTGGAAAATTTTTCAAATTCCCCATCAAAATTTTAGGTGGGCATACGCAACTGGCGAATGAAAATAATGATAATATAAGTAATAAAAAATGGTTAACGGCGAAGAAGAATGAAGATGTATTAGCAAGCTTAGTTTTCTTTTTCCTCATATATGTAATTATTTCGCGAATGACAACGTTAAACGAAATAGTAGCACACTTTCTTTTCAGCTGTCGAACGACGCTTAAAGTCTCTTCGAAATGTAGGTCGCTAGCATGCTTCCAGGAAGCCCCTTTTTATTTCACAAAGCACACCGACTCGAATGCGTGTTCACTTCTTACAATAGGCGCCGTTTAGAATAGCCTGACGAAAATTCCTGCGATTCCGTCATCAAAAATTTTCTTATTTACTTCGTCGATATACGTGCTTTCGTCATCGATTTTCTATCGGAAACAATTTCATCTTTTCACTTATCCGCATTACCGTTTTTCCCCCCCCTAAAACACTACACCGGCACAAACTATCGTTTTCGATAGAGACGCTTGTTATAACTTTTTATTAAAATTTAGGCCTTATCACCAGAAATCTGAGTTTCCAAAATCGCTTTTCACGGCATTTATATCTGTATGTACGTGGAGGGGCAAAGGTTTGCTGTGATAAAAGATCGTGATCTCGTATACGTGGTTCCTGGGTAAAGGCAAGCGCGATATTTCTGCTCTGTTCATCTAGCTAACAAGAAACTATACGCATCTTTCATCACGGCAAAACTTCTACGCACATATGTACGTGTACACTAATGTCGGAAAAGGCGATTCTGGAAACTCGGATTTCTGGCGGTAAGGTCGAAATTTTCGTGGCGACTTGACAGATTAACACCATTGCAATAATCAGTCGCTGAGCGGTCATGTGAAGTATTATCGAAAGCGAAGGACAAGGGCTTAAATACAACACTTTAATTTTTGATCGTGTTAAAGGAGGGAGTTTTTCAAAAAAAAAAAAACTCATAACAAACAAAAATTCCTTTAATGTTTCATTTTAGATTCATTTCTACTGACTTCAAAAAAAAGGAGGTATATCCTTTTTTTTTTAGGTTTTTCCCGTGCATCAATAATAACAATGTGAACTTGGATGATTCGTTGTTAACTGAAAAGCATTTCCCGGACGGATATCAATTTATATTAGTGGTGATACCCCATATAAATGATATGGGATTATTTTTGAGCGCAAACTACGCAGTAATCAAATAATATGAAAAGGAGGGAGGTTTTCTTTTGGAGCAATTTTCAGTAATGCAACAGACACACGTAAAATAATTTACCATGGAAACGTAGATTGCGAAGAGAAGTAATTTTTAATATAGTCAGGGGGAAAATTAAAAATAATATAAATCGGTTGGTTTATGTAAATTCGAAAAAAGTAAACGACCATTTACAAACTCACATATCACTGACGGAAATTGAGTGCGTATGTCTTAACATCAAACTGCGTATAACTTTTAAATATCCGGAATGATATTCGAATGATAGCCTTTGTCTATAAAAAAAAAATTGTACCGGTTAGTGTACACACACCGGTGAATATGCTGATACTCGGCAGTCATTAAAATAAATGTTAAAAAAACGGGTCTTTTTAGAGATCATACTTTTTTTGGCTTAATATTACCGGCCAGAAATTAGCCAAAAAATTTCCATTAGAATACAGGCAAAAATGGGGAATACTTATTATTTTACGACTCGAAGTATTAATAATAATGTAGATTTGAATAAAGATTATGACAGAAGTCAACCTCATCACTGACAGAATGTGAACGTCGTATTTAGAGCGACTGTGTTTACAGCGACCCACCAATAATGGTGTTCAGAGCGATCATCAGATCCTTATTATTATTATTATTACATTCGACTTGGACGATCGTGTTCAAAGCGACCCTCAGACATTTTTATTACTATTATTATAATTTTGTTAAAAGTGCTAGAAATTATAATACATGATTAAAAGCGTACTCATATTCAGTATAATCGTTAATATTTTTTTAACTTAAAATATAAACGTTTGAATCCGTTTTCTGTATATTCTTTATTAAAAACATATAATAAAAACACATATTACAGAAAATAATTATTATTTAGAAAATGTAGCCTGTTTTATACTTTCTAAATTTTTTTTTTTTTTTTTTTATATTTATACACTATTACGAGCTGTCCATCAAGGACATTTAGTAATACGTGTGAATGAACTTAAACATGAAGGGAGGAGTACCCAATGGCACCTACCCAATTACCCCTACCTTAAACAAGGTCCTGCGGTTTCTGGCGTTTCAGTCTTCTTACATTATCAGTAACATCGAGCAATCCTCTAGCAAGAGTGTTCGGATGAGAATCGAGTCTGTCTGCGTGTCTTTTAGCATGAACTTTGATGACATCAGCCACATAATCTACACACAAATCTCGATGTAAGGTTAGTTTAGTAACATACCAGGGTGCCTTGGTTAACAACCGAAGGATCTTATTCTGGGAAGTCTGTATTACCTTCAGGTTTGACGGTTTAGCGCAACCCCAAAGTTGAACCCCGTATGTCCAGATGGGTTTCAAAATAGTTGTGTATATTAGACGTTTGTTGTCCGTTGTCAGTACACTGTTTCTCCCTATCAGCCAGTACATTTTTTTAACCCGGATATCTAATTCTTTCTTTTTAACCTGTATATGGTGTTTCCATGTCAATCGGCTGTCTAAGTGCAAACCTAAATACCTGACCGTTGCTCGTACAGGAAGATCTATGTTATTGATCTTAACGGGTGGGACTTCAACTTTTCGGTTAGTAAAATGGATATTCACCGATTTGCTTTCGTTTATCCCGATTTTCCATTTTTTAAACCATGTTTCAGCCTTCGTAAGAGCATTTTGTAGATTGTTGCTAGCTTTCTTCGGATCTTCATGTGATGACAGTAGTGCCGTGTCGTCCGCAAATGTAGCCATCTGCACATTCTCTGTCGCAGGAAAATCTGCTGTGTATAACAAGTACAGCGTGGGGCCCAACACTGAACCCTGAGGAACGCCTGCTAAAACTGGATGTATTTCTGAGTAGGTATGTTCGTAACGTACTTGAAAATGACGATCTTCGAGGTATGATTTTAGCAACAGGTAAAGGTTACTCGGGAACAAACATTTTAATTTGTATAATAAACCATCGTGCCAGACTTTATCAAAAGCCTGTTGAACGTCGAGAAATACCGCAGTACATACTTTTTTAGTTTCTAAACTATTTTCAATTACACACTTTCTAAATAATAATTATTTTCTGTAATACGTGTTTTTATGCGTTTTTAACATTAATATTTTATTTTTAAGTAAAAATACAGAGCATTTACACAATAGGACCTTTTTTTATTAGAAAAATTAAACTGCATGATGTGAGTACACGTCTCCATTCGTCTATTATAATTTTTAGCAGTTTTAACAGTTCGTAGTTCATTGTAGTAAGATTTCCAGGAAAAAGGATCTTTCCTGTCCCTTTTAGATGTCGGCTTTAAATATGGTCGCTCTGAACACGTGTGAACGTTATATTCTTAACGGAATACATACATTTATACTGAGTATATAGGAAACGGTAGCATTTTAAGTTTAGTCTGTCATCGCTCAAAAATATTTACAGTAAAAATTTTTTGAAATAAAGTTGTTGACATTTATTCTAAAAATTAAATCACAGTGCGTTGAAAAATATAATTATACTCGATAAAAGATCATGTAGTAAAATGTTAAAATAGGATATTACAAACAACATTCATACCTTAACTAGTACATCAAACTCTAATTGCAACTAATTAAAAAGAAGCATGTAGACATAATGCACACTCATCTGCTATATTACTAATAAGCGCAAAAGTGTTCCGTACCGGGTTTTAAAACCAGTGTGAAAATGTTGGCGAATATCCCCATGTACCGTATTGTTTGAGGCGGCCCCTCTCTCTCCCGTTTTCTTTATTTGACATAAAAATAAAAGTGCCCCCTTCTCACGAGGTTCGGAAAATGCTATTTAGGATTTTCCGAAAGCGTGTGATCTCTTTGCAGCAGCGAGACGCAGCGCGTTTTATAGCGGCCGGTCGTCTGCGTGCCCGGTGCGGGGGGAATTTTCGCAAATGACGGTTCGGAAGGGTCAGCGTTTATTAGGGGCCGGCGGGGCGGCGGGGCGGAGGAAGCGCGGAGACAGACAGGTAGCAATAGCGTAAACTAACTTGTCGTTTGTACGTGTTCGATGTTTGATGGACACGTCGTCCGATGGAGATGGCCATTCGTATTCCGGGCATGGCGCGATTATTATCAAATTCCGAACATGTCCATGGTGCGCGCAGCTCTCAGCCGAGTATTTATTATTTTTTAATTTCATCCTTTATCGATTTAATTATTAGTAACTGTACCGGGCCAGTTCTCGAATCCAGTCTAGTTCATCATTCTTTTCACCGTTCACCGTCTCCATTAGCTGCTGCTCGCTAATTCTCAATTCCATTTTTCTTCTGCATCTTTTTGCTCTGTTCTCTCTGCTCGGCGTCCGATCGGTCGTTTATTTCTTCCCGCCCGCCAGTCCGGTCCGATCATTAATTTCAGTCGCTCATCTGCGCCGCCGCGATGATCCGATGACGGTAAAATTGTCCGTTTACACTTAAAACTGCACACCAGAACACATAGCGAGAGAATCTGGCGGCGGTGGTGGTGGCGGCGGCGGCGGCGGCGGCGGTGCGTGATTTGTGTATTTTTTTCCAATAAGCCCGAATGCGTAAATATATGTACGGCGTTCGCATGCTGACTAGCCGGCTACTCTGGCAGATATGTTTATGTTGTATAATATAGCGGCAATATTATATTCGTGTCCGGCGCACACATCGGCGCATAGCATAACTGTCTACCAATACACACGCTATGTGTTTTTTCATCTGGCACACTGCTGCCAGTGTAACTGTCCTGTAGGTCCGGCATCTAAGAAACGGTTCAGGATGAGCGCCGGCCAGCGAACGGCTCTAGCGGCGTGGAAGCGGGGGAAGTGGTTTTATATTTTATTAGCCATTAAATTCGTATTCATCGTGGCTGTGCGCGATTTTTATTATTATTTGTCTTTCACATTTATTTACTCTGAAGAAGCATGTGCCCCCGGTGCAGAGTGCAGAGTGTACAGTGCGGAGTGCGGAGTGCAGAGACAACGCCGGCCAGGAATTCGAGCAGCCGGAAAAAAACAAAAGAATCGCCTATCGCTCAGGAAATTATTCGTAGACCGCTTTCGCATTTCTTTGATTTATGATTTTATAATGCGTTCGCTGCCCACCGACTTGTTCGCAAAAACTCCGGCTTCTCTCAAGCCGAATATAATAAACCGACCGGGCCGAACGTTCGCTTTTTAATTTGCTCCCGCACCCGTTCCCTAGCCGCCATCCGCACCATCTCGTCCATCTCCGATGGATAATGGTCGAAAAAAAAAAATAATAAAACTGTCTCCATTTTATATTAGGCGTCCGTTCTTCGATTTCCCATAATTAATTCACCCCGCCGCTATACAAGTCTCCTCCTCCACGGCTAGCGATTTTTTCGCGAGTATAAAACTTGGAGTAATTTGTACGAAATCATTATTACGCATATATGTAGTATATATCTTCCGACAGCTCCACAATTTTACCGCATGATACCTTCCAGTGTGTTCTACACGTCTACTATTATGATGTACAGTAAGTTATCTCTACGTTAACTTAAGTGCAACGTGAATAATTTATGAATATTTTAATACGGATTGGTTACGGTAAGGAAAAAAAAAAAGGAAAAAGCTTCCAAATAGTGATATTCCTTTTGGTCTTCCTTCAGAGATCATCACGTTTGCGAGACTAGAGTTGATTGTGGAAGAATACACTTTTTCTTTTCGCTTATTCTAACGTAATATGCGGACATGTTAAATCAAAGGAGGAGTTATCAGTAGTTATAATTACGATACTTATGTAAAGGGAATGTGAAAGTCACCGCGCCGTAAGTTGCAAATAGTAAAACGCAGCCAAGCGACAGAAATCAAATAGGGAGGTTCAGTTTAGAGCGGTGGTAGATCATTGAAGTCATTTGTATCTTAAACAGTATTTTACAAAACGCTAACATCTAAAATGGTTTTCTTGAAATTGGGGTTGGCCCGCGTGCTTGACGCTTTTGGATTCTCGAACGACTAAGATGCTACAGGATATGGCAGAAATAACAAAAACGTATACGAATAAAGGAAACTTGCTGAGCGAAAATATAAAGGAAATTGCGTTATTTAAGCTCTGGCTAAGCTACATTTACTGGAAAAATAAGCGTAAAAGTAATACCGAAAGTAATGAAGCCGCAGCAAAAAGTAGAGCGCAAAATGGATGCGGCATTGATGTAAATGGAATCGATAACGACAAAAAACATTAATTTCTTATCTGACTGCAGTCCGAAAAATCGGAAGAAAGAGGACAAGGGCAAAGATCTGATTGCGATATTCTTATTACACCGAGACTTGCAGATATACGTGGAATTTCGGCGAGTCTAGGACACATAGCCGACATCGTAGATAATTGTGGTAACCTTTCTGTGCCGGGCGATTTATGTAGTATTAATCAAAAGGAAATTAATCTACATCAAGAGAATGATGCGATATTAAAGAGATGATTAAAAAACAACCAGGTGAACAAATGAGCTGGTCTTTTGTTAAAAACTTATAATTAACTGCCGAAGGTTTAATAGAAAATTTATAGCACTTACAGCACAGCCTATTATGCAGTCGGACAGTAAATATATATCTTAATAGACGATCATAGGTGCCGATATTTAACATCGTTTCTGCGACTTATTTATTACGGCGAGATGGCTGACTTCTTGTTCGTATTTCGCCTAATCAAACGTCACTCTTTTTCACCGAGCATATCCAAATTTAACAAAAATTTAAATTCACCAAATACTATCGTTATCGATTCCGCGATGATCTCTTTACCTAACATTATCCGTTGAAATTGGTGTATTTATCGACTGCTTTCGCTTCGAATTTGTGATGATTGGTTGCCAGCATTGTTAATGTTTTGCTACGTAATGTCTTCACCTTCGACGGCTTATCTCTTGATAAATTTCTGATTAGAAATCCCATTAAGTAAACATGTACATATATTGTTCCTCTTTGTTTTTTTTTTTTTTTTTTTCTTTTCGTGATTCTTCAGCAATCAGTGAAATCGGCTGTCCGAACATTGCGTATTTCGAGTTTAATCCAGTTTATGGGCACGGCGACAATTTCGTGTTTATGTATATGTTAAATTGTCGTTCGGAGTTGTTGAATTGTATTTCACTTTTTTTCTGGCGATTATCGAAACGTCATTAAGTGTATATAGATTACATGTGTGAAACGAAAAAAAGGGAGAAAAGCAGCGAATCTTTGTCAATAAAAGTTTAGAAACCGGACGTTTGGACGATTGTTCTTATCATCGCCTGAAATTAATCAATAATTTTTAAAGATTTTTTTATTTTTTTTTATTTTAGACACTCCAGCAGTGTTGACCCAACAGCAAGAACAACTACTTAAATAAAGGTTATACGTTTAGAAATGGAAAGCACGAAGGAAAGTATAACAGCTGAGGAGTTGGGAAGGAATAAAGGAAGCATTAAAAGCAGTGGGAAGGTTCAGCGTCAAGAGTTAGAGTCAGTTTTTAAAGATTCTCGGTATTAACGGTTTACTTCTTTCGTCACTGCTCGCTGTCAGTTTACTTGTTTCGTAAGTGACGTGGTCTGTTAGCTTCGTAACGATCAAATATCCTACTGAGCTCAGATGGTAATTTTTAATTACAATTTTCAATTAAAGATAATTATTTTCCTACCGCTTTAACTTCGTTTTTTTTTCAAATTCTGTACGAAAAAAAATCGGTGCGGTTATTTAGTTCGATAATGGAATTTAATTTCCCAGGAATGCGTACAGGAAGCGACAAGGAACTGGCCACCCTAATAACCGCTCGCTTACTTCGGGGAGGAGGAGAATTATCGCATTCTCCGCGACACACGTTTTCTCCCTGACTTTGTTATTCTTTATGCGTGTTGTATTTTCTTTTCTCATTCCTTAGGCTCGAGATATTAGATTCGAGCAGAGAACATTTCTGCGTACACGTGGGTAGTTGAAAAGCCGCGCCCGAAAAGAATAACAATCGCCGAAAGAGGAAGAACGGTGATTTTGTTATTTTAGTAATTAATTTGCGTTTTGTTTTGTCGGCACTGAAGTAGGCTGTGTCGCACTGGTCACTCTTATTAGCTGAAGAATAGCGTTCCTATCGGTCTTCTAGGGAAGGCTGAGAAGTTTTTAAGTTATGCATTCTTAAAGATCAAATCTTGCTTGTTTAACGTTGGAAGATTTGCCGATTTAGAAAAGTGACACATTATGTTATTCCTTCGATACGTCTGGCGTTAAAAACCGCTGTTGGTAAATCCATTAAAAATGTATGACAGAAGCAGAGGGTTAATCTGCGAGAATAATTAGGGGCTAAAAAGGAATTTCACAGGAACTGACTACATCTCCCGCGTATTTCGTAGTGAACGTTTTTATCGTCGGCGTTTTTTTGGTCAATATTAATCGTTAATTAAACACCGAATATACACCGGTGTTCAGCGAGCCTTTTATTTTCTCGGTAGAATTGTTATTTATCGCGCGTAATCACTTTGTAAAGCGAGAATTTTATATATCGTAATTTATCTGCTACAACTTCCAGCACGGGTTTCGGAAAAAGGTGTATCGATTATCTTTTTTTTCAACACTCGGGGACGTCTAGTACTACTCCCGGATGAAGAAGAAATGTTCGATCGAATATAACGATCGTACAACAAAGTAGTCCGCCGCCTTATACTATAATATTTTCGAAGGGGTAAGGTATGTTGCGTCGGTGATAAAATTAAGCAGCGCTCTGTGCGATTACGGGGGCAATTTGTTCCGGATGACATGATCTTTACTGTTATTCTAAGACGCTAGAGAGCGTATTGTGTTTACTGCGCATTCGTTGAATTTTATTCCTCGTTACGCGATAGTCGCATTTACGATTTACTTTTAATTTAACGAACCTGTTTTCTTTAACGAGCGAGATTCGTATCGACCTTTTATTCATCGGAATGCGGCCGTAGCTAGAAGTAATAGCGGAGACAATTTCGATACGATGTGAAGTTCTCATGAACAAGATGGAGGAATAGCACACACAGTCCGGACTAATTGATGTATTTATAAATTCTCCATTTCCTTTTTTCTTTTTCGGCTTTTTGATTAAACCTACTAGCAAGGGTAAATATTAGTGCGATGGTGCAGGCGTCAGCGGACGAAGATGATGGCCGGAAAGCCAAAAGGCCTTGTTTAATTTAAAGTTCATCGAGGACGGCAGAGACTGGTTTAATTCGATTCACATGTTAGCCCGGTGTCATCAACGAAGTAAAAGATTATGACCCCCGGAGATGGTTCGACGTAGCTTCCGAGTTATTTTATTTTATTTTTTTTCGTCTTTTTATTATTATTAAAATTAATAAAGATTCGTCTAAACTGACATCATCGGTAATGATGAAAAGCCAGCCAAACTGGTCGGCCGAAATCCATCGCAGCGGAAAGAATTTAGGGGTTTCCCGAACGCTTTCCAGAGTAATACACACCTCTCTGTATACAGGCATATTTATTATGGCTACCAGAAAATTTGAAAATTACTAAATTGAGCGTTTCCGATTCTTTGTACTGCTTGTGAATTCCCTAGTGTAAGGTCTTAATTTTTACAGATAATACGGATAATTCATCTATAAACGATTTTAGACTTTTTCCACCTGTTATAAGATTACGGGTTCTTTGTTTTTATTTTTTTTTTTTTTGCTTTATATGCGGAAAAAAATTATTAATAACGTTTAGATGTTTTTTTGTTTTTTTTTGTTTTTTTTTATGACATTAATCCAGAACAAGTGGAATCTTCGCATATTTTGTAGTCGAATCAGGTCCTACCCAAATGAAATATCAATGCCTAGCCAGAGCTATGCTAGAGCTGTACGGTATGCACGGCGACGAAATTTATAATTCCTTTTCTGCTATGAGTAAAAGTGAAGTGAGTTCCATACCTTTGACAGGGCGTTGGGATTGTGAAGTTAAGGTTCACAATGTACTAAGCCCAACGGCACTAATGAGAGTAGGGGGGCCAGTTCCTTTCTTCTTGGGATCCGCCTTTACTTTCCCCCAGATTTCTCTGGTACCCAATTATTTCAGGTTGGGTAAGCTTGGGAGCGACTTGGATCCGGGACCAGACAAATCTCGAACCCGTGACCTTCAACTTGGTAGCCAAGCACCTTAACCACTAGGCTACCACGCTGGCTATGATAGCCACACAATTCTGTCCGTTTGCGATTTGCGCTCAGTGTTCGATGATTTGCGAGTTCCGAAAAGAGCAAATGTCCATTTCATTACCCTTTAACTATGCATAGACAGTCTCAAATAAGTCTGCAATTAATTGGCGGGTTTTTTTTTTTTCGTTTTTTTGCTGGTCTCGTGCTCCGTTAGCTTAAAATCTGAAATGAAAATATCTATATATGTAGATTTGAAAAAGTTACATTGGTATGGATTTTTATAACTGATCATTACGGATTTTTAATGTTAACATGAATATTTACACTGTAAAACTAAGTTTTAGGTGAACTTCCAACTTTACCGGAGGATTTAATTGGACAGATTGTCGTTAGATAGGCGTTCTAAACCATCTCAACCCGGGCTCGAGTTGCGAACTTCCAACGACATGTACGATTCCATTAACATTAATTTAGAAAATACGTCTAAACACATATTTCAGATAAGGAAATATTAATTGTAATTTCGTAGCGAAACTTTAATAATAATAATTTTACTGATCATTACAAAACAAGTAAATACTTTTTTTTTTTTTTTTTTTTTTTTCGTTAAAGTTTCAACTGAAGATAAAATCCATGAAGTGTACGGCGCAAAATGTGAACTTTTAACGGGGGTATAGTTGACAATGTCGGGCATAGAAGAAGAGTTGGAAAGATAGAAATGGAGATCTGATATGGAAAGTCGAAGATTAGGAAAGAAACTCAACATTTCTTCACACTTAGTGAAGAGCAGAATCGCGATGATGTTCAAAAAAGTGCTAGAGTATGCTGGCGCGAAGAAAAGTATAGGTCGTTGCATAACTATGCAAAGTAGCGGGCACCCTAATTCGATTATCGTTTTTGATTAGAAATGAAATTTTAAAAAATTCTAGAAAGTCTTAGATATCGAATGGAAACGATTGTCGCATTATCTGGGATTAAGTTTATTTTTTTTTTTTTTTTATATGGACGCGTTAGCGCTATTGACCCAACAACAGGAAAAGCTAACCTATAAAATTAAAAAGCTAAGCGGTTAAATCAACAGAGGACAGCAGTGCAGGCACCACAGAAGATGAAGGAAAGGATAGGATATAGGAAGAGTTATAGGGAGCAGGGAGGCCTAATGTCAAGAGCTAGAAGTATAAAAGGGAGGGCGTTCATGTCGAAGAAAATGTGATCAGCATCCCGTGTATATGAAGAGGATCACAATCGTGAAGAGAACAAGAAGGAGATGGTGGCAGGGTAAATCGAAAGCAAGAAGAGGGGAGTAGAGAATGATTGATCCGAAGACGAATTAAGGATATAATAAAGGAGCGACGATCGAAAGGAATAGAATGGAACCAAGACAAGGAAAGAGGAATCGGCTGAATAAGGCGGTAATGCGAATGATGATTAGAAAATAGGGAGGGATAAATGTCCCGCCAAAGTCTGGCGTGATTGGAAGTGGATATGGGATGTCTGAAGAAGGGAAATAGTTGTGGAATGAATCAAGGAGGACAGCAGAGCGAGCTAAATAGTAAGCTGCGTCATTGCCGTTAATTCCGGAATTACTGGGGATCTATAAAAAATAAATTTGAATAGAGCGGGATGATTGCAAAGTGGAGGTAAGAGAACGAACTGAGAGAATAGTACAATGTGAAGGAGGAGAGGATATGGCTGGAAAGACGCCTTTAGAGTACGAAAATTTACAAAGTAGATAGCGACAAATTGGGTTGATGTTCCTTAGTCATAAAAAAATAAAATAAAATAAAAAAAAGGTATTTTTTTTTTAATTATCCGGAAAATCGAAATAGAAAATTTTGTGATTCGTATTTTCCAGTGTGATAAATGCGAAGAAACACTTTTTATATGTAGTAGAAACGAAGAAATAACGATCGCTTTTAATATTCGCCAACAGTACCCGCCTACTTCAACTTAATCTGTATTGAAAGTTGAACACATTTCAGATTTTAACGAAAAGAGCAACGCTAAATTATTATCATTTAAAATTCTCCATTCAAATTCTATTAGTGCGTTAGTAAATATTTAATCGGCATCTTAAATTTTTCGTCTAAACAAAAAAGTGTGACACATTCCCTTCCAAAAGTAATGAGTGTATTAGCCGAAACCCGTCGAAACTCAACCAAGTGATCATTGTTCAAAAAACTATTTCGTGCCCAAACCTGAGTTAATAGCGTTCACAGTGCCTGACGGAGTGCAATAAAGAATCATCATATAACATGTGTGGTCACACTTGAGTTGACGGCGCCCACAATGATGCCCAATGAGAATCAAAAGTAAGAGTAACCATGCTACAGCGCTTGTAAAGGCGAAACGGAAGTTTCGACTATGCGCCTTTCACTCCTAAAGAATCAGAATCGATGAAATACGGATTAATGGCCGATTGTCAAGAAATAAAACGATTTTAAATAAGTTTTGAAAAAAATATTTCATCTTTAAATAAACGAACATATAACCCTCTTGAAAACATTGATGGCTCATCTACAGGTGGCTTTTGTCTAAAAAAAAAAAAATACAAAAAATAAGGACTGCTGGCTGATTGTAAAAAAAAAGGAACAACTTTATTTTTCAAGTGTATGGGTTTTACTTTTTTTTTTTTTTTAATTAAAGTTATATTGACACATCTAGAGGATTTTTCCTTCCATTAAAACAAAATTGTCAAAATCAGCTAATTACAGACTGTTAGCCGATTGTCGAAAGAAGATGCTTACAGTTTTTAATGCGTTTTATTTTTAATATATAGGTGTGCACTATTTTTTTAAACTTTTTAGTCATAAATCACATATCTATATTAGTTGTAAGCTTTTATATAAAGCTAAAAAATTAACTGAGTAGGTGAAATAGCAAGCGCTGGGCAGCAGTCGAAAGATAATGCCTTGCCCTTCAAATATATATATATATATATATACATTAATACATTTTTTTAAACTTTTTTCATTATTGATGGCTTATATAGAAATTATAAGCTTCCGTTTAAAAAAAAAAAACAAAAAAACAATTCAAATCGGTCAAACTGGGACCACTGCAGGCCGATTGTCAAAAGAAGCGGAAAGAAAACTCTTTTAAACATATAGGTGAGATTATCTAAAATATATCTTCAGTCAGCCGTATAAGAAAACTCGCTGTAATCTCTAATATTCTTTTGTCTTTTTTATAAAATAACTTCCGGTAGTTATCATAATTTAATGAAAACTCTTCTCTTCCATCAATTGGTCTTCCAACTCCGTATTGTGCATCTTTTGTTCTCTGCTTGCCATCACCCTCGGTCATTCCAGCACTGGAGTCTTTTCTATCCTCCATATCTAATCGCATGAAAATATCTGATTCCGCATCTCATCCTTTCCCCTCTTCTTGGGCCAATGCCTTTTTTGACGAACCCAACATAAAAAAAAGAAATATTACTTTTTATACCGTTATGTACCTTACAGAGAAGACAATTTCGGAACATCAAGGCTTTACGGTATTTGTAATGCGTAATACGAGCTACAATTTTATTCATACGTGTACATGCACAAATATGTATATATAAATCTATACATTATCACTAAATCGTATTAACCAGCGTGGGGACATCGTGACCACATCTGTCATCCGGGTGATCAGGCTACGCCAATGACCGCACTCGCCCGTACTGCTGCATATAGACAGTTGTCCCGCAAAGTGCGGCCGGTTGTCCTGTCATCCAACACAATCAGCGCGCGACCTCGGCTTCTATTGATTTTTCCCTGTACAAATAGCGTCTTCACATTTATCCGTATTTCTGGTCACAGAGTCAAAATATCGCAGTGTCCTGTCGATTACACGATTGGTGACAATCTCTTTTCAGGTTGCCAATCTCAGTTAGTACCGGGACATTAGTTGTTTTAGTTGTCGCTTCCAGCACCTTATTTCGAGCGCATCTATACGTAATTTCCTCAATTATAATCATTATTTCGGCTTTAGCTGTGTTGACGAGGAGGGCAAATTCTGCACTGATTTTATCCAAACTGTATGATATTTCTTCCGCATTTGTTACCACTAACGTGCTATTATTCGTCTGTTGTAGGTTATAGATGTAAACTGCTCCAACGGAGATACCATCGCACCAGTTAACTGCAACTTATCGTCGATTTGTAATGTTTTACGCACCATCTATTCATCATGTAAGTTAGAAAGAAGGGGAAACTATATAAAACTTTTCCGCATAGTAAATGTTTAAAGCTTTCACAGCGATCATTATTCATAATAAATAAATTACGTATCCAACTGTGTTTGAAAGAAATTATATATATTTGCTTAACGTTTCGCACAGCTTACACTGACCATCATCAGAGAACATCAGAGAAGCGAATCTGATGATGGCCGGTGTAGGCTGGCCGGAACGTTAAGCAGATATATAATTTTTTTTCCGAGTAGGTTATTTCATTTATTTGAACTTTTGCAGAAGTTTATTACATATAGCCGTTTGATTAACCGTACTAGATGATGCTGCGCATATCCACTAATGTCGACCTCATTTTCTGCCAGCATATTCATGTATCTAACTGTGGTACTCCAGAACGGCTCGAACGATTTCGATAAAATACACGAATTATAGTGGTTTCGCGGGTATAGGTAATTCGATTGGCCAACAAAAAATTTAATTGAAAGGGACAACTTTTAAAGGGAGACAACCGGTGTTCGATTTAGCGATTGCTTTTTTTAACGGTTTATTAAAAAGTAATTTATTTTTATTATGGCAAATGGTGTAGAGATGGAGACTGTGCAATAATCATATGCAGAATTATATACTTTGCTTTACATCTGGCACATTTGGCAATAACAACAATGCGTGTGAATTCTGTGCTTTCGAAAGGTTGTATTTCAAATCAGAACATAGAAGGAAAACTTTATTAAAAGTGATCCTAACCGATCTAAAAACATTACACCATTTATTGCATATAGATAATGTAAACAATTACGACAGCTCTAGTCCGCCTAACGTTTTCGAATGTCATCATTTTGGTCGCATTTGCTCTTCCAGGATTGGAATCATCAGCCATCTTCGCACCCGCCCTCAGCAGTAGCTATGAATGTGCAACTAGTTTACTCGGATACAAGTTTCAGCAGATGACGGTCCCGTTTGTTAAACGAAATCAGGAAATATTAATAAGAGCAAGAGTTAGCTGGCTGAAATATCGGGGCAAAAAAAAATTAACACATTTATTGAAAAAAAAGATTGAATTACAATTCGCGCAACAATTTCATTGAAATACGCAAGTGTAATCGTCGTAATATTTTTCGCTTATTTTATTTCTCGCCTACAGTTAACTGAAGTAGCCGTATCCTTTTTTGTACGTGTTTTCCCGTTCGCTATGTTCTGTAGCCCATTTAACCTACTTTTATTGCTACATTCATCATGCTTTTCCCTCATTTTCATCTTACCTCCCTTTTTTAAATTCTTTACCATTTTTCACAATTTTCCCATCAAAATGCTTTTTCGGCGAGACCATTCAATTTTCTTTCTATGCATTGTACACTGCCAGCTACCGTGTTGGTGTTTCGTTCGGGATAGTTCGAATCCCATTGCCGCATATTAAGCCTTATTAAAATTTAAATTGCGCTGGTTAATCTCTATAGTTGGGCTCCCTCTTACAAAAAAAAAAAAAAATAAAATACATTGTACATTTTTCGTTTCCTACAATTTTATTTATTTATCGCCTTTTTTTTTTTTTTTTTTTTTTTTAAGCAAAATTACAAGTGGAACAATTATGCATTCAAGTCCGACAGCTGTGTACTTATTTATTACGTTTCATGCAGTTCATATTTTTAGACATTTTTATCGTAATTCTTGAGTACCTCGATGTGACATAGTTCACCGATAACGTGAAGCATTTTACCAACTGTCCTAGTGTTTATGTTACTCTTTTTCGCATAGCACTAATCTTCGCTTTGTGCAGCAAAAACTTTGCGGACATTATTTTTTGGCTAGTACGTAAATTATTACAATTACGTCATGTTTTGAAAATTTCTTCCGAAAAAAAAACAAACTTGGGAGCTATATTAAAATATCTTCGTACCTCGGCAAGCTTTAACTGCGCAATGTTTAAATATTCGAAACTGGTTTTTCCTACTTTTTTGTTGTCTTATCTTTCATTATCAGTCGGATATTACCAGCGCGTGTAACGGTGAAGAGAACTTGCAACATACACATTGAAACACCAACAAAGGGGGCCGTTTATATTAACGGTAACTAAATATCGTTTTTCTCATTTATCAACTTTCTCGAATATATTCGTACGTTCTTTCAGTGATAACAACACCCCGTTGGGATGATAATTAATTGTCGCCATCGTATTTTGTGTATTTCAAAGTCTCACGGATGTTATCTCGGTTTTTATTATTAACGCTGTTAATTCGAATAAAACACAACTCGTTTAGAATGTAATACTATCAGTTGCCGCCGACCTGTTGTGGCGTATTGGTTTTTACACAGCTGATCTCTTTCAACCACTTCGTAATAATGTGTATATTTCTACGTTTATGTGTGACGTGCGTGCGTGTGTCGCCACGCGGACATTAAAAACTGGCAACGTTAATTATACTTTATTACTTCATTTACTCTTTACCGCTTTTCATTCATAGCCGCGATTAATAATCGATCACACACTGTGATATTCCGTATGAAGTTTGGCTAACATTTGAATTTTTGATCAAACGGAATTCGTTATACATAAATAAAAGCGATAGGAATATTATCCACACAATTTAGTAGAATGTTATTTGAAAAATCGCTTCAAAACTTCGAGGGATTTTATTGTAGGACACTTGGAAAAGGTTAAAAAAGGGTATCGGGAAAATAGTTTTAGAAAGTTTATCTTACGGACAGCGTTGCATGCTCAAGACGGTGGGGAATAGCGTAAAATTTATTTCCTTTATGCCAGAAGGAAAAATAAAAAAAAGTTTTCTTTAGAGATGGTCGTACCTATAGAAGAGTGCAAGGAGGGAGGCCTTTCATATGAAATAAATTCAGGGTCCGGTTTTGTGTATTGTTGAATTTATACTTGCCATCGAAAAAAGGAAATCTCATTAAATAAATCATTAAAAATTAATTTCGGAAAAAAATAGCGTGTAGTCGTAGATAAAGATTTTTTTGAAATTCAAGGAGCGATTTTTGTTTGATCTATACTTTTATACGAATAAATTAACTCCGGAGCAGTTATTTTTTGTTTTATTTTTTCATTTTAATTAGTTTTAGAAATTAATACTATTTCGAGATACCTTTTTGTACAGATTTCGGACTTTCTTCCAGTAACATCTCGACTAATAAATATATATACGCAACTTACACATTACAATGCCTATAAATTTAAAAAATACAGTTTATATAGTACCCCTGCTGCTGATCAAGCTGTACGCGGATTTATTCCGAACTGGCAGAGCAGCCAAAGTATTCATGAGATTCGCAAACATTTAAAAGCACAACAATTAAGTACATTTCAATTTTGTATTACGGTTTGCGCTATATTTAAAATGCTAAACATCGTGAACACATTTACTTCATTACGAATTTTCTGTTTAACACATGGTAAACAAGCGATTTATTGTTTTTTTACTTTTTTTGTTAAACTTAAAATGCAAGTTTGAGATCACTAACCTAGAATAATACATTTCTAGATAAACCGCTACTGATTCGCGAATTTTAACATCGGAAAATGGCTGAGTTTCAGTTTAGCTTAAACGTCGGCCCAGTCGAAATCGTTTTGCTACACATTTACAAACTGGCCGAAATGTGATTAAATAGACGGTTCGCATTCGAACATACTAGTGCGACAGATAAATTTTAACGTTAATTATAAAATATAGTGATTTATAACAACTATCGAAATATAACAAACAATTTATTTAAGTATAGAATGATTTACTTAGAAACGTTTTCGGCTATAACCCATCATCAGCTAAAAACACAACTCAATATATACGTGATCAGAAACGAAATTCTAAATCACACTGAGGTCAAATAGGAAAATAAAACGGTTTATTTGACCTCAGTGTGATTTAGAATTTCGTTTCTGATCACGTATAGATTGAGTTGTGTTTTTAGCTGATGACGGGTTATAGCCGAAAACGTTTCTAAGTAAATCATTCTATACTTAAATAAATTGTTTATATTTCGATAGTTGTTATAAATCACTATATTTTATAATTAACAAACAGGACGGTAAACGATTCTTTATTATGTTAATTATATTTAATGACGCTGGGAAATACTGCTGTGGCCTTTGTACAGCTCTAATGATTTTAATTTAGTCCAACTTTTGCCTCGATTTGTTTATATATCATTGCTACGAATTACCGAGCAGTTCCGATTCTGCAAAACTATCTTAGTTTTTGATATACGTGACCTTTGTCTACCTGATATGCGCTTCCGGCATAATTTCGTACATTACCGAAAGTTAATTTTTGATTTAATAAATAAGTCTATTCTTGTCAGTCATCGTTTTATTTCAATTTCACTTTTTTTTTTTTAGATTCGATTACTCATCGTTGCTTTAATTTTTCGCTACGATGATGTACGTTATTTCTTAAAAGTTATACGGCCGATTACATTGACGCTTATATATACAATATATATATATATATATATATATATTTAATATATACATATTTATATCATATACAAAAATATATGTATATATATATATATATACATTTATAATTATATAACTAGATTGATCGCCTGATTTGGTGCAAGTTGATTAAAACAGGTCGCCTTCTCTAATAACTAGTTTGAGGCAGATAAATTATACGTCAGATAGGTGGGAACAGCAAATATCTGATATAAATTGCTGTTGTTATTTTCTTTCCGGCTTTTATCTCACGGGGCAGCTTATTAACTCGGACAGTTATTATTTAAAATAATATGAATGATACGACATTATATAATGTTCAATTATTCTTATCTTAATCATCGTGAAGTTATTATTTTTTGCCAGAACTTGTCAGCTGTGTGTAGATGATGCGAGGGAAAAAATCGAACATCTCAAACAGCTGAAAAACTCTTCTAATGCGAATCATCACAGATGAATCATCTCTGCATCGCAAATTCTGAGGTTAAGCGAAAAAACATCAACATTTTCTTAACAGTTGAATCAGCCCCAAGTAAAGCGAAGTAACCAGCGTCCGATTTTGATTCGCTTTTAAACTGGTTACAATTTTTCTGCTACCAATATCAATAAATGTTACAAAAAATGCTTATTAGAATAAATATTACACGGGGGAAAATATTAACCGAACGAAAGTTGAGCTAAAACTTGTACTTCGGAAGAATTAACAGAAAAGTTAACGGTAAAAATACAATGTACGGAGTAAATGCTATAGAAACCTGTGACAAGGAGAATAAAAAACGTTTGTTAAATAATAGATTATTTTCTAAGTATAGGTTAACAATATTATATTATGAGAAACTTCTTTGTACGGTTTTTAATAGTTGACGCTAACAGTTTCATTTTATAAGTATCTTTTACTGTTTTCGTTTCCAGAACCGGTTCGTATTAATGGCAACTTAAGCAATGGATGTTTTACGAATTTTTTTGCTGAACCTTAGTAGCTTAATTGATAGTCTTGCTTGCTTTTTTTTTTCCCACAATACGCATTCGTACAACAATTATCCCGAAGTTGTTAAAAGGCACGTGAAATGGCTAAGTAGGAAGAAAGTGTGTGGGGGGGGGGGATTCTAAGCGGAAAAGTTAGCTAGGAAACTGGAAAAGAGGACGATGTTTAAGTAGTCAGAACGTTCTTCTCCCGCTGGATTTACACAGGTGCAGCGTGCTACGTTGTAATTTCAAAAATGAAAATAATTATACATCTTATGTAGGGGAGAGCGTTAGTGCCGGGGAAATTCTCGCCGTTAAAAGATGGAAATTTATTAATCCGTCCAGCCGGTTCGAATCTTATTTAACGCGCGCTGAAGATAGAGAGCATTCTCCGCAGACCATATGGCTACCGTGTTATTATAGATTGAAATATTACGACACGATAAAAGCAGTTCCAGTAGTAATTGTAAAGATTCGTTCGCGGCATCGCTCCGGACAGCTTAATGAACGAATCAGTTTTGCGCTTCAAAAATGTCGACATTTAAATTATAACTTTCGTCTAGAATCGGCTACTTTCTTTGTGCAGCATTCTCTCTCCATGTCCGTCCTATGATTTATTTATATTTATTTTTTATTTATCTGCCGACAAGGACGGCTACCGTCACACAGTAGACCTCTCTGTATTCTGCTGTTATCGGTATAACCAGATTTTTTTCGCTAGTTCCTAAAGGACACAACAGCGGTCTTCCCTCCGTTCTTTCGTATGACAACTAGTTTATACGCCTTCATTTTTTAATATAAATAAATTTTGTACGTTCTTGTATAGCAACAAAGAAAACCATTATTAATAATAAAACACCCCTCGAAACTCGGACGCGCCTGTATCGTACTAGTACATGTTTTTATATAAACTTCTAATCGATCGGGCCATTATATGTACAGTCATGCATCACGTTAAGCCTTTCGGCTACTGAATGAAGTAAACGCTAAAGTGAGCAATGAATTGGCATGCGGGTATATCGAGCCTTTTTGTATACAATAAGATGGTTCAGAAACGTCGAAAATATCGAAATAAAAATCGATAATTTACGAACGGTTTGACTTATAAACTTCAAAATTAAATCATAAATTACAATTAAAGTTTCTATTTACGATATAATCTACAACTTCAAAAGCTAACCGATTGATTATTACCGTAGGCGACAAAAAACCGTCAATTTAAAACGTCCTCAGAAATCACCCTTAAAAATTCACAATTCATCGCTAGACAACCGTTCAAAAGTGAAATTCGAAATATACAAAAAAAAAAAAACAAAAGGCGAAAGCTCTTTCATAAAGCGAAAAAAATTACGGTTAAAAAATTATTTAAACCCGCCTTTGAACTACCAAAAACAGCAAAAAAAACGTAAGTAATAGTCCGAGTAAAAAAGTTGGAAAAACCAAAACGTATCTCAAACTTACGCATAAGGAACCGCTTTATAGGTAAATTGTAGCCGAGCTTACAACATTATATTTAGGCTCGCGGGGAAAGCTCGAAATTTTTGAAAAAAATGTTTTCCTTTTTCCGAACATAGGATCGATGGAAAAATCGCCATTTGTCCGAAACAAGACCGTATTTCATTTCCTTAACGAAATTTTCGGAGTTGGCAAAAAGTTCGAAAAATCGCGAAATATGACGTGTTTTCTCCTCTATTTGCGGCATGAAAAATCAGAGATTTTTTCGCTTTAAATTTAGCATTATGTGAACATAAATATTACGGTTATCTTTCGCTCGCTTAACATACGGAATAACCTTGAGCGCATGAAATATCATGCAAGCCGCAGTTTGCTTCACTGAAATTATTAGTTTACCATTTTCATTATGTATTACATGGAAAACTGTCCCGCACAGCTTGGTTTTTCGTTATTCTGCATTAAGTCGAATTTGCCGAATATTCCGACGAACTCGACTATCGAACATTTTATGTTCGATTAATTATCGCCTCATCGCTGTCCGTTCTAGCGCATGTCCCCAACACTGCTCGATACCCTAATTTTTTAGCGCATAAACTCGGTTTTCAGTCGATGACCGATGATATATTTGTGGACATTTTTCTACCCTTTTCTTCTTCTAGCCCCTGCTTTGAATTTAACCCTTTAGCTGTAGGTTCAGTATCGCGAGCTAAGCATTGAGAAAGCTTACTGCTTATTTTTTAATCCTTTTCGTTTTCGGCTATTCTCTTTTTCTGGTGTTCGCCTATATAAGTGGATCCGACGAAAAAATTAAATTTTTTGTAAAATCTATTTATCGCTTTCCTGAAAAACGGCCCCTTCTGATTGGCCAGATGAATAGCAAAATTTTCAAATTTCTGATCTCTTGACTTACTTCCTACAAGAAAGACTCATTATCCAGCCTCGTTCTCTAAAACAACTAGAAAATGTCGGTTAGCACTTTTTTTCGCAATAATTTTGAAATTAATGTTTGAATAAATCCGCATATCTTTTATATGTTCACCTATTTAAACTGGTTTTCGGCGCGTGTGTCTATTAAGTACGTTTAAATAATGTGCTTCCGTTTTGCTTTTTATTCCCCTTTTTGCCTTCCTATAGCGATGGTTTGTAGGGGCTAAATAAATGGTGTCTTAGTATTTGTGATGATTATCCCATTAAGAACTGTTATTCTAGGATGATTCAGTATACTGCCAATGGCAGGGCCATGTTGCAGTTATGGACGTTGGCCTGGATGAACACGCGGTGATGATATTCTGTTGATGACGCTGTGTCACTATTGTAATAAGAGTAATTCTGCACAGCGAATCAGCGATAGTGTGACATCGTTGTGTATTTCCGTAATTGACACTACTAAAACTTGTTGATAAAGATGACAGCTTTCGGTTGACCATAGACTTAGTTAACATACCTATTAACATAACAAATAAAATTAGACTCTTGAGCGCGAATTGGCCGACCGTTGAAAGAAACAGTTGAACGATATTTTGATATTTCTAGTGAAAAACAAAAATTACTATTCGCTATAGAGAGAACTTCGAATCTTTAAATTCGTGATATTCTTTAAAAATGATCGATAAAGGAAGTTCATCATCGGGAGCTCGATGAAACTGTCGTTTCGAACTCCTGAAGATGAAATAAAAGTTTATACAATTATCATGTGTGTGTGTACTATCAAATGTCTAGAAAAAAAAGACAAAAAAAATAAATAAAATACGCCATTTGGTCTTGGCAACGTTATTGTGAAAAAGCTGCGCAGTTTATTAACATTGCGAACATAAAAAATTTGGATTCGTGGAGAGTTTTCGCAGTATTTGCTGAAGGCAAGGATAGAACCACTTCCTCTCTAATTGGAAGTGTTCAGTTATCAAAATGTCCATCATTAATTGATGCGGAGAATAGACTTGTTTTTACGCTACTATCTGGTACTCGTGTTTTATTAAATAAAACACAAACCGTATGTACCGGTTTTAACTATCGCTACATTCTCAAGTGAAATGTCTTAAAACCATCAAATTAAGGTTGATTGATCACATTGTTTTGTCGTAGTTAATATCTTTCGTATGTCGATAAAATTTATTATTAACCAGAAATTAGAAAAATTAAAAAATACCAATTCAAATATTTTTAGAAGGTTCGCTAAAATTGTCCTTCAAATTTTTCTCCGAATTCCTACTGAATTATTAGAATTCCTTTTTTGCAGCGTAAGAAATGAAAATAAATTGTTTCCCGCTTACTTAAAATTGTATTATAAGTAAACTCGTATATGTTTATATGTTAATGTCCATGCTTATTCCGCCCGGGGTATAATTTTATTTTTTGTCGCATGATAATGTTCCCTGTTATTTTATATAAGATAACAAATATAGAATTTTGTACAATTGCTAAGATCTTTTTAAAATAAAAGTTGAAAATGATTTTTCTAAAATAATTTTAGAAGAAAATATATTGGCGTTAGGGGTTTGCCCCCTTGCGAGAAGGGTTGAGTTATATATATATATATATGTGTATTTTCTGTATTGTTGTTTACTACGTTGATATTATTAATCTCTGGTCCCCTCAATTTTTTTTCGCTTACATATTAATTTAGATTTCGGAAATTCACATATAAGATAATTTATGATCATTAAAAGAGATTGATTGAAGTTTCATTTGTGGAAAGTCTCATACGTGACAAGCCAACATTAAAAAAAAATTTTTAATTAAAATACGTTCAGGCAATATTTAGTTGTCGCGGAGAAGATTCCGCATTTGAAACATTGTGCTCAGTTGAATAGGTACCATCGACATTGACTAAGAAGTCAGTTATTTATAAATAGTTAGAGACAGTAGATTAAATGCCGCAAATTAAAGATTAATTAAAGGAAAAAAAATGGAACTCTAATCGATACGCACTAAGACCAGATAAATTATTATAATATCCGGTGGAGTGTCAACATTTTACGAATCGGGCGGACAAAAATACAAATCACCTTCATACACAGACATGCATATATGTGTACTTCTTCTTCATTTACGTGTCATGAACTAAAGGCCAGAGGCATGGAAAGTTAGGGATTCTGTAATTGGGATAGGAGGTTAGTGGAGTTGAGATAAGCGAATAATTTCTTTATATTAATTTCATTGTTACTCTTAGAGAGTTCTTTCAAGGTAGACGGAAGAAAATCGTGGCGCGAAGGTGACTATAATTGTGTCAGTCTAATAGGATGTGTCGGACGGAGAGAAGTCAGGAACCGGTTTTACATATACGTAGGTGGTAAGAATTTGTTCAGGAGGAATGAGTGAGTGATTCCTGTGTAGTCAATGCGCAGTCGACATAGTGCTACTTCCTCCTTTCTGCTTGGCCGGAACGACAATTATAGTGTCCTCTATGGGTACAGAAACTAGTGTAATGGCTCCAACCTAGTGTAAATTTTTAACAAAAGGAAAATAATTTTAAAATATAATTAAATGTGAACAAAAAATAAATATTACACGCACAAATTTCATATTGTAAGATATGTTTAGAATGAAAGGCCCCTATAAAGGTAAAAATTAAATACAAAAAAAAATTGTGATTATAGCATTTTAAATTAATTAGCTTATATTAGCATCGATTTCATTTACTCTTCACTTTGCGGTTAATTTTAATAATGTCGTACATCTAAACCGAATTGATGTTCGCTACTTCAAGAAATGTAAAGAAAAACGAACGATCTTCAGTTCTCCGATATCAATATACTACGTAATTGTTCCTTATACTTTCTGATGAAACAGCACTTGAAATGCATTTGAAATGGTATTTATCTACTTTACAATTTAAAATTGTGCTTGTTAGAACTGAATCCGACCGCCGTGGATGGGATAATATGTAAAGAAATTTCAATCGGTCCGGACTAAACTTTCATTTTCCTAAAAGTTGAAATGTGATTTTGTGCATCAAAGCCAGTTGCATCTGTGGGAACACGCTTTTTACCACGCCACTGGTACGGCGCAAAGTAATATTCCCCCTATGATGTATGCTGTATTGATCAAAAGAACATTGTAAGTAAAATTTCTTTCTGACACGATGTTTCCAATATGATCCAAGTAATATAATTCGATCATCCTTAATCGTTTCTTTCCTACTTCCTTTATTATAAGTTCATCTCCCTTTAGCTCTATCTATCTATTTATCTGCGTGGTTTAGTCCTAAAACTGGTTTCCATCCATGATGATCCTTCTCCAGTATTTCCGGCTTTCCGAGCCCTCTTTAAATCCGCGTAGCTGTTCAGCCCTGTATCTTTTAGTAACTTCGTGGCCTTCCGCGTCCTCTTCTACCAGGTATTTTGCCTTCCAATACAACTCGAAGTAATCCGTCATGCTGTAAAACATGACCCATCCAATTTAGCCGTGTCTTGAGTACCCGGTCAAGTAACGACCTCTTTTCAGATATTCTATTTAATATATCTTGATTTTTTACTTTGTCCATCCAACACATATTTTTTCCATCCTTCGCCAGCACCACATTTCAAAAGCTTGCAGTTTATCTTCGCTTGTTTATGGTCCAAGTTTCTGCGCCATATAACGCTACGGACCATACATAAACCTTCATTAATTGTTTCCTTAAACTCAATGCCAATGACTTTTGACGTAAAATATTTGGTTTCTTTCTGAAAGTAAGTTTTGCAAATCCAAAACGAGCACTGATTTCCTGGTCGCAATACAAATCTTCTGTTATTATTTGCCCCCGAAGTATTTGAATTGTTTCTTTTGGTCCACTGCTTTCCCATCAATTATTACATGAAAAGGGCTCGCTTTTCTACCAATCGACATTATTTTCGTTTTATTTATATTTATTTCCATTTCGAACTTTTTACATATCTGATTCAACTGCTGTACCATTATATTTAAAGCCCTTGCAGATTCAGCTATCATAGCCAAGTCATCCGCGAACTTAATTACTTTTAATCTTGAACCTCCAAAATTTATACCGCCATTGGTATTACTTAATGCTTTATTTACTATTAGTTCTACGTATATATTAAATAAGCAGGGAGACTGTAAACACATCCTTGTCTTGCGTCTTTGTTGATAGCTGCTGGCTCTGTCAACGCGTTGCTTATTTTAACCCTGGCTTCTTGTTGCTTATATAAATTATAAATCAGCTGCACCATTCGTTTCGGAGCCCCTATTAGCTCTACTGATTTTAATTTTTTCCCTCCTATTGGCAGTTTTAACTGCAGATAGAGAACTTTTATGAGTTTCTACGGTATTGATCGTGTCCCTATTTTAATAACCCCTCTTAATCTTCTTTCTCCTACGTATTTCAAGCCACTTCATTTTATTCGATAGAATCTGTCTAAAATAAACTGACCTCTATCTCGTTTTATCGTTAATTACTCTCTTTTCTTACTATTCAGTCCGGATCTAATACAATGCATATTTATAATTTCTTTTCACAAACTGTCAGGTTAGCCCTTAACGTTTCCACACCATTTTATTACCGTCACAATCCTCGATTCACTTTAGTGGAATGAGGAGTGAAACGTTAAATTTGACCATAGTCGAGCTACTTTTAGAACTTTCATTTAAATCTTACGACCAAAAAGTTTCCTGTTTATAAGCAGGCAAATGCAAGAGCCGAGTAAATACTTCAAGCCTCGAAGAAATCCTCATGGAAAAATTTATGCTTTTTGAAAGTGACTAGAGTTTTTGAATTCCCATTCTCTGAACATCCTTTCAATTTTATTATTCCTATTGGCACCCTATTACCTCTTATTAATTTTGTTGCTCTTGTTTACTTCTCTAGATTTGATAAGTTGTACCCTATTCTTTTCCTAAAATTTTTCTCCTTATTTCTTAATTTCTGCATTCAACATTAATGAATTAAAGTCTGCTTTCGGAGAAATTTTCAACTTCATTCTAGTTATTGACAATATATCTTATATCGCCCTTTAAAGCTTTTTTGAATCTTCAAACTTTTTAATGCTTTTCTTTCCGGCCGCATAAATTCTCCTCTTGGAACTTTTTTATCATCACTTCTATTCCTAAAAAAAGTTCTTCCTTACATCCGATTTCTTTAGCATTCTGCATTAGAAAAAGGTATGTTGAACAGGCGCCTTGTTTGGTGACTGTAACGTATTAATGTGTTTCTCAGTAATATGTTTCAATTGGCTCTTCTGATTGTACGAGTCTTTTTGTTTCCAATGTATATATATATATATATTACACATATATATATATATACACACACACCCATATTTTATATATATACATACAAATGTATATATAGATAAATAGATATAGATACAACTCTTTCATCTACTCATCTAGGAACATTATAACCTAGCTTCCCTTGCCAATGTTTCCAAATGTTTTTGATAATATTGATCAATCAACTCTAAGAGATAAAATTTCAGTGATTAGCATTATACTTCAATTTACTTTTCTTATTCATTCTATGATAAATAATTAGTCTTATCAACCTTTCTACTCCATTTCTCTACATTATAAAAATTATTTTTCGAGATCTTCACAATGTTCCCCTGCAAGTTTCACTCTTTTCAATATCTACACTACTGGTATCGTTTTTTTTTCTTTGAATTTTTCTTCTTTATTCTTTACTGATGTAACAATTTTTCCACTTTAAAACAGTGAAATGCTTTAGACACGTCTGATAGTAGCTATGCACATGAAACCTTTTTGTTTGAACGTTTTTATATTTTTTAATACCTCGTGTACAGTTTTAATTATGTGGATTTATTTTCAACTCGTCCAACTGATATTTATTAATTATATTTGGCACTAAACTTTTGTAAATTAATCAAAATACATTCTGCATACATTTTACTGAAATTAGGCAGTATTGAAATTCCTCCGTATGATTCTGGATTATTAGAGGGTTTATTACTATTTAAATGTGATCTAATTCTTCTCTGTTTGAATGGGAAATAATTTTACATTTAAATGATAAGTTAATAAATTTACCAATAACTTCTCTATCAATTTTTATTCAATTTTTTTTTAGTTTGATCTTATCCACTCTTGCCGCTGCGTGATCTTTCAATTCTTTAATTATATTATTGCTTCTGGAATATCGCGGTAAGCTTTTGTTAGTGTTTGGAAATGGGACCTCTCTGTAGTGTGTCAAAATATAATTAATGACTTGTTGCAAATAATTCGGCACCGTTGAAAAGCCTAAACGATAGAAGTAATATTCGCACGCAAACATATCTTTCGGTGAAAAATAATCGGCAATGTCAGCTCGTTAGGGCTTATGTTTGGGTTCGTCGAATTAATTTTTCGACCGTAACAATTGATAGAGCTACACTCCTAAAAACGGCTGTCGTTTGCGCTTGTGGCTATTAGGTGTGTAACGACCTTAAACATCAACTTGTTCGCTGTGCAACCGATAATCGGCCACGAAAAATGTCTACCTGATTCGCGCCCGCCTTTGTACGGACGTAATTAAAATTCGCAGTGACAGCTGAATAAGAGTAGAACGGCACTTAAGGTCGATAGGTAAATAATTACTTATCGGTCGATGTCTGCGAACGAGGAAGAGAGTGTCGAATTATACTTTCCCGATGGAAGACAATCGAGAATATTGTTGCTTCATATTTTACGGGGAAAAATGACTAAAGCGAGTTGTTATAAAGATGGACAAAGAAGGCAAGTGGCCTCCGTTTGCGACATACGTACACAGACACATAGGGCGCGGTAAAAAAGTGATACTGATTTAAGAGAACGCGGTAAAAAACGAAAATAGCCAAAAACGAAAAAGAAAGAAAAATGAAAAATAAATATTAAAAATATAAATTAAAAATAAAAGGAAACTTGAATGGGAAATAGTTGGGACGCCTAGCTGTGACACGCAGCAGCCGCCACTGGACCGGTTTGGCCTATTGTTTGTTTTCGCCTTTAGCCTACCTGCTTCGACGCTGATTTATTGCCGACCTTAACGCCAAATGTTGTTTACCCTCCTTCAGATAGTTTTTCCGGATTTCGCTTTAATTCGTTTTTTATTATTTTTTATTTTTTTAAATTATTGTCCCTTGCTTTGCGCCACATATATCTTTCACTCTTGCTTTATGCGTAAATTAATAATAACCAGACTGTATATATTATTGCCGTAATATCGAAATGTATTAAATTACGCCCGATAAATTTTAATACACATTTAATTATTATCCGTGCCAACGTCAAAAACAATCGAGCTAATTTAGAATTTTTATTCGAGGCTCTTTTTAATAGAATATAAATTATTATTATTATTATCATTTTGTCCTCGGAATGATCTTTCCGGTATTTATTACAGTTTTTGACGGATCGTAACCAAGTCACTGCTGCCTAATTTTATTATTCCGATCTATATTTCCTTATTATTTTTACTGTTCTATTGGTTTAGGAATTTTCGGACTGTGTTACATGTGTTCAGAATAACCGTCTTTTGTGCTTTTGTGTGTGTGTGCATTTTGGAATCTGAAGAGTGTATAATCCTTCCATGAAGGAGCTCATAGTTATTGCAGTAACTGATAGTATTAATGATACTACTATAACTTTTTGTTGTTTCGAGATCTGCTTGTTTTCTGTTGCTAATGGTGTATATTTCATTATTTTTTCATTACGTTTCTTTTCCACGTTGTTATCATTAGGTAACGTGATATCTATTAAGTATGTATTTCTTGTTTGCTTGTTGATTAATATTATATTTGGTCTATTTAACTGTATGATCTGTTAATATTGCTGTATCCCAATATAGTTTAATTATTTCGTTTTTTTAAGACTCTTTTTGGGTTATATTTATAATATGGCTGATCGCCATTAAATTGTATTTTTTTGATATTGCATGATGAATTATTATTGTCACATTATTGTGTCTTTCTGTATGCTCTGTTGCTGCTAGCAGGCAACAACCTTCTGTTGTATGCTCTATGGTTTTCTTTGTTTCGTGACATTTTCTACACTGATAGTTTTGGATATTTTTATCTTTAATCATATGTTTTTGGTAGTTTTTTTGTTGATATTACAAAGCCTTCCGTTTCCGGGTACAATTCTATATTTTTAACCGTGTGTACATTAAGTCTTTTCTGATTCCTTTGGTATTCATGACGTTTGGGTGTTTACAGTGCATTGCTTTACTAATCCATTTTTCTTTCTTTTCCTCTGATGTTCTAATGCTGTTTATTTCTTCTTCTTTATTCACGATGTTGAGTGCTGTCCGATTTCTACCTGCTTCGACTATTGCTTTGTGCGATGGGTGTTCTTTGGAGTGAAGGTAGTTTTTAAGACGTTTATTTGGCTCTAATGAAGTACTACGGCGCCTATGAGACCTCTGCCTCCTTCTTCTTTTGGTAAATTTATTCGTTCTATACATGAATTTGGGTGTGATTTTCTTTGATTTGTAAGTATTGTTCGTATCGATCCATATTGGTTTTTTCTAAATCGGTTGAAGTCCACTTAAATATTTTCTAAATGAATACGATAGGACTGGAATAGCAAATGTATTTTTAGCCTTAAATGTATTTCTGGAACACTTAGGTGTGTTTCAGTTACTGCTTGCAATCTCTTTTTAAATTTTTCTTTGAATTCTTCTTTGATTTTAGTATGGTTTAGTGTAGCATTTTGTTGAAAACCAAGATTTTTGTATGTTTCTGACATGTTTAGACTATCTAATATTTCTTCATTGAGTCATTCTTTGGCGGTTAGAACATATTCCTTTCGATTTATGTAGGGTTTTGTATTTTTCTATTCCGAATTTCATTTTTATATCATTGCTTATGATTTCTACTATATTTAATAATGAATTCATTTGAGTTTAGGAGGTGCTATATAATTTAATGTCATCCGTAACGTCAGGTGGTTTATTTTGTAGTTGTTTTTGTGCTTTATATTAATACCATATTTTAATTTTAATATATTTGATAAAGGGTTTATACTGAGGCAGAACCATAGAGGGCTGATGGAGTCACCTTGGAATATTCCACGTTTTATATCAATCATTTCTATTTGGATGTTGGTGGTTTCTGTGATAAAATTTATCGTTGTTTTCCATTTTTTCATTATTTGAGAGAAGAAATTATGTTATTAATGTGGTATACTTCCAGTATCTTTGAAAGCCATGCATGTGGGACACTATTAAAGGATTTTTTGTAATCAATATAACTACATATTGTGTTTCTGTGTTTTTTTTCTATCTGCTTAATTATTACGCTATTGATTACAAGTTGTTCTTTGCATCCTCGGCTATTTCTTTTGCACCCTTTTTGTTGTTCTGGTAGGATGTTGTGTTGTGTGATAAATTTTTCAATTTTCTTTGCTACGGACGCTGTTATTATTTTATATAAGGTTTGAAGGTATGTAATTGGCCTGAAATTAGCTGGGTTATTTGTTTCTTGGCTTTTTGGTTTGATGAATGTTTTCCATTCCATGAGAAAATCTGGGCGTATTTCTGAGTATTTAATGATTTGGTTTATCTGATGTGTAAGTGCTTTATGGACTGCGATGAATTTTTTGTACTAAAAGTTATGAAAGTGATCTGTTTCAAGTGTTTTGCAACTGTGCGTGTATTTTTAATGATTTCTACTAGATCGTTTTCGTAGATGGGGTTATATTCGTTTGGATAGGTAAGCTCTTGTACCGTTCTTTTTTTTTTTTTTTTTTTGTCAGACTATATCTTCTTCATTTTGTACTGCGGTAGGGTAGACCATCGATTTTGCCAGAATTCAGTAATTTGAGCTTCTGTTGGTAGCTAATTATTTGTTTCCGCCTTTTTGGATAGTGATTGATAGAACTTTTTTTCTTTTATTTTTCTCTTTTATGATATTTCGTATTTTTTAGTTGTGCCTAATTTGTGCTTTAAATTATCCGCAGTTTCTATATATGATTCATTAGGGGCTTTTAACGCTTTAACCTGTTTTGCTAGATTTTTCGATCTGTTTCCCATTATGTACTCGTATTACGTTAACCTCTTCCTATATTTCTCCTTAATGTTTCTATTTTATTTTTGATCCTGATTTGCCACCTGTGTTATTCTGACGTTTTCTTTTTGTGGTATCTATTGACAGTAGACTAACGTTTCTATTTCTTCTATGGTGTTGCGCTGATGTATGTACCGTTCGAAGATTTTATTTATTATTTAAATATATGCGATTTTGGGAGGCTCTCTCTTCTAGTAGGATTTGTTCTATTCCATCTTATTACATAGGTTTCTAAAGTTTTTTGTTAGTTTCCCTCTATGCTATTGATCTCTTATACTGGTTTTATCAGTTTTTGTATTTTGGTGTATATCTTTTTCGTCTAACTTTGTTAATTGTTTTGATGCATTTTTTTTTCATCGTTTCTCTTTCCACAGCTGTTAAACAGTTATTGTTTATAACAACTCTTTTTTGATCTGCCAATCTTTGTTCGGTAACATTTGAATATTCTGGGTATTTTACTTGAAACATTTTTAGAAGATGTGTCCGATTTAACGGGCATTTTTCTATTTTTGTAATGTAATGGTAGCACTACATGTCATAATTATTAATTTCTTTGGTCTATGTCATGCATTACCTAGGCTTCCTTGCTTGGTAAAACATCTTTTGCAGGTCCTCTTATATTGTTTGAATTTTTGTTGTTTGGATACTGAGCTTCACGAAGGCGATATCTAGTATTTTTGTTTGGATTTAAATTATTATCTTCATTCATATTTGCTCCCACGAGGAATGGAAGAAAACAGAAGTCCATCGTGGTAGTGCTCCATACCATGGTAATCTTACATACTCGGGGGGGGGGGGGGTACCCTAGTGGCTCCGTTACCGACATCTATGTTTCTTTAAGTGCCATGCAGCCATCGTCACGGGTCACGTTACAATTTAGCTTAAGGTTTTTGAGAGAAGGAGAATGTGGATAGTAAGGAAAAGAAAACCCGTAGCCTTCACTTACACTAATAACATCACGATTAGAAAAATACAAGAGTCGGTTTATGAAGATCAGCATACATAGAGAAAGGTGCCTCACGCAAATATTATCTATAGGCTAGTGAAACAAAGTAAGGAACATCTAGGGCACATCGGGTGCGCCATACCCGTATTCACTGAGTGTGAGCCCCCTGAGGGGTTATTGTTTTTGTTCTTATTATTATTATTATTATTATTATTTTATCGACCCAGTTTTCAAGGTGTAGTAAAGAGCTCACAGAAAATTAGAGACCTGCTTATTATGATTGAGGACTAAAATGTTGAAGTATTTATTTGAGTTAAAATTCTTCAGTATTAATAAATTCGGGTTTATGCTCGAGCAGGATACGGATACAGCATTGCTGGAACATAATTCTTATATAATAGATAATTTAGAAGCTGGGAAGATTTCAGCCACTATCTGTATATTTTGATACGAAGAAAGCCTTGGATGCCGAAAATCATAAGTAGCTCTTACTAAAATTAAATGAAGCTAGGTTTCGCGGATTTGTCTTAAATTGGAGAAAATCTTTCTTTCAAATAGATGATATGCGACAAAAGTAAATAATGTCCATAGTTATGAGCAGGTGCAAAACATCGGCGTCCCTTAAGGGATTATTTTAGGGTCAATTTTATTTCTAATTTTTATTAATGATTTGTGCCAGTTGAAACTTGATGGTGACCTTCTTGTTTACACCGATGATAATGCGATTTTGCTTTTTAGATTGACGGCACTCAAATGTTTTGTAAAAATTGACTCAAAACAGAATAATTTAATAGAAAATTGAATAAATACTAGTAGATTAATCCTAAATCTTTCTAAAACTAAATATGTTAAGTATAGGATGTGTTCTCACGAATTCGGTAATTCCTGGCCAGCCTTGACATTTTTGAGTGGAGTTTAAAATGATCATGCTACAGAGTAAAATGATTGCGAAGATCTATAATAGTCGTTACGGAATGTAGGGTTTTGTCTGCAGTAATTATGTACCGGATTTCGATGTAATTGATCATCTGATTCTCGTTTGTTTTTAAACATAAAAACAGATTCAAACAGAGAAATTTAAGCGGAAACATAATAAGGATAGAAATTAGTTATCGAGCTCCCATTAAATTCAATTCGTTGCCTAAAAATTAATATCTTTTCCTTGTTTCCATACTCCATCGGCAAAAAATCTGATTTCTTACCTGCTCGGTGCCTAACATTGATTTTTTATAAGCGTTTTATTTTTCATTTCTTATTAATACATGTCTATCTTATTGACAAATATTTAGTTTTGTGAAAAGTTTTTAAATATTTGGATACTCAAGGCCTTATCGTTGAGAAAATTCTACAAAACGAACAATTTTAAAAGATAGGCTGCCAAAGTTTAAGTGATAATCTTATTTTTTTAAAGTTTATTAAAAAGTAAAATAATTCGCTTATTTACACACCATGCGGTGTAAAAGGCGGTACATTTATTTACGTTGCCAATTAAGCTTCGTTTTGTGATGAAATATATTTATTTGCGCTTTACACAACGGATTTTAATGTTACGCCAATTACATGTACAGGATGTCGTTATATGGATGATGATAATTGTAGTCTGGCTTAAGGATATTTATTTTTATTGTTTTTTAAGTCGAGAATACTTCAACACGAATAATGCATTTCATAAAAAAAGCGTAGCTTTTGAGCGGATACCATTGCTAAATGTTTGACCGCATGTGAAACTTATTAACTGATATTAATCGATTTGCAAGTTCAAATCCGAGTAAGTTCGGTTATTATACGCGTATTATTAAATGAGTAATTCTTGTATAGATATAAGTGTGTGTAGATGAAATTCACGAATTAATCGGAGGTCTAGAAGTTGTTAGTGATCAAACTTGAATTTTGAATTTAATGAAAAGGAAATATAACAACAATTCGCTGATCTACCATGTTAAAAGGGAAAATTGAAATTTCGCGATGAAACAAATCTGTTCACGATATTCACATGGTGCGATTTTAAATATTACGTAAAGTAAAATACACTTTCAGAATTAAACGGAATGTATTGCAATATCGTAACTTTCGTGTTATGTGCGTATTATTGTTGCATTTTAAATGTTTGTGAAATTAATGAATGTACTTCAACTTATCTGCAAGTTCGAAATAAATCCAAGCAATTCTATCATCAGGGTTTATACATACTGTGTATAAGTTTAGATGTAAATTTATTGGTGCATATATATATGCAAGTATTCGTTTCAAAATCAATAAATACTGTGCGTATGTGAGCGTAACTGTAATACTGCATAAGCCGCACAGATGGAAGTGTATGTGGTACGGAGTATAATTATTTTTAAGGAAAATTGTATAAAAAGGGATTGGTCGTAATTAAGCGAAAACGGCGTTGCAGTCGGACGCCTCTGCATTATGAATTTTCTGTAATTAAGTATTTCAATTAACTATCAAAAATTTATAAATAAATAAAAATATTAAAAAATTATTATTATTCTTATTAGTGTAATTATTATTTAACAAAAAGTTAAGAATTTCACGCGGAGTGTTTCTCCTGTTAAATTTTGTCTCACCGTAAGGCGTAAGAGCTGTTGCGTATATCATGAACGGTTTACAGTTTTTTTGTTAAAATGCATTCTAAATACTTTTATTAAGCTATATTCGTAAATTGACATTATACTCACTGTTACTAAACTGCGACATTCACAATATCATCGTCTGCTATGCCTTATCGTAATTGTCAAAGATGGAAACAACAGATATATTACATTCTCTGCATAGATTCTCTGGTAGGATTTGCAATGCTTAACAAATTTATATAATCCCAAACAACATATAGCAACAGAAATAATTCATACCATCGTGTCATCTAATATTCCAGTCGTATTTGCATGGATTTCATCTCACGTTGGTCTCACACTGGAAATGATCTCTTGCCGTTACAGCAGCTAAAGAATGCTCACTGTTTTGTTATCCTCAGCTGTCTACACCGATCACTGATCTTCAGACAACTATAAAAAAGTTATCTCAAGATCCCTGGAACTTCAAATGGTCAGCAACGCCATTATTCAACAAGCCGAGTGGTATACGTGATTTCACATCTTGCTGGAGTACCTTCACTTCAAAAAACAGAAAAGAAGTCGTGCTCGTTCGTCTGGGTCACACTATAAAATCTCGCATAGAGAGCTATCTTCTTAAAAATCAACCTGCTCTTATTTGTTTACACTGTAATATACTCCTATCGTAGTGTAAATCACTTCCTTATAAGTAGCCCGCAATATGATTCTCATAGAGCGACTCTCGACCAACCCCTTTACGCTTTGAAATATTCTTTCTGACTAAAGCTTTCCACAACCTAACAACATTTCTTAAACTCATACACTCTATGATTTAATCACGCCTACACACTCCTATCGTGCTTCTGGCTTAGATGTGGTGCACGGCGGCGCGTAAATCAACAAAGTAAGTAAGGATTCATTGCTTTATTTTATTCTTTTTTTTTTTTTGTATTATTTATCATCTTTTTTTTTTTTAGAGATTAAACAAGAAGCCTTCGAAAATCGGAACATTATTTCCCCTTAAGGCGTATTGTTTAAAAATGCGCAAAATTCGACGTAGTTTTAACCATTTCTCCATGTGAAAAATCAAATGGTACCTACACACTATAATTTGCTGACGAGAAGTGAAATATTTAAAAAGAAAAATGATTTCTATTGTCAATAAATTAAGGAGGGTTTTGAATTGTCGGAAGAGAAATTATCTTATTCAAGGTACGAAATTCGTGTTAGGGCAGAAAAAATTAAGACGAGGCAGTTATTTCCAGAGTACTCTTACAGAGGCACGCAAGAAATGCACGTTGCTCGAGTTTTTGGTAATTAGTAAAATGAGCGTTCTGGTTACTTAGTTGAAAATATTTCATTCGTAATATCGGGAAAGCGCTAAAAGTAATTCTTATTGATCCAATCTAAATATAGATTGCTAAAATCTATGCGCCTTTGAGATGAGAACGAAAACGAAGAAATGCTGGACGAACGGTGACGAAAATCGATAAGGTTTTGTTAGATACAAGAAGTCATTAAGCTCTTGCAAAGATAAAATTGAATATCGACGAGAGGAAGGAAAGAACAATCGGATGGAGCTGGGAAATATTTAACGACATCAGAAAAACAAATGTTTACGCAGATGAGGGAAAGATTATTTAAAGTGAAAGGGGGAAAAGCGTTTTCCCGCCAATACTACGCCTGATAATGTTCCGATCGCAATTTTTATAGCTTCTGTGCACGTGTTTTGCCGCGACTTATTAAATCTTCCGAACACTTTCCCATTGCGAAGATACAGTAATCCGGTTTGGAAATAATCTAGTTCGTTTGCTTCGGCACAAAATGTCTGTGCAGGTACGAAATAGTTGTCGGTAGCGGATCGGATCGTTTATTTAAATATTACACGCGGACGCGACGATATAAATAAGTCAAATAACTCGGCCAGTTAGATGACGCGCCGTGTTACTCGATTTACGTCTCTTTTTGAAGATAAGCTGGTTATTGCTATGATCGGGAATGTTGAAGGGAACTATCGAGTTCATTGTTTTTGACAACAACCGGTCTTTGAGAGATTCGTAAAAATCTTCATTTACGAATTATCGTTAACACACATACTCATCATCGGTACATCATCTAAACCTATTTGTTTCGGTTTTGTAGCAGCCATCGTTATCTTAATATTTGCCAACACTTATCGATACTAGAATTTAATCAGTAGGTAGACAACTTTGACAAAAAATTGTTCGGCTTGGAATTTTTGATAGTTTTTGTTTTATAAATTGGTAACGGCGCTGTAGAAATAAAATATGTGAATTTAATAAAATTTTGATAAAATTTATAATTTTTTAAAATGGTAATTAATATAAAATTACTTTTTTATTAAAATGTGTATAAAATCTACCTTTTTTCTTTTTCTTTCGCTGTTCTGTTTTTCTCTTATGCTAAAAATTTCGAATAATTTTACTTGTAAATAATGTGATCTTTTTGTCCTATGAGGAGTTATGCATTAAACATTTGTATTATTACATCTTTAGCTTTAATAGGGTCGTGGTAGAGCTTGTGTGAAAAATTAGGCTTTTAGTGCTTTACATCGAAGCTTGCTAATTGATGAAAAAAGATAAAATTTGTGACCAGTAGTATATATGAATAGCATTTGTCGAAATAATTTGAGCAAGCGTTACTACAGAGTTTCCTTTCGCCGCTTTTACAGATAAATAATTGTTTTCCATTCTAGGTAAAAAACAAGTTAAAATTGTATTTTTTGTCAATTGTAAACGTGTAACGTATAAGAAGCCGTTCATTCAGGATATAAATATCGTTGAATTACTGCTGAAGATTTTTTATTATGAAAACTCATCGTGAAAAGAAGACATTAAAATTAACATAACAGAAAAATCACACAAGGCCGAAAAATTTAAAAAAATTTTCATTCGATACTAATTGATGGAAATGAAAAGGTCTTTTACCTGTGGTGCCAATTTTGAAAAAAAGTAAGTCGTATCACTAGTATGTTCTTCCGGTTATGTTCCGGTTGTTATTTAAAAGCGTTTTTGTTTCGATACATCGACAAACTGTGTTCTAGCTTGTACGTTCTGCGTAGCTGATTGCGACAATCGAATTTTGCCCCGGCTTCTCATAATTTTTCTTTGATTAAACGAGCTGGACATAATTTGTAATTGGCAGAATGTTCTTCAACACAACTGACGACACATTCGCAACCAGCCTGGATTTTCAGCACATTGTTCATTCGTCATTGCAGCGCATTTAACATATTTGTAATGTCTGATCTTAACTCTTCTCGATGCGCGTGGTACATATTAAAAAGCGTGTATACATTTTTATTGTTTTCTTTCGGCTGCAGATTGACGAAGAATAGGCCCGATAATATTTTATTTTCTTCCAATTGGCACCGATCGGGTCTTTTTAACGGTAATTGTGTAATTGCATCCTGTATTGCGATACCAGTGTTAAATCAGGGGCGGATTCAGTGAGACATTTTGGAGTGGGGGGGATTATATAATTACGTAGTATCTTCTACGGTAGGCAGTAGATTTGAGAAATACCCCTTGTTTCATAAAGAAAATCAAATACCTTTATAGAAATTTTAATATGTTTCTTAAAAATACTTATAATTAGTACAATTTCTAATTTAACTTTTGTTTTATTTTTAGTTACGAAAAAAATAAAACGAAATTATAAAATTATACCTTAAGTATGGTAATTTAGAAGTAGTAAGAAAGATAGTGTATTTCTTAATAGACACTTTACTTCTTTTTTATTTTTGCTAGTAATCCGATCTGAATTCTCTTTGTTCGTGAGCAAGTTTAAATATATGTATATATTTTTCATTGAACTACTATCTTTAATTAAAATTACAAAATAAAAATTAAAAATAAATAAAAAAGGCACAAAAGATCGACGGCATATAAAATAAAATAAAAATGAAATATTAATAGTTTTATTAGAAAACAGTATTAGATACTAATTATAATCCATAGGTGGTAACATTTATACAATTTTTTTTTATAGTATAAATTAAGTTTCTCTGTTATAACAATTTTTTTCATAGAAGCTTTGGTTCTTCGGGGAGGTAAATGTTCTCCATCATCCGACCCCCGTAAATCCGTCACGTGTTAAATCCATTTCAACTTTTCCGTAACCGGCGAATTGCGTCTTATTCCATTGACATATTATTGGTAGGTGTGTAAAAAGTGACTCAGCATGATGGGCTATTTTCTTTGCGAATTCTTGAACACGTAAAAACCATTACCGTATTTAATTCCAACTTGATTATTGAAGTTGTTAAAGATATTTCTTCCTAGTCCACGCAGTAACGTTTTCAATGATGACATTCTTAATGTTATTTTTACGAGAATGTTGACACAATATTACGTTTTTTTGCTTTATTACAACTTTTCTTCGTTTTATTACTGTATATGGGGAGTGGTTGAAAATAACGCGTTTTGCTAATTACAGCGGGGTAACATACTATCATTCGTTTTTTTATTAAATTTCAATTCTTCTAGAAGGTTGCAGACTTTTTAATAACACAGTTTTCCGTATGTTGTCTGAATTTTTTGATACCACTTTTTTTTTTTTTTTCGTTTCAAATAGACCGATTACATGGCTACTACCGATTCGATTTATTATCGCTATTTGATTCCGTTTTATTTCTTAAACATGATGTATCGATTTCTTTTGCGCACAACTGATGATATTCAGCGTTACGGTTTGATACTGTTCGAATTGATTTGATTTGAAATTGTGTCGGGGGAATGTTGGAAGCATTGCACATCAGAATGGGATAATACGGGATGTTATTAAATTTTGTCACTGAGTCTTGTTTTATATTTTTTCTTTTTTTTTTTTTATGGCCCAGCTCGCGCCTTTTGGCCATTAATCCTCGTTTCCAGTTATGTTTCCATTTTCGTATCTTTTATATATTTATACAGACGCTTACATTCATACGAATATGGCTGTTCTACAATTTCTAACACTGTCAGTGGCAATGTATACCGACTCGTAAATAGACACCTAATGAGGCTCCTTCTTTCCTCTTTGTATTCTACGCACTGCCATACTAGATGCTCCAAACTTCCGATTTCTCCGCAGTTTTCGCAGGCCTCATCATTTAATATACCCCATTGAAAAAGTTTATTCGGAGTCCGATAATGTCCCACTCTTAATCTACTTATACACGTAATATAATCTCTCTCTAAATCACAGTCAGAGAACCATGTTCGTCGGAAGTTGCCCCTATTAATCATATAATATTTTTTTCCTTTCTGTATACTACTTTCTTTATAATTCGCATTCCATCTTTCGTACATCCTATTTTTTATTTCCATCCGATACTCTTCCCAATTTAATTTGATTAGCTGCCTTCTACCGGTACGTGATCTAGTTAATGCGTCTGCCATTTCATTTCCCCATATCCCTGCATGCCCAGGTACCCATTTAAATTTAACCGTAACTTTTTGTCGATCTAATTTATATACTAACCTTCTTTTATATTTCCCTTTAAAATAGCTTACCTCGCACTATCTGAAAATTTCCCCGGGGAATAAAATATCAGTTTAAAATTTAAACAAAATTGTAGCGGTTTTACAACTCCTTCCGGAATTTAAATGGAAAATTTAATAATAATCAGTTTATTACTAACTTTTATATTGTACTGATACCGGTCGTAGAGTCGTTTTACAGTGTATTTAAGAAAATTTGCTAGAAACGGAATATTGCATGCAACCTTGCTGTGATAATTAATGTTAGAGTCATGTTTTGCAAGGATATGATTGTAGAAATATTGTGTATCTTCAATTGCAATACGGAAGAATTAGTAAACAATAAATTTAAAGTATTCGATATATCGAAGAAATAAATAACAGAAAGAAGTGTACCATTTTTTAACCGACTTCAAAAAAGGAGGAGGTATTCAATTCGACTGTATTTTTTTTTTTTTTTTTTTTATGTGTGTTACTACAGAACTTTCTTCTAGATGAACCGATTTTGATGATTCTTCTTTTATTTGAAAGGTGGTGTTTGTCATGTGGTCCCATTTAAATTTGATCAAGGTCTGACCGATAGTTTTTGAGTTATCCTTAATAATGCGGGAGATTGAAGCTTTTTGGATGCTTTTCATTCATGATTGTTTTCACCGTCGGATTAGATTTTTGACTTAAAATACTATAAATTTGCCAAATTACCATGGAAATGTAGCTTTTGGTGTTTTTACCGTGGAAATAAATGTTTTAATTTAATTGAATAAAAATGCACTAAAAAGTAAAAAATAAAATGCTTTTTTACAAAAAATAAATACCGATACTTGAAGGTTTATTATAAAAATTTAAAAATGCACTAAAAAGTAAAAAATAATTACTCCCGATAAAATATATATATCAGAGTGATATAACACTTAAGTGGTGATAACGTAATTCTTATACAACATTAATTTTTTGGAGTTGGCATCAAATTCATATTAAAAGAATAATTAAAAACTGCATTAAATGTTGATTAAATTGTTCCTAACATGAATTTAATTCCAACTCCAAAAAGTTAATGTTGTATAAGAATTACGATATCACCTTAAGTTATATCACTCTGATATATATATTTTATCGGGAGTAATTATTTTTTACTTTTTAGTGCATTTTTAAATTTTCATAATAAACCTTGAAGTCGGTATTTATTTTTTGTAAAAAAGCATTTTTATATTGAGGATATTAATTAAATTTCATTTACGTAATTTTTTTTCGTTATTATTATTATTATTAAGATTATTAGAATTATAAAAATCAATGGGTATGGAACGGAGTCAATGGAGATTAATTTAAATATGATTGCCATTTTAGATTTCATTATATAAATCGCAATCAGTAAATAAATATTTTAATCGAAAAATAAACGAAGTAATTGAATAGAAAAAAGTTGTTGGAATAAATGGATTCGCCGTTTATTCTGACAAAAAAAGGTATCGACGCAAAAAACAAAAATCAACTTCATATTTCATTCCATTAATCGGTGTAAATTAAATCGAATTTTTTATACGATACTAAGAATTACAAAACTTATTCTCCTTTTCGCATAGCTGATATTATTATTTCAATTGAAGTAACATGGCTTACCCAGTAACATACAGGATTGCTTGGCTAATACTACAACCAATGTCACAACATATAGCCTTCGTTAGAACGAGTGCTTTGACCCAACTTATATAAGTGACCTCCGCATATGTGGTGACCTTAGTCGTTACAAACAGCGCATATAAAAACGATGAGGAGGAGAATATTAAAAAAAAAAAAAAAAATGTTAATCGAAGTAAATAAAAATCAAATCAGTAAGCGAAAAAATAAGGAAAGAAGGTAGTCGAGGTGCGAAAAAAATACGACATTTAAAACAATCTTTTTTGACCACTTTGTATACAATATTCTAATTCATGCTATGTTATTAAAGTCTCAGACCAAGAAATATTAATGCCGGACCAAGTTATTTGTTTAGCCGCTCTTTTGAAAATCGTATTTTTTTCGGCCGTCATAAATTTTTCTTTGAAGATTTTTTTAAAATTAATGTAAAAACAAAATTTTTACTTGACCCTAGTGCTTCCGAGCGAAGCTATTTATTAAAATCAACCAATCTATCAAAGCCATCCAGAATCCAGACAGTTGCAACTCTCTACTAATTAAAATAAAAAACCTGCTATTCGAACTTTCACGATCCGAGGTATATGTCACATTCTTACGGGCCCTCGGCCATGTTGAGGTTCCAGGCAATGGGTGGGTTGACTTGGCTGCTATCCGATGCCGTTCAACGCTGCACTGCCTCGATTAGCAGTCTTTCAGATGCACTTTTCTAGTTTTTATTTTTTTTCATTATGTTCCACCACTTCAAAAACAAAAAAAAAAAATGAAAAAATTCCTGAGTGTAAAAGAGTAAAAAAGACATTTTCTGACAAAATTTGGCGGTGGACATTTTTCAAAAACGCGATCGAAAAATTGATTTTAATTTTATTTCTGTTCTTAAAAATCGGCATTCCACCTGAGATTCATAGTAGTAGTGTTTTTATGTCTTTTACTCCTAAGAATTAGGAAAGAAATCGCTATTCATTTATTTTGAATTTTGCTATTGAAAAAAAAAATAAAATCAAAAAACGAGGTGGTTTTTTTGAAATACTCGGAAACCGTTTGAGATAAATAGCTGAAAATTTGGCTAAATTATTTTTATTTGATGTCAAAACGATTATTCCCCAAGTGCAAATTGAAAAACCTGCGGGGGAAGATTTCCCATATAAACCCGGCTATATCCTTTACATAAAAAAAAAAAAAAATCAACCAAAATGCCGCCTCCGAATATAAAGAAAATCACGAATTTTGGGAGAAAAAAACGCTCTTTTATTATTCGTAAAATGAATCCGCAAAACAAAATAAACGTAAAGTAAGTCCCATACCCTTAGCAGGGCGTCGGGGATTCAGGTTCACAGTGTACTAATCCTAATGGATCTGATGAGAATACTGGGTCAGTTCCTTTCAATCGGTCGCCCTTACTTTCCTCTAGATTCCTCTGATACCCAATTATTTCAGCCTGGGTAAACTTGGGAGCGATTCGGATCCGGAACAAGACAAGTCTCGACAACCTATGACACCTCTGATTTACTAACCAAACATCTTAACCACTAGGCTACCCCGCGCTACTTATTTTTGTGCTTAGAATGTACCAATTTCATTTAGATTTGCAGGCTGGTTTTGAAGAACATTCTTGAAAACCGAATTTTCAGAGCCTTCTGCACGTCCAATTAATACTTACGAATGAATTTATGAGATTTCTCAATAGGAAAAGTCGCATCTGTTGCAGCGTTATATGATAGAAACTTTCTGCTGAGGGTTTCCACTTTATTATCGCTACGTTGCACTTTTCCTCAGTATTTTCTTCAGCGCACTTGTCTGATAGACAGCTATCGCTATCAATTTTTTCAAAGCACCGATTCGCTTTTATAGTGCATTGGCTATTAATAACTGAAAGTGTACCACACACACCGCGCACTAAATAAACCAGAAACAACATGAGCTTCAATTTCTACAATAATTTGGCTACCGCTAACGGTTTCCGGGCTAATTTTCCATACAGTTTTGTTCAATCTTTCGTTGTTATTTTGACAATAACAAGTTGACATTTTGCTAACTGGAGCGCAATGGTTAAAGGTTTAATTACACAGCCTGGGAATACTATATGAGCAATTTGATAAATTGAACAATCGCTCCACGGATCGATTTATATAGCATATCCTAAACACAAAAAACTAGTGCCGATCGAAGGATTTTGTTTTTTGATCAATACTGTTTTTTATATGTGAACAATAAACATGAATTTTTTCGTTCAAAATTAGTAAAAATTTATTTTCGGGGGGCCGCCATTAAATGCCGACAAAAAAGAAAAGCTATAACGTGTATATTAAACGGACAATTCTTTTTCGGTCCATTACTTCCAAATAAACCTCTAAAAAACTTGGATAAAAGCACTATTTGCAAAAAATACGGAAAGATATTAGCTCACGATTATGACTAAATTTGGCACGGTTGTTTACGTATATAAGAACTTTTTTCAATATCATAGTAAAATAGGTCCTAATAAAATTTGTGATTTCTCCTTTCCTTTTTTTTTTTTTTTGAACATAACACTACACTATTAGATGTTAAATGAAGTTTCAATATATTCAATATTCAAATAAAAACCTAAATGAACCCTATTGTTGCGAATTACTATTTGCCGTCAGGAGGAAGAGAGTTGTACGATTATTATGAGATATTTCGAAAACTGTTGATTGAACCTTAAAATTTTCATGAAATATTTAAAAAAATATTTACCCGTACTTTAAGAGAATAAAAAAAAACCCCAAAAAAATGTTTTCTTGAAAAATTTGATGACTACCGATGGACTACCAGATCTTTCTACGCGAGTGTTTAATTTCTTCAATTAAACATAACAAAAGAATAAAAGATGAAAGAACACGATTAATTGGAGAGGATTAAATATACGAAAAGTAATCGTATTGTATTTAAATTAACCCATCAACACGTGTTTTTTCGCAGTAAGATTTCACGTTAATAGGGAGAAGCGCGGCGCGTGCGGTTAAATTAATTTAATAATATACTTTTCGTTTATGATAAGTTGTTTGTTAATGTAAAATGAAGTCTTATCTGAATTTTATATCTATGTATGTATGTTCGCAGATAAACGCCGGCAGCAATATGTAGCCGTTTATCACACCACCGAGTGTCAAACATATATAATCTTAATCACATCTCTGGCGATTGCGCTACATATGCTGCGATAAAATCGAACGACGAATGTGACAAATCTCGCTTTTTCCATCGCGAAATAAGGTACATGTATTATGCCGTATTGGTAGCCCAAAGTCCGCACACCTTTTTAAAGTTAAAAAAGATGTAGTTTAGTGTACTCGCAAAAAGAAATTATCCCGGCCATGATGTTCTTGTTGATATTAAAAAGTGGCAGATTGACTCGAAGGATTACTGCAACCTAAATCAACGAAATTAATACTTCCTAGAGCGCTGCGTCGATAATATTAAAATACCGTCTTAGAAGATCCTTCCGGATTTTAGATTTACATCTCATTAATATCATTTATCAAAATTTTTCGGGCGTTATATTCTTACACATTATGATTTGGCGACAGACGCCCAATACAGATTAAATTTGTCCGAATCGAGAGTTTTAACCCTGTTCTTACTTTCAAGCGATAGTAAAAACTATCCCATAGTGGTGTGGGTAACTATCATCCATGTCGTACGAGGAATGTAACGAAATGACAGATGGTCAAACTGCATTAGAATCGATAATTATCGGAGAAAACAGAAGTACGGAAAACCAGGAGTTTTTGTATTTCCTTAAACTTTACCTGGAAATTGGGAAACTATTAGTATTTTTAATAAAGACCTACTGAATCAACATAAAACAAAAAAATACATAAATTATTTCGTGAAATAAATACATATATAATATAACAATCGGTGATTTTTCGCATTCGAAAGAAACAAAAAAAAAAAAAAAAAAAAAAAGTTTCGACTGTTAAGCTTTTTTTAAAATCTATTGCTATTAAAGTAATTCTTTCTGTTCATGTTTTTTTTTTCCGGTATTTTTTAATGTTCCTTATAAATTAGGTTAACTGTAAATCCTATTATTAGGAATATTTTAATTTTCCTTTAAAAGGTTATTTCGGATTTCATGGTTATCACGATAAATAGACTGGTCAAAGTAGTATTTACTGCATTTGGTGGTAATTTCATTATGATCTTTTAATTAACTCGACGATCTCATTTGTACCATTCAAAATCTTTTTCACTGAAATTTACAGGCGAAATAAAATGTTGAAAATTCGGATATCGGGAACAGCATTCGATAAGAATAAGAGATTATTATTTGCGCTATGAAGAAATGGAAAATGTAAAAGAAAATACGGACTACTAGTAAAGTTAAACTTAAAAGAGAACAGAAAATTCAAAGTAAATAATTAGCTCTGATGGATTGACGAAAAAAATTCACGCATGAAGAATTTTAAAAGATGGGGTGAGTGAAGTCGACAGATACCTTTCGAGCTGTAATCAATAAGCATTCACGTTAACGATCATATCGCCATCGTACGCTCAAAGAGGGCGTATTAATTGCAAGGTAGCGAACGGCGAGGGAGGAATTTCATGAAGAATACAAATATATTGAAATAATTAGGCTTTCAAAATGGCGTCCGTTCAATTAATTATTACCTACCACTCATTAAGCTAGCGTCATTAACGTAACTTGAGAAATAGTATAAGTCCTGAAATTGCTTTTGCCTTCAGTAATGTCAGTTCCACCCTTCCAGTTTGTTCCCCTTTCTTAATTTAACAAACGATAACATTTACGCGTGTCTTACGACGCACGAATATTTCCTTAATTGCAAAAAAAAAAAAAAAATAATTTTGAACAATCTGATAGTGCCTATTTTAATTTTAACCGATAGAAAAATAGAATTGATAATATTAACAAAGCTTATAAATATTAAAAGCTTGTTTATTTTCTCTTCATTCGTCGATTATCTGACAGAATTTCGCGTGTTTGAAACCGCTTATTATTATATACGTAAATAAATAAACAAATTAATTAATTAATAATAAGGGGTAATCGCTATTCTGTCTTTAGTGCACTGGGTAATTAGAAGTCGTTGTTTGCGCGCTCATCCACTGTTTGATCAAATTGTCATTAAACATTTTTCATCGGAGTGTTTTTGGTTTTTCCGCTGTTACGTCTTTAGTTCTGTGGGAAGAAATGTTCGCACTTTAATTATAATTATATTACAATTTTCTTCAAACTGCGTAAGGATAAATGGTGTTTGTTCGTTATATATATATATATATATATATATATATATATATCACTTGCCATGCTTCCAGCAACTATCACGCCTCGGTATACGTGTATCTTTACCGATTGCGGTTTGTTACATTTCGACGGTGCGATAAATGATCTACTGCAATCAGTTAATCGAATGATTTTTCTATATGAAAAATTTTTTTTCGCTTAACGATACAAAAATATGTATTACATATTGAAATATTATTTTCGATTTATCTAGAAAACGATCGAGCATTCAAATAATAATAAACGTAAATAATACAAAAATATAGAAGCGGAAAATACATTTAAAATTAATCGATTTAATCGATGTGTTTTTTCCGAAAAACGAAAAACAATGTCGGTCGTGTGTTTTTTAATTTTTCGAATAATTTTAATTATTTACGTTTGGAAAAATGGAAATTCTCAGTGGAGACAAGCAATTTTCTGCCGAAACGAAATTGTTATTGTTATTTCAAAAACTGTGATAGGCGCCAGGTTGTTACTGTTATTCCAAAACCTGTGATGGTGTTAAACACGAGCGTTTAATTGAATACGATGTAATAGCAGGTTATCGTGAGAAAAGATTTAAATACCGCCAGAGATTTATATCGGCATTAATCTGTGTGCGTTCGATTGAAAATGAAATAAACTGACCGGTAAATTTGGGACTATGAAAACGGTACGTTAAGACTGCGTATACTTTCTTCTATGCCCTATATATGTGAAAAATATGTTTTGCTGAAGCCTTTCAAGTGACCTCAAAATCGCTGCAAAAGTTAATAAACTCTAGCGATATACTAAAATGAAACGAAATCCTAAATATCTAAGCCTCAGATGTAATCGATTGGGTAAAATTAATGGCTGGAAAAAAAGTAAACTGCTTTCGTTGCTTAATAAGGAGTTAGCGCTTACTTGGTAAGTGTGTAACGGGTCAACGATAATGCTTCGGAGAAAGTAATTTGAAAAACTCGGTACTTTTTGTTCATGAAAAATGGGACTCAAGATCGAACAAGGAAGATAAGCATTCTGGAAGTATCATGGAAGCGAGATTATTATGCGACAGTCACTTTTCGATCTGATACGGAATAGTGGTCGGCGCAACCAATAGGTAGGCTAGGGGCGTGGAAAAAATCGATAAATCGTTTAGAGGCCTTCGACTTATGGAAAATCTGTACAATGCTGAAGATATCATCCAAGCGAAAATTGATCAATTCAATGTGGTCCCTTTAAAAGAAGTTTTGCGCTGAGAGAAGCCCGTTCTCAAAAAAAAACGGAGGGCGGGCTGCCCGCGACACATCCTAAGCGGTGAAAAACGCACGCGGCCTAGACAAACTATGAAGATTTTTAACATCTAGACTGAACTGGAAAGCAGCCTTCAGTACTTTGGAGTAGTTTCAGATAACATTTTTTTTTTTTTTTTTTTTTCTTTGGGCATGTCAACAAAGGATCTTCGCCCAGAAACGAAAGGAAGGAGAAGGATCAGTTAAATGTAGATTCGGTCAGCTATTGATAAGATAAAGGAACTGAGGATAGGAAGGCTAACAATTTTATACACACCTCACTTACGGCAATGTATTTTTAAGAAACACAAAAAAAAAAAAAAATTACCTATTTCCAATATTTAACAAGAAGTCCGCTCTCTAAGCATAAATAATAAATTCTTAATCTACAGATATTGCCCAAATGACTTGATCGTTCTCCTATGTGGTCCTATATCAGCGGATTCAAAAGTTGACCTCTATGTTAGAACAGGTTTAAATCGCATTAAACAAGCATAAAACAGACGCGTGGAAACTACAGTTCCAATTTGTCGGAAGAGATTATAAAAGAAAGGGCAACATTTTTTTGCCCTCGAATGCAACTCGCCAGAAATACTCACAGCAAATGAAATAGGCCATTACATTTCTTATTATGTTTCTAATCAATAAACTTTTTCGATATCTGGTCTAATTCAAATTGAACCGACTTTTTATTTATTTTTTATACAAAATGCTTTTAGGTTTTAATTTTATTGTTATATATTAGTAAAATATTTTCTTTATACCTTCATTTGATAATTCATTTTAATTTTAATAAATAACTCGGTTACCTCTCTCCAGTCTTCCTATTTTCAATATTCATACTTTCTTAACTTTTTAAATATTTCCATCAATTTTAACATATTTCAGGACATTGTTAGAGTGACTTCACAGCGGGACATTGATACCGCCTTCGGTAATATCATATCAGAATATTGGACAGATTTCCACTTAATTTTTACAAACGAAACGATACGGTAGGAGCTGCCTTCTTTATACCGCATCTTAACATTATCCGGAAGTATTCGCTATCGCGCTTCTATTCTATCTTCAGTGCAGAAGTTACCGCTATGATCGAGGCTTTAAATTTTATATTATTAAATCAGTCAGTTGCCAACATTCTGTTTTATTGACAGATTCGAAAAGCTACCTTAAATAACCCCGCATTTAACTTTAAAGCACATCGTCTGATTTACAAGTTAAAACATATATTAGTGTTGCTTACTAGATCTGGTTTTATAGTCTAGTTTGGTTGGGTTCCTCCCTACGTTAGAATACCGGGTAATGATATTGTCGACGCGACCGCTAAGTCGGTGAACCGAGGAGTGTTATTTATTCCCGAGTTTCTTCGTAGTGATTTTTTGAGTTTCATTAAGTATGCTCGCAGCAATATTAGAAAGCTACCCATCCTTTTTCAACACTTCCTTATTGGTCCATCCAGCCTGATATTCCAAGCATACCTTGGTATATACGCCTAAGTGTCCTAATGAAACTTTCTCGTGAAGCTTTATTATATCCATTTGTAGACTTAAGATCCTAATTAATAGACTTCCGTCATCACGTTTCCGACACTGATAAAGTCGTGCATGCAGATCATATTTTTTTTGAATGCTCCTTGTACACTCCGCATCGACATAAATTACATTTAGGTTTAAGGAATCACCATTACCAACCAACATCACATGTATCTTCTTGCTTCCCAAGATTTAACAATCTATAAATTGCCGTATAAGTTTATCATTGAGGCAAATATTTTAATGTGATTTTGGACACCAGGGCAATAAGTTATTTTAACAGGAGTCCCCCCCCCCCCCCTAAAAAAATAAAAAAATTGTCTAGATCCCATGAATTTATTGTTGAATTTAGAATATGTTCTAATTGGAAATTTAATGGATTAATACAAAAAGTCGATATTATAAATTTTTTTTTTTTTTTTTTTTTAGATACAATTTAAAACATTTTCATTACATTTTACGGTTTCTGTTAACATTTAATTGTAAAAACACTTTGTACATATCTTTCTCGATCATTTCATTTATTTCCATCCAATTTATTACTCTTTATCTCCTCTTGTCGATAATCGCTGTATCTGTTTATGTTCATTATTACGCTGTTGCAAAATGTTGTCCATTGCTCCCATAATATCCTATCGGCAACATTGTTCTCTTTGAATATTAAATTCCTTTCTTTTTTTATTTATATATATAAAAGCCAGCCACTTTATCCTCGCAAGGGGCTCTGCTCCTGGACCCCTCTTGCTTACATTTCTATCTCTTTCTCTTCTATACTTTGTATACAATGATCAAAAACTTTACAACGTTATTCTTACCGGTATCGATACAAAAAAAATAACAATCACAAAATCCTATCCTAACGTTTAACTTTCATTACATAAAATTATGACATTTTTTCGTTACAAAATCTAATAGAAAAGTTTTTTTTTTTTTTTTTTTCTTTTTTTTTACATTGCACCGGAAAACCATAAGCAATGCTGATCACAAGACATGCTTAAAGGGAGTAGAGTGAAAGGGAGGAAAAGGGAATAGGAAACTGGGAACACCAAGGAAAAAGAAATAATTGGAAGGCCGATGATAAGTCTGGTGACCCCTATGGGACAACAGACTAAGTTTAAGGAAGATCAGACTCTAGTCATGGAGAGGTAACATCAGGAGACAGTGATATCTAGTCGGCAATCCGTATTTACTAGGTGATCGGAAGTGCATCCCGACACCATTTTCTTCGTTTGAAACGTCTGGGCGGATTTCCTGGTACATTTGGTTGATACATACGGCTGATGTTCGGATTTGTACTGCACTTCAGCTTGTCGAAAAACTTCCTGTACTGCTCCACATAAATATCTTTTACAAATGGCACTTGCAAATCTGTGTGTAGTGTTAAGTTCGACACGTATCTCGTACCTCCAAATGGGCGCTATCATTGTTAAATATAGTTGACGCTTGACATTTAAGCTCAAGGTCGATTTTCTTCCTATTAATGGATATAATAACCTACATCGATTAGAGACTGTTTTCTTAGTCTGAATGACATGATGCCGCCATGTAAGCCGTCTGTCCAAATGCATCCCAAGATAACGAGCTGAGTCAACTTGTGGGATTGTTGAATTACAAATTTTCAAAACAAGACAGGTAACGTGTCTATTCGTAAATGTGACATGCTGGCTTTTAGCTGGGTTAAAACTTATACCCCAAAGCCGTGCCCAGTCTGCCATTCGATTTATATGACTCTGAACTGCAGCATTAGCATATACTGAATTTGTGTTTGATGCTAGTATCGCTATGTCATCAGCAAATGTGGCGAGCACAGTCTGATTCGATCCAGGCATGTCAGCTGTGTAAACCGAGTATAATACTGGGCCAAGAATGCTCCCTTGCGGGACCGACAACTGAATGTTGTGTTCTTCCGAGATTGAATCATTAACTCGGACGGTAAATGTTCTACCATTTAAATACGATGTTAATAGCTTGTGCAGGTCAGAAGGAACGAACTGTTTGAGTTTGTATAGCAACCCTGCGTGCCATACCTTATCGAAAGCCTGGGCAGTGTCGCGGAAGACCGCCGAGCATACTTCATTTCTTTCAAATGTCGAAGAGATAGCGTCAACCAATCTATGGCATTGTTCAATAGTAGAATGTTCAGAACGGAAGCCAAATTGGTGATCCGGGATTATATGATATTTATTCAAAATTGGATGTAGACGACTTAAGATAAGCTTTTCGAAGACCTTTGAGAGAGAACAAAGTAAGCTAACTGGTCGGTAGGAGAATACATCTGTTACAGGTTTTCCTACTTTACGAACCATTATAATCTCCGATTTCTTCCACATATTTGGAAAGTAGCCGATTCTAAGCGAGCTGTTGTATACATAACACAGCAGGATGGCCGCTTTACGCGGGAAGTGTCGGACAATTTCCGCCGTAATCTTGTTGCATCCAGGAGATTTCCTTAAAGGTGTATTTTGGAGGAGTTCAAAAACCTCTCTCGGCGCAAATACTTTAGTCCTATTATGAGCCTGCGAGCGTTCCTCCAAGACTCTCTGCACTCGCTGTATGTGGTCTTGATCAGCATCTAACTGAGGTGAGAAGACTATAGACAAGTGATTTGCAAAAGCATTTGCCTTGTCTTTATCCGTTTTTACCCAGTTACTATTCACTTTTAAATTAAAAGGTTCTTCCTTCGTCTTCATCAGCTTCTTTGCTTTATACCATAGAGATCTATTATCATCGTTAAATTGGTGCAACTTATAAGTAAGAATTTGATTCTTATATTCACTTAGTGCAGCTTTCAACTTGGCTTGTAAGGTAATGTACCTAAGCTTAAACGAGGGATAACGATTACGTTGCTATTTCTTTCTGGCCGCCCGGGTATCTCTAATTAATTTCCTTAACCCGATTGGGATAAAGATGTTATATCCAAATTTATTAAGATCATAATTTGTAGCCTTATTGCATGCATCTTGCACCAGAGAAGTGAAATCCTTCACTGCAGCATCAATGTCATTTGTACTTTTTAGCCTAATCTTCAGGTTGGTGTTATTCTCTATTATATTTGAGAAGATGGTCCAGTTTGTAGTTTTGTTGACGAGTGTCCGTTGTTGCGATATCATTTTGGGATGCGAGTTTACCACAGCAATAACAGGCACGTGATCTGAGGATAGATCAACAATGGTATTACAGTCTCTGTTGTATGACTGAAGACCGCGAATAATAAAGAAATCTAAAATATCCGGATGCCTGTCGCAGTGGCTAGGCCAGTACGTCGGGGTCGTCGGAGACAAAACACTAAGAAAGTTATCATGTATTGCTTTAGCTAGCCTTTTTCCCGATTGATTAGTTATCCGAGATCCCCACTCGCTATTCTTCGCGTTAAAGTCTCCGCCACAAGTGAATTTATTCCCAAGGTGTTTAAAGATTGCATTAAATTCAGCCTGCGGTATACGAAACTCTCCATGGCAATAAATCGCAGCTATTCCAAATTCACTCGAAAGTGTCTCCATATTCACTGCCACGATTTGGTATGCATCCGAGGAACGTGAGAAGTTTTTGTACTGTTTGTAACAGTTTTTAATCATTACCATAGCTCCACCTCGCGCTGTACCGTCAGGATGATGCGCAGTATACACTTTATAGCCGTACATAACAAAGCTATTCTCGTTTATTAAATGTGTCTCTGTAACGAGCGCTATATCTACACCATTGTTACGAAGAAAAATTTCGAGTTCATTCCTTTTCCTTGTAATTCCATTGGAATTCCATAACATAATCACTAATGAGTGTGGAGTGACAATATTTGCGTTATTTAACATCATGGAATTAATTTTTCTATTAGTTTAGTCAATAGCGATAATAAAGGATTTATTGTATTTTTAAAGTCATTTAAAAATGTCACTAGAATTACTGACAAGTCGTTACCATTATTATCATTGTTGGCACTGTTATTACTGTTATTATAATTATTGGTGTAATCGCAATTATTACTATTTCTGATATGGCCAGCAGTGTTATAGTTAGCACCAGTATTCACGCTACCATGACTTAGTGTAGATAAGTTATTATCGTGATTTATTCGATTTTTTTTCACTACATTAGCGTAAGTCTGGCTGTTTGAATTCAGAGAGTTTTTTCCTAAATGATGATAATGATTGTAATCGTTTACCTGAGTACGAGCGTAAGATGTTCGTACCTTATTGTAGTATTGGGCCTGCTGTTTAAGAACAGAGCATCCCCTATAGCTTGCGGGGTGATTCCCTTCACATAGCGCACATATGGCTGGTTCTGATGCGTCCCTAGGACAAGATTTTGTATCGTGACGCCCAGCACATTTAACACATCTTGGCGGTAAGTTGCAAAAGTTTGCCGTATGACCCAGTAGCTGGCACCTTTTACATTGATGCAGCCTAGAATTTTTATAGGGTTCTTCGACTACGACGACAGTGTTTAAAATACGAGTAACTTGAAATATGTCCTGATTTTTTGTAGATGGCTTTAAGTCCACGAAGAACATCGGAAGAGGTTGTTTGGTTTGATTTTTTAAGATATTAATAATTCTGATTACTTCAAATCCCTTTGTCCGTAATTCATTCGTTATATCTGTTATGTCAGTAGAAGAGTGCAGGTTTTTTTAAAACTACCCTAAATGGTTTCTCCTCCGCTAGTGAGTATGTATAATAAAAATAGTTATTTTCCTTTAAAGCTTTAATAACAGCGCGATAGCTTAACGGATTTTGTGTCTTTACTGTTATGCCCGTTAGCGTTGATTTTAACGAGAACTGAACATTTTGTAAAGTTAATAAAAATTTTCTAAAGTCAGTAAATTTTTGAATATTTTTTACCATTATCGGCGGTGGTAATTTTATATTTTTGTTAATACTGGGCTCATTCACTTTATCGTTATTTACTTTAGTAACTTTTTCCCCACTTTCCACATCGCTTATGTTATTAATGGGAGCGTGTGTATCAGTTTGCATTTGATTTTCGTCTTCATTAGCGAGAAATTTAAATATGTTAACTTTCACCGGTTTATTATTATGAATGGAGACAGTAGTACTTTTAGCTAATTTCGCCGTATGTTTTGGTGTTTGCCAAGTATCGTCGCTATCGCTTGTTTGCGTATTAGAATGCTGTCTCTTGACAGTATAGCCGGTGTTATCCTGTTTACCAATAATTTTAACAGGGCTTACCCCACGTGAATTCGATGCAGAAGAAGAAGCAGCTACTGCCGTAGTAGACGCGCCAGTCGGCCGTTTTACAATAGAAAGAGTGGCCGGCGTTGGCATGATAAGTTCGATTATTCGATAACTTGTCTGGTATAGAGAGAGTTATCGAAGTTAAAAGTTTGAAGCGTTAAAATATAACAAACGTTACATAAAATTGGGACATTTTTTCTAATGTAGGCCGGCTTAAGAATTACGTTGTAATTAATATATTTGCTTTTAAATTATCTAAAAAGCTTTATACTATTACAGAAAACTTAGTTTTACTATTTTATTGAAAAAGTTTGGTTTTCTAAGTGAAAAGTTTTGACATTAGCGGCGTCAGTGTATCATAATCGATAGGTTTTAGTTTATAACGATTCATTATAGGATATGCTTTATCAGACGAAAATAGTGTGGTTAAAATCATAAATATTCCGGTTTCCACTCATACTCTGCATTACATAATATATGTATATAGTGTAATAAAGGCACGGCTATAATAATGTTTTACGGAATGTGGCTGGGTTTTCGGTAAAAACTCCGAAAAATGCTCGATGCGGGTATTATCTGGAAACGTAGGTATAAAAGGGAATTTTTTTGCTGTTAAACTTGGAATATTTTTCACTTTTGGCATGGAGGAACGATTAAAGCGAGGTGTATACACTTAATTTCCGTTCTGAAACAGAGAACTTGGCGAAATCGGGAATTATACTATGAAAAAACAGCACGGCCGTAGTGTGAGAAATATTATAATAATGTTGAGCTCAAACAAGTTGTTAGATGAGTACTCGATAATGATTCTGTTAGCGAGATTATTTGGCTGAAAATAATTAATATATCAAATTTGGAAAATCGCATATGCGTCGAATATGGTTTGAAACTCTCAAATGGAATTTGCACTTACTATGGCGTAAAATAATTAGGTTCTAAATGAGGATATAAAGTTTTTTAACTTTTAGACAGGTAACTAACTGGGTTTATATGTATAATTTTATTCAGGAAAAAGCAGTGTAAGAAATAAAAAGTTAAATAATTTCATAGTGAAGTATAGATATTTTAAAAAACTCAGTCAATAGGTGTAATATTTCCAAGGGGGGGGGGGGGGGGGGAGGAATTGAGAAACATGAACGAAAACTAGTTTCCAATAAAATCCAGTAACAAAAAGATCGTAATTTTAATTATCGGAAGAGACTTAGAAGGAAAATTTCAGTTTGTAATATCGTGGTCAAATGGTTTAGCAAATACAAAAATGTGCATTATATAATTATTTTCGGTAAAAATCACGTCATGCGTATTATCAGGTAACGTTTCAAATAGTAATGCACTATTCCGTATCAGAGCCAAAAGACAATAAGTACTTCTAAAAATGCTAGTAGAAAATGAACGAATGAAAATCAGGTAAAGTGAAATTGAAATTATACGCAATCGTGAACATGAAGTTATTACCCTCGAAATCCGTCGCTGGTAGTTAAATTAAATAAGTTATTTTTAAAAAGTGTTCAACTATTACCAACAACGTAAATAATGCAAAATTTAATTAATAATACATATACGTATATGTAATGTATTTGTCGTAAATCGCTAAAAGGCAGTTAATAAAACGACCTGTATACAGTGTGCAAAGGAAAAAAGGGATAATAATTTTATAACAGAAAATATTAAACTTTTCATCAGAGAATATTCATTTTTGAAGGAACTTTTGCAACAAAATTCTTAAATTTAACTTTTAGTACGTCAGCATTCGGGCTTTTTCTCAAATTCATCTCATTGTTACACAGTTAAGTGCATGCGATTTGCCTCTATCATCCGATGTTGATCTTTTATTTACTTTTCGTTTGTACCGTTTTATCCTTGGCCTAGATTGAATGATTTAAGTCAGACTACTCTAAATTCAGCCTGTTAGTTAATGATAATGCGACGGTAATAATTAACACGAAACTCTAGATAATGCGTTACATACAACGAAGATGCGATGATGTATGTTTCAGAAAATTTAGAACTTTAGCCTAGTACATACCTTTATAAAGTAATTTTTGCAGATAGCGATGTATTTATTTTTAATTCACGGTGTAGTGTGTTACTATCTATTTTTCTTGCCTCGCTCTCGAATACGTCACTATTTTAATGTAATATTGTCTCATCTGAGGTACAATTTTTTGCAATACCATTGCAGCCGCACATGAAAATAAATCGTGTAACGTCACAACCACCGAAATTGTTTAATTTTAACAATTTCCCGAGTTGACAGAAAGAACCTGATGCTTAGGTCTCTAGTTAAGTAGGTGTGCTGATCTTGTAACAGTTTCACTCTAACGTTGCTTTATCACTATCTCTGCTACATATCATTGTAAACTTCACTGAAACATTAAATTGGATCGCAAATGGACTTTTTTTAAATTGATCTTTTTCTAAAATATTGTTAAAGGCCACACGAAAGGTATCACTCACAGGGCTGCTTCGAGTACATGAAGGTGGTGAAACATAACTACGAGTACATGTTCAAGAATTCTTCTCCGACGCTGAACTTTTTTAGTGCAAAGGTGAAATAACGTCATTAGCTCGTCCCGCAACAGGTACGATACATTGAATGTTGACTCGTGCCGATTAGCGCACTGTCTTTAACTTTTAGAATGGCCAGCTTAATAAACAGCGTTGATAAGGTATCTTGATTTGTGAAAGTGAGACCCTTATAGCGTGAACTGTGCGTTTGGTTGGGATGACCCGCCTGTACGTTCACTCAGACCACTTTTCTTTCAGTTTCACAGTTGAGATGTATATCTGGGAGCTCTAAAGTCTCTGGAACAAGACTTGCTTCAAACTTGCGATTTTTCGTTCTGTAGTCGAGTATTTTACTACCGGGCTATCGTTCTACCTGAAAATTAAAGAGCAAAGTGAGTATTAAGTTTTTCATAATGTACTCTTAAATGGATCTGAAGAAAATATTCGGAGCCAGTTATTTTCTCTTTTTGGAATGATATCTACCTTCATTTTGCCACAGATAATTATCTGGTGCTCAATTATTTCAAGCCGCGTAAACCTGGGAACGAATTGAATCCAATTACCAAATACTGCAACAGTTAAGTAGAGTCCCATGAACGCTTGCTAATCTGTAACGAATATTGTAGAGTTAAGTTGTTCATAATGTCCTAATGGATCTGAAGAAAATTCCTTTCTTTCGGCCGCTTTTACTGTCGCCCCAAAGATAACACCAATATTTAATTTTGGATTAGCTATATACCAGGGAAAAACTTTAGTTCGCAGAACGGCACAGTCTTAAACCTGTGATATCTCTAGTCTAGTCGCCAAGGACCTGAACTACCAGGCAACCATCATACTTTACTTCAATGGTTGATAAACAGGATTATAAATATATATATATATATATATCAGCTTCTGAGCGTCGGTAACCATCTATTCGTACATTATAGTGTTCTAGGCAACTGTTATGTGCAACGTTAATGTAGACGGAAGACCAGACTTGGAACTGATTGTAAATGTTCGATTTATCAATATACTCATATGCAGTCGCGTATATGTCTTGCCTACTACACATCAATTAGCGCGCATACGATGCATGTTTGCCATTGCCTTTCACGTGATTATTAGCGGTTAACTTAATTATCTATTTTTGTAATATCTGTCGCCGCCTGAGATCGAACTCAAGACTCCTGCAAGTGTTCCAACAACTAGGCTATCGCGACGACACCTATTTCTATGTATCATATTATAACGAAAAGGATGGTAATTTTTCACTAATATTTATTGTACGTCAAAGCATGTACAATTTTTTATTTTTATTGTAGAGATTTTTTATCGCCCAAGTAGCGCCCCGACAAAATAAGCGGTTTCTTAATTCAAATTTTATCTAATACAGTATTTTGTACTCCAGTGCTACTGCTACTTAAGTTCGTTGTTTCTTCGGATACGGATCTGAAACTGAATCGCAGATTCGAGAACTGTATCCATATCGGACTCTTATGTATGTGATATTTACGTACACGGTACACTGAGAAAAATTGGAAATAGTTTGTATTGGTTCTCGACGCAATGTTCACCAGTATTCGGTTAGACTACGTGTGTTAAAGGAAGCAGCAAAAATATTTAATGTATAGGAGTATAGTGATACAGAGAGCTGTGTCCAGAGAAAAAAAGCGATAAAGAACGTTTCTCCCTGATTCCGGTATTATTATTTTTCATTTTTCTCGCTGATCTGGCACATTTCTGTTTAGATATTCATTCCGTATGAAAGGCCGAAAAGAACAGTCTGTCTTTTCTTCCCTTTTTAAGGTCACTATGTTTTAGCTTCTAAAGTGGAGCGGTGTGAACCTGTAAACCATTCATCGATTTAGTATTTTCTGGGTCACAGTTGTGGGTACATGTCCGCTATTGCAGTCTGAGTTACATCATCAAATCCGCTGTGGGATATCCACGGATACATATCCTTCCGGACCTATTCATCACTAATTGCTACTTCAATTGCATTTAAAAATATTTCTTCGTTTCCCCCATTGCAAATGAAGAATAGATAATACGTACCTCGGGGTGATCTTATTTCTACACAGCTTAAATTGTACACCAAAATGTGTTAAAAAAATGAATGCTGCTTCAACATAATTTGGGAGGTTGCCGCGAATTCGATTTTGCTGACGTGAATAAGAAAATGTCGTTGCGGAGTAGGCGTTCATTTATTTCTCCATTACCGTTACCGATTTACTTTCAGTTTTTACATTCTGAATTTTTGGAAAAATTTGTACAACAAATTTTTTTTGTTCTTATTCGTACCGTTATACCCAGTTCGGCTTCAGAAACGGTTATGACAGCCGCGAGGCCCTGTTTGCAATTCGAATATTAACTCAACGCTGTCGTGACATTAATGTTGATGTTTAGGCATGCGCCATCGATTACCAAAAAGCATTTGACTGCGTAAACCACGAAAAATTGTTCGAAATTTTGAAAAGTATTCCTATTGATAGGAATGATCTGAGAAAATAAGTCACCTATACTGGAATCAAATTGCCGAAATTCGTGTTGAAAATACCATATTAAAGGAAGTAGTGATCCAAAAAGGAGTGCGTCAGGGCTGTGTCATGTCTCCCTTGCTTTTCAACGTATATGCGGAGGCAATATTTCAAGAAGCATTAAACGATAATATGGGAAATCTTAAAGTAAATGGAGTCACGCTGAATGATCTACGCAATGCAGATGACAGTTTAATTCTTGTCTCTAGCGAGAAAGAACTACAACGGATGCTGAATAAAATTGTTGATAAAAGCCAAAGTTACGGATTAAAAGTAAACATCTCCAAAACGAAAGTGATCCTTTTTTTCAAAAAAGAAAAAATCTAAAAACCAAATGAAATTCAAAATCAAGATAAAAGGAGAAACGATTGAACAAGTTCAGTGCATTAAATACCTAGGAGAACTTTTAAAAATGTTTTATCCTAGGCGAAGATACCTGTTTTTCACACAGGAATGAGTTTTTCCTTTTGGCGACAGATTGCTCGTTTTTAGTCTTTTGTCCAAATTTTAAATTGAAAATTAAAAAATTGATTAACTAGATTTTTATGAACTTCCAACCTTGTACTTTCATTACGAAAAAGTAAAAAAAAAAAGATGCGGAAAAATTAAGACAATTAAAAATAGTGATATTCATATTAAATATACTACTTGATTTACGTAGCCTTGGAAATGTCTGTTTAACGCGCGACGCGGAAGCGAGTAGAAAAATAATCGATAATATTTAACAACAGGTAATTTCATTGGATATTTTATAAATATTTATCTATCAAACTATACTTTCTATTAATAAATATTAATAAAAAATTACAAACTTAAGTCATAAAAAACTATAAGTACGAGGCAGAATAATGTCTCTTTGCAATTTAAATTCAAATCGTAGATCAAGACGGATGTAAAGAAATGATACAAATCACGTGTTCTGATTTGTTCAGAAGTAGACTGTTTTAAATGTCGATAACTTATTCGCACGTAATGATACAATGGAAGAGAAAAGGCTGAATTGTAGGATCGAAAAAATTCTGATTTCAGGTGCATAAGCAAGACCTTCACTTGTAGAGGAAGTTTCAAATCTGTCTACCACGCTGACATCGTTACTGGACAAGTGTATATAGTCGGAACGGCCGTTCCAACAGCAATAAAAAAATCCGTTTACGATACGGGATTCGTCAGGAGATCAAGACTAATCAATCTACCGATCGCAATGTGTTACGGAAGAAAAGAACAGTTTTATTCTTGCCTAAGCAGACGAACTGAAAAGGAGCGGTCTTGCGATTTTTGAATTTGGTGTAACGTTACCGTGACTCGGATTGTAAAACGTGATCTTAATTTTTCGACAGAATTAGTAGTCTTGTTTGCGCTTGTTTAATAACAATAAAAATTATCGAAACGACTAAAGCGAAGCCGTGTGTACTTTATACAGCAGAACTGAGAAGATTTTATGACACGTAGGGGTGTTTAACACGGAATTGAATTTCGCTACGTCGGACAGTTTATTTCGAAAAATAATTTAATAATCAAGACGAAAAATCATCAATGTATTCTGGACTAAGCGAATTTAGCCGCACGGAAAATAGTGTTCCGAGCAAAGAAGCGGCCCATGTGACAATACAGCAGCAATACACTGAAGAACCGAAATGTCTACGCGATATGTTTAAGTCGATAATTTACCTGTCTGGGGAGCACAGATCCGATTATACTGCACTTTTCGACGAAAACGATGCGAACATTTGCGAACGCTGTGCAAAATGCGTTCAATGTTTCCACTTGGAGGCCCTTCACTTATTGCGAGTTCCTAATACGAAAGACAGAGCATACAGTAGATCCGATATATTCAGTGAGGGTATGGTGAATGGCGAGGATAACACTGCACATGGCACATTGAGGAGCTTCAGTTCTGCCGTGTATTATCCTAATCGGAGTCTGGTGATGACTACATCATTCCTTCGTGATACTAATGACTTGATCGAGCGAAGCTTATTCATTTGTGATGTTTGCTGTCATTTCCTCTGCCATAGAGACTTTAAACCACATTTTATATAGATCCCGAGATCGATTGCTGGAACAGGAACGCTTGGCACCGGCAAATCCACAGTAGCCTTCTTTACAGCCGTGTCTGCCAGTTTGTTCTTTCGAATACCAGCGTGAACAGGAATCCACATGAACGTCACTGTTCGATCTGATTTCGATTGTATTAATTTGAGAACTTCGTTGGATATCGGATGTTGTTCGTGGCTGAACCCGTTGGACAAAACGTTGAGTGCTGAGAGAGAATCTGAACACACTACGGACGATTGGTGTAAGTCAGATTTCATGAGGGAATCGACAGCGAGCCAGATACCATATAGTTCGGCGGATAAGATGGAAAACGGTTCCGGAGGTGAAGAACGGATTATAGCGACATCGTCGGAGACGACTGAACAGCCAGCAAACGTATCGAATTTAGACGCGTCGGTGAAGAAGAGAAACGAGCAGCCGGAGGTTCGTGTCCGAATGTTTTCCGCTATTTGATCGCTGGATGTGCAATCCCTTCTCATAGTGAGCATTGAGAGATCTATCTTGATTGGGTTGTCATCCCACGGTGGAATTCATGCATTCGAGAACCTAAGTACCGATATATCTGGAGCGTTTTGTCAAGATGGTATTAAAGATGACCAAAACTGACTGCGACTAAGTAAAAAAGGCAGGGTTGATGATGAGACCAATCGTGGTGATGAAAAACCGGAAGCATTAGATTGTACTGCAAAGTTAGCCAAGAGAAACCAGCGGCGAATATCTAAAGGCCATTTTGATGATTCAGAGTGCAAACTGTCAATCAGCGTAGTGCGAAATGCTCCGGTAGCCAAGCGGAGAGCTGAATGTTGAACAACGTTTAGAGAGTTGAGAGCAGGACAGCTCCGTACTCGCTTTTAGACCGGATCAAACAACGATAGATCCGTAATAGAGAAGTTCGGCCAGCACCCTAAGAGGTGTGAGCCAATGTCTTTAAAATGTTCATTTTTCGGGTACAGGTTTTTTTTTAATATAGTTCAATTGAGGCTTCCAAGACAGCTTTTTATCTAAAAGCAAGCCAAGGTATCGGACTGATGATTCATTTCAAAGAGACGTGTCTTGAAGATTGATGCGTATTTCATGTGCACAGTTGCGAATGCGGCAGAAGTGCACTGTGGAAGTTTTGAAGTAACCAGCCGGTCTGTGCATTCTTGTAGTACATGTTCGCCAGTGGATAAAATTCGACAATGTACGTAGATTGTCAGGTCATCAACGAACAGTAAGCTTTTGACTGGGGAATGAATAGTATCTGCCAAGTCGTTAATCGAAATATTGAAAAGTATCAGACTTAACACTGAACCTTGAGGAATACTAGTTAAGGACGTAAGGAAGACGAATTTTTCCCAATCTGCACGAAGAAATTCCGGTTAGTAAGAAAATTATAAGTTTCCAGAGAAATTCCAACGGAAGAGTTGACTCGTGATTTTTTGCTTTGGTATCTTTTCAAAAGTCTTGGATAGGTCAAAGAAGATAGCTAATAAATGAAGTTTTTTTGCCGAGGTCTTTGAAACAGCGTTTTGAATTGTAATTGGTGTAATATTGATCGATTACGACGGAAGCAACATTGAAAAGGATGAAGCAGATTTTTTGTTTCCAGCAACTAGTTTAGAGGATAATAAACAATTCGTTCAAATACGTGATGAACAGCTTGGCACATTTTATCGTTTTTAGGAGGTTAAGCTGATCTTTCACGCAACCATTTTAAAAGAACAAAAAAAAAAAAACCTTTCCCGGGTAAGAAGCAGGGATAAAAAAATAAACAATTGAAATTAGATTTAACGCAAAACGAACTTAATGTAATCGACAATTTCGAGTGCCGAGAAGTAGAAATAATTTACTACTGCATGAGTAATCTTCGCAACTCCGGACTTGTTTCAGCAACTTGACCTAATCTAGTCTGAAGAGTAACGTCGATAATTAGTATAAATATTCGTCAATGCAGGTATACCGTCTGCGTAAACACTGGATCATCCATATTCGTCTGACGGATAATACCGCGCAACAATAACCAACTTAACCATCACTAATTTCAAGTGAGTTTGGGAAACACGGCCCCTCTTCTCCATTCCGTTTTTTCAGTTCTAAAAATGGTGGTGGGCTGCCCAATTTGTTCGTAATTTCGAGTCGTTTCTTCAAGTCGCCTTATATATTCGTATGTACACATATTCTGTTCTTTTTTAATTTTTTTTCGATTCGAAGTGACCAAATGATGAACAGGGTCCGAAGGAACTTTCAAGAATGCAGTCGACATATCGCTTTTATTACGTATTCCACCGCGGAAAAAATAATAAACACTATAATTAAGTAGCGACTAGAGTAAATCGAATAAAGTGGTATCGAAATAGCGAAAAGGGAAAAACGGATTCGATAAATAAATAAAAAATGAGGAATTAGAAAGTGGCTCGCTAATGGCTACTGTATTTCACTGTTTTCATCGTTCGAAGATTCGAGGAAGTGACTGAAAAGCGACATATTTCCCATTAAGTAATTTCGCAGGATGGCTGGTGAGTGGCTCGGGGCGGCGGTCGGGGCCGTTATCGGTGACATTTTTTTAATAGCGCATTAACGGACTCTGCTCAACGGACATCCGTTTGCCTCTTTTGCATAGTGCAGCGCTGATGTTTGTTTTACAGCCAATTAAATCGCTGCTCGGCCAATCGCCTTTGTTCAGCTTTACGACTGGACAAGCGCGCTGTGCGATCGTTAATTGCCCTGCTATCCGAAACTTTATTTCACTTCTTCGTTCCAGCTTTTACGACAGTTCATGTTGATCTTTTAAAATTTCTCCGACCGATCGATCGCCTCTCTTTTCTCGTCTACTCGTTCCGCACCGAAACAAATTGCCTTACTATCTGTACACATCTTGTTGCCGGTTTTTTCTTGTAATCTTGGCAGAATGTTGCACCTGTGGTGCGCATGCGTCTATTTGCGTACTATTTCTAAACGGGCAGATGGTAATGTGGAAATATTGCGTGCTCGTAGTTGCTCCGTTAAAAGTTTATTAAAAATAAAATAAATATTCGAGAAATACCGTCTTTCTAGGCAGAAAATTATGTTGGTTTTCATTAGTCGGCTGGTCACATCATTCTCTCCCCCCCCCCATCCGACACCATGTTTTGTGGTTCGCAGTCTGGCCGAGGTATTTTTTACATTCGATGGAAAATTTTACACCAATTTGTTCAGTACATTTTGCCTTCGGAAAAAGAAAAAAAAAAAATAGATCCGATCTCTAGGAAAATCTCTGCGTGAGGCTAAAATTGTAGGGTGCAAAAATTCAAAAATTTCCCTTTCAGTTGGGTAGAATTTTTTAAATTCCAGCCAAACAACACGAGAAATAGTCTAAATCGAATGAGTAATGAATCCAGGGAGGGGATGACGAAGGAAATTACATTTATCGAATATTTTTACATTGCTTTTTCTTTTTTCTTTCTTTTAGATTTGTAACGAAAAGTGAACTGACTCGGATGTTCGTGAAATCAACACAATTAAAAATTATCGACCCCACTGATGGACTAGAAATTAGTCGTACGGATTGAGAGCAGTCTGATTTAAAGTAACGCGCCTATTGATTTTGTAGAGGATGCTGACTATTTATTAATTGTTGTAAGTATGTAAATAGTGAGCTTGTGCTATTAAGTGTGAAGATTTTTCTAGCGTCTTTCATTATTTTTCCGCGGTGAAATAGCTGTAACTTAATCAGTTTTACTTTTAATTTAAGAAATAAAACGAAAATAATCAAATCTTAATTAACGAAGCAATCGTTGAATTGAAAAAAAGCATGGCACTGAAAAAATTTACCTGTCGGGCAACTGAAAAAGTTTTCGTATCGTTAACTTTGCAATTGTTTCGTTAATTTGAATTTGACTGTTTGTGTTTACATATATAAAACTATTTTCTAATTTTAAGTGTATGAATCAAATTGCAAACTCGAATATTAATTATTTAATAATATAATTAATTTTTAATCATTTTTACCTCATTAAAAATTGTACTTGATAGAAAAAAAAGAAAAGTTAGGAGCATATTGAAAAAAATGGTGTAAATCAGCTGTTATGGAGGGAGGTAACTGAAAAATTAAGAAAAAATGAAGAAGATTAAAAAAAATGTCTTTCGGTAAAAAAAAAATTCTAATTTTTTTTTTTTGCAAAATAACGAATACCCTTTTTTTCTTTTTCTTTGGCCCGTACATGTAATTATCGTGATTTTTCTTTCTTTTAATCGCATTTTTTATTACAAGTTTTCTTAAAAATCAAGTTCGGGTCATTTGTACTCTGCTAACTCTGTTGAATACGAAAAAACATCAGAAGGTTGTTTCAAAGGGACTACTTGAGTGATGTAAAAAATTTTAATTAAAAAAAAAACAAATATTTTTCTCGAAGAGAAATATTTTTTGATATTCTTCGCATATGCTGTCTTATCCATCTTCTTTCCTCTCACTACTCCATCTGTGTTGATTTTCTGTGGATTCCCAGCGATATGGGCATTAAAGGTAATGAGACGGCCGATTCCTTGGCTCGAGTTGCTGCTTTCTCTCGTTCCTTTTTTAAAAAAATTCCATCTTCCAACTTGAATTCCCTATGTTCCGAATTTCATCTTAAATTTTGGTCAGATATTTACCCTTCCTCCTTCCGTAACGAACAATCCTTTTATCTGTCTGTACAACCTAGTCTTCCTTCTAACCCCTGGTTCTTTGAGTTTCCTTCACTTCCCCGTTCCGTTGTCATTTCTATGATTCGCTTGCGTTTTGGCCATTCTGCTCTTCCTTCCTCTCGTTTTCGCTTTTCCCTTGTTTCTTCTCCAAATTGTCCTCTTCACCCTAATGAGGCGGCGAATTGCGACGCCAATCACGTATCTTTTTTGAATGTCCATCTCTTTCTGTTGAACGCGGTATCCTATATTCTTGTTTGCTGAAACTCAAGCTCCCCGCTCCTTATTGTGCATCATATATTCTGTCCTTCTCTTCACCATCCATTATCTCATCCGTTAGTTCCTTTATATTGTCCATATCTGACCGAATCAAAATTTAACTGACGGCTCTGTTCTTTTTTGTTGTTTCTGGGTGTAGGTTCTTAGCTGACGTGCCCAAAGGGGGGATCTAAAAAAAAAAAAAAAAAAAAAGATTACGTTTCCTTAATTTCTATATCAGAATTGGTTTGATCATTTTTCTAATTTTTCTCGGAGTCGTTCATCGTATTTTTCAGTTGCAAATTTTCAGTACCCTACTTAACTAATCGTTGAGTCTAGGCTGCCATCGTTTATCAGATAAACTTGAATAACTACAATCATTAGGTTTCAGTTCGGAGGTAGCGATTCTATATTGCATTATGAGATTTCCTCGCGCCTGTTCACCGTTGGATTTTTGGTCGCAGTGACGTTGACGATCATCAATGAGCGTTTGAACTTATACGACGTGTACAAGACATAGTTGATCGAGATAATAATTAATATGGGAAAGATAAGAAATGTCACATGTCGATTGCCGTCACCACCTAGTGGAGGCTGAATAAGTAGTAAGGTGAACGATTTTTCTCGTTATCATCGATAGAACGCGAACAGTGTACACATTATTACAATACTCGCTTACTTTAAAATCTTTAACATTGACGATGTTTCGTTTTATTAACTTCGTCATTTATGAAAATATTCCCCAGTCATACGCGCCAAAGAAAAAATTATTGACCGCTTTCTTTTCTCTCTCTCTCTCTCTCTCGTAATTGCAGCAATTGGAACGTGAGAGAAACAGCGTTGTGCTCAAGTATACTTGCTGACTCTGCAAAATATTATCACGAATTTTATATTCGGAGGAAAATCATTTGAAATTTATCGTTTTCATTTTTCATAAATAGTATTTTTCAGAGATTTTGACGCAGAATTCCGTTAATTCCAAAAAGGGGATTTTACTATTTTTCTTGCTGTTGCTTGCCTCCTTTAATCAGGTTAGTTAATAGTATACATGAGACACAATGAATTTTTTGAACGATACGTGTTTTACTGCTTCCAATTGAATCTTGCTCTGTATTGTTTTCCCTTATTCGTTACAGTTATCTTTCTATTATTTATTTATAAATTTTCTATAACACTTTCCGTGTTGCTTGCTGCCTTTGACGATATTGATTGATAGCCACAGCAATGATTTATTTGAGCGGTGGGGAAACTGGGATTTAAAAACTCTCTGTTAATCGTACTTTTCCTTCTTTACTTAATCCTTGCGTGGTTTGTATTCAAGTTGGACTGTGCGGACGATTAGTCTTTCTGATTTTCCTTATTAATACTCTCGCTCTTTGGGTTTACCATTATTCCCCTATTGTCTCGCTAGCTCACGTTCGTATTTTTTTTTTTATTCGTTCCTTTATTTTTTATATTTCTCATTTTTTCCTTCGTCAAAACTTGTCATGATAAAATATTGCAGCGGAGTTGCCGTGTTAGAGCGAACTGTTGCATCAAAGTAAGTATTGCGTTGTTCTCAGATACTTTGGCTAAAAGATACCTTTAACGTTAACACTGGCGGGTTTTCTTTAATTAGTTCCAATCGCAATGACGGATATACGGTGTTTCAGCTATTTTAATCAGAGAAATGATATCTATTTTCTAACTCACATCTCTCTTTCTACTCCATCTAAACTGATTAATCCTAACTTTGTCCATATCGCAATAATCAACAACTTCTCAGAATCATTTAATCTAATTTCAGCATCTCTTCTACCTATGATCTACGTAATTTTCCTTTTAAATTATTTATTACTTCCCTCTTCTCCTTTTATTATAGCCGATGATTAAAATGCTCACTCACCTTTTTGGGGTTGTAATTGGTACAATAGCAGTGAAACCATCTTGAAAATTTTATCCTAAAAAATTACCTATAATTCTCCTTAATGATGATTCGCCTACTTGTGTTAAAAGTTCTTTGTCTTCCCCTTTTGTTTTCTTTTCTTTTCCTTTTTTTTTCTTTTCTTTTCTTTTCTTTGCTTGTTAAGTAATACTAAAATAACTTTTGTAAATGTAAACGATGTATTATACGTAATCTTTAAGAACCGAATGTAAATTTCGAGCTCGCTGAAGGCCAAGATGTCATATAGCGACCATAAATAAAAAAATATAATAAATAAATAAATGGATACCTTTGGAAGTGATCATATTCCTACCATCATTTTTCTTTTAACGACTTTTTTTTTTACACTTTCTATAAACCTCTTCACCGCCCCAAATAGAATATCTATAAAGTAGGCAGAGCCATCTTTCACTTTTTTGTTGACTTCTGCTCTCTTTAACACCTCTTAATTTAAACTCATTCTCTCGATATAACTTCTTTGCTGAATCATTCTCTTCTACCGCAATCTCATGTTCAACCAAAACTCCCTACAAAAAACCAAGAACATTCTTCACATTGTGGTGGCATGAGGACTATATCCAGGTATAGAACTTCTCCTGTCCCTTTCCAACTTATTGGCTCATTAGACTGCTAAAGCCAAATTTGTTTTTAAAACAGCAAAAAACTCGTGGAAAAGCTTCTGCTGGTCTTTCTCTCGACCCACTTCTAATGGAAAATGACTAAGGCTTTACTCCTGAAAAATTAATCTCGTTTATTAGTTCTATAGAACTCCTAGCTATGATTCTAGCTTTCAGGAATAATCCCCTGCTCTTTCTCGTTTTCCTTGGTTCTTCACATTTTCTTAACTTTTACTTTATCGCTCCATTCGTCTTTAATCAATTCCTCTATTTCCTGTTCTTAAAAATCTTTCTGATTTTTCTCCCCAGATACTGTTAAATATTTTCAACAGCTTTCTTTGTCCCGGTTGTACTTTTGCCTTTCTGGGGCACTTTTATTATCGTTCCTATTCCATAATTTTATTCTTCATTGTTTCGTTCTCTTTTTCTTGCTTCGAATGTTAGGGAGCACTTGGGAAGTTTAATTAACAAACGTTTCGTTTGGTAGCTCGAGCACAGCCATCTATTTCTTAACAATGTATTCGGTTTCCGACTTGGACGTGGTACACCAGATTATGTAGGCATGCTTCTATATCGGGCATTTATACATCGTTTATCGATGAAAAATTCTTAATTGCTACTTTCGTCGACAAATATTAATCGCTTCTGATAACATTCACCTTTCTAAATGTTCTCATTTACCATTCTTCTCTATTTTGCTTCTTTTATTATTTCTTTCTTTCGATATATAACTGTAATTCTTTTCTCTCTTTTCTATTCTACACCACGAGGTTAGTCTTTTATCAGATACCTTAAGATTTCTGCCATTGTACGCTTCGTAATATTTATTTTATCAAAATCGCCTCTCTTTCTCTTCACTTTGCTTTTTTTTTTGCGCTTATCTCCGATCGTAATATTGCCTTAGCTAACTACCATTATTAGGGAATGCTCTTTCTAAATTTTCACTTCTTCATTTATGTCCTTAAATTCTCGCCTGTTGTCTTTCCAATTCCTCTTGTAAATGATTTTCGTTATTTATGAATCTTTCTTGACAGCCGTCTCTTTTTTCACAATCACGTTAATCATCTGTATCTATCGTTTCTCAAAAAACTCAGTCACTTAAAAACCTTCTCTCGTATTAATCCGGAAAACGATCGCATCTTACTCGTACTGCATAAATTATTTATTCACTCTATCCTAAATTACTTTTATTTACAGTAATTCCTTTATGTCTCTCCTTTCAAAATTAAATCCTATTCAAAATACTTGCCTTCGTCTCTTCCTACCTGAGATCTAACCGATTTACTTCTACTAAAACTTAAATTTTATCCCTCTTATATTTTTGTACGTCTCCTTCAATTTTCATCATATATTTATAGTTACGATAAGTTTTCTTTCTTTTACTGTTTCCAATATCCTCCTATTAAATGTCTTCCTTTACCGGTCTGTTCTAAAATTCGTTCCTCAACATGCCGTCAGAATTAAATTTTCCAATGCTTTTAGCTCTCTCTTTCCTATTCATATCACAATATCTTTACTGACGGTTCCTAAATAGAATTCGTTCCACCTTGAATTGTTCTGAATTTGTTTACCCCCCCCCCTTCTCGATTTTCTATAATTATTCTATGGGGGCTATTCTTTTTGTTTTTTTGTCACCAATTTTCTCCATAAAGTGTTCATAATTTTTGATTCTAAAAGTGTTCTGCAAGTTATCACATATATTCTTTCTTTTCTCTCTTCGGATTTTGAAATATATATATACGCTCTCTCCTCCATAACTACCCCCCCCCCTCCCCCCACTCCATTGAGATCAATCTTCTGTGCATTCCTGGTATCATTAAGATATGAAGCGTAAAAAATTAGTGGATGATATTTCCGATTCTAGTGCTATATTTTTGGGCAAATTTTCAGCCCATAATATTGCTCTTCTTTCCATAAATAGTTCATTCCAGACTATGATTCAACTCCTGCTCTTCTTCATTTTCTTATTCTGGCTGCTTTTATCTCGCTATTCAACCATCTCTTCCTCCTCCACCATGATTCATGGACGTCTCCTCTTTTAAACCGTCTACAATCGCGGCTATTTGTGTCGTTTTCGTTTTAATCGTAGCGTCCTTCCGGTATCGCTTTCTCGATTTTCATCTGCTTTTGCTCCAATCTTGTTCTTTTCAATGTCCTAATTTTATCTTCTTTGTGACTCTAATGCCATTCAAGGTGTTCCTTTATATCGTGAAATTTAGTTGATTATAGCATTCGTATTTTTTTAAATTTATATATATCTATCGAATAAATATCCTTTGAACCCCACCAGACTGTTTCAAATAAGTAAAATTTTACTTAAATGTAGGTGAATACATCCTGTTTGTTAAAATGGTATAATAAAACAAACTTTAATAACAAACAATATAGAACAATAAATTAGATAAATACCTATTTAGAAACGTTTTCGGGCATAACCCATCATCAGCTAACACTAACTTAAAGGAAATGTCTTAAGTTTCCTTTAAGTTAGTGTTAGCTGATGATGGGTTATGCCCGAAAACGTTTCTAAATAGGTATTTATCTAATTTATTGTTCTATATTGTTTGTTATTAAAGTTTGTTTTATTATAAAAAATTTTACTTAATGATCCTTAATTATAGGGCCGCCGCCGGTCGATGTTGCCACCCGAATTTATGCGAAGTAGGATTGTATACATTTCTGCTATTCGTTATAAATTAATACCAAATTATTTTATCGAATTAAGATATCGACAAAGATGCCAAAAAGGGATAATGAAACTTCGCTTTTATAATATAGTTTAGATTTAAATTTTTACGAGACAAATTCAGCGAAGAAAAGCTGCGAAACGTATAAACACACCTATTAAATATCCCCTCTGTCAAGTTCAAGTCTTGTGCAATAAAACAACAAACGGTTCATGTCAACCGTACAGCGCTGACATTAACATACTAGGTGCAGCGAAGATTATTTGCTGCAGAGAATTTTAAAGGCGGCTCGGAATGTCCGGAATACAACTTACCAATTGTAATGGTAAATGTACGGACCAAGTCGGAAGGAGCAGCCGGAGAAACATGAACTAATAAAGAGATGCGAGAGAGAAGCATTTTTTCCATAAAATCCATCCAATCAGCCGTATTAATTCTTTTGGCTTTATTAAGTTGGTGGGATGAAATATCACGCCAGCAGTTTCAAAAACATCCTCAGCCGCTGAGTTAGTTCAATAATTGAGAGATACGTTGTAGTGTCTGAGACGCCCACAGAAGCCGACTGTCTTGATTTAGCATAAAAGTAATTATTTACTTGAAATAATGTATTTACCAAATAGCAATTTATACTTGGAAACGTTTTCCGGCAAAGCTGCAGCTGGAGAAATAGCAATTACAACAAAACACAGAACCGAATATGTGTGTTGCGAACGAGAATTATGAAAATATAAACCACTGAAATATGTATATCGAAATGTGTCATGAACGACAATCGGAATCATACTGAAAATTATTAAATGAATATATATATATATATATGGTATTTATAAAGGAAAAATTTCAAAAGACAGGCTACACGGGTCAACGAAGAAAACCGAAGAAAAAAATGTGTAAACCCAGAGAAGGGTGTAAAAGACGCTTTCAAAAAATTCTGGTAGGAAACTAGAAAATAAATCGTTCGCACCGTGCACATTCGGTTCCATGTTTGTATTGTAATTTATGTTTTTCCAGCTGAAGATGGGGTTTTCCTAAAAAAAAGTGTTTTGAAAATAAATATAGTTCTATTTGTTGCTTTTGTTTATTTGCTATTTGGTAAATTTTCAAATAGTCATTTCTAGCAAAAGTACTACTTTCTATTCAAAAATATCTGAGCTTAATGTCATAAACTAGCTGATTTAAGTTGCGCTTAAAGTGATTACGTTTAAATGTGGCAGTCGAAGATTATGAGACACAGCAGACCGCAAAACACACGTATATATATGTATTCACAAGATTTGTCGATCGTCAGATGCTCCAGGAAACAGCTAAAACTTTTCTGTACCGTGCGTTGGCACTGATCTGCCAAAAATTTTCCTCTTACAAGGGATACTTCGATCCACTGTCCAAGTAGACAACTGTAAGGACTATGGTTTATATAGTGATAGTTGAGCCGCAGGAAAACGACCGGTAGAGTCACGTTTAGTTCTTACTAAGCGATTTACGCGATAGACTTAACAGGGTTGCCTCCTCAAAAAGGAACCGCTAACTCGAGTGTAACTTTATAATTTGTTTGCAGTAAAAAGTAAAGTAAAGTAAGTCCAAATGGTTAAACTTTTCATAATTGTACTGAGCCTAATGGATCTAAATACTGGGGCCAGTTCCTTTCTACTTGGGATCCGCCTTTACTTTCCCCCAGATAATTCTCTGGTACCTAATTATATCAGACTGGGTAAACCCGGAAGCAATTTGGATCCGGGACGAGACAGGTGTCTCGATAACCTATGATGACTCCTCCAAGTACCTTAACCACTTTGTTCGCACATATGCGAAATTTCCGATCAGATGATTTTACGTATGTTTTAATCCTTACAAAGTGTAAACAGAAAAAGCATAGGTTTTCGAGTTTAGATGGGCATATTTCTAGATTGCACGCCGTAATGTCAATATTTGTATATGTACAATTTTTTTCCACTTCCACACTGATCATTCTTTCTTTGATCCTCTGGCTGAGTTTAATGTAAGCCCATGGAGAGTAGATCGGCGGAAGAGGATATATGTTTTTATGCATAAAAAGACGGTGCGTTGCGAAAATTTCTCATTCGATAATATCGTAATAATATTATTATTGATATTATTATTATTAGCATTATTATTAGGCGGTAAGAGGGAAATTTCAAAAGGGTTATATGCGCGCCTGTTTTATGTTCGTATTAAATGCCGCACTGCGACCGCGACAGAAGTACCGAATTAAGCGGATATTCTGTGGCCGATCAAAACCTGTCGCGGAGTATGTGTCGATAGATTTGACACTGCGATCGGCTGAAATTTATGTCGCTAGATGATTATCGCGCATCGCTTAAACGAAAAATAAATTTCTCCGTGAAAGCATAAAAAATTGTCAACAGACCATTACCGAAACGGATTTAGTGAACCGCGAAAGGAACCATCCGACCTTCTAGCAACTCCAGCAAACTGGAATCGTCGTGTCTTCGACACATCCATTTTGTAAACGGTCGACCGTTTTACGATGTTGTCTTTTAATAAAACTTTTCCGTCCTTCCTTTTGCCCGCCTTCTCTTCGTCATTTGGCGTTTTTTCTTATTCCGTAGCATTATTTCAGTACTCATCATGCAGCTCTGCTAGTTTACCGTATGCGCATCGGCTTCAGCATCCGATTCGTACTCACGGAAAAGTACCTGCCTCTCTGCGACGTCGCTGCAGTGATGGCGCACCATCATAATAAAACCGAGCGTAACTTCAGCTCTACGTTTCGAGCCGAATTCTCCTCGAATGCGTCACATGTGCTGTCGTTTTTGTTGTTATTTTTGTTCTTTGTCGGCTCGCTTCTTTGTCGGTATGTGACAAAAAAACGTTTCGCCCCTAACGAGAAAATGTATATTAGATATGACCAGTTATTTACTCAGAGAAGACGTTCTTATTAAATGTCACCGGGATAATACCTTCGTCTATTTATCTCTTTATATATTCTTACTACAACGCTGGCCATGACGTGTTAATTGCCTGCGCGGCACCGGTCACACACCGAACCGCATGACCTATAAAAACCACAACTCCATCCTCTCTTCCGTTGCATTAATTTTCGCGCTATCTTCTTCTTTCTTTTCCTTTTCGCAGAGCTTCTCTTACCCGGTCGGCAGTTGCTTGAATTTTAATTTTGCGCTACTATTAAAATGGTCGCACAAAAATTGTGGATTACCGTAGACCGATTTCAAATTCAACTTATCCGCTTTAGTAGGCGATCGTTATACTATCCATCCTTTTTTTTTTACTCGCATTATTATTATTGTTTTTATTATTATTATTATTACTATTATTGTGTTGCTCACTTGCGTTCATTTTTGTTCTGTGATTTGTGATAAACTTAGTAAAATCCTTGAATAATTACAAATTACTTCTCAAATATTTATAATACTAATTTTATTGACTTTATTCTATATCAAAATTCTAAATGCTCCGGTGACTTACTTATAAACGGCGATTTTGCGACATGTGGCAACTGCGCTCGGCATTTACATTTGTAAATTGTAGTGAAATTGCCTTGAAAACTGGGCAGAAGTGTCGAAAAAATCGAAATATGAATAGACTTGTAAGGAATGTAGACAGAAGCCAAGTTCTAATAATAGTAGAGATACTATTAGGCATATAGCTACAAAAAAAAAACAAAAAACGACAGACAAATAGAAGAAGCTCTTCATTCTATGCAAACAATAGTTGCGTCTGTTTGTGAAAAAATTGACAATATGCACTAGCAGGCGCCAGTTTTGAATAGTAATAAGTTAACAGAGGCGTTAATGGCGGTCTCTTCTCCCTTACCGTTGCCCTCTTTTGATCCTTTCATTCTCCTTATTCGCAATCTAATTCACGAATTATTCCTGTTCCGTTCGATCCAAATTGATTTATTGTGGATTCCTAGCTATGCTGGAATTGAGGGTAATGAGGTGGCTGATTCCTGGGCTCGCTCAGGAGCTTCCACATCCTCTTCATAAATTTTCCGCTTACAATATTAATCATATTTCCAAACAGTTTCACCTTAGATTATGGAAGGATATTTATTTTTCTCTTTTCTCAAATCCGAATTCCTTTTATCTTTCCGTTCAGCCCTTACCTTCTTTGACCAGATGGTTCGACATGTTTCCTTCCCTTTGTCGTTCCCTGATCACCGCTATATGTCGTCTTCGTTTCGGTCATACATTTCTCCCTTTGTCACTTTTTCGTTTTTCCCTCGTCTTTTCTCTGCGGTTTCACCCAGAAGATTCCTTTTTTCTGTGTGATATCAATCACGTCTTCTTCGAATGTTCCTCACTCTCTTCAGAACGTTCTCTCTTCTATTCTCGGCTTTTGGATCTTCGTCTTCCTACTCCATACAATGACTCTTATGTTCTCTCATTTCCTTCCTTGTCAGTTGTTCCTATTCTAGCTTCTTTCATTCATTCAATCTCACACCAGATTGAAATCTAATATGTTACTCTCCTTTTGAACTATTACTTAGATTCCTTGGCTGATTGGGCTGTTGCTCTTCGTTGGCGTACCCATAAAAAAAAATAAAAAAATAAAATGCTCCGTGACCAAAATCCAGTATTATCGGAGAAGGTAAATGAGCTCGAGCAGCAAACTCGAAAAAACAATGTAATTGTCAGCAACATTCCGGTTGCTCCAAAAGAAGACCTAGACGGAACTATATGTAATATAGGCACTGTTGTTGGTATAACAATGTCAGCCTCTGACATTGATGTATGCCACCGGTTGCCCAAGGCACCTCAATAAGCGCATCCAAAAATAATAGTGCGTTTTTGTAGAAGATGCCGGAAGTACGACTTCATAAAAGCCGTACGGCCAGCTCGATCATCTCAGAAGGATATTAGTCTATCAATCGCCAACATGAACATATTTGTCAACGAACACCTAACGTCAAATAATTCAAAATTATACCTCGCAGCAAGAACCTTACGCAATAAAGACTATAAATCCATTTGGACAAGAGATGGTAAGGTCTTTGTGCACAGACACAACTTCAGTCTCATCCTCAAAGTCCAGTCATTGGAGCATGTTACCAACTTAGGAAACATGTAATTCTCCAACTGACTAAAATCTCAATAACTTATCAGCATAGCATAGTATAAGATATCTTAATAATATGGTTATTTATCTCTCTAAACTTAAGATTTACTCGTTAATGATTTTTTCCCTCTTCGTTTATTTTTACCATGCTCTCATTCAGTTTATTTGAATATCAAACTTTACAAACTTCAACAATGTGGTTAATTTTTAGGTTCATTCTTATTATTAACTTAATAATTATTATATTTACCTTATTCTTATAATATATTAATACAATCTACAGTCGTTTAAAACCTAACAGTATATTTACGGTACTTCATTTCTTAACTAAAATATTATTATTACTTCTAATTATATACAACATTTATATTTTATTCATACGTTAGCTAATGCAATCAACTAAACTAAGCCGAAAACTTAATCACAAAACCAAAAATCGAAATAATTGTACCAATTCCACTAACTTCCTTCAATACAAATCCTTCTATAATTAATTACAATTTACTTCATTCTAACAACTGTACAATAAACCTAAAAACACCTAAATATAATCTCTACTTTTACTCAATTATAATGAACATCAGACAGCAAATATTTCACGCGTAATAAATAATTTAATTTTAAAACAAATAAACTATAATCTAAAAATTTTTGAATACTATGATCTAAAAACTTTTAAAGATTACTTATGTTCCTTGCGTGTAAGTATTTCTTCCAAATAAATTCAAGATAACGAAGGATTTAATATCGCATATAAAACACAAAAAACTAAAACCATCACTCGACACGCTCAGCATGTATCACACAATATAATTCTTACTTTCTTAAAATACTAATCTCAGTTTACTCGCTTATTATAACGTTATCTTATCATAATTTAAAATAGCAGCCTTTAACAAGCGACAACGAACTAAATTTACTTTTAAAATAATACTACTCGCTTCGAAAATTTTAATTTCATTATAGTCTCTTGGTCATTAACATTGAAATTAACATTGTCAACTGCTAATATAATCCGTTTCAATATTAAATTAAATAACACTAAATCCTTATCAATCGTAGCAATCTTCTGTGAATTGCAATATTCGGAATTTTTAATTGAACACTGAAAACAGTAATAGATACTGTAAAAGATGCAGCTTTAATTACAGATGATGATATAAACATAAATTTGTTAGATAGTATTAAAAGTGTTAACTACTTAAATTTAATGGGCGCAAATGGTTTTCAAAGTTTTGTAAATCGACTTACTTTTTACCGAAATCAAGGCATATAATCATCCTGTTTAGATCATGTTTTTCTTATCGAACTTAAAAATAGACATTACCACAGAAACTACCCCCTGCAGTTTCCCTGATCATTCTATTTTAACTACTAACTTAGAAATAGTTGTAGTTAAAAAGACAAAATATAACAATTACACTAACATCGCAGATAAAAAATTATTTCGAAACAGTTTAAATGAATTATATAACAACAGAACGTCTATTGATGATAAGTTTGATATTTTCATTACAGCATTAACTGACAACGACCTAACAAGAACAAACGGCGGGCGAAAGAGATCCGAATGGATAATTGATATCACTGGGAAAAAAAGAAAATCACTTTAAAAATTAACGAAAAAATTTCCAACCGACACAAAAACCTATTATTCATATTCAAACAAACTTCTAAACATTTAGAGAAAATGACAAGGGGATAAGTAAAAGAGAATTTTATTCTAGAAAATTACAAGAATGTAAAAGCAATTCGAAAAAGTATTGGGCACTTATTAAAAACACAGTTGGTAATAAAAAACCTGTACTGAAGGAGATTAAAATAAATTACTTCCAGTAAATGGTAACGAACTCATAATATCTAACCATTTTAATAGCTCCGTTTCAGATATAATAAAAACCACGAATAGCAGTATAATTCTCCGGACTAAACACTTCTCAAAAAATTTACCAAAATATAAATTCCCTTACATTTATGGACTTTTCCGAAGACGTTGTTAAAAGCGCGTTATACTATCTCTCCCCCAACAAACAATTATGTGGGTTTGATGGAATTTCCGTTATCCTTATGAAAGAAAATTTAAGCTTTTTCTTGACGCCTTTAACTTACTTAATAAACGAATCCATAAAATCAGGAAAATTCCCAGATGTATTAAAACTTGGAATCGTCACACCAGTGCATAAGAATGGATTTACTGCAGAAGTAGTGAATTATGGACCGATATGTTTACTATCTACTTTTTCGAAAATTTTTGAAAAATGTGTCAAAATGTTAAGCTGCTTAGCTGAATTATTCAGTAAAAATCAATATGGATTCTTACAAAGTAAAAGTACAGATGATGATTTATTCAATCACATTACAGATATTTCTGGTAACTTGGAGGCACGTCGTTCCGTAGTAGTAGTTTATTTTGATTTTTGCAAAGCAATTCTTCTTAGAAAACTATTCGCTTGTGATTTTCGAGGTTTTATTCACAACCGGTTTTGTGGTATGTTACAAGAATAAATGAAACAATAAGTGTCAAAATTGTGTTCAGGAATATGGAGTACCTCAAGGAAGTATATTTATATACTTTTTCTAATTTATATTAAAGATCTATGTGACTTGAATGACTCAAGTAGAATAATAAAGTTATGCAGACGATACTGTTTTAACAGTAAGTTCACGTTTCCCCCAAATTTGTTTGAAAATTTAATACAGGCTGACGTTAACAAAATACATGAGTGAAATCAAATGATTTATTAACCCGCGAATATATATACACACATTAATAAACAAAAATTATATTTAATTTTTTTTTAATTTTCAATTTTTTTTTTTTTTTTCGGTGTGTTAATAAAATTGAGAAAAATCCTCTAATTGCTACAGAAATTAATAGTGGGCGCCCAAATTTGTAAGAAATATTACCGATCATCAGATATGTAATAATAATTGTTTTGCTCATTAGTATAATACGAGATGGGATAAAAAAAAATTATACATGTTTTTTTTTCTCCACAAGCGAAAAAGCCTCGGACCCCCGAGTTTATATTTTCAAAAAAAAATTGACTAGAAAAGTTAAATCGCACTAATCGTAGAAAATTTGCAAAAGTCACTACGCACTAGTGCGTTGTGGTTAAATTGAAAAGTTAGCTACTTGAATGAGTTTAGGCTATAATTTAATTCGGTTAGAAAATTTGCCCGCGAAATGTTAAGAAAAATCTCTTTCAAAATTGTCCCCAAAAAGATATATATAATTTATATCCGTCTTTCTAAACGCCAGTATGAAAATATAATATTATATTTCGCGTTACATGTTTTTTGAATTATTTTAATAACAGCCGCTGGTGCACCGTAATGCGAACTCTACGAGTTATAGTTCGTTCGAAATAGGAACTTTGTAGAATTCTAACTGAAATTTCGTTTTACTATTCATTTATTGTTTACATTACGCTCAAAAAAGCACAAAACAAATTGTTCGGTTTATTTCTGTTTTTTTTTTTTAAACGTTGCTCTAAATTGTCGCGGCTTTCGTACGCAGAAAAGCAAAAAAACTGCAATAAAATATTTTAATTTAAAAAAAAAAACACCATAAAAATCATCAACAGTTTAGTTGTAGGAAAGCGCAGTTGAGGCAATGCGTAATTTCGAATTAGCGTAGAACAGTTAGGTGCAGAGTTTATTTTGAGAATTTTCGTTTTAGGCTGTAATACGATGGGGTAAATATACACTTAAGAGAATTTATATAGATAACAGGTCTGTCCTGAGCCCTTCCATTTAAGTTTATGGAACCCTGACAGACTGTTTTACAATGTTAATAATAATTAGTATTCCTTAAATTTAATATTAATACAGGTGTAACTTTACGGTGATTTGATTTATTTCGGCTATCGTAAAACTATTGAACATATTGTAAATAGCTTAGTTACTAATTGATCAACGCTAATAATATTGCTAAAATCTGTATTACTGTGGTTACAGCCGGAAAAGATATGCTTAATATTATCGGGAAAGTTACACGTTACACAGTTATTTGAGTGTGCAATTTTATGTTTATGTAAATAATCTTTAAATAGACCGTGTCCCCAGTAAGAAATTGTACATTACAAAAAATTTGGCGTAAAAACTTTATTATGTAGTCTATCATCTATGGTTGGAAAAAATTTTTTTTAGCTATAGCGTTATTATATTCGTCCCACTGCGCCCGAAATTTATTATTATAATACTTATATCTAATACATATAAGTGTATAAAACGGTTTAAGCGTTAACGAGGTTTGTTCGTGTATGAAGTAAGGTTGACGATACTGTACGTTATGGAATTCATGATTTTTAATATTATTTTTTATTAAAAATATGTTAATATGTTTCTGTATTTCGTAAGTTAATCGGGTTTAATACCTGCAATGACAGCGCTTGCCATGTAGCTGGTAGTTCTATAAGCTTTAATCATTTTTATCGCAATAGTTCTCTGAAAACTATTTAATATATTTTTTCGTAAATCACGGTGAAATCAGAATCAAAAACAGAACAATAAAAGCCCGACCATTAATTAATCCAGTTAGAAAGCTGCTCATCTCCAACGTTTCGCCAGTTATTCCTCACCAAGTAATCGAAAATGTGCTCTCGGAGCAAATCGGACTGAAACTGTCCTCACCATTAGCATTCGTCAAAGCTGGGCTCGCACAGCCAGCATTTCAACATATCTGCAGCTTTCGACGCACAGTATTATATGCACAAGAAAATGATCAGCAGTACATCCCGGACTCCATTACAATAAACTATAAAGAAAAAGATTACAGAATATTCTTGACAACAGATAAAAATATGCTCTGCTTCATCTGCAAAAAAAACCGGACACCCGGCAAAGAAATGTCCAACGCAACTTAAAGGTACCGATTTAGAAACTTCAGTAATTACAGAACTCGATAGCAACTCAACAGAAGACAGAGCAGAAGCAGAACAACATAATTCGTCTATGATAGGTGAACACTCAAGTAGCGAATTCGCATCGGACGGAAAAATAAACAGAACACAACTGAAAAGGCAGGCGTCTTCAACTAATGGTACATCCTCTGAACCAGAAAATCCTCAAATTGAACCTGAAATGCCATCGCAATTCGTTATTGACGGCACCGCAGTACAGTCAGACAACACTATAAATACAGAAAACAAAATCAAAGGGAGTAGAAAAAAAAAAAACTAAATTAGATAATGAAGCTACTCAGTTGAGCTTAAACACCGACGAAATAAAATTGATACAGGAACAACTTGAAGCATTAAGATTATCTGATCCCAGTATCTGCCCAATAACCACTACCGACTTTGTAAAGCTGATACAGGGCCTTAAAACCGAAAAGGATAAAATTGGATATGTTAAATCATACACCCCTCACCTCACAGGAATTATCGGTATGGTAGAAGAAATACGTCCCCATATAAACAGTGACGCAAAAAGATCGCTAACCTGGCTTCTAAAAAAATTAAAAGCCGCTGTTGAACTACAAAGTCAGTCTACTTTCGATACGGACTATACAGATTACAACCCAGACAACGACGAAATTGACATGTAAACATACACAATTAACTTTCAACAATGCTCAATATTATATCTTGGAATCTAAACAGCATCTTATCCAAACTGCCTTACCTTCAAATGCTCATTCACGATTTAGACCCAGCTGTAATATGCTTGCAAGAAACAAAACTAAACAGTAGACACAATATTAATTTAAAAGACTACATCATAAAAAGGAAGGACTTCTCAGCACCAGGTAACGCAAAAGTAGGAGTGTTAATCGCTATACACAGTAATATCAAAAATGAAGAAATAAGTATACAGACTCATTATCAAGCGATCGCAGTAAAACTGCATATAAACACACCAGTAACCATATGCACTATCTATTTACACGAAAATGATCCACTGCGCCTCGAGGACCTGAAAGAGATAGCTGACCAACTCCCTAGTCCATACATAATAACAGGGGACTTTAATTGTCACAATACCATCTGGGGATCCAAAGTTACGAACAGCAGAGGTCAAATCGTAGAAAAGCTCCTTTCAGACTCGAACATAAGCCTTTTAAACACAGGTGATGCAACTAGATTCAACGTTTACAATGGCTCCACATCCGCTATAGATTTGACCTTATGTAGCTCCACTATTAACCACTTACTACAGTGGCAGATCAGTAAAAAACTCTACGGAAGCGATCACTTTCCCCAAATTATAAATTTCTCTACGAAGTACCACAGACGACATGATTGGTACCCCAATTGGTTAATTAATAAAGCTGACTGGAGTAGTTTTATTAACGATTTAAATTTCGCAGATATAGAAAACACCACCAATCCGAGCACGCTAAACAATAAAATAACTCAAAAAATCCTATTATCGGCTGATTTACATGTACCAAAAAGCAGTTCAAATCATAAAAAACGGAGAGTTCCCTGGTGGAATGAAGCATGCAAATGTACTATACAAAGAAAGAATAAATTGCTAAGTAGATATAAGCGTTTCCCAACCTATGAAAATCTCATACTGTTCAAAAAAGCCAGAGCTCTGGCCAGGCGAACTGTAATACAGAGGAAAAAAGAAGTCTGGAGAAACTTCGTTTCCAGTATAAACTCGAATACTCCGATAACGCTACTGTGGGATAAGATTAGGAAAATAACAAATAACAATAATATCAGCCATATAACTACAATTAGAGCCTCATCCGGCGAGTTGGTACATGACAGTAATAGAATCGCAGAAATAATTGCAGATCACTACTGTAAAACGAACAACGTTCAGATATGCAACATCTCATATGCGAACCCCAATTTCGACTCAGACATCGTTGAGCCATACAACGTAGATATTACATATCACGAAGTTTACTCAACCATAAAAAATTTAAAAAATTCAGCAGCAGGCCCAGACCGATTACATCCACAGATGTTAAAACACCTAGAGGAACCTATATTACAATATATTTGTAACCTATTCAATCAAATTTGGAAATCGAACATTCTTCCAGACGTGTGGAGAGAAACAAATATCATACCAATCCTAAAACATAACAAGAACCAACATGATCCTGTGAGCTACAGGCCTATATCCTTGTCCTGTGTTTTATGCAAAGTAATGGAGAAAATTGTTGGTAGCAGATTAATGTGGATCGCGGAAAACAAGAAAATCCTAGATAATTTACAAAACGGATTCAGAAAAGGGCGCTCTACGGTTGATAACCTAATACATCTACAACAAGAAATCCAGGATGGTTTCGCTTTACGCCAACACACCTTAAGCGTCTTCTTTGACATAGAAAAGGCGTTTGATCACGTATCGCCCGGTTCCATACTAAGTACGCTTTACAGTAGCGGGTTTCGAGGCAACCTACCGAAATTTATCCGCTCCTTTTTAACGAACAGAAAATTCAAAGTTAGAGTAGGTAATTCATTATCGTCTGGAAAAAGCCAAATAACAGGAGTCCCTCAAGGTTCTGTATTGAGCCCATTACTGTTTATACTTGCATTGTCCGACTTGAAAGAACATATTAACGCTCCGGTAAAGTATTCCATATACGCAGATGATTTAGTCATTTATATTAGAGGTAGTGATATAGCAGAGTTAGAAACAACTCTTCAACGAAACATCGCCCGAATTGAGAAGTGGGCAGTTACAAAAAATATTCGCTTTTCTTCACAAAAGACGTTTGCAGTATGTTTCTCTAGAAACAATTTAAATTCTCGGCCTATCCTACTAAAACTGAATCAAGAGTATATACAGAATAAAGAGCAAACAAAAATTCGACAAAAAACTCAGCTGGAAGCCCCGCGTAGAGCATATAAAAACAAAATGTATGAACGCACTCAAACTACTAAAGACACTGCACCACAAATCGTGGGGCTCAGACAGGCGAACACTACTGCGGTTGTATGGCACGCACGTGCGATCAATAATAGAATACGGCGCTGTAATATACGGTGCGGCAACGCGTAAAGTCATCAGAAAATTGGACATTATACAAAACCAAGCACTATTCATCTCGGAGCTTTCTGCACAAGCCCGGTTATACACATCGAAAGCAACACAGCAACGTTAAAAGATCGTCGAACTATGATAGCACTCAAATATTATTTTAAACTCAGCATGAACAAGACACATCCTAATTACTACAAAACTTTTCACTCAAATCTGGAAAAGCTGTACTCCAAAAACAATGAAGCATTGGGTCTACGGTGCAAGAATCTTATTCGCCAGCTCAATCTAGCTCCCATAACACTGAACTTGTCTAATCTACCGAGTCCGCCATGGCAAAAAGTCAAAACTGGCCGAGATAAATATCTAATAGCAATTACAGATCACATAAGAGATTCGTTAGAACTAGCTAATCAAGAGCACTGGGCGAGGCTAAGCGGCAATAAGCTACGTCAGATCAAACCTCAAATCGGAACCTGGACAACATCGTACCGTACAAATAGACGAGAGGAAGTTGCTCTAGCGAGGATACGAATCGGTCACACTAGGCTAACGCACGGCCCACTGATCAATGGAGAAACGCGAGCGTTGTGTCCTCTCTGCCAGCTCTTTGCTACAACGATAGGACATATAATCACAGAGTGCCAACATTTCGATCGACAAAGGAACGAGGCGTCAATAACCGGTCTAAGCATAGAAGAAGTATTACAGGACAGTGAGGATATAATCCAGAAATTAATACATTTTTTAAAGATCGCAAATGTATTCAATTTAATATAATTAAAACGTACTAATATGTAATAATAGTTATTTTTGAATTGTTTTTATAATTTCCATTTTGTATCGTGGACGCAAATGACCACAGTAGTCGAGCGTCATTAAATAAATATATATATAATAATAATAATATTTTGAAATCGTTTAACTTTTAAAATGTGTCTATGTATATATTACACTACCATAAAGTATGTTAGGCAATATTATTACGCTTTCATATAATGTTATTATTCCCTTTTTGTAATTTAATCGGTTGTTATTATTATTATATAATTTGTTAAATATAATTAAAAATGTATTTATTTTTTTAGTGATATAGTGAAAATGATTATAAAATTTTAAGTTATTGTCTGTTATTATACCTAAGAGTATTTGGTTTGAATAACCATGCTAATATTTAATCCGTATTGGAGCAAATTTAATCTTTTATCCTTTAAGTTTTTCTTAAACAACATATATAAGTTGGACTTGGAGATTCGTTAATGTTTAAATTGTATTGTTCTAACCATTTCGCGATTTCTGTATAAACCTGGTAAACTTTATTTTCCAATATATTTTCATTCTTATCGGCTCTATTACTATTGCAATATCATCTACGAAAATGAAAATGTTTACATTAGTGGGTAGATTCTGATGTTATACATTTGAGAGGAGAAAACTATGTTCCACTAGTACGGTCCTAAAACAGACCCTTGTGCGGTACTCCCATAACGGTTTCTTGTTTTTTTTTGAACAATTACCGATTTGTAATACAGTGTAGCGATTTTCGAGATTTACAATGTTCAACATGCCATTATGTAATCCTAGTTCCTTTAATAATGCAAGTAATTTATTTAAATCTAAACTGTCGAAAGCCTTTGTTATATCAAGAGTAAGTAAGCATGTACGGTAATTTTTATTTTTGTATATTCTTATTGTTTGTAAAATATTGTGAATAGCCAATTCAGATGATCTACCTCCTGGTAATGCGCCATACTGGTTATCATTTATTATTCCGTTATTTTCTACAAATTCTTTTAATTTATGAAGATTCGTTTTAGGCTGTAGAACGCTCGCAACATTAGCGCTAATTATCGATGTGACAATATTATTTGAAAGAAGTCAAAACGAACGGGCTCGGAGGCGAAACATTTATTATTAGAGTCTCTGGTTAAAATTTATACCCGGGAAGATTGTTGAGTCATATTTGCGATGATATTTTTTTTCTCCCTATAATGAGTTCGTTCAATGAGAAAGACATATTAGCCTGAAAAATGGGAAGGAGGAAAAAATAAAGTTACATTCTTAAATTCGAGGGCAGAAATAACAGAAGCAGAAGGAAATGAAAGGGAATACAAGAAGCAAGGGTGATAGGGATCTAAGTTACAATAGAAAAGGGTAGAAGGACGATTGTTCAGCAGACAAGTCCGATCATTCAAAAAGAACACGATGTCCCCTCAAGGAAAGTAATTAGAAGTGGATTGAAAAGAAAAAAGATAGACTAAAAACGGATGAAAACCGAGAAAATCATGTAGGAAGGAGAATACGATTGAAACAAAGGTGAAAACAATAGCCGCTGGTTTGTGAAGCGTTTAAGAGACGGCAAGTATCAGGGACGGGAAGGAATAGATGGTTGAATACTAAAATGAGCCATAATCAGACAAATGCAGGAAAATAGGACATCAATTTTGGTCGGGTTTGAGTTAATGTCACCGAAAAGGGCAAACCATTTTCTTCCGTGGGTGCGTAATATTTTACGAAAGCGACTCCCGAAGCATTTTGAGAAACTCGCCTATTGCAGCTCGGGGGGGGGGGGACTTGATGCTTTTTTCTGTTTTTGGAAAATTATTGGGAAGAAAAAGGTCAAACACCCGCGTCGCATATTCTGAAATCTGAAAACGACTGACGCAATCGTCGCTTTGAAATTTTATGTCGACCTCAATACTTCCGTTTGAATAGCATGCGCAAAAAATTTTTTTTTTTTGGTCATTCTTGTGAATTTAGAGTGATCATGTCCGCCTTTTTTCTCATCGGGGTGCGAAAGCAAAATGCAGTTTGGGCACACCGAGTGACTTTTTTAACGAGAAATTTTTGCAATATCATCCGATGGTAATTTGCGCCTTCTACTCCAATAAGTTTGGACCGTATTACACAAAGTTACGCTACCGACGCGCGCGAATTCCTACGCCTCACCCGGGAAAACAGGTGTCTGTTCCTACTTCGGTAATCCGTACGCACTTTTTTTTTTTTTCGATTGTTTTCCAAGCGGTTCCCACGATACCCCTTAATTTTCTGTGCGACGAAATTTTCAGTGACATGATGAAAATCAAATATAAATGATTTATAATCATCTACCGGAATTGTTGGCGTAAATTCAAAAATTACAACATTTATGCCGGACAATACTTCTTTAATTATTTCAGTTAATCTCCAGGTCACTCTTGTGAAAGCATTTTTGCCGTGTGTTATATTATCGCTGGTTATAATAGAAAAAATGCTCTATTTCACCGTTCCGAATTAGTAACAGGCCGCAGCCACTCTTGCGCTCTGTTCCATTTGGCCGCTGAAAGTGATTTTGGCTGGATTTGTTTAATTAAAAGAACATCAATCGCCTAGCCAGTCAATTGGTAATTTATTCGGACTGTGATTTAATTAATTACCGATTTAGGCACCAAAAACAAGCACTTCCGTTAAACAAATACCGAGGAGTTACAGTTTTTCGCATTTCCTCCCCGAAGTGTCCGTCCGGAATGTCGATTATAATTTTCGGCGCACAGCGGATTGAGCACGCGCGGTGACAGTGTGTTGAGTGTGCGTGCGAAAGCTGTTATCATCAATCAGAGTTTTTTCGACGTCGCTCTTTTTACTTTTACCATTCGTCCTCCTTGCTACGCACTCGATTACTTTTTATATTTACTTTTCATTTAATTAAATATAATTTCAAGCTAGACCTCTCTCAAACGATACACACACACACACACATATACAACTTTGCGATTACAAATATCGTTTTATCCCTATTTTTGTTATTAATATTTATTATTTATTATTATTATTATCTTTCGAATATTTTCAGTCGATTGAATGGTCGCATTCTTTTGTTACCGAATGCGCTATTGCGTATTTCCTGTCAAAATTGCGAGAAAATAATTTCATAATGACCTCTGACGGTCAGAAACGTGCTAAAAAATTCAATAAAGTGATTAGTTGCTTGATTTTAAAGAAATATTAATAAAAAAAAAAAAAAAAAAAAAAACTCGTTACGCGTAGAAGTTGTTGTGGGAGCTTTTTCGTTATTTCTTATAGCCCCCCCCCCCCCAAAAAAAATATGGCGCAAAAAGAAAAAAAAGTAGTTCTACCGAGCAATATAATAATGCCTACTGATTTATTATTATTGTAATACTAAATACTAGTGCCCGTTATTATTCTTCGCACTTCTCGTAGTGCATGTTTTACGCTACAAGGTTAATAATATGTATTTATTCGGCAATTAGATAAATTCTACGATTTCGCTTCTTTTTTTTTTTAAATGTTCGATTTGAAAATGCTTTTGACGAAAGTTATCACAAAGTATTAGCGTTGTTCGGGTGACATCGATTTTGAAGTGATAAAAGCCTCTATCATCGGGAAAATAACAAAAAAGTGTATGTCAAAAAATAACACTAACAACTGACGACGGACGGATAAAAAATCTTTTTCTTAAACACAAAACCGTGTAACAACATATGGATGTGGGTTGTCGGAACAGAATAGAACGTTGTCGCCAAGTTACACAATATCGTTTTTTTTTTGTTTTTGTTTTTTTTCATAAAAAAAAAAAGCTAAAATAAAGTTTTTAAGCATCTGCATGTGTCGAACGATCTTTGCCGTTCGGAATTGTGGGTTAAGATAAGGTTCTCACTTTTACTAAGCTGGACAGGGAGCCAGTTCTTTTCTGTCGCAAGTTTTCACTTTCCCAGATTCCCTTGCTACGCGGCTCGATTAGAGATTAGGTATATACTTGGGGAAAGTGACTAAAGTCTGAAACGAGACGAGTCTGGAGATGTTCTTCGATGTGATAGTCAAGTAACCAGTCGTATTGCCCGATTCCGAGCGTCGTGATTACCTATTTGTACATTCTAGTTGTACAGAATAGGCAGCGCTCATGGTAATTATTATATGCAACGCAGGTGTGTACACACGCAAGAAGACTACATTCGGAATTGATTAGTAATCGTTTGATTTATCGATATACAAGTGCAGTCCCGTGTGTGTCTGCTGTGTACTGACCTAGCGCGCATATGATGTTGTACGTGGTGGTTTGCCATTGCCTACCACGTGATATTATTTTATTTAATTCTTGTAATAAGCTCTGTCGTCGCCCGGGTTCGAACCTGTGACCTCCGTAACGGAAGTCAAGCGCTCTAGCAACTAGGCCATCGGGAGTCAAGTACCTAAACTATATTGGACTAAGTAAAATTGCGCAAATGCTCTATTTTGATAAAGAAAAATGATATTTCTACGAAAACTTGTACAAAACAGGTGTTGGACCTATCTTCGTAAACGCATCTATTTCACTAAGAAGTAAAAAATCTGCGATGCGTAAACATTCAATTCTTCCTCATCCGACACCTAATCAAACAAAGTGATAATTTTCCATTTTTTCAGCGTAATTCTACCTTACAGTCTATTTGCCCTGTGAGACCCACAACTTATTTAAAAAAAAAAAAAATCGACTACGCCGATTTTACAAAATTATTAAAGCGACCGCTATGATGTTGCTTGATTTTTTTTTTTTTTAGTTTTAAACTTAATTTCAAACTGTTTACACCAGCTCAACGAAATCTAAGTGGCAGATATTTTAAATTTATTAACCAGCAACTGTTATAAAATGATTGAAAACCGTTTTAACTGTAAAATCCTGTGCTGGTCCAAAAAAAAAAAAAAACGTTGCCTAGAACGATACAATTAAAAAGAAATCGAATGATGACAGAACTCGCCCCCCCTCCCCAAAAAAAAACACCAAACAAAAACAGGTGGTGTATTTGCGCCGCGAAGGAGTCCGCAGTTTGCAACAATCCACTTAGCTCGAGACCGTTTTCGTGCGATTATGTAGCAGGGACTGCGAACAAATTGGAGAGCGTACTTGAGCCGTTTCAGGATCCGATTACTAAATAAGCAAACACGCTACAAATTGTCGGAAGGGTTGAGGTTCGTTTACGGAACAAATATTTGTCTAAGCCGATTCGTGGGTTTAATCTTTAGTTACCGCTCAGAATAATGTTCGCCTCCAGAACCTCCTTCGCGGTTCCTTAATCTGCTTCGTAACCATACGTCTATACACCAGATCGACAGGATTGTCGTCTTCACTTTTGAAAAGGTGTATTCACATACGTGGATTATGTATCCTTTTTCTAGCTCTATCGTCGGCGATCTTGTAATTCAAAAGAAGAGTTTACCATTCATTATTGTTAAAAATCTTTGATCGGATGGCAGCAGCGGTGAACGCATTAAAAAGAAATTAAGAATAAAATGTGCTCCACCGGGTTGTAATTGCAAATATTTAATTTCGGCTATAAAAGGATTGATGTGGTTTTATGGTCCCTTACTATTTTTTTTTTTTTAATATCTTTTCTAATCGAATTGTTAAATCCAGTTTAAATTAAGCTTAACGCGCGATTTACAAGTTGAAATATTAGAAATCTATATAGCGAAAGTAAGTATATATATATATATATATATATTGTATATTGCGCTCAGTACAGCGAAATATACACACACACACATATATATATATATACACAGTCTAGCCATAAATACTGATACTGCTTAAACCGAACGTACCGCGAAAAGGAAGCACGATGTAAATTCAGAAAAAATTTATTTCAAAAGTACAAACAATGCTCATTAAAATCATGTCTTAGTTATTCAAAATGACCACCTTTATTAGCGACACACGACGACAAACGCTCCGGCCCTTTCGCAATACATGTACGGATTGTCTCGAGAGGAATTCTTGCTGCTGCCTCAACAATGTTTCGCTTGAGTAACTCCAAATTTCGGTGTGGTCTTCGACAGGCCATTTCCTCTAACCTATCCCACAGTTCGTAGTCCAGCGGATTTAAATCCGGGCTGCCGGACGGCCAATCACTAGTTGCTATGAAGCCGGGCACATTCTCTGCGAGACACTTCTGTGTTGTTTGAGCTTTGTGTGCCGGTGCTGAATCTTGTTGAAATACCCAATCGATTCCGGCAAACAAGGTATCGTTCAGAGGCTTAACCATTGGTTCGAGAACTGTGTTTTGGTACACTCTGGCACCTGTCTTGACCCCTGTTTCGCAAAAATAGATGGGAGTTACCTCATACCACGATACGCCCCACTACACCATCACAGAAGTGGGGTGGTGACCTCGTTGAACGCGTGGAAATTTGGTTTTAGCCTCAGCAGATGAACGGGCATAAATTCTATCATTTTGCATGTTATATTTTTCCTCTACAGTAAAAATTTTCTCATCTGTGAAAAGGATCTTTTTGTACCCATTTTTGCCGTACAAGCGTTTCAACTTTTTCGCTCTTTCGTATCTTATCGCCTTTAATTTTTCGGTTAAAAGATGACCTGTACTTCTCTTATAGGCTCGCATATGTAAATCATCGGTGAGGATGCGCGAGACCGTCCTTGGCGCGATTTTCATCTCCTGAGCGATGATTTTTTGTTTCCGAAGAGAGCACCTGTTAATTTGCGACCGAACTTCTTCAACTACCTTTTTTGTTCTCGCAACACGCGGCCGACCGGCTCACGGGCGATCAACAACGTCTCTTGTGTCCGTAAAACGTTACAGTGTACGATAAACAAAACATTTCGGAACTTTGAGTGGTTTGAGGGGAGCAAGAATTTGAGACGCGCTATGCCCCGCCTTCATCAGTCCAATTATTGTAACGCATACGTGATAATCTGTCCAATCCATCTTCGTAGCTTGTACTGAACAGACTAAAGCGAAGTTATTTGCTCTTCTACAGCGTTATGACGATGCGCTGACAGTGTTACTACTTTGTTCTGCGCAAAATTCCCCTCATGCAGCGGCAGTATCAGTATTTATGGCTAGACTGTGTATATATATAGATATGGATATGTATTGTTTCCTTGTTAGTTTGGTTAGGTTTTATAGAGGTAATTTCACATTTTGAGTAAAGAGTGAATCATGCATGGGAGTAATGTGGACTATAATGGTATAAGAGAACACAATCAGGTTTCACATCAGGCGAATTAAGAATAGAGAGAATATACAACGACGTGGCATCTACGCAATAAAGGCAGTGATAGAACATACCGGAGTATGTGTAATCTATGTATACTTACCCCAGTTGCTATGATTTTCCGTCGGTAAGTCAATTTTTCTCGACATCGTTAGATAAAACTGTCTACTATTTTTTTTTTTTTTTTATTAATTATGGGCGCGTCAGCACAGGACATTTACCCAACACAAAAGATTAGAAAAATAGAAAGACATATAGAGCGACGGGTTATATTAAGAAACGATTAGAGACAGAAGAAATGAAGGCGGCTAACAAAGGAGCAACAGAAGGAGATGGAAAAGCGAGAATGTAGAGGGCACTGTAAGGAGTAAGGAGGCCAAGGCTGAGCAAATTGGAATAAAGGATCGCGCGTTCTGTAGAAATGAAAGAATATTCAAATAGTACGTGGTTTGCATCACACGTGACATTTAATGTAGTAGGATGAAAGAGACACAAAGGAGATTGAACAAGAGAAAAAACGAGAAGCCGGGAGCAGACTACGATTAAAACGAAGGCCAACTATGGAAGAAGTGGCAGAACGGCTGATACTGGGAAAATTGTTAAACCAAGGAGAAACGGATAGAGAAGGCTGTAAGGCAAGGTAAAAGAAGTCAGCGTTGGAGAAAAAGGACGGATAGAGAGCAGTCTAAAAGTTGCGGTGAGAACGAAAAAACAGAAAGTAGAGAAACTTTGGGAAGGAAATCTGCCTATGAAACGACCATTTACTGCGGCCGAGCATGCTAATGAGTCAGTAAGATCGTTACCAGCTATACCACAGTGGCCAGGAATTCAAAGCAGGTCAATATGGATAGAACGGGAAGCTACTAAATTGTAAATCAAGGAACGAATATAAAGAATAATAGGACAGGAAGAGGGTTCAGGGAAAAAGGAGAAGCGATATCTACTAAAACGCTCTTCGAGACGGAGCATAGAAGGAAATTCACTAAATTGGAAGTTGAAAATATAAAAAGGACCGCACGCAAAATAGCCACGGATTCAGTTAGGAAAACAGAAGAAAAGGAGGGAAGTTAAAATGACTCAGAATAGTTGAGAGCGGGAAGAATAAAAGCGGCACCGACGACCCCGAAGCAGATTTCGAGCCGTCCGTAAAAATCGTGATGTGAACAGGAAATAGTGAGGAAAGAGTGTGGTTAAATTTTTCGTGAATAGCAGGACGGGGAAGAGACTTAATGTTAGAAGGTAAAGAGAATAGCTTAGATGAGACAGTTCAGAGAAGTTATAGGTAAAGTATGGAGATTTGTCCTGGGAGAGGACAAAGTGAGAAAGTGGAACGGGTCGAGACGAGATGAGAGAAAGAATTGGAACTACACTCCTCGTTAGTCAACAGTCCAGTCGTAGGATTTTATTTGGTTTTTTTAAATTTTTTTTTTTAGAAATGCGCCGAGTAAGAGTAAGGAATTTGACTGAAAATAGCAAATTATCGTAAAGTAAAACTTATGCAAAAACTTGAATAGGGGAACTTCATGCAAAAATGCAACTTATAAAAGTTTTAGAAATGAAAAAGAAAAATTTCTACGAAATTAAAAAAAAAAAATACCATTTCTAACCTTTTAGCAATCGAAATAGTGCCATTTTTTATGGGTTTTTTTTTTTTTTTTTTTTTTATTCTCGAACAGCAGCATAAAATGGGAGCGGGTTCCGATTAAAACGCAGTTCACTTAATTTTAATTCAGTACAGATGTGGTAAGTAGCGCCCTTTTCTCGGAGCTCGGCTATTGTTTCCTTAATCAGAATAAGACTTGATCATTCTCTCCTTCCGTCTTCTTGTTTTTCTTTTTCTCTTTCATCTTCTCCCTTTTGCCTTCTCCACTTTACTGATCCTCCCTTTATATACGACCCCAACCATATCCTTTCTGGATATCCTGCTATTTTTCCCGAATGTTCTCATCTATACGCCGAAATCTTCACGCTGGATCTTCCTACCCCTTTCAATGCTTCCTTTATCCCTTCCTTCCCATCTCTAGCCGATATTTCCCTCCTACTTTCTTTTATACTCTCTATCGCCGATCGCCTCAGAATCTAAGAAGATGATCTAAGCTCATGTAGTTCGGTCAGTGCTGACACCGAGCCCATTTAAACAAAAAAAAAAAAAAAGTAGCGATAATAGATGTTTTTGAAATTGAATTATCTGCTGAATGGCTAAATAGATGGCAGTCCAGGCCGTAAAAACAAAAAAAAAAAAATTGAATTATCCGCTTCATAGCATTACCGGGGGGGTCCACGGTATCTATCCAAAAGTCAACACCGGTGTCGATACAGCTCCCCTAAATGACGACGTTCAAGCCCAATCTTATTCCTTTTTTAAAAAAAGAAAAAAAAAAAATGACGACGTTAAGTATTAGTAGAACCGGTTTAAGCAAAAATTAATCAACGCAGCTTAAAGAAAATGTTTCGTTTAATACACGATCTAATTTACTATCCGATGTTTTTGTTTTTTCCTCGATATATTTTAATAGGCTTTTTTATTCCGGAAAATTTTCAGGTCGTTCCGCTAGAAATTTCGCCTGCTTTAATTTACAATCTTGCAGTGATGATCTAGTTTTATAGCCGGTTTTCATGGAGTCCGACGATCGTATCAATTTTTTTTGTGAAAATCACGCGCCACCTCGGAACTTTTTTATAAAAGCGCTATTTCAGTTTGTTGAGCCATCAATATAACATATAAAGGGTTAAAAATGAATATATAGGGAACGTTAGGAGAGAAAAAATACTTTTTGCGGACAGGTCATTGTGTAATTATTTGCGGTTTATAAAATTAAAACCATGAAATAATGAAATCCTCTATAACAATACAAAAACGTGAAAAATATCTTTCATTTGGAATAAAGTTGCATATTAGCTCATTTTATTAGTTAGATTCTCTTTAGCTGTTGAGGACGGATATTTTTCAATACGTTTTTAAAGGTTTCATATTTTTCGTTTGCCATGCGGTTATACAGGTTATAATTATTTCAATTTTATATTACTTAAACAAAATGTCTGAATTTTTATACTTTTAAGACTCAATACAACATGCGCGTATCTAAAGGAGACCTCCCCCTTGATTAATATACTCTTCTATAATGTAGAAGAGTTAGTTTCAATTAGACTTGCCCCGTTCTTCGTAAAATAAATGTTCCACGATTGCTATAAATTGTCGTAGTACGATTAAATTATTCCACAGCTAACAATTTTCAAGCAAATTGAGGCGATTTTGTTTTAAAATCTTCATTATTAAGTTCTTATGGATTTTTTCACACTTACAGAAAATTATCTTTACTGATCAGCTGAGACCACGTGTTATTTACGATATTGATAATACTGAAGTTAACATAAAAATATTATTTTAATAAGTGTTTCACTTTGATTATCTTTACATCTTCTTTATATAATATTATGGTACATAATAAATGTATATATATGTATATTCTCACGACATTAGAAAAAATTGAAATGAAACAAAAAAGAAAATTTATGTTGCAAAATAAAAATTCATACATCTAAGATTTAAACACAGATATCGTATTAATATGCGGGAAAACCTGCGGCCAACACATACATAAATTAAAGTTGCAAAAATTGTCTGTCCCTCTGTATTTATAATCTCACAAACTATCAAAGCGATCTTGTTTTGGTTTTCACAGGTGGATAGACTGAATCTTATAGAAGGTTTTAGTACTTAATTTATATGGTTCTGGTGCGTTCTATGGTGGTGTTTGTCAATTAAATGGGAAAAATAAAAGAAGTTAAAATATATACGCTTTATGAAAAAGAAAAAAATCGAATATAAATATTTTAAATAAAGTGATTATCATGTTGAGTATAAATTAAACGTAAAAATTTAAATAAAATGATTATTATGGTAAGCATTATGGTAAGTATGAAAACACACGATCTAGATAATGTTATATTCACTTCTGACACTCTTTCTGCGTTGCTCAAATCATTAGACCTCTATAATAGGATATAAACAAACGAAACGCGTCCTCCAGTCTAGCTGCTGCATATAGCGTACCGTTTTAAAAAGAAAAGATGTTCTTTATTACTTTGTGCAGAGAAATAAAGAATTCTGGAAGAGAATTTTTAATAGTTGCTAGTGTCGTTAGGCTTAGTACCATTATGAAAAGCTTAACTTCGCAGTCCATAATACTTTATCGAGCACATCCATGGAATTTGCTTTATTGTTTTGCATCGGGAATATTATTTATATTCAATAAGTTTAAATCCATACCAACCTTTGTGATTTTCTGTTGTGGTAATCAATGAATTTTTATGCAATGCTCACCGGGAAAGTTGGAAGACGCAGAACAAGACGAACACAGTGGGTAGAGAATGTGCTTTTTTTAAATACGTAATTATGACAGATTAACCAACTCGCAAACCAGCTAATGACGAAATATTCCATGCATGTAAGGTAAAGAGGAGAAAACTAGGTGTGAATTTTTAATTTTATATAAAATGATGGTTGTGTGGCCATTCTTTAGTTGAGCGGAACTTTATGTTAGACTGCGACAGATGTGGGTTATGGAAATATTGAGAATTTTCAGCTGATCATGAAGATTGTTTTTTGCTGTACGATGATAAACATGTTTCCCAGAGAGGGAGAAAGAGAATATTCACGGAGGTATATTAATTAAAAACCAAAAAAAAAAAAAAAATAAACAAAACACATATTTACATTTAAAGCCTAAGGAAGCAATCAGCTAAGTACGAGTAGATGAACAGTTTATAGACTAATATAGAGCGAGGAAAATTGAATTAGCAAAGCGGATTAAAAGGCAAACGACTGTAGTAATGAAAAGAAATTTGATTTTCAGAAATTAAGCTCAGCCGACTGGAATAGATACTTCAGCAAAGGAGGTGAAGTCGCGCAAAGTAGTTTTTCAACGTATATAGTACTGAATTACTGAGTAATTACATGACGCGTCCATCATCACAGTTAAGAGGGGAAAAATGTAACTCTGATAATAACACTGGACTATTGTTGTAGATCAGAATAGTTTTTCTTCTTCAGAATATTTTTTAGCTGTCTGCTATATTCGTAATTATTAAAAATAAGTTGTTTTTTTTTACACATTGCACGAATAAAGACTGAGGACTGAACTACATTGAGTACCGGAGGGAAGATTAGCAGAATAATCGTGAGAAGGAAAAACAAACTCCAACAGACCGATCGGTGAAAATACGATTGGGGTATACAGAATCTAAAATCGTATGAAATTCAGATGGAAAATGGGTAAGAAATTAAACAGAATCTGACATATATAAAGAATAGGTGAGTAGTGTGCGAATGACCGAAGTAAATAAAGGAAAAATTGATGAGATTTGTCGTAGGAGAAAAATTGTACGGCTCAAAGGCGATTAATAATTTGACTTGACTAATTGTTATATTAATCGCAAACATTTTTGTCGTTTTGTTGACATCTCCCGAGCGAGGGGAAAACATAAACAGAACCTCCTATAGATTCTTTATTGTCCTAGTAATAGCGACAAGCAAACGCGGCTTTTTTGTCGGATCGAACAATGTTTTACTTTTTCATATACTCAAACGGAGAGAGAGAGAGAGAGAGTGAGAGAGAGTGAGAGGAGAGAGAATTGCCGATTTTCTCGATTAATTAGGAGGGTTAAAAGGAATAATTAGTCACGTTTGATCGAGGAATTAGAGACGGTTTGCCACCAGCTGCGGGATATTTCGACGTTAGACTATTCGCAGTCGAATGGGTTTCGTGAAGAATTGTGTCGTCACTTACATTACTGTCGAAAACAAGTAACGACAATCACGGTAGGAATAATTATAACGATAACGATTCGGAGATGAAGATCAGCGCATTAGCAGCGCTGAGTTTGGCCGATTAGCCGGCGGATGCGAAGGAATGTTCTGTGGTCGCGCTAGTTTGTGTTTCATTGTCGATCGGAATCAGTTCTGTTAGATGTGTATACAACATTGTTGAATTATTGAATGTTTTCGTGGCCGTTATCAGCTTGCTTATCTGGGACCGCGCGCGTCTATCTTGTTATCAGAATGGATGCAAGTATGCCCGTTATCTGACGTTTGCGCTAGCCGCGGACGACCGTCTTCGGTTCGGTTTCATTACTTATCTGTGGCATCGCATCAGCGGACAAGAAGGTGCTCCGCAAATGGCTGACGGAGAGACGAATACGCTTCTGGTCCCAGAACGATTCCGATTGTAAGCGTCGCTACGGCCCTGGTCTGCTCGCATCACCGAATACTTCGTCGCCCGTACTTTAACAGCGTTTTAATATCCGTCCAAAGTCCCGGCTTGCCCGATAAATTAAATAGCCTCTCGTCGTCTCTCTATTCCCGATCAAAAATATTCCCGCCAATAGCAATAAAATAGGACCCGGTTGCAACTCTTGTCCTAATCCTCCGCAGTTGCGCCCAGATGGAAACCAATAGGTACCGCGCGCGCGCGCGCGCGCGTTCTGTATGTTTTGATTGCCTAATTAAAGAGACGGACACAACACGAAAGTCAAGTCGGTAGTTGGTGTGTTACTTCTACGTGGAAAATAATATCAATCTGAAGTTCTCGGCGAAATGATCAAAGTGAACCGATACCCCGGCGAAGCATATAAATTTGTGAGTCGAACTACGCGCGTGTATGTGTGTATGTACATGTGCGATGACGGAAAAATTTCCAACACTGCAGATAGCTGTCGATGATGCCGAGTTTGTCGATTCTTGTTCTTTGAGCGTCGTCATTGGCCTCATCGAACATATGGAGCGGCAATGTGAAATTTTTATATGCTGCATAAAATAGTACGAGAACGTATTTAGAAAATTCGTCGTGAGATTTTCCTTATCTTTATTGTTGTTCATATTTTTAACTGCATTTTTCTTGCCCCTCTCAATTTATCTTACTTCCTCGATAGGGGACATGAGAAAAATGTTCCTACGTCGAAGAACGGTGTAGCAGGACCGAAAAAAAAAGGAAGAAAAAAAAAACAACAGAAAAAAAGCAAAGACCCGAATACGAATAGAGGAATAGAAATAGGAATAGGAATAGAGGAATAGGAAAACGAAAACAAAACAGACAAGACCTTTTTTTCATTCGTTAGCCCATTTCACTAAATTAAAGCATGTTCTGTGCCCGGCTCGTCCGCATTGGCACTTTGATCAATTCCCGTTCGCAGTGTCTCTCAGATGATATTCAGTGTTCAGCTAACATTCCTGGCCGTGCAACTCGTTTTTGTGATGCGCCTTCGTACGCGACGACAGTGCGTGTACACGTTGTTCACCGGCCGAGCAATGGAACGACGGTTGCTCCTTATCAGTTGTGTTAGCCGGGCCCGCTTGTCGTTGGCCGCCTTGTTCTGAGACACCAGAATCTCCTAATTAACCGCGACTCTCGAATAATAATCTATCTATTCTACCCTTGTACTACAAATGAACAACATCTTTAACATCCCCCAACACGCAAGCTGCTGCTGCCGCACAGACTTCATCTCTGAACGGTCTACACTCATTAGCTACATCTTAAATGTGCGACACCGAGTTGCTCCTTTCTTCGCTCTTTTTTCTTTTCTCTCGTTTCTCTGTGTTTGTTTTTTTGTCATTTTCGAATGGTTCTTCACGTCTGCGCATGCCGTGTCTTTTATATTGTTTCTCTGTCCGGTATTTGTTCGGCTCTCCATTAAAATTTACTGTTCCTCGAACGCGTCAACGCGATCAATAGTTGCACCATCAGAAGCGATTACCACCAGCTTACTAGCGTGCAACATGTGTTCTTAATAACCGTGGCTTCGATGTATCGCGTTGGCTTTTATTTTTCCTATTCGAATTTTTCGATCGTACACAGAAGAGTGTCTTCTTTTAATTGCTCGTTCAATCGGTAAGCCAGCCTTGATTAACAACACGTGGGAAATTACCGAAAGAATTTTCGATAACTTTTTTTCGCTCTTCGAAAACAACAGAAATTCGCGGATTTAGTGGATAGCAATTACCAGGCTTAAAATAGAACACTCGTTAACCTAAATGATATTCATCTAGCTGCGGGCATTGTATCGTTTGTTTTTCCGATGTCAGTAATTACGTTGCTATCGTTTTGTCTATAAGTACAATAACATTGATGATCTCACTTGATATTTTATTTTAGCGGTGTTTTTTTATTTTCAATGGGAACAATATATATATATATATATATATATATAAATACCGAAAATAAAATAATTCTTATTTAATCAGGTTGATTAAATACTGTACACGATGATCTAAAGTACTTGATCGAGTTTTAATCGTCGAATACGGAATTCCAATAAGGTCTCAATAAAAGGGAAAATCCGGAAATAGTAATTCAACCGGAAGCGAAATTAAGAATGCTGACGGAATACTAAAAATTAAAGAAACAGACGTTAGTCAATAATTCGGTATATGCTGTGGGAGAGAAAAACACGCGAGTTGCGAAAACCGGCTCAACTATTAAGCTGGGAGGCGATATGGAGAAGTTTTTAAAAAAAAAAACGGTGTTGAAGATACATGATCGAGTTCGTTAAACATTACGGTAGAGAAAACCGAAAATTTTAAGTGTACTAGCCAAAACTGTAAGGCGAAAATATTTTAAAAGATTTCGTAGAGAAAGGATTTTGTAAAAATTAGAGAAGATAAAGATTTCGTCGCGACGATACCAGATTATCAGATTCGACACGATCAACAATGCGGAAGAAATTTTAAAAAATTTCACTGCAAACATTTACATTCGTCTGAAATTCGAACAGTATAAAAGCTGGCCAGGTAACGGACGACTTCGTGTTACGTGGCTGCGCCACTAAGATTTCAGCGATATTTTAGTGTTGTAAATATGTTCGGGCTCACGTCGTTGCTAAATGTGTTGAGCTTCGCTAGAAGAAAGTTTGTCAGAAGATACAAAAGTAGAGATGAACCATTTCCTTATTAAAAATAACGGTATAATGAATTCATTAATCTTTTTTACACTTATTCTATAGCAGATCAAATGTTTTGATAGAATAGATAAACGAATTCAAGGCTTGATCAGTTACAGCTGACGTAAAAATACCAGTAGTCCTAAGTGTAAATTGTCGATATCTATTCGCGATAGCATACTGATGAGAGAAGTTTGTAAAAGTTACGTGTTTATCAAGTCGAAAAACGATAATGATGATTAGAATACATTAAATTTTGATAAAAACTTTCTTTGGGACTATACTATCGGGAACTCGCGAAATTTCATTATCGAAAACAGAGTACCCAAAAAGCAGCTTATTAAGCGTGTAAACACTGTTAAAAAGTACATTCCCTCATCGATTATAGCCAGCCTCTTTGCCGACGATTTAAACATTTAAAATCGGCTAATCTTCTTTAGGCTCAAGAGCTGTTACGGAAATGCCTGGACAACCTAAAATCGTAGAGTTTAACTGCTCTTACAGCTCTGTCCTGCCAAAAATCTAACTACACTATACTGCTAACTGTTCACCATATTGCTTTACTTACCGAAAATGCGGACATTGTTAGATAAACCGAATAAACACAGTTATTCCTGATATATGCAACTTAAAAGTTCATCGGCTTTTTTAATTAAAACTGAAATCGTTAATAATATCTAAGCAATGTTATAAATATTATTACCGAATAATAGCCGTACAGCGTTAATTTCTCGCAAAATACCTAATAATAAATAGGGTGTTTTTTTACATTAATCGCCGTTTAGGGGGCAGCGTTATTCTAAATAGCGTACCAATGTCAGACGTATTTTTGTATAATTACGAATATCGCGACTAAACTAATTGGTATCATGCTCATACATATTATATGTGTGTATGTACAGATATACACGTGAAAAAACTAAAAGTGTAAAAAGATAAAATTGCTTCTGATGATGGCTAGTGTAAGCTGGTCGAAACGTTAAGCGAATAAAAATATCTTTTAAAACACAGTTGTTTCCAGAAATTATTTATTATGAGTAATCACTGTGAAAGCTTTAAATATTTAAGATAAAATATAAAAATCTTAAAATGGAAGAGCCATAAAAAATGTCTTAATATATTTCTGTAGATAATATAAATAGTTAGTTCGTTTTTTATTATTGTTATTCTTCAGTATATACATTGCCTAAACAAATGGGAGGAAGAAGAGAATATAATTGAATTCTTAAACGTACAAGAATAGGGAATAAACAGAATTAGAGGGCAGGAATAACAGTAGCGGAAAGAAATGAGAGAATATAAGAAGCACTGATAAAGGAGTAGGGAAAATACGAAGTTTTAGTAGAGAAAAGAAGGACGATCGATTAGCAGCAAAGGTTGAACATTCAAATAGAACATGTTCAGCATCGCAAGGAATGTATGTGGAAAAGGGGTAAAACGGACAAAATGGAGTGTAGAAGCGCATGAAAACCGATAAAATGATGTAGAAAGGAGATTACAATTAAAACAAAGATGACAAATAGCGGAAATTGTGGAGCGTTTAAGAGAAGGTAAGTGTAGGAGTTAAGGGGGAGGAATAAGAGATGGTTGAACCAAAAGAAGACAGAATTAGAAAATGAAGAAAAATAGGAGTTACAGTCTAGAATGAGCTACTACCGAGAAAAGAGGGTAATATTACGATCTGAAGATGTGCCCAAAGAATAAGCTAAAGAATCCCCACTTTACCCCTTCAATACCTAAATGGCCAGGAATCCACAGAAGATCGATATCGATCGAGTAAAGGAGGAAAAGATCACGGGTGAGAGAGCGTTGAGAAGTATTATATAATCGGAAAAGGAAGAAAAAAAAAGCGGGATGTGATAGCTTGCAGAACACTTTTAGTTTATGGAAAACTATGATGAGGAAACAAAGAGAACAGTGCATGGAATATAGCAGTAGATTCCGCATCGAAAAATGAGCAAAAGGAGGAAGGTTTAAAAGATTCAGATCAATAAAGAAATGCATTTAATAGGATGAAAGGTATTGAAAAAACTAAAAGAAAAATAAGAAAGCTTATCGTGACTACAAATATATGTGGTGAAATTGAAAGCGACGAACAGAGATATAAGGGATAAAGTTGGTGTTTTACAAGAAGTAAATCGTTACTTAATTTTAAAAAAAAAACGATAACATAAGTAGAAACTACGATTAAAGAGCGGAGGAGTACGGGATTCGATAAGGGTAGCCAGAACCGGGGTAGATCTCAGAGCATTAAGGAGCAAGCAAAGACATCTATTTTGAATGCGATTTCATTTTGAAGGGAGATACTTGAAGGAATTACCATAAATAAAGCAACAATAATCCCTTCTAACACTCGAAGCAAGAAAAATAAAACGAAACGAGGAAGAATAAGGTTTTGGGGGATGGGAAGAATAATGAACGTGTTTCAGGGGGCAAACCGGAACTAAGGAAAGAATTGAAAATATTTAACAATATCTGAAGAGCAAAATCAGAAAGATTTTTAAGAACAGAGAACATGATTCCATCTAAGACCGGAAAGGAATTAAAGGAATCGATTAAAAATGAATGGAGTTTTGCAACTAACTAGGGGAAATATTCAGACAAATGTTTTAATGCTTGAATTGTTGTGCCACAGGTTAAAAAGGTAAATATTGTCTATTTGCCTATCTTGGAACTGGCGAGCATATATTTTACGTAAAGTTTTTCAACATCGGATTATTGTTCTTTTAAAAATTTTTATTTTAAGCTTTTTCTTTCATATGTTTATAGTTACAATTATTTGAAGAAAATGTTATACATATTTAGCAACATCCGAAAACGGGATTTCGTTGTATTCGATATATTTTTTTTTTTTTCCATCACGATCTGGCCAAAGTGGCCATTTAGCGAATTTTTTGACCCTGAACTGACGTGAAGGGAAAAGCACCCACCAGCACTCACCCACAATCTGTAATCCTACAAAAGGTCTAAGGGTTTATGACGCCTTAATCTACGTATATTACCGATGGTATTCAGCAATTGTACAGCCAGGTTATTTGGGTGACCTTTCAGTCTGGACGCGTGTCTCTGAGCACAATGTTTAATAACGTCATTTACGTACGGAATGCACAAGTCTTTGTGCAGAGCATCATTGGTTACATACCATGGTGCATTTGTTAGGGTCCTTAAGAGTTTATTCTGGATTGTTTGAATTACTTTTATATTTGTTGCCTTAGCATAGCCCCAAAGCTGCAGCCCGTACGTCCATATTGGTCTGATGACAGTGGTGTACAGCAAGCGCTTATTTTCCATTGACAACACGGTATTTCTACCTATAAGCCAGTTCATTGTCCTAACTCGAATGTTAATTTCCTTTTTCTTCTTATCAATATGTTGCCTCCAGGTTAGTCGCCTGTCCAAATGCATACCCAAATATTTCACACTGGTTTGAATTGGTATAGTTGTATTACAGATTTTAACGGATGGAACCGTAACTTTTCTATTGGTAAAGTGGACATTAACCGATTTTTCTTCATTTATCTTTATTTTCCATTTTCTGAACCAATCTTCCGCTTTGTGTAATGCATTCTGTAGATTACCACTGGCATATGATTTTAAAAAGGAATAACTTCGTTATTTATTTGAAGTAAAGTTGGTTTCAAGCATCGATTTAATGATCAACGGTTGCGCAAGTTGGCTCGGTAGAGTTTTTTTTTTTTAAGAATAAGTTGTGGGTCTCATAGAGCAAATATGCCCGTGTGTGAGTGTCCAACACTCTTATCAACGTTTATTATAATAGATATATAGTACACAAATTACAACTACTTAACTTATTTCGTAACTAACAATAATAATAAACTTAGCATTATGCATATTAAAGTAATAGCATATATATATATATATATGTATGCCAATAAAACAACAATGCCGCGTAGTACGTATCTGAGCACCAATATATGCAGACAGTTTAATATTTAGAATCAAAATAAAGCATGATCAGTGAGAGTCTAAAATCCAGAAACCAACGAAACCGTAAACAGAAAAGAACTATCAAATAGTAACGAGATAAAGAACGAGACTTGATCTTCAGTCTTTGCACCATTCCTTCAACCATTTTTACACCTCCTTTTTCCACACACTAATTTTTTTCCCCTCTAGTATATAATCAGGGATTGTACTTATTTAAATTAATCAAAACTGAGTCATCAGTGTCATCAAATCGTAGATTTACCCCCCGGGGATAGATATAATATGTATTATACTTCGGTTTCTTTTTTAACGGAATTATTTTTCCCTTGAAGGTTAATTCGATATTATTGACATTAAAAATTCCAGTAATCTATAATAGAAATAGTACATCTTGAGGGACATTTCATCATTTTCCTTTCACACATAATTGATCTAAAGTCGATTTATTTCCAGTGGGGAGTATAAATTTCAAACACTTCTTCTGTATTTTAGAGTGCTACTCGCTGTCTTACTGAGAGCTATTAAAATGTCGTTAGACAGCGATGGAATGTAACAAAGTGCCCATTTAAAAGTGACATCTAATCGAATTTTTAAAATTGCCTATTCGTTTACTCAGACTTTTACGTATTTTGATTCTTACCGTAGGTTTTAATTATATATATATATATATATATTTTTTTTTTGTACCATGAACGTTATCGATCCGAAGCGCTTTTTTCCACGGTATAGACGAAGGAAAAGGATGAAAAAAAAGTAGGACAATAAGGTTACAACGAAAGTCGCAAATGTAAAAAATTATACGCAATTTTTATTTTTATTATTATCATTATTTTTTGAAAATGGAAAAAAGAAAATAATAAAAAAGTTGTTAACGTAAAAAAGAGAAAAAGGTAATTGAAATGTCAACGGAACGGGTGCGTGTCACCTACATTTACGTTAACATAGCGCGGCACATATTATTTAAAATGAATAATAATTTTCTAGCGTTTTCGCGAAGAAATGAATTAAAATTTTTATGATTGATGACCGAACGAATGCAAATAGTAATGGTCAGTGCAGTATTTTTCTGAAAAAAAAGTCTGCAATAGTGCCTTCAAATTTTTGTTGTCATTCGTCCTATATTTCGCTTGCCCTATTTTTGCTTAAAAATAATTTAATTTTTTATTCGAAATTCAATTAATTTTTTTCTTTCAATATTTATTTTCTGTGTTGATTTATTTTGTTTATTTTCAATATTAAAAAGTAAACGGAAATATCATTGTTTTGTTTGTTTTTTTTATCTGCCGTAATATTTGAAAGATCAGGGTTAATTTGCGTTTGAAAAATGAACGAATAAAATTCATTTTTTTCTTTTCTTTGATTTTAAAATAACACACATATATATCAAATTGTATTCAAAAAATTCAGCTCTCGACGCCGACAGAATTCGTTCAGGAATATAAAAACATTTACCTCCACAAGCCCTCACCTTCCTTCTAATAATTTAAAATCAAATATGGCCCCAAGGGTACCCTTGGAAGAAGCTCGTATAGTCCTATTTTTAAGTGCGGCAAAGACCCCATACTTACTATAAACTATACGCCGATTTCTTTGATTTCGGTATTGGCTAAATCAATGGAAAAACTGATCAACAGAAAGCTTAATTGGGTCTTAGAAACTTGTGAAAAGCTCTCCTTACGCTTTAGTCTGGCGACCAGAGAAAAGATTAACGCATTTATCCAACTTGCATAATGAAGTGTGAGCAGCATTCGCCAACAAAGAACATACTCAATATGAGATCGGGTGTGGCGTTTAGGGCTACTTCAGAAGATCGTTAAGAACAATATTACTGAAATAAGAACTGATAATGGGCTGGTTGTACCATCCTTCTCAGTGCAAAATGATGATGGTTGAACTTTACTTTTCCGTCAATATTTCATTTACAGCCCGCAATAGTTCAAATATTTTCTGCTTCCATAGATATAACTTTGTCTGCCTTCCAATATTCGAACACTCTTAAACTATTACATTTTTTATAATCAGCATGCACCTTGTAAAATCCTGTCCACGTTTTATTTCCAGAGAGCTTTCTCACAGAAACAATTTCAGCTCGTAATATTGCACTCAAGTATGCAGAAATACCAGGTTTACGCTCTAACGAAGGGATCGTCTCTTGGAGGACAGTTTGAAGTACCAATATAATATTGTGTTCTTTATAGTGTCCATCTTTAACTTTGGCAGCCTTTTGCAGTTTTCTTTTCCAAGTCTTCAGTCAAGTTCTTCTCTATTTTAGCAATTGAACTGGCATGATGAGTGACAACTCAAGACATAAAATACAACTACCGCAAAACAAATTGGAAAATATATGGCTCAACCTTTCCACCAGTTACCAGCTTCGAAGCTAGTCAAATTTCAGACACCAAAAATCTCGTCCAATCGTTCACAAATATTATCGTAAATCACGCAAACTCCATGACTCCTAAAATTTCGCATTTACGTAAAAACACTGTCCCATGGTAGACCTCAGATTGCTCCGCCGCTATACGTAATAGAAGAAAAGCACTGAAAAAATTAAAAGCCGCTCCATCTTTGGAAAATCATGTAAATTACCAAAAACTTCGCACTAAAGCACGATACACATTAAAACAGGCCAAACGAATTTCATGGCAGAAATTCGTACAAACTATAAATTGTTTCACCTCTACCACTACAGTCTGGAAAAAAATTCGAGCGCTTGATAGGAAAAATTTTTCACCAATTCCCACTAGTATCAAATTGGATAACTATATCATCACAGACTTAAACGAAATAGCTTCATCGTTCGCGAAATTTATAGCTTTTCAATCCAGCAACTCGAATTTCTCATTAGAAGCACTTAATCACAAAAGAAATCTCGCTTCCGTAAAACTCGATTTCCATTCTGGCAATAAAGAACCTTATAACTGTCTTATTACGCTCGAAGAATTACAACGAGGTATCAAACAATTGAAACCAACTGCAATCGGACCGGACAGCATTCATGCTTATATGCTTCAAAATGCCCCTGAGTCAGCTATTCTCATCTTACTATCAATTTTTAATCATATCTGGACAACGAACACGTTCCCTGACTCATGGAAAACTGCCGAAATCATTCCGATCCCAAAACCAAATAAAAATCCAATGTTATTAGACAGCTACAGACCTATTTCGCTTACTAGTGTTCTGTGTAAACTCCTGGAATGGATCATAAACGCACGACTGCAATGGCTCATCGAATCTAACAACTTCCTGGCCGAATCACAATGCGGATTTCGAGCGAGCAAATCAAGGATCGACCAACTGCTTTTTCTCAAATAGTCCATTCAAACATCATTTATTCGTAATAATCATCTACTGGCAGTATTCTTTGACATATCCAAAGCCTTTGACAATACTTGGAAAGAAAAAAAGTCTAAAAACTCTTCATGGCTGGGGAGTTCGCGGTCACCTAGCATACTTCGTCGAAAATTTCTTATCGAGTCGCAAATTCCGTATCCGACTAGGCTCAATTAAATCAACTCCCCATGAGCTGCAGAACGGTGTCCCTCAGGGCTCCGTTCTCAGTCCTATCCTCTTCAACATAGCCATAAACGACATTCCGGAACAAATACACCCGTCTGTCCAATGCTCCTTATTTGCAGACGACCTAGCTATATTCATCTACTGTTCGGACCTGTCCCTCGGAACATCAATACTACAGGAAACAATCGACAGATTACAAGCTTGGTCAGTCCACAACGGCTTCAATTTCTCCAACACGAAAACTACCGCTATTCATTTCTGCAGAGTTCGCCGCTGTAGTCATGAAATTTCAGTCCAACTAAACAACGTAACCATTCCATCATCAGATACCGTAAAATGCTTAGGAATCATTTTGAATGAAAAATGGAAACCGTACATCAACCGACTAAAAACAGGCTGCACCAAAAAACTAAATTTAATTCGTAAACTGGCTAGCACATTGTATAGTTCAGATCATTCCTCCTTATTGAGAATCTACCAAGCACTGATTAAATCGAGGCTCAACAATGGCGCTGTAATCTATTCTTCGGCTAATCAAAATATCATCAACTCGCTCAATACAATACATCATACTGCTGCGAGACTCGCTATTTTCCCTACTTCTCCATCTGTTAGCATTCTCTTTGTGAAGCTGGTATTCCTCCTCTCAATATTTACAGAGACCGGAGCACTATTTTAAACACGTGAATTCGTCTTAAGTCGTCGGTCAACCTTTCTTCGCTGAACTCGCTTCGATCATCACCTCATACATCGCGGCTCACTCTCTATAAGCAAGTCACTGGAATCTTAGATTCGATGCAATTCACTTTACCGCCGACATATCAACTAACCATCATAGCACCAATACCTCCATGGGTAAACCTGCATCTCGTTATACATCTTCAGCTCCAGCAATTCTTAAAAAGAGAAACATGTTAGCGCATTTTATGTTCCGCATATCAATGCATGATCAGCAAATATGACAGTTGCAAAATAGTTTTTACTGGCGGCTCCAAAACACCTCAAGGAACAGGTTGTGGAATAGCATCTGACAAAAAAAAATTATTCTCCGCTACTTTCTGCAGGCACTATTCACTATTCTTTCGGCGGAACTATTTGCTATAAAACTTGCGATAGAAAATGTAATAATTTCCGATCCTCACTCCTCCACCTCATATGTACAGACACTCATTAAAAGCGATCACATCAATTCAAAAATACAACTCTCCTCACTGACACCGAATAGCAAAGGAAATTATTCGCATTTTTTGTAGTACACGTGTCCGTGTTTCGTTCGCATGGATCCCATCACACACGTTGGGATCCAGGGGAATTCATACGCAGATACTGCGGCAAAAGAAGGCTCATTGTTCTTTCCGGCACCGAACATCGAAATTCCCTCAATGGATCTGAAGGCTTATATAGTGCAAAAATCACTGCAAACATGGCAAAAACTGTGGACCAACATCCCAAACACGAACAAGCTGTGCTCAATTCCAGATACTACTCGACCAGGGGAAACCTCATTATTTAGCAATCGAAGGAATGAAATCGTGGTCACGAGACTCCGCCTAAGTCACTCCAAAATCACTAATAGTCACCTCCTGTCCAGACAACCTATTCCATTGTATTCCAATTGCAATTTTCCTGTCACAATCCAACATTTACTCGTCAGCTGTCCCACCTATAATTCATACCGAGCACAAATTCTCCAGTCGTCCAACCTTTCCGAAATCCTGTCTGATCGCCACGACAAAATTGAACGCCTCCTAAGTTTTCTTAAGACCACTAACGTATTCCACTCCATCTAACTCTTATCTTATCCGTGCCTCTGGCCTAGGCGGCAGTACACGGCACGCTAATCAAAGAAGAAGAAGAAGAAGAAGAGAAAGGTTAGTGGATAGCATTGTAAATTGAAGAGGTGCAAAGTTAATCTTTATCAAAAGCGGAAGAAACTTCAACGAAACGGGTTAGAGTGAACATTTATTTCTCAAGTTCAGATTTATATACATACATCAGAAAGGAAGAAGCTAATACAATCTAAAGAACCAATACAGTGACGGAAACTAAACATATTATTAGAAAGATTATTATTATTTTCTAGCCATGAAACTGAGTGTGTTGGTTTAATGTAAATTTAAATAATTTTCTGAGACAATTTTGGCAAGCGAAATGTAGCGGAACGACGATGAATCTTTTGTTGGCATGGGAACTATAACGGAGGAATTCAATGATTTAAGGACTGATCCAGAAAAGAGAATTTTAAGAGTACTTAAAATTATTTTTTAGACAGATTTTTTATGATTGAGAAACAAATACTATGCCTGAGGAAGAATTACATTTATCAAAAAGAGAGTGTTCAGCACTAGTAAAAGAGAAAACAAAAAATGCAGGGGAAAAACCAGAGTTGTTCCATTAAGCTCTTCTGAAGAAACATATGAAGGAGCAGCTGAGTCGAGGAGAGAAATTAACTTATATGTTAGGCGATCATAAACTTAGGGGCAGCTGGACAATGCATTCATACTAGCCATCTTCCAAATATAAAAATAAAGACATTGATCTAGAAAAGAAGGAACAGAATTTTGCTCACGATTTTTCTTTACGGGATCCGAGAATGAATTCTGCCTTAACATTGATTTGCTTGTGGCAGATGAAGTTAGATAAAGAAGAATTAGCGCGAAACGCTCTGGAAGTAGAAAGACTGTTTTAGCAGGTGGAGCTACTGTCACAGTTCCACCATGAGGCAGAAGCAAGACTTGCTTAAATCGCCGGCGGAGGATTATTGAATGTATAAGAAGATATAGAAAGTGCAGTCGAAATCAAATGGGTAAACTTCTGGTATCGAGGAATAAGATCTCACTGACGATTAAAAAGTCAATTGAGGAATCAAGAATTGGACGGAAGTTGGATCAGATTAGCTGCTACTATATGTATATCGTGGGAAGATGTAAAATGTCATCAGAAAAGAATAAAGAGGAAGAATTTAAATGGAAAACGGTAAAACCGATACAGTGCAAATATTTAAAAGAGTAGGACTGAAGGTGAAAAAAAGGTTTTTTATAGCGTAAAGAAATGGATAAGTGTATAGAACGATTCATCGCGAGATTAATAATAAGCAGGGTAAACTAAACTGAAATGTTAATTGCTGTCATTTTATCTTCTACAAAGTCGCTGGATGAACACCATCGAAGGCAGAACAGACATCAATGAAAGAAAGGTGTAATGCTTTTTGAGAAAAAAATGTGTGTGTGCGCGTAAGAAACGGGAAAGTAAAATAGAAAATTTTTTCGAAATAACAAGAACAAGCAAGAATTAAAAAGCAACTAGCCAATTATTTCAAAAGAATTAAATCAATCATTAAAGGCAAAAAAAATAAATTTTAAAGGACATTTCCGACTACAAGTACTCGATGCTTCGGATCTGATTTATATTTCGAAGTACCTGGACCGATGGAAATCACATTTATCGATAACATTGCAGTCCAGAATGGAAGTTGCGATGGAAACGACAAAACTGGAAAAGTAGTATTTCAGACTTCTCCTAAGGAGCAGTTTACGCAGCAAGGTGGTAAAATCTCCGTATGAAGAAAAATACGAACAGTGCTTTCCTTCCCCACTAATTATTCCTGCTATTTGTTCCTTTGTAGATAAAATTTCTGATCGGATCAAAATATAACCGACTTTTTTCCTTACCTTTTGTTTCTGGGTAAAGGTCCTTGGTTGACGAGCTCCAAAAAAAAAACAAAAAAAAACAAAAAAAAAACAAAAAAAAAACAATTTAATTATCGTTCTGTTTACTTCCAGCAATACCGAAATTTCATATATAAGAGCCATACAATAGTAACGCGTTGAAATATAAATGAAGGGCACTATATAATATTGTTTCAGCTAATCTACATCGTGCTCGAAGTGTTTAATTCTTTTAGATATGTTTATGCTACTCCAGCTGGTGTCCTATCAATAGTTAGAACAAGAGGTATTTAAATCCTTCCACCGTTATCGAAGGTTTGCAACTGCAGTTGAACAAAAGAGTTATCTATTGTGTCAACAGTTATTATTATGCATTATTATAGAATGTCCTAATACAAAAAGAGTCTATAACTGATAATAATCGTAAGTTAAGAGATTAAACTAGACATAGGGTGAAGGTCGGGCTAATATATATATATAAAACTCGGCCACTTTGGCCTCGCAAGGGGCTCTGCCCCTTGACTCCTTTTGCTTACACTTTTATCCCTTTCTCTTCTATACTTTGTATAAAATGGTCAAAATTGACAACGCTATTCTTACCGGCATCGACATAAAAAAAGAAAATACAATTAACATAATCACAAAAATTCTATCCTAACATTTAACTTTCGTTACATAAAATTGGGACATTTTTTCTAATGGGAGCCGGCCTAAGAATTACGTTATAATTAATATATGTTTGTGTGTACATATATACATACATATATATACATACATATATATACATACATATATATACATATATATATATATATATATATATATATATATATATATATATATTCAAATATTTATCTGCTGAATGTTCTTATATGCAAAATGTTTGATTTTTTTCCATTAATCGTTAATTAATCATGCGCGAAGCTTTTAAATTCAAAATAGAAAGATTTAGAAAATATTTTTTGCATAGATATTTTCTGTTACCGCATCATTGATCGAAAATCACATCGACAGAAGGAGGTGGGGTTTTGTGATTTCCGATTCCTGCACTCCCTAGACGGACATAAACAATTCTTTCAGAGATTTCGAATAGAACTGATATTGAAGATATCGGATGATGGAATTTGGCATATTGAGGATTTTTGTTCTAAGATGATGGACCACCGTGTAAACGTGTTCGAAGCGTTAAATCAAATCGGTATATACATATATTAATGGTTGACGTGGTGTCTACCAAAAGTAATTGTGTTTTCGATGTTAATATATAGCACGAAAAGTGATTAAGATCAAGATAGTAAGCTATAGTTTTTTTATTTTATTTGTTCTTTAAAAATGATATTTGCTAATAATTTGTTACATCGATGAATCCTGTAAGCTCGCGTGTGCTATACATACTCCGCTGATAATTTGATATGCGCGCTAGTATTATTAGTAATAATTCCGTTCTAAGGCGAATAAATTTGAATAGCCAAGCCGACTAGAAATACGGCTGGTTACCGATTTGTCTACGCGCTGTGTACGATAATAGGATTCTGATTGTTTGCGGTTTCCATCATTTCAAAGTCATTCATCCTTTTAAATGGCGCACCGTTCGGTCATCGTTACTGATGTAAAAAAGACCGTATTACACAGAAATGGAAATACGTTCTGGCACATCTGCCTGCATGCAACTTCGTCCGTTTCCGAAAAACACAACGAATAGCTCTTGAAGTTCAGTTCGCTTCGTCATCTGCAACAGATTATTACCATGCACACCTCTAATAGTATCGCGGCGACCGGTCTGTGAAGAATAAAAGAAAAAATCGATAAAAACAAAATGTATGAAGAAAACGACAAATAAAGCCATAAAACGGAGAAAGAAAAAAGTCTGAAGAACATCAGGAAAAGTAAGGGAATAGCGACTGAAAGGCAGGTGATACGAGCCAACTAAGATAATTACATACACGGACCGAACAGGAAACACGATTTTACCTTATTCCTGTTACATATTCCGTTTCCTCATTTGCGCGGACAACAGCAGAAAGCGGGGAAATAAAAAAATCGAATTAATATTTGACATTGCCCGCCGCTCCAGACCTAATTAAGCAACATCTAATTAGTTCGCTGCAACCGCAACATTCTCTAGTTTAATTAGTCTGCATCGCTAAGGTTACACTTTCAGGTGTTGCGAAAGCTCCCTTCCCGTACTTATTTACAATCATTCCGATTGCAAGATTCCACAGCACGCGTCACCGCGCTGCTGACATTATTCTGTCATCCGCTAAGATGCACTGTTTCTTGTCTTGAACTATTTCTTTGCAGTCTAAGCGTTAACCCTAGAAAGTACGCTGAAAGTTTCCAGTGTTATCTCCCCGAATATAAGAACTATATTGTACATCTGGATTACAATGGTTTCTGTTAGTTTGTCCCTGTATAAGCGAAGAGTTAGGTTATCAAATTCAAAAAAATTTTACATTCAAGAACAGCTAAGCTTATAGTCGGACGTTGATATTATATTGTACGTTATATTTATACAATAAACGATAATAAATGTTTGGGCACCCACAATACAGTCATTGGCCTCGTGGGGGACCCTTTACATTTATTTAAAAAAAACAAAAAAAAAACCTATGGAATATTATTATCGTACTATTTTGAGTAAACCAAACGATGTACGTGTCTGTCCATGGATAATTTTAAAGCATAGTCTGGCGTAATTTAATGTTTCAGATGCATGTTGCGGTGTCGATAGAAGAATACTTATTTCTCCATTAAATGTTATCAAGCAGCACAATGAATTAATCCTTTAATGATGAAAGATTCTTTCAGTAATTGTTAATACTTATGTATATATTATATATTTATATACATATACAGTGAAACTTCTATTAACGGACACTTCTAAATAGTGGACATTTCGTAGTAGCGGATAATTTTAAAATCCCTGGCATTTTCCTATAAGACGCAATATAAAAATATTTTCCAATAACGGACATTCCCAATTACGGACGCGGACACTTTAATAAGTATGACTTTATAAATTCAATTTCGTCAAAAAAGGTTCAATTAGTGCCCCAGATTATTCTTTAATAGACGAGCGATTGCATGTAGAAGATCCATGTACCGACATAAATGGATTAGCTGCTCAATTCATGCAACAACAAAATCCATCCGATGCATGATGAAGTAGACTGTGATGACAATGATGCTTTTATGATGACGGTGGAGACACAACTACTGAAGTTAACGGTGAAACTTTAAATAATGCCTCGACACTCACGTTAGTTGTTAATGGAAAACTAAAAAAATCGTATTTCATATTCATAAAGCTGATGCTGAAGGTTTAAAAATGATTTCCGAACTGCGAGTGCATGTCAAATCGCGCATTTTAAATTTTTTTTTTTTTTTTTTTATAGATATCTTGCTATTTTACACCTAGTCTTATCAACTATTTGGTAATCTATGGAATAAGTTAAAATGACATGAATAAGCAACCCAACCAGTGAAGGGTGCTAAAATTACCTTATATATGTGTATACAAAATGCATACACACATATTTTTGCATTCTCATGGACACATACACACCATCACACACGCACACGCACATACACCCTCACAAATCAGCACACACACATATTATTTATACATCTTTAATTTATAAGAGATCTTGAGGTCGTTTCCTATTCAGCCCACGTCCCTCGCCTGGGTTGCTCAGCAGTTCTTTTGCTGTACTATTAGGATGTTCTTTCAATCTGGCAGCATATCGTCGGGCAGCAGTTTCTATTTCATCTTTTAACTCCAAGATCTTCATGGATCGTGATGTTGGTTATGTACCATGGAGCAGAGATGATCGTGCGTAGTATCTTATTCTGCACTCTTTGCATAATTGAGATGTTGCTGTTTTTGGCACAGCCCCATAATTGGCAGCCGTATTGTCTGACTCTGGTTTAAGAATTTGCTTATAAAGAAGCAACTTGTTTTCAAGAGATACTATTGATCTCTTACCCAACAGCCAGTACAGTTGCCGCAGCTTCATGTTCAACTCATTTCGCTATAATGTGCTTCCTCCAAGTCAAGCGTTTGTCGAGGTGAATACCACAAGATACTTTACATTTTCTTTCTGAGGGATCTCCACACCATTCATCATTATATTTCCGTCTTCTTCTGTTAGTGAAAACTACTCGAGATGATTTACCTTCATTAATCTTTATTTTCCATAATTTGCACCAAGATGTTACTTTATTGACTGCTGTCTGCAGATTTTTACGCGCAACTTTTGGACATTTATTTGAACACAAGATCGCTGTGTCATCAGCGAAAGTTGCTATATCAACGTGCAATGTAATAGGAATATCCGCTGTGTAGATAAGGTAGAGAAGCGGTTCAAGTACACTCCCCTGAGGAACTCCTGTTCGAACCGGATATATACTTGATTCGTCATCACCATATTTAATGTAGAAATATCTTTCGTTTAAAAACGACCGGAATAATTCAGCCAGTTGATAGGGAAAATGACGTCGAAGTTTTTGCAATAGACCATCGTGCCAAACTCCATCGAATGCTTGGCTTACATCGAAAAATACGGTATCGCAAACCATTTTTCCATCCAGGGATTTTTCAATTTGATGAAAATGAAAGAAATAAAGTAAACTTATCCATTTTTTCATACAAAACTGAAATATGTTCGATACACGCTAGGATTTACACAGTATGTGTTAAAACAAAAAAATATTTTGAACATAATTATAGATTATCTTGCGTTCCTAAAAACAAAAAGTGATTTATACTCTATCGTCTAACTTGTTCATCAATTAATCCTAGAATACAAACATAAGTACTGTAGTAGTACTGTACATACATACATATATTTTTATATTATACGAGCATTTTTTTTTTATATTTTAGGCGCATGTATGTCTTAAGAAAATATGTACTGTATTTTTTTTTGTTAAATACGTTACAATACACAATAATGTAAATTTTAGTAAACTGTACATACATTATTATTTCCCATTAGCGGACACTTCTTAATAATTTGGTCCCGCGACTGTCCGTTGTTCAGAAGTTTTACTGTATATATATATATATATATATAATATCCGTATAATTTTTTAACAAAATCATCACTTCTAAATAATCACTCAAGCAATCGTTTTTATGCAATTACTTTTGAATGGTTATTGTTACATAATTACTTTTAAACATAGAAAAATGATTGGGACATTAAAACTTTCCTCAGAGCCTTAACTGTCGGCAAACAGCACACCAAATCTAATTTTCAGTTCGTACAAACTATCACTTACAATATCTTAGTTTTTATGGCTGCCTATTTTACAGTTCTTGTTCATCACCATAATGCCATACTTAGCTTCTGACGTTGGCTCGTTATGGGTACTTAGTGTCTGAATAATTATTTCGTTTACATTCAACGAATGCATCTTGTTTAACCAAGAATCATAAATGAGTCGTGTCTCACTAATCTCTTCTAACGGACAACATTGAAACATGATTGGACGATGTAACTATAAATCAGAAGAGGTCCCGTCGAACGGTAGTTTAATGAATTTCCGAACAAAATTAATTATTTTCATAAATGATTTATTTCGCCGAAAACAAATATACTCAAAGATATAGCAACAGCCGTGCTTAATTTATTGCTGAACCGCGAAGCACAAAAAAAGAAAATATTTCACGTAGACCTGACTCAGATACCGCCAGGCGTCGTATTTAAAAATTCGATATTAACGTAGATGCAAAAGTCAATAAATCGAATGGATGAATCGTTACGCTTTTCTTACACCTTGTGGTAACGATTTTTGCCACATGCTCCCATAAAAAATAGACATTTCTAACATCAGACACGAAGCGGAAGAAAAATTCAACTTCAACATCTAGGCAAAAACTACCTTTTACAATATATAATTTATAATCAAGTTACCAGCTTTTAGAAAGAGCAGGTTAACTTGTTTTTCTTTGTTTACGTTTTTCAAACATTATTACCGATAAATTAAATACGATTTTAATAATTCTCCATTTATTCAAAGTGAACCGGTCACCGAAGTGTATATCAATAAGTACCGGTGAGCACCGATATTGAATAGACGTTGAAATAAACGTTAAAAAAAAAAAAGGTCTCTACAGTAAAATTTTTATAAACATAACAAACGCTACTGACCTTTACACTATTGTCAACGTCATTCACCACGGAAACGTAGATTAAAGAAAGGTAATTTTAAATAATAGCCAGACATAAAAGTTTCAAAAAAATATCAGTGCCAATTACCGCAGATAAATATAGGTTCGAATACAGAAATAGCTCTATTCGCTAGCTCGTCACGGATGGAAATATTACGTATTTTAACATTTCCAAGTATAACTTCAGACCATTTAGACTGACTACGATGATACCACTAATCCAAGTAAAACCATCAGCAATATATTTTTTTTTTTTTCGTTTTTTTTTTTTTTTGAGGGCCGTGTACAGCTGCCGGGGCTATTACGACACTATGGCGGTAGGAACGCTAAATTACTCGAAACAAACAAGTTGTATAGAGAAACTGAATAGTGTCTGCGATATTCAAGGAGGAATTAGCTAGAGATGACTGCAGAGACACTATGCGGTGATTAGAGCGCTGAAGAGCAACGGAAGGGCACTCCATGAGAAGGTGTTTTATTGAAGGGGCAGGGGATAGGGAACAAAAGGGCATTCAAAAAGAGGCTCGCAGGTGCACAAAAAATGATCGTGCGTCAGTGAAGTGTGTCCGATGCGGAGCTTTGTCATTGCGACAAAGTGGGTTCTAGGAAGGTCGGAGGTGTAAGGGTCAATACTGTATTTTAACCATTTGATACTGTTTTTAATTTTTGTTGTAGTTTGAATTCGGTGTAATGGAACTCTAATTAAGATTTTATTGACAGTTAAAAATAATCATAATATCTCCCTTTAAGGTACATTTTACTGTAAACCGTTGAGGTGTAATGATCATATCGAGTATAATGTTTTTTGTTAGTTATTAATGTATTTTTATTGAATTTTAACATAAACCTTGAGGCTGGTATATTTTTTTAGAAACATTTATATTTTTTTTAACGGTCTCCCATGTGTATAAATTTCCTAATCCATCCATGAAAAAGATATCATTCGGTAAACATCACCTACGGCCAGACAAGATTTTTTTTCATCCTTGTTTCATCATTATTACCGATTACGTGTACTGTCGGATGATATAAAAGTACTGCCGGTAAGTCTTTGAACTGCTCCATATTCCAAAGAATACCAGTAACGAGAACATGGTCTTCGTGTCTTTTACTTTTTCTGACATATCTGACACAATTTCCCTGCCTTATAGGACTCTTCTACTAACACCAAAACCAAAAACCATTTGAGCAGTTCTTCTCCATTACACTGTATTTTGAAATACATCATTCGCACTGAAGTCACAAAAACAAATATTATTCCAGTTTAATCATTAAAGCCAGCTGTAAATGTCTCCGGTCAATAATTTCTCGTCATTCGAAAATTTTATCCGAGATTAGAATCAATGAATATTCACTTATCTCCCACCGTTAATATAATTCTGTTTGCACTGACCCCATACCTCTTCCTTACAAAAATAACTTCGTTCTTATTATAATAATCTACGCTTGGTAAGTTTTCGGAATCCCTACTTTGGACGATATAATATTACCTTAATGTGAAGTTTTGCAATCGGAAAGATTTCAATAGTCAACATTTCTGCTAATTTCACTTTCACTTCTCTTTACTTTAAAGTGCATTGTCATTTTATTTCGTATTTCCTCTACTTTGCCGCGATATTTGTTTTCTACTTGAACATTTTGAATCCTAGCGCTCTTTCCGTATTTTTGTTCGCTCCGTTCTATATATTCCCTTAGCTTCCTTATTTATATATGAAGGATTCTAAAAATGGTTATAAGAATTATTTGCACTCGTCTCTTCGATATCATACATGTTTTCATTACCACTGTCAGCATCTTTTCTATTTGTTGCTTGCCTTTTTTAATTAGGTTGGTTGAAAGCATACACCGAGATATAGAATTTTTTGAGCAACAATTTTCACTTAATTAAAGTGAGCCCCATACCCTTGATAAGGTATTATGGATTGTGAAATTAAGGTTCACAATGAACTAATCCCAACCGCATTAATGAGAGTAGCGGGGCCAGTTCCTTTTTCTCGCCCGTCCTTACTTTCCCAGATTTTTCAGGTATCTAATTATTTCAGGCTGGCTAAACCTGAGAGCGACTTGAATCCGAAACGAGACAACTCTCGAAACCGTGACCTCTGATACACCGATTTAAAAATATTTCTTTTTTTTGTCATTTGATTATACAATTTTCACGGTGTTTTCCGTTGGTGCTACTTGTTGCCTTTAAGTAGATTGACTGGTAACATATCGCGACCCATTCGCAATGATTTATTTAAGCGATGGAAACTTGGATTTAAAAACTCTCCCTTGTCAGACCAATGCAATATAAATATTGCGCTACTTTCAGAAACTCGACAAGAAGGTTTATCATTCGTAGTTTACCTTTCGTTAGTTTCATCCGCAGTGACCGTTTAGTTGTTTTTGTCCATTTTCTAAAACCCACGACATTTATTCTCTTATTCCACCGAATCCTCTAATCCAAATCTTTAATTCCTAAAACAAAATCATTTGACCTCATCTCTGCTTACATTTCTCTTGACTATGATATATACGTAACTTTCCTTTTCGATTCTTCGTTAATTCCCTTTCTTTACCTTTTTTATGAGTGATAATTGCCATGCTCACTTTCCTCTTAGCCTTTAAATCCTCTTGCCCTTAACATCCTTCTAATCATAATTTTCTACTCGAAATACTAGTTCCGTTTGTCGATTTTATATCTTCTAACTATATGCTTCTGGCTTCTAGGAATTCCATTTCTTCTTGTCTCCTCTTAATTCTTCACATTTTCTTAAGTTTACTTTTACCTTTTCAGAATTCCTTTTATATTTAATATCCTCTTGAATGATACCATTTTTTCTGCTCTCAAAAATCTTTCCGGTTTTTCACTCCGGATGTTTTTAAATATTTTCAATTCCTTCCTTGGTTCCGGTTTTGCCCCTCCTTCCTGGAACACTTTTATTATTATTCCTATTACAAAATTTTACACTTGCTAAGCGATTTGTTTTGGTGGCTTGAGTGTAGTTTAGCAATATGTTCGCTTTTCGTCCAGGATGTGGTCCATGCGACTGTAACAGTACGTTTCTGCTGGATGTTGGTGTGCCAATTATCATTTTTAGTTGCTGCTTTCGTTAACATATCAGTTGCTTCCTTCCCACACACTTTGAGATTATGCTCTCGTTTAACACTTTACCTATTTGGTGTTTCTTACCGTTACTCTCTTTCAGTGTAGAACTGAATTATTTCCCATCCTTTTTATCCTGCTATAGGGGTTAATCATTTGATGGTTATCTCAGCCCTGTCGGCATGGTCCTACGTTCTTTAATATTTACGTTATCAAGTTTTCCCCTCTTCCCCTTAAAACTAGTCCCTTTTTCTTTACTAAAACGTTCTTTTGTACTCCTCGGAGCGTATTTCCTCGTTTAACGAACTGTTATCGGTAAAACGCTTTAATATAATCAGAAAATGCATGATAATCCAGTCGTTCATGTTAAACTATTTGCGTTATTTATGAATTTTTTTTGACAACCGCGTCTAATTTCACAGTCATATTATTATTCACTTGTATCTATTTTCTGAAAAAAAAAATTCAACCTGTTAAAAATTCTTCCAACCCTAATTGGGAAGATGGTCCGTGTATCTTTTACTCGTGTTCCATAAATCTTTTATCCGCTCTATCCGATATTCCCGTTGCTTTATTTACAGAAATTCCTCCAGGTCTCTCCTGTCGCAGTTGAGAGTACTATGTGAGCTGTCGCGTAAAGGAATAGTACTGTTAACATATTTGTTCAATGCCTGCCTTCATTTTAAGTACATACCGGAAAGCTTCAAGACAGCTCAAATAATTATGCCACAGAAATCTAATAAGCCAGAAGAGAAAGTGTAATCATATAGGCCTATCTCTCTGCTAGCTCTAATTTCGAAATTATTTGAAAAGCTATTCTTAAAGAGACTTCAACCATTTACAGATGCCGTAATATCAAATGAACAATTTAGTTCCCGACGTAAACACTCTACAATGCAACAAGTGCATCGAATATGGACAGTAATTAGCAATGCCTTAGAAGAAAAGAAATACTATCCGGTAGTATATTTAGACGTAGCCCAAGCTTTCGATCGAGTGTTGCACGAAGGGCTGATGTTCAAGCTTAGCACTTACTTGCCAGGTAATTACATCGAGCTGCTGTGGGGTCATACCTATCGGGTAAAAAGTTTCGTGTTTCTCACGAGGAGGTAAAATCAAACTTCTACAAGATACAGGCGGGCGTGCCTCAAGGTAGCGTACTCGGGCCTTTACTCTACCTTCTATTCACGTCCGATATACCAAAAATTAAAGGTACCATATTCGCCATGTACGTGGCTGATACTACGGCAATTTGTGCGGTCGGTAACATGAAAATTGAAGCGAACGTCATTTTGCAACGTGCACTAGATAAGACAGTCATACGGATGAAGAACTGCTAAATCAAACTTCACGAAACAAAATCAGTCCACGTTACGTATGGCTTGCGTCTAGTAGACATGCATCTTGGTATCTACATCAGCGGTAAGATTAATATCTGCATCAGCTAAATATTTAGGAATGCACCTAGATACAAGATTAACTTGGAAGACACATATTAAAACTAAGCGTGACCAGATTAACGTCAGAATTCGTCAACTGTACTGGTTACTAGGACGACATTCAAAGCTGAATTTATACGATAAGAGGCTCATTTATCTGGCCATCATTAAGCCCATTTGGACATATGGGGATATTCTGCACCATCCAACCGCGCCATCATTTAAAAGTCGCAGAATAAAATTATACAGCTGATAACTGCAGCGAGATGGTTTCAGCACAACGACCATTTACATCGGAACTTGCAGCTGAAGAAAGTGAACGACGTCATTCATGAATCTGCACTTATGCATGAACAATAGGTCCATGGAAATACAGAGGCGCAGCAGTTGCTGAATACTACAAAAACGTAGGCCTAAGCGTTTAAAGGCATCGTGTGATTTATTAATTTCATGATCATGGAACTTAAGTAATTTAATAGAGCGTACTAGCCGGCTATGTCTCTTCAACGAGTAATCTGTTTAAAAAAACACCTATCCTCATTACTTATTTACGATTATTTTTAAATAAGTAATATAATTTAATTGAAAAAAAAAAAAAACTTTTTCCCGCTCAAGTCGTTGGAATATTTGCGCAGTGAAGTTAAATAAGGCAGAGGAATTGTTTGTGAACTCGGTAGAGCTACTCTTCTGTCCCTTTTCTCCTAATGGCAATATCTCCCCCCCCTCCCCCCCCCCCCCAAAGTAAAATGAAATGCTAGCTATTCTGGATTTATTATGTAAATGTTTTACGATACGAAAAATAAAAAAACGAAAAAAAAAAAACGCGATTTTTTCATTTTAAGACTGTGAAAGTTAGGATTTAGAAAAGAAGAAAAATTTTACCGAAAAAGTCTTATTACCAGTTAGAAGACGGTATAGTTCGCTATGGTTGGACAATTTGTAATTGCACGCGTTGATTAATGAGGAGGCAGATGGTGCGTGGAAACCATAAAAAAAAGTAAGACAGAGAAGTGTGGATGAAAACATTAAAGTGGAGAGGAATCGCGAGAATGGCTAGTTGAAATAATTGTACGGCGAATTCTTACGGAGATGTAGAGCACTTTTTCGAAATACGCCCAGTTAATATGGACACGTTGTTAATACATGCAAGCAGGCTACAACTCGTACGCTACGCTTAATAATATAGAATAAAAAATACACACACACACATAGTTACAATATATACATACATACATATATATATATAAATGTATGTATATTTGTATATATATATATATATATAAATGTGAATTAAACGAGCTCCTCAGGCGCAAACACGGCCGGATTATTGCGTATGTAACGTTTTAAAGAGATACGTGTTCGGTATTCATCGTGATATTCGTATAGCAATGAAAAATGCGATTTCAGACAAACGGTAAACAGAAAGAAGTGTAAGAAAGAGTTATTAAGATAAGCGGCAGAATTAGGAAGACGAGCACGCATACAGAGACGGTTAAACAAGGAGAGGACGGCGATCGGGATGCAGAAATCGGACGGAGCGTGGAGACAATGAAGAAGGCAGTAATATATGGTACATGCAGATAAAACGGGCGAGCGAAAACGCGCGGAGGATAAAAAGAGAAATAAAGCGAACAAAGGCGTCGGGGCGAGCGGAGGTAGCTGAAAGGTAGTGCAGGTATTACGTATTGACACCATCGGGTATTGGTAACTTTGGTGAGTGCAGATGTGAAGACAACATGCGTTCCAATAAATCACTTAGCACCACGGAATCGATGCGGACCATCCGTATGTACAGGTACAGAATTTACCGGCTACTAAACTGAATTGCTGGTTCGAGCCCAACACTGGCTGAACATTGACCACGACAAAAGCAACATGCGACGACAACGAACGACGCGATAAAACAAAAGCAGAAAGAGATCGCGGTCGCACCCAGCGCTTCCAGACACCATCCTGTTGCAAAGGTAGCCGGACTGTGTTTTTCTAGGGCCACTGCTACTATTTTTCCGTCCTAACTTGTTGCTTGTTATTTCCCTGTACAACACTTAATATCCTCCACATCTATCCATTAGAGATGTGCTCGGATTAAAAAACGACGGAAAAATCACACTGCTACCAACGACGCTCCTATTATATAGAGTTATAAATAAGCGCGCAGATATTTTCTATACCTATCTGTTATCTTACTTAACAGCGCAATATAAACCGCTAGCAGAGCAAGAGCAAGAGCAAGAGGAAGCCGGCTGTAACACGGCCGCAGACTTAAACGTTATTTTCTATATTTACACAAGCAGGGCTACTCTTCAGCCAGCGCTCAGGTACTACTTGTTCGCTCTCATAATAATTTATTGTGAATACGTTAAGCGAGACGCGTAACCATATTATTCCTTACACCTTTCCATCCAACTCTTTTTTCTCTTCATTTTCCCTTTCCCAATCGGGACACTATCCTCGCCCCTACGAGAGATATTTAAAAAATTTACGCCCGTTCCGCGAACCGATCTTGAGCAGCGTCCGTTGCGATAAATGATGGCCAACTTATCGGATGCAAACGCGTGTCGTTCTATCGAACAGATACGAACGACGCATATTATACAGATATGTTGCAGCGCGACTCGTCCAGCAAAACCGTGCATCGGCACGCTCTGACTATTAGACACTTCTCGGTCCCTCTCTTTTTCTTTCTCTCTCTCTGTTTCTCTGTCGGACAGACAACACCGTTCGAAAGATCTTTCACCGTTGCGCTAATTAGATTGAAACCGATCGTTAAGTTATCCGACAACGTACTAGCGACCGTTGAAAAGTTTCATCGCGAACGAATCAAGAAAAATCATCGGTAAGTACATAGTTCGCGTATCTGGCGCCGAACTAGTTCAGACTAGGACTTTTCGAACGTTCTGCGCGGAGATTTCAATTTATATTTTACAATGACAGACACCGGCGAAGAAAAATGTTTTAAAGCGAAAACGTTTTAACAGCAGCCAGTTTTGTAAATAACATTATTAATAATTTTTCGACAATATGCGTGACATGTGCGTCTTGTGGTGCTGTTCAGAGTGACAGACTTCTGTTTTTCCTTTTACCTGTCTGCAGTTCATCTTTCACGTATTTCACGTTCTTTCTGTCCGGAAAAAAGGCTGCTTACATTTCGACTGCAAATTCAATGTAGTCGAACTGCGTAAGAAATTCTTACTGCAATTTTAATCGAAATGAAATGTTTTTTGAAAAATAAACAAACCTTTTAAAAGACTTTTACACGTTTTCAAGAACACTGAACGCTGATAATGATAAAAATGTTGGGCACATGCTCTGCCAGCACCGACTAGACTGACAACGATTCTATCAACTTGCTTATCGATACGGGTTTAAAATCATTTCATTTAATAATGCTTCGGTTACATCTTCACAGAAAATCACTAAAAACTTTACAATGCTATACTGAACCGCAATAACACTGTGTAGCATATGTAAAGCTAGTAATTACTTATTGTTGTAGTCCGCTCCCAAGATTTTTCGCATTACATTGTTCTAGCAAGGTTGTGACGTAACTGCGTGTGCAAATACCGTAGAATTACGCCAACATTAACAAGCTATTCTTACTTCGCACCCGATACATACACATTCCTGCATCAAAAACCTATTATGCTAAATACTCTTAATGTGTAGGCTACTCTATGCTTAATTACCTAGCAAATTCGCCTAAATGTACTTCTTAACAAAGGTAGATTATTTTAATGCTATTAACCGGCCACCGAAACAGTCCAACATCGTACTTAAAAGCGGCACTCATCTCTCTAGTACACGACGACCCATTCTCATTGATCTGAAAAGTTATTATTCTGCACAGACTATAAAACAATGATCGGATGAACGTGTAATATCTCTTAAACTTAAATCCCAGTTGTCAACCATTATGCAGTGAACACGTCTTACTGGTCATGTCACGGACCTCAGTCTGAGAATAGACACGTACACCCGACCTTGAAACAGTATGCGGCACGATGACGTAATACTACTGATCAGAGATTAACGCTTATAATAAAAAGAATTCAATAAATACTATTCGTGCACTTTTATTTATTTGAAGAGACTAGAGAAATATATTTTACTTCTTTACAACGCTGTCTACGGCAATCGCGATTTTTGACATTGTTAATATCGGGGTAATAACACTTTATCGATGCATAATCGCATCATCTTTTGTGAGGTCTTTCATCCATGAGGTTTGGCCTTTTTTATTCGCGCGGGACTCAGTGGCAGCATTTTGCATTTCTTAACGAGATATGTTATCCGAGCTTAATTTCCTCGTTTTGACAATTGCGTAATTTTAAATATCTCTTTATTCTGCTGAGAATTTCTCTATTTTTTATTTCCGGAATTCGTGAAATTGAAAAAAAAAAAAGCTAATGTCGATCAAGGTAAAGCTCAAAAGCCTTGCTACGTGTTTATCTGAAGTCTGATCCGTTGTATAGCATTTGCGTCCATGTAGTAGAATAGAGTAGAAGTAACACATTTTCAGAGTCGTGAGTCGTAATTCCAGATTGAGCATTTTAATAAGAATTTTTTTATTCCTATAAACGTTACTCTTGCTTATAATTCGACTGCTGACTTGTTTTTTTCGAACTTTTATCGAGAATTATGCCTTAATATATACGAACGACGTAACCCGTTTCAATTCTTTCTTATCTTCGGGAATGGGTTTTATCAAGAGAATTATCATCTCACCTTTCTTTTTGTATTTATCTGAAAGTCTAAATTCTTCGTTATAATGAATGATCCGTATCAATCTGACTGTTAGATCAAGTAGGATAATAAATTTCGAAATCGTGGCAAAATTGTAAAGAGCGTATTCATAAAGTTGAAAATTAATCTGACTTTTTCTTTAAATCTAGGCTTCGTACATATTGAAAAATAATTCCACGGCGGAAAACCCTGATGTAAATTTCGTATGCTACTTCCTAGAATTCCTCCAGATCGAATAGAACTTCTGTAGAATTAATATGGAATTCCTGTGGAATTGATATGGAATTTCTGTGGGATTGATATGGAATTTCTGTGGAATTGATATGGAATTTCTGTGGAATTGATATGGCATTTCTGTGAAATTTCTACACATTGTACACAAAACTTCCGATTTAATCTTCGGGTTAAATTCAACTGATTCTCATAGGTACTGGAGGTGAAAACTGTTAAGACATTAATTTAAAAAAAAAAAATGTTAACGGACGCAGAAAAGAATATTGAGCATAAATATATATATATATATATATTAGAATGGGGAGGAGCGGATTTAAAGTTAAATAGAGGGAACGGAGAATGTAGGTCATATAAATTCTGGTGATTCTGAATGTTTAGAGAGAAGAGATTTTTCAAATTAAATTCGCAGTGTGCCCTCCGAAGAGGTAGTCTCGCAATCATGCAATCAACCGGGGGTCGTCTCCGGAGAGAAAGAATTTTTAATGTGCGCCTTTGAAGGAGAATTCGAGTATTTTTCGATAGTTCTGATCGCGAATTAAAATGAAGAGAGAGGGACGAAGAAAAAGGTTACCTCGGAAAGGTTTGAGAAGAAAGCTGAAAACGATTAAGAGCGCAGTAACTGCAAGTGAACGGCATAGCGATAGTTTTCTGTAGAGAGATAATGCTGCAAATGGAGTGGGGAAGCAAGTAGCGCGGCACCTGGTTTTCTACTAATTAAAAGTCGTTGCGATCGAATGCGGAAAAAATAAGTCAGACAGAATATCGCATGACATCAGGTAGGATAGTTGACGGAAAGCTATCTATTTTTCAGCGGATTTTATTTAACCTTTATTCATTTTATTATATATCATCTTTCAATTCAACGTTGTTTTTTTCTTTTTTTAAAATTTAAACTCTATAATACGTTTCTAGTAAGTTTAATATCTCCTTGCATTATTTTTTTCGATATATCTTTTAATCCTTTGAAAAAGTCGCTTCATATAAGTAATATAGAAATTACATTGGCAAAAATATCTACATGTGCGTGATCAACGTCACAGATCACGGTTAAATAGCGAATAATAATAATAAATTTGCGCTTATTGCAATTTCTTATTAATTGCAAACGTTATCTATGCAAGAAAAATACATGTTTCGCGGAAACGATTAACTTTTGAGAGAAGTCAGTATATGGAAAAATTAGGTCATTTACAAAAAGTTTACGCGTCCGATCCGATATAGATGTCTGCCAGAGTTTGGCATTTTGTAATTAAAATTACCATTCCAAGATTACATATGGCTTCTATCAGGCTTAGTCGACTTTTAATAATTAATATTTAACGAAACCGATTATTAATATCATAATTAACAGTGATTATAATGAATAATTACGAAGCAGTAATTATCAGATTAATAGTATTCATCAAGATTTCGCGTATTGATGATGCATGATTACACAACAACACTTTAATATTGAAGTATCTGGATAAAGCCGTTTTAATCAATCTTTCAATGGCATATCGAAACGAAGTGAGCGTGGTAGGTTTATTTCATTTATTTATACGGTATTATTTTTTGTTTTTCGCGTAAACATATTATTATTCAATAATATACTCGCGCTATTGAAAGATTAAAACAATTATGCTCAGATATTTCCGGTTTTACGGAGTATTAATTATCGTAATTGTGCACTGCAATTATTAATTATGATTAATAAAGTCTTATTACTAGATAATGGCGATTATCCTTTTGTTTTTATACTTACACCAAAAACGAGTAATCGATTGCGCCCAACTCTGGTTGAGAGTAGAGATTACGTGTAATCTTGTAATCCTAATTTTAAATCCGAAATGCTAAACTCTGATATCGAACTTAAGTATGTCGAGCACATTATGAGGTCTGATATTAGGGCACATTACATATTACAGCTCTACCTGAGAATGATGAAAAATCCCTTAGTGTCCGAAATGTAATATCGTTTGCCACTAATTGTAAGCCATGAGGGACACGTGTGCATTCATCCTCTAATCAAGTTCGATGTCTTTGTTCGATATTTCCTCAAATCACGTAAGGTTGCCGATTTCTAATTTAAAAACCATAAATAAAAACTAGCTTTAATTTAATACGCGTAGAAAGTAACAACGCCATAATAACAACAATAATAATAATAATAACCCCTCAAGGGCTCACATCTTGTGAGTATGGGTATGGCGCACCCAAGGTACCTTAGCTGTTCCTCACCTTGTTTCACTAGTCTATAACTAGTCTCCGGGTGAGGTACCTTTCTCTTCATCTTTTCTGGTCTCCCTTGACCAACTCTTGGAATTTTTCTAACCCTAATGCTATTAGTGTATGCGAGAGCTAAGGGTTTTCCTTTCCCCCCGTTCACATTCTTCTTCTCTAAAAATCCTTAAGCCAAGTTATAACGCAACCCGTGAAGATGGCTGCTTGACACCTAAGGAAACAGAGGTGTCGCTAACGGAGCTTTTGGGATACCTTTCGCCTCCCTAGAGTACATAGGATTACCGTGGTATGGAGCACTGTCATGGCGGATTGTTGTTTTCTCCTATTTCTAGCTTGAAAAAATATGAATGAAGATAATAATTTAAATTTAAACAAAAATACTAGATATCGCCTTCGTGAAGATCAATATCCAAACAACAAAAATTCAAACAATATCAGAGAACCTGCAATAGATGTTTTACCAACAAATCAGCTGGTAACCACTAAAACGGGAAAACCTAAGCAACGCATGACATGGACCAAAGAAATGAATAATCACGTCATGTGGTGCTACTATTACATTATAGAAAGATATCCACCGAACAAAGATAGACAGATCAAAATAGAGTTATTATAAACAATAACCGTTTAATAGCTCTGGAAAAGAAACAATAAAAGAAAATGTATCAAAACAGTTAACTAAGCTAAAAGAAAAAGATGTATACAGGATGTAGTGGAATATCTTCCAGTACTTGGAAGCATATGTAAAAAAAATCTAAAAATGAATGGAACTGTAATGATTGCGGGAGAAACGATGGTTCTTCAGATGCATCCGAAAATTCAATGCAAGGAAATGTTGCAAATCTCTGTGAAAAAATGGCTGACTTACAAACCTCAATTAGCGAGATGCATCGCGCGTTTGTAATTAACGAAACAAAATTGACTGAAGCCTTAAGTACAATCATATCACTTCGTGATGAAAATAGGGCGCTCAAGGAACAAAATCTGGAGCTGGATAAGCGATTTGAAGCAGCATACCAGAAAATATAATGTTATAATCAGTAATATTGCAATAGCCTCCAAAGAAAATCTCTATGACATAGTTTCTAAATAATAATAATAATATGAATTTTCTTCTTTTTTTTTTCTTATTTATATAGTACCATAAATGCACATAATTATGTGAATAGTGGTTTTTAAAAATTCAGATATGCCAATGTTTGAAATAAACGGAATATGAAATACTTCTTAAAATTCAAATAAAATATTCCCTGAAAATAGAGTAAAGCAAAAATTAAATAAGTGCATATAAGTCAGTGGTTTACCGTAAAGTCGTTTTTTAAACTGAAATAATTTGTAATAGAAATCATACGTAAAATATAACAAGGCGGATAAAAATATTAAATAAAAAATAAAAAAAAAAAGAAATTAAATATAATAAAAAAAGGGAATAATACTAGGAAAAAGTATGTATTGTTTAGATTTACACACACACATAAACACACATATAAACATACATACACATACACCCCCCATATATATGTATATATATATATGTATACATGTAACTATTAATGATAGTTATACACACATCTGATGCAAAATTAATAGGGACTTTTGCTAACAGAAGGCAGGAAGATACTATTAGAAATTTTAAATTTGTCGTTACAAAACGATGTTTTACCACCTTCTTGGAAAGAGCATTTTGTATGCCCTACAATAAAAGAAAATGAACTACTGGATTGTCATCACTCACATAGACTAATATCCGTAATTTTTGTGTGTCGGGAAGACACTAGAAACGATAGTAAAAAAAAAAAAGGATTTCGTGGTGGATTTGTAAAAGAAATAAACATCCAAAAATACAGTACGAATTTAGGAAAGGTTCAGGAACCAGGGAGGTGCTGACCAAACTCGTAATAGATATTTCCAAAAGGTTACCATGAAAAAATTGGTATGCAATAGCTATATAGATATTAAATCAGCTTACGACAATGTAGATTTATTTAATGAGTGTCACGATGGATACATAATTACTATAAATTGCTCGATATAATGATAATTTATATGATACGGTGTTGCCCGGTAAAATATTACCGCGGAGAAGTATTTTGTTCACAATATGTACTCATAAGTTAAGACGGATGCAGAGTGAACATGTTAATCTGGTACAATATGTTGATGATCTAGTGATGCATCAGTACCATTAGATCATGAAATTAAAAAGTCTTAAAAAGCAGTATTAGATACGCAAATAATACTAAATGAATTACGATTTAAACTGAATGTAACGAAAACGCAAGGACTAGTTTTTACCAGGATTAGTAAGCTCAGCTTTAATAACGATAAATAATATGTCTATATAATTTAATCCTTCGTGTAAATATTTAGGGGTAGTATTCGATGAAAAAATGAACTGGTCGGAGAAAATTAGATATATATTGCAGAAATGAGAGAAGGACACAAATATACTTTGTGTAACAGCGGGTATAAAGTGGAGGGTCCACCGCAGTACAATATATGTATATATATATATACATAGAGCTTTAATAAGGTCACATATAGATTATATATCTCCTTTTGTTAGTCTTAGCAGAAGTAAACTTTGGAAAATTCAAACGGTACAAAGTAAGGCGTTGAGAGTGTGCTTGGGAGCGGGGAATTCTGCTTTAACACATTGCGTATTAGCAGAAACAGCGAAGCCCTCTATAGTATTTTGAATGAGGTACATTTCAGATAAATTCTTTATAAAAATTAGAGAGCAGAGGTATCATCCGATCACGAAAAGAGCACACGGCATTAGCAGTTTTACACAGCATAGATATTGAAGACTTGTTATCAGTTATAGGGAATTGGAGCTGTTAAATATATTGCGTAATCCAGCACCTCGAGTGTATAGCATGGAATGGCACCCTCGAAGGTCGATTTAAAAGAAACATTCAGATATTAGATAACGGAAGTAATAGTGCTCAGTTGAACGAAAAGGTATACGAAAACCACTGGAATTACGAGTTAGTTTTTACCGATGGATTAGTAGATAGGGAAGTAGGACGCTATACTTCAGCTTTTTATCACTCAGGAAAAATGTGTCTGGTCAATTCGTCATTTATACAGATAAAACAATTCTAATAGTCTCAGATTCGTTGGCGGTATTGATCAAATTAGGGACCTTGAATCCTAAGAGGGTGTGTAATACCGAGGTTAAAATTAGGAAGTTAGTGTATTTTAGTGTGGCAGTGTATAGGACATGAGTGTGGGAAGGGAGGAATTTCATTAAGCTCCTATTACTGAAGCGACATACATTACCCCTGATAATGATGGAAATTGTTGATCAGTTGACTTCATTTGAATATACATGCTTATATAAATTTATTAAGGCTGAGAAAAGAGAAATTTAAGGTAATTACGGGGAAAAAGCTAAATGGGAAGAGCTGGGCCAAAAAGAAAAAACGACAAAAAAAAGAATGAGATTAAAAGAAAAATACGTACTTACACACACACACACACTAATTTGAATACTTCAGTACTTAAATACATAGGCGTGTGTAATTAGTAATATAAATAAAAATAAAAGTAGGTGAATTTACATCCAAGTCATGCGGTTTAGATGACAAGTATGACATAAGAATTTTTTGGCGATTCTTGTAATTATTTAATTTTAATAATACCGGTAAAGAATTAAAGATCAAAACGTACCATGTTTACAGTTTAATTTCAGATATGATATTTTTTAATAATCGGCAAAACTGCTTTTTCATCTTCAGTCGTCCTAACTAATTCCCTGAGCGATCGAAATGTTAAATTTTGTTCTATTCCTTAAAATAAACATAAGTAATTGTAATTCGTACAACTTAGTTAAATATAATAGATTATTGTCGATATCAATATTGCCATTTCTATAAAATAACCTGATAGCATTTTTTTGCAGTTGCTTCAATTGTTTTAGGTGGCATTTCGCGGTTTTGACCCAATGAATAATTCCTTAAATGTGTTTTATTTAAAAATCTTCTTACGTAGTATAACGTATAATTTAACTGTCTAACGTTAGCTGCAAGATAAATGGAATGTTTATCCCGAAACAATTTACAATTCAGCTGAACAGCAAGATATTTTATGAAATCCCTATCCCACAAAATTTTGAAATCGTTCCACTTGAACAGAGGGTTTAACATTTAGCCAGTCAGTTTGTAAAAGATCCGGTAGAGTAGACTGTTTTCACGAATTTACCATTAAATATTTATTAAATATATGTATATAAAAACACGTTTTACAGAAAATTATAAAATGGAAACGAACATAAATATTTTTCCATTTTTTTTTTTTTGTTTAAGTATATATATTTCTTAATATTTACACATTTTGTCGTCGAGTTAGACGCTGGTCGACGAGTTTTCTTACATCTAAAGATTTCTACACTGTATATATATACTATACAATCCTATCGCCGCGCAAATATTTTATTACAAACTTATCTTATTTTTGCTTATTTATAACTTAACTATAACTAATCTATTATTTATTTTATTTCTTTATTTTATTTTATTTATTTATTTCGTTTCGCCCCTTTTACTTTCCCTTTTTTTCCACTTTTGTTTGTCACTATTTCCGTACCCTTTTCTCTTATTTAATGCTTATTATTATTCATATATTTTCCTCTTTCTGCAATCATTCCCCTTTATTTTCTTTTTTTTCAACCAAATTTTTTCCTTTTCTATTATTTCTTTAGGCATTTTATTTAACAACTGAGTTATTATAACGTATTTGTCTGTTTGCTTCCCCACCGTTGTTTTAGCTAACGGCAGTTTTACTTCCAAATTGCATAAATCATTAACATGGACTAGAAATAGAAGTGAACCGAATAATATACTTCCCTGAGGTAATCCGTAATGTTGCTTTACTTAATTACTTTTTATGTTATTAATATCGGTATAATACAATCTGTTTGTTAAATATGTTTTAAGCCAGTTATAAACGTTTCCATGGAAGCCGTAATTAAGTCATTTTCGTTAAATGATTAACCACGTCGAAAGTAGATTAGAAGCAATAAACGAAATGTGATCGAAGAGTACATCATCCGTTCAACATTCGGGAAGAAAACCATACTAATTTTTGCTAAAAAATTTCCGGGTGATAAATAGCTAAAAAAAAAAAATAATAATAGGAAGAAGAAAAAGAAGAAAGCAGTCATCATCGATACCATTTATCATATGCAAAGTAGTTAAAGAAAAACAGTGTGTTTCTCCTTTAGCTCGAGAAATTACTTCCTCAACTTACAAAAGTCGGAGAAAGGCGAAGTTAATAATAATAATAATAATAATAATAATAATAATAATAATAAATAATAAATATATACGAAATTTCAAATTTCGTTAATAAAGTAATAACCGTATTTGAGTTTTTGCTACTTCTAACGTATGCTATTATTTCGTTTACCTTAAAAAAAAAAAAGGAATACACATAGAGAATTGGAACGCGACTCCAGTATTTTACAGAAATTCACGAATATAAGTTTCTAGATAGCTCACCGGCAAGATTTATTGCTGGTTCAGCGATAATTAGAACATCTAACGCGTCATTCGGACTGATACTTAAGAGTTCAACTAGGTTAACCACGCATACCTACAGATAGATACATGTATGCGAAGAACCTTTTACTCGTGTGTTGACCCACTTTTACTTCATCTTTCTGAAGTAATTTTTTCACCTACAGCAAGAGGAAAAATCACGAATATCAGTGTGCACTTTGACACTTTTAAATCCGATACTGATTTTTTTCCTTTTTCTTTCTCTTCAAAATCACGTTCATTTTACCGAGATATTTGACGCCAGCGTACAGAATTAAACGAAACCCGCTGCCGTAAGATGATCGGCTGTAAAGCAGCGCTACTTTACGAATAAAAGAGATTTTCATATTTACTGAGAACATTCATGACCTGGCTAAATTTTTCAGTCTAGTATGACGAATGTGTTCGATCGAACCTACCTGGAAAAATGTTTATTTTGAAAATTTTAAAACGTTCGAGATCCATCCGAGCGATTTTAATCGGGGTAGTTTTTGGTTCAGACGATACCGTAACAGAATAACTCTAGTAAACAGATGAGACTTCCTACAGGCAATTCGCCGCACCGTACAAAGTGGATATTATCGTAAATACAGGAGTTTATAATAAGTGTATACTCGGTGTGGTATTTTATTCATGCATCGACTTCGGTTCTACCGCTATTATTTCAGTGTAGGAAAAAATCGTAATCACATATCATCCGGTATGTTCGAACGGATTTTGACTAATCCGTGACTGCGTTAGGCGCGAAATAGGCCCAAAGATTCCACACTAGCCAAGACGTGATTTCAGATAATTATGTAATAACACGAGATATGCTGGAAAAATTACTCCTCAACACAAAAGAAATATATAGATGGGGACTAATATAACATGTCACATACTTTTCGATCAGATAAATAACGGGGCGACATATATATTGCGAGAATTACGAAGGATCAAATAAACAGAAAAATACGTAAGTATCGACAAATTGCTAGTACTTTTATTAATATTCACCTAAATGAATCGGCAAATTAAAAATTAAACTGTAATTTCGCTGATCAGAATTATTCAGTATCATTAGCAGAGCAATCATTCAAGTCCGCCGATTACAAAGAGCGAGAATTAAAATCAAGCGAGTGAATAGTAGCGACAAATATTTACTAATTACGTTTGATGATAGGATTCGAAATATGGTGCTGGGGAAAAATGGAGAGAATATCATAGACGGAAACAGTACGGAATAAACAAGTATTAGATAGAGTTAAGGAAAAAAGAAGTCTATTAAGAAAACTAAAAGAAAGAAGATTTAAATGGATTGGACATATATACAGAAATTTTAATGAATACCTAACACAAATAAACTATGGAAGGGAAAAAACCAAGAGAAAGACCAAGATAAAAATATATAAAACAAATAAAGAAAGACGTGAAGATAGATGCGGAGATATGAAGAAAATGGCTTTATCCAGGAAACATGGATATTCACCAATCTCTATCCATATATGGATTGAGGAACTAAGAAGAAGAAGAAGAAGATGTGTTTTCCAACGAAAATCATCAACCGGATTTGTTGAAAGTTATTCGTTTTATCACTTGAGCAGAAGTTTTAGATATAATTCGCGCATATTTTACATTCCTGTCGTCCGCCTTTTATTAAAATATTACGCGTGCAAAAAAAAAAAAAGAAAAAAAAATGTCAGAAGAGGGGCCCAGGTAATTTTAAGGCGGAAATACTTTAAACTCAGTTAAATAAATAAAAACAAAGATGTAACGGTAATTATAACTGAAATGTCGATTATTATGCGTGATTGATCACGGTAATTTATACAAAAATCTGCCGGCTAGTTACTACATTGTTTGATTTTCTCAATCATTCCCTGAAGCTCTATTGAGATCGCTTTTTGTTATCCTTTACAGTGCAGGCTGAATAATAGCACCGATTCGTACCTTCCCATAATTAGAATATAGATCCTTTTTCTGCTTGCACGTACCGATGAAATTGCTAACGTTCACACCATAGGCATTTCGCAATATTTACTCTTATAACGTGCGCAATTCAATCTGAAATATAATTCCTGACAGTCTTGACGTAAGACAACATCAAGTTTATTACATGCCCCTGCGTAGCTATTTCATTTCTGTTTCTTCCTTATTATTATTATTATCATTTTTTTTTGTTTTTTTTTTCAGTTTAAACGTTAGGTGAAATTTTGACAATTTTCTTTTTATTATACCTACACGGCCTAGTTTTATTAGCCAAAGTTAGATACTTAATGGTAAATGAGATAAGCATTTCTGCTCGCGATTAGTTAATAAGGAACACTTACGTGAAATGAAAATAAAGCGATAAATAATGTAAAAAAAAAAAATAAATAAATAAACAAGTTAAGTTTTTAATTTTAACTTTATTACAATCTTCAAATGGAGAACATTTTTTTAAAATAATATTCGATTATTCGTACGAAGGTAGAGTTATAGTATGTAACGTAGCCGAAATTTCAAGATCATTCAAACGAGTTTGGGCCGTGATTGATCGCAAGCACGGTTACAACACATAATTTAAATTGCCGATATTTCAAGATCGTTCAAACGAGTTTAATAAGCCGTAATTATTATTTTTTTTTTTTTTCGGTTAAATTTCGGAAAACTTTTTTCACCGGCAGCATTCGAGTTAGCCGCAAAATAATAATTATTTTACCGAACTTCAGCCGGGGTGTCTATTTGCGCTGAGCGAACCCCTTCTACCGGGATTCTTACATCCGATGACGAAAAATGAACAATTTTCCAAAACGCAGTATTAGTAGTTTATCCGTTTTTCCCCTTTACAATAAGAGTGAAAAATAATTATCATCATCATAAAGGTGTAGCATCTCCCATTCAGAAGGTTGCACACGACGAACACCATGCATACATATATGTCGACATCTGGCTGATTAACTGGAGAAAATCATTAATTTCCATGTTTGTGTTGGTTAATTCCATTCTTTTCCTTCTTCTGAGTGCTCTTCCTTGAATTTTACCCTGTGCTGCCAAATTGAATATCTTCTCGAACTTTATGAGCAATAAATTTAGTAGTTTCTTCTTCTTATATTGTCCATTAGTTGTTTGTTTTTTTTTTTTTGAAAAACAATACATGTAACGAAAAAAGCTGTATTTCATTTTTTTCATTTTTCCAAAGTCACCTTACAAATCCTAAAAATTAACTCTCCATACTAAACAAGGGGCTTTGTATACTTTACACTTTAGTTTTACCGCTTCACTAAGACTTCTCGTCTCCGTACCTGTGTAAAGGTTTTTTTTTTCAATGTAATATTCTGTAGTACTTGAAGAAAACTGCCTGCCGAAGTAAGAGACTAATTCGTTGTTTTTTTTCCAAATATTAAAGCTTTCCGCGATGATTTTATACAAGATAGCACAAAAAATTCGAGACTTGCGCTGCTCAACTTACGGTTTTGTTTTCTTCAGTTTTTGACAATTTTTCTGCATTCGATTGTTTCCCATTACTTTCAGAGTATCTGTTGCCGACGATTCTGCCTAGTTTTGTTTTGATATCCACCGGCCAGCATCTCCACTACAGACTTTGCTCGCTCGTAGTCGTCTATGCATTCTACCGTGACCGGCCTAGCTTTCAATTTAGTCGCGTGCTCGCCGCATCTTGCAGACCAGTTTTCTTTCGGTCCGCGTTAAAATGTTTATTTCAGAACACGTTCGCGTTTTGTATGTAGATGATACAGGAGGTAACGCGCAGACGTTGAGATTGTGCATAATTTGTTCTCTTCACAGGAAAATAGGTCGATTTTTTTATCTCTCTCATCGTCAACCAATTAGGAAAGAGTCAGTTATATTTTTGATAGGTGGCAATTAGTGAAAGGGGATTAATGCGCGGCGGCTAATAAAAGGATAGGATATAAGAAACGCTATAGGAGCATTTCAGTAAACTACAGTACAGGTTAGAGCATTCCAGACAAAAAGGTAAACACTTAATGAACGATCGTTTCAGACAACTGCATCATTTTAATTAGAGAGGACAACCACGAAGGGAATAGAATATGACCGAAACACAGGCGAATAATGGAGGCAACAAGAAAACCGCGAAGTGAAACGAATAAAATGGGTTCAGATAGAAGAAGCCATTTATTAGACAAAAAAAAAGAATGCAAAAAAGGTCTGACCAAAATCAGAAATGAAAAATTTACAGGGAAAATGGGATGTTTCTTAAGAATGGAAGTAGGGCAAAGCGAAAACCGGAGCGCCAAACAATTAGGGCTGCACTGCCATGGGTGTTCGAGAATGACTAGAAACCGACATGAAATATCAGTGTGAGTGAAAAGGAAGAAGAAATATTGATACATGGAAGTGGCAAACGAATGATCAGGAGGGCGGGGATAAATTAAAAGACGCTCTTGAAATGATCAAATAATCGGCAATTGCAAACCGTGGTTGATTTTCAGGAATTTGTCTATTATTTCGATATATTTTGAGCTGTAATTTTTTAATTTTTCTTTTCTGAGTATAGTTTCTAACGGAAGAAATGAAGAATTTCGCTGAAGCGATAACTTGTTTTGAGCCATATTTGCATCGCTGTCAACCGATATACATTCATACTTCAGCTGTGCGATTAATTTAGTACCGCCTTTACTGAGAATTAAATGCCTCCTCTCGTTATCTACGTATAGACCGTTCAAAGTTCCACGTTGTATTCTTTTGCTTGCTGTATTTCATCAACAGAGCCGCTTGTATCAAACCCTGACCTAAACTTTGTTTGCTTGTTCCGTTGACCGAATTAAATTAGTCTATTGCGCTATTCTACGAGTATATTATATGGTTTACGTGTTTATTTTTGCGCTAGTGCACTGGTTTATGAATTTTCCCCGTATCTGCTTATCGGTCTCGCTTCCGTCCGCGTTCGAAGAACCTCCTAGCGGAATCTATTAAACGTATTCTACTTAGAATTTACGCACCTACATCTTTTATGTTTTATCATTTCCGGTACTTCAAGAATTGTTGCAATACTTCAGTAAATAATTTACAATTTCGTCCATTATTTCGTCTATGCACCTTTTTCATAATTACTCTCTTTATGTTTTCTATTTCTTCTTTCTTCTTCTTCTTCTTCTTCTTCTTCTTCTTCTTCTTCTTCTTGGTGTCATACTCTTCGAAGAGCGTTGGCGATCACATATGTCAGCATAAAAAACTTCTATTTCTGGCATCTTGCATGAGTCTTTCTAATGACCATGTTCTCGTCCATACCTTGATGTTATCTCGGCTTCTCTGTTCGTCTACTTTTCCCTGAAGGATTAGTTGCAGGAGTTGATATTTCTCTCCTTTGATTATATGACCGAAATATTTTATTTTCCTATGTACGATGGATTTTATTAGCATTCTTTCTGTTTTGGCCACCATGAGAACTTTTTGATTCAATGTGCCAGTTATCCATGATATTTTCAACATCCTTCTGTGGATTATCCACATTTCTACAGCTTCTAATCGATTTATCTGTCTTTTATTTAGTGTTGTTGCCTCAATTCCACATAGTAAGATTGGGTAAATATAACATTGCGCAATGTTTTGACGTATATCTAGACGCAAGAATCTATCGTAAAGGAGATTTCTCATGCTGGTGAAGACACTCCGAGCATAACTGCATTTCATTTTTATTTCTGTATCTTGGTCCAGGTTCTCAGTAATGTAACGGCCTAAGTATTTGAATTTTTCAACTCGTTCAATCTCCTCATTGTTTACCATAACAGAGACTTGATTGAAGTTATTATCCTTGCTGACTACCATCCACTTCGTTTTCTTCACGTTTATATTCAAATTGTATGACTTTCCAACTGCGTTGAGTTCATTGAGAAGATTTTGAAGATCTCTTCCATTCTCTAGCAGTATCCTCTGCGTAGCGAGAATGTTGTTGATAATTCTTCCGTTAATCCGAACGCCCAAGGGTAGGTCCGAGATAGCTAATTTGAAAACCTGCTCAGCATACAAATTGAATAGTAAGGGTAAAAGGATACATCCTTGTCGTACTGCACATTGGACTTCAAAGTCAATGTTTTCCTCGTTCCCTAGAATGAGCTCGACTGTCTGCTTCCAATATAGATTCTTAATTATCCATAAATCATATTTATCAATTCCAGTAGCTTGAAGAGTATCCATTAATTTGTGATGTTGGACGTTACCAAATATGCTTTCTCATAGTCAAGAAAACAAATAAATGGGTCTTTATTCATTTCCCTACATTTTTGAAGTAATATATCAACTGCCAGTAGGGCTTCTCTTGTTCCAAAACTTGTACGAAAACCAAATTAGGTTTCACTTAAAACGTACTCACATTTAGCTCGGATTCTATGGTGAATAATCCTCAAGATTTTTTGGTTTTTAAATAAAATTTGACAATATTTTCATTCGTCAGTTTTGCTTTGTCGTTTTTGATTTTTTGCCAAGTACAGAGTTTTTTTAGTTGCTCAGCTTGCTTTGGGGCTCGCCGATTTATTTTTATACCGGACACGGAGGGCGTTTGCCACATCAGGTTGCCAATTACTACCTTTTTTTGTGCTCCATGTGGAAGTAGCCTAATCAGCTCTACTAGTCAAGCAAGCTGGAACGGATGCTATTCAACTATTACTGCTATTATTTCAAATTGTCTAGTTTAGGTTACTTTGCCTTTTTTCACGTGTTAGCTGTGCTTCTATTATTATTTTGCTCGTTTGATGATAACTTTTCAATTTTTTATTACAGAAGCGAAGCCGGTTAATCTGGGTTCTTCGCACCTGCGGCACTTGCCACCTCTCGGAGTGTTTGCTTCACCGTTTAACAGTGGCTATAACGTAGGTGGGGGTAAGTGGTACTGTCTTGTATTACTCTCTTCAAATTCGAACCGCTGATACCTGTCGTCACCTTATTAGTAAAAATGAAACAAAAGTTGAATACTGTAATCTACGTATTAAGTACATGTTCTGCTTTCGCTGATTTTTTCTTTCTTTTCTCCTTTTAATGTTCACTTTAATGAAGCGTTGTATTTGTGTAAACGCAAGGAATTTTTCTGGTTTATAACTATATTAAGTACATTGATACATTAATCAAATTAACATTACTGGCTTATTAGGAACTGCAGGTCACATAATTCAGATTTAATTAAAAGAGCGCTATACTTACAAACATACATATATATATATATATATATATATATTAATGGAGATATAAATTCTAATTTACGAGGATCGTGCGGACCGGAATTTATATCGAACTAAAATTCGAATTAAGCAACGATCTCGCAATTTCCACTTTGCGAAATTCAACTTGCATCGATGTGGAATTTTCAGGGCACATCGATTGGCTTATATTTCGTATTTCAGTACCCACCGTCCTTTGTTAAGTATAACTTCCCTTGTAAATGATGTAAATACTGTACTCGTTTTTTGAGAACTACTGTCTATACAATAAATATTCGAAACTCGTTTAACTATTACGGGCAACAATCGATTGATTGTAGTTACAGGCCGGAAATTTTTTTTTTCACAGACTAGATTCGATTGACGCCGAATGGCAGACGGAATATGGACGAAGGAAGTATTGAACTGGCGACCATACACTGGAAGGCGAAAACGAGGAAGACCCCCAAGAAGATGGACAGATGACATAATAAGACAGGCAGGTCATACATGGTTACGAGAGGCTCAGGACAGGCAACGGTGGAAAAATTTGGGACAGGCCTACGCCAAATATTGGTGTCAGAAGGATTAAAGAAGAAAAAGAAGAAGAATGGCAATGTCATTCTTAGCCCGACTCCCACTACTTTTTCTGTCATAAAAATTTTTCCCAAAATATGACATTTAATAAAGAATTTTGTTTTCTCGCGCAGTAGGAAATAATGACGTTGTTAATTTTCCTCGTTCTACACAAAGTATAGAAGTGATAAAGCTGGGTGTCCGGGGGAGTCTCCAAGCGGGTCAAGAAGCGCAGGTCTTTTTTAGGGACGAAGGGCCGAGTTATATATATATACATATACACATTTATATATATACACCTATATATATATATTTATTTATTTATTTATTTATTTAATTAATTCTGTCTTTCGGACCACAAAAGGTACCTAAGCTTCCGTAACTACCAATATATTTTCTTTGAAAACTGTTTTTCAAAAACATCGTTTTCAATTGAAAACGTCATTTTTCTTTTATTAGAAAAAAATCTTAGCAATTGTAGAACACAGCATTTAACCTTTGTTACAAAGTAACGAAGCATATCATGGCACAAAAAATGCAGTGCATCTTGGGCCGACGTAGTCATTAATATAGACACTAAACTCAGTTCTTTCGGTCGCGCTAAGCCCCCTTGGTCATCAACCGTTTTTCTTCTAGAATTCTTTTAGCAAAATCGTTTACGATTGGTAATGTCATTCTTCCCCGGCTTTTATTATGATCAATTACAGAAATACTGTACAATTAAAAGTAACAGGGCATAATTGTGGGCGCAAAAAATATTGTTTACCCCGGGCTAAGAGAAAGACGTAGTCATTAATGTATGTATGTGTACGTAGATAATATTTAAACTGATAAAATAGCAGAACAAAAAGTACAGAACTAATAATGTCGAAAATTTTATGCGGCCGGAAAAACTTATTTTTTTTCTCCTTGCAGGATCTTAGTACTGTAGCAAGTGTCACCGTGGAGAACTAGCATGGAGATAACTGACTTTTCCCGCTGCGTACTAGAGTGAAGAAATGCGAAATTAAATTTTTTCAAAACCCGCGGTTCGAAAACCGTGTAAGTGATTTAAAATTACCGCCTAAATAATAGTGAAATATAAAACAGCATCTGAGCACGTTATAAGAATAATTAAAAATAAGAATATGGCTAAGGTTAAACGACGGTAGGACTAGCAGAATAGGAGCTGCAGTACACGCTTTCGATTTTTTGCCAATTCCTCGAACATTAAAGCTGTTTTATTATTATATTTTTAAGTTGCGTTTTCCGTCTAAATTGTATTAACAAACACCCCTTTTTTCAACTTATGTACAAAGCACGTTGTTCACTATACTCCGGTGACTTTATTTGATAGTATTTGTTTTTTTTTCGTTTTTTCTTTTTTCCTAGTAGATATTAATACAACGCATGACCGTAATATGCTCTATGATCTGTTTCTGTTTACCTTGTATAAATAGTCTGATTATCGTTATAGTTAATCAAAGTTGTCGGGGTCTGATTCAACCGAGTCATAAGATAAAGCAACTATGTTGATACGTAGGCATTCTGACAGTGGAACGGGGCTGTGGTAAGGAGATACTTTTAAAGACATATAATCACGCCACACAGAAGTATGCTCAATTCTCGGACTGTTTAGGACCAAAAAAAATTATCGAAAAAATATATTACGAAAGGAGTTTTCATAACATAAGTGCTTTACTTGTTATGTGTTTTACGCCAAATCAAGAGAGTACTTGTGGAATAAATAGTCCAAAGTGAATATCTCTTTTGAGAAGGCATAATGAACATTATGCAGTTAAGCTTTTTTCATAGTTTACCAAGGGTCTGACCGAAAAAGAATATTTTCTTCCTCCATCTGATATTACTTACCGCAGGTAATATTTCAGATATTAGATGTACATACCCGCGGAATCGACGTGGGAATGTGTCTGCATTCTGTGGCACCTCCGGCTTGGAAGGCAAGCTTAACTACTATGTCACCACACTACCTAGCGATATGGAAAGAGCTTATATTGTTATGTACATTGCCGATTGTAACAGCGCCGTTTTGGTTATTGAGGAATTCTTACAGCTTAACGACATCTTCCTTCTTGTTTAAAATTTAAAAAATATTTATTAAACGGAGACAAGTACCTCGGGGGAAAATAACAGACAACCCCGTTAAATCGAGAAAAAAACAATAATCTGTAAATATCTCCCCCTCTGTCTATCTATCTATCTATCTATCTATATATTTATATATATATATATATATACACATATATATATATATATATATAAACTCGGCCATTTTGGCCTTGCAAGGGACTGTGCTCTTTGACCTTCCTTGCTTACATTTATATCTTTTTTTCTTCTATACTTTCCATAAAATGATCAATATTTACAACGTAATTCTAAATCGGTCCATATGAATATATAAGTTATGCGCGAACAAACGTAAAAAAAAAAAAAAAAAAAAAAAAACGAAACGAACGTGAAACGTCCTTTTGTTAACCGACTTCAAAAAAGGAGGAGGTATTCAATTCGACTGTATTTTTTTTTTTTTTTTTTTATGTGTGTTACCACAGAACTTTCTTCTAGATGAACCGATTTTGATGATTCTTCTTTTATTTGAAAGGTGTTGTTTGTCATGTGGTCCCATTTAAATTTGATCAAGGTCTGACCGATAGTTTTTGAGTTATCCTTAATAATGCGGGAGATTGAAGCTTTTTGGATGCTTTTCATTCATGATTGTTTTCACCGTCGGATTAGATTTTTGACTTAAAATACTATAAATTTGCCAAATTACCATGGAAATGTAGCTTTTGGTGTTTTTACCGTGGAAATAAATGTTTTAATTTAATTGAATAAAAATGCACTAAAAAGTAAAAAATAAAATGCTTTTTTACAAAAAATAAATACCGATACTTGAAGGTTTATTATAAAAATTTAAAAATGCACTAAAAAGTAAAAAAATAATTACTCCCGATAAAATATATATATCAGAGTGATATAACACTTAAGTGGTGATAACGTAATTCTTATACAACATCAATTTTTTGGAGTTGGCATCAAATTCATATTAAAAGAATAATTAAAAACTGCATTAAATGTTGATTAAATTGTTCCTAACATGAATTTAATTCCAACTCCAAAAAGTTAATGTTGTATAAGAATTACGATATCACCTTAAGTTATATCACTCTGATATATACATATATTTTATCGGGAGTAATTATTTTTTACTTTTTAGTGCATTTTTAAATTTTTATAATAAACCTTGAAGTCGGTATTTATTTTTTGTAAAAAAGCATTTTATTTTTTGAAAGTCGGTAATAAAGCTACATTTCCATGATAATTTTGCGAATTGATAGCATTTTATGTCAACCGCCTTTGTTATACTAATACAAAAAATAATAAGAAAAAAAAAATTATACAAAGCGATTATGTTTTTTTTACGTTTTTTGACGAATACTCAATTTATGTTCACCGATTTTCATAATTACCCACATCATGGTATCTAAGTTGAATGGGATTCTTTCTACTGGACAAAGAATCAGTAAAATCGGTCTATATATGTAGATATGAGTTATGCGCGAACAAACATAGAAAAAAAACAAAACATACGCAATAAACGTATAAAATAACCATGAAAGTCAGTAAAAATTAAAATATTACAAACGTTAAATAAAATTGGGACATTTTTTTTAATAGGGTCCGGCCTAAGAATTACGTTGTAATTAAATAGTATGCGTTAAATGTTGCATCGCTACTACGAGTAATATTTGAATCGAAATAATTTACGAATGGATATCAAACGAATTCTTCGATTCGACTAAATCACGATCAGGAAAGACTATGAAGCGATGCTGCGAGGAGGCTATTTTTTAATTAACAGAGAGAGAGAGAAAAAGAAATGAGTTTCAAAAAGAATCGAAGGGTGGTTTAAATCTTTTCGGAATCTAGATAGTTTCACCAGTTGCGGTAGAATTCCAGGAATTCAGAAGAAACCAAATGCTCTCTGATGCAGTTGTTACGGTTTTCCGTTCAAGCTGTGTGCGTGCGACGGCACTTTTTCAAGCTACGGATTAATCCCGATGACGTTGTTTATGTATCGTGGAATTAAGACGAGTTTACCGTAACCAGCCCGCTATAAATTTCTTACACTACGTCGCGATCAGAATGTGATGCCGAAACACTGCCCTGCCCTCTATATGTAAAAAAACTCAATCTACCTGTTCTTTTTTTGTTTTTTCTATACATCGTGCTTTGACCGATTGATTTTTCCTCACAAACCGGCAATCATTGGTTTTTGTATTTTTCGCTCGGAAAGAGTGTGCACCGTGCTAATGTGCATATTCGGATAATTTTCTTCAGGTAAGTTTTTATCAGCTTTGACCGGGAATTGAACAATTGCTAATTCAGCCGATTTTTGCCTACTTCACTATGCTACTATTTCCCATTTAGATTGACTGCGATAGCTAATATAATCTAAATCCAGCGGGACAAGAGCAGCGATACAAATGAAGATAAAAATGACATCATTACTCAGACAAACAGAATACAGTGCATGTATATGTAGGTGGGGTTACGGTGTTTCGCAAGATATTATAACTCGATTACCTTTTTTTTTTGTAGTCTTTTATTTAACTGCTTTGTCATTCTGTCTGTCTGTCTGGGGGAATCTTACGAACGATTTTTCACCTATATCCCGATGAATTAAAAAAGTGTTCTTTTGCAGAAAAATTCTTGTTATAGATAACAATACAATATTATGCAACATCCGGGTTTCCAACTTCAAAATTAGAGACTCTCTCGGAGCGCCGAACTGAGGGGAATTTTGGAAACGATTTTTCACCTACTTCCCGATGAATTAAAAAAGTGTCCTTTTACAGAAATATTTGTTATAGATGACAGTACAATATTATGCAACATCCGGGTTTCCAGCTTTAAAATTAGACCCTCGCGGAGCCCGAAAGCTCGAAATTTTGGGAATTTTTTTTTTTTTTTCCGGGCATGGCATATATCATTGGAAAGATTGTTATTTGTTGAGAACAAACCGGTATTTTATTTGTTTAATGAAACTTTCGAAGTTTACGAAAAGTTCAAAAAAGCGCAACATCTAATATGTCCTCTTTACGGGCCGAATCTTATAGCTAAAAATTTTAAACAAGCTTGAAAATATGCACGTGCACGTATATTTCTTTGGTTTGGAACATCTAGGTTGACAACTTTAAAATTAGCCTCTCGGGGCTTCGAAAGCTCGAACTTTTGGAAAAAATTAGTTTTTTTTCCCCGGGCATATGGTATACTGTTGGAAAGAGCGCTATTTGTCGGGAGCAAACTCCGATTTCATTTTCTTAACGAAACGTTGGAAGTTTACTAAAAGTTTAAAAAAGCACAAAAAATGACGTGTAGCCCCCGCTTGTGGCTCGGCTTTATAGTTTAAAATTCCTGACAAAGTTAAAAAAATGCGCATCTTTGCGTATTTCTTTACTTCGGGAACATTAAAACCGGACCCTTGGGTCGCCGAAAGCTCAAAAGCATCAAAAAAAAATATTTTTTTTCCGGTCATGTGATGTATCAATGGAAAGATCGCTCAAACATTGTGTTTCATGTGCTAAGGATTCCGTATGTATTGTATGAAAAACAAAATATAATTGAAAGAATGTGATCCATTATTTAATAATAAAATGTAACACAAATTTCTGTAAATGTCCTATAATCAAGATATTGAATAAAATAAAGCAAAATAAAATACAATTCTAAATTTATTGTTTTTTATTGAAATACATAGTAAAAAGTCAAGACTAAAGAATAAAAAAAATTAACATTTTTTTTTTTTTAAAGATAGCCTTTTATTTATGCACTAAAAACAAGCATAAAATAACTTTATTAGTGTGCGACTACCAGATACGCATCTCAACATTAAAATCTGGAACTACAAAATATTCTGAAAAATAAAAGCGGGGGCCGTAGATTAATAATTAAATATTAATATTATAATACATCCTAAGCCAAAACTACAATCACTATTTAATATTGTTCCACTGTTGTTCATCACAATACCGCACACACCCAATATTTTTGTAACTGCGGCCCCCGCTTTTATTTTCAGAATATTTTGAAGTTTCAGATTTTAATGTTAAGATGCTTATCCGGTAGTCGCACACTAATAAAGTTATTTTATGCTTATTTTTAGTGCATAAATAAAAGCCTATCTTTAAAAAAAAAAAAATTAGATGCTAAACGTTGTAACACCGGTCGTGACTGTTAAAATTTAAAAAAGCCAATTTTCGTTACATAACGTGACACTTCGAACGTAACTCCCATGAGGAAGGAGCTGAGATAATTTTCGGTATTTCTATTAACGAGTTAAGCGGTTAACAACGGATGATATAAAAATCAAAAACACTTATGACGGAAACTTATTCGGTAAGACAGCGACAACGATTATCAGCGCTTATGGTTAATCTTTGTATTTAATCAAGCAGTACTGGTAACGAGTGCAAATCGATTACGCGGACCGATGTAAAAAGAGGTAACGAATAATTGCTCAGTTGATAAAGTACCGGAGAAAAACGAAAGTACATTTACGGTATTTTAAGTTGAAGACAGGCGCAACTAAAACCGTTTGAAAGTAATAAACGAGAGACAACAGGTGAGAATGAGAGGAATGCCTTTGGCGGAAAAGAAAAGCACTGTTTTTTGCATGGTTAGAATATTTAATCGAGTAAAAAATACTTTGATTACATCGCGCGCGATTTCAAGAAATATTATTTCGACAGCCGTCATTCATTAAAAGTTAACTTTTTCTCGATGAGAATTAATTTTTAATGTTGGCCAACGAAACTTCAGCGACAAAACTGTTTTCAGTACTTATTATCGTTTTAATAATAATAATAATAATGAAAAAAAAAAAAAAACAAAACAAAAACGATAAAAACTATAAAAATATATCAACATTTTCTAGCAATTAACCCCACCAGTTCGATTAATAATAATTAAGATTCGAATAATTTCGTTAACATTTGAAATTTCAGTAATATTTTGTTAAATCAATAGATATAACGAAATTAGAAAAACTAGCAGTGTGTTGTGGAGCATGTTTGAAGAAACTATTACTGAGTACCGATAAGAATATCATCAGACGTTAGCGATCTGTACAGAACACAATTATGTTACATCAACAGCCATGCGCTTTTGTACTCGTATGTCGAACAGTGTTCGTAGTGTTTAACGTTTTGAGAACACAACGCGAGGACTGTATAAAAAGTACTGAAAAGAGTGGGCATTGTGCTTGGTCGAGCAGGATTGAAATGCGCTAAGAATGTGTGACATTGAGCGACCGTTATTTTCCATCATTTTTCCGGAAGCCACCGATAATTTGCAACATGGTTGATCGGAAACTGCGCGTAGCGTTAATTACGGTTATTCGATATATCATTTACACTATCGCCGGGACAGCTTTAATTCTAATGATGCTAATTTATGTTTCCTGCTGCTTCAGTCGCCGCTGTGGCAATTTTTGGTCAGTTCTAAAGGCACAATTCCGAGTCGCTATTTTATCCGAAGAGAACTTGTTCAACGTGTTTGTCAACAGTAATCAACTGTTATTATCGTTATGATGTTATTATTATTATTATTATTGCGCATTTTTCTTCTTATTATTATTATAAGTTATTGTTGTCAGTGTAATAATACCCAAAAAAAAAAGAAGAAAAAAAGGCCGTGCAGAGTAAATTTCCGAACACGGACACTTGAGACCGAATTAAGAGATGCCATTAGAAAATTGAGCAGGTGTGATAGAACGTTAGCGCACTTGACAGGTGAATTTCGAGCGCCGCCGCAGTGATGATAACTTGTTCCATTAGGCGACGACCGGGCCGGGCAGTAGATTTTTTATTGGCACGAGACTGTGAGACACGCGAACGGTATATTTAAAGAGGATCGAGTAGCCGGCTAGAGAAGAGAAATAACAGCCATTGTAGATCGGTTGTTCGATCGGCTTGTTCAGGTTAAATTTTCATTTTCAATTACAAGGCCCAACTTCTTGACCTACACTCGTGTTAATAATAGCGAAAAGTGCCCCGTCCCATCCGTTTCCGTTAATAAACTGTTCCATGTTCATTTGCATATTTATTCGCTCTGTTATATTATTATATTACAGTATATAAAATATATAATAAATTCGTTTTAATTTATGACTACGAATACATTAAAATAAATAATTAGGTTCGCTCCGAACGGGGGGAAGCAACGAAGAGCGTGGCCGGAAGATAATTGGGAATTCGGTTTAATTTGTATCGCGGCTTAATTAAACCGGTTCGTACGGCACTGTGTTTCCGTCTATGTTGATCAAATTTTGGCAGTTGCTGAAGCTACGAAATTAACGAAGCGAAAGTTTCAAATTTCATTTTAAATTTTCCGGTGTGCCATTCGGCCGGTATTTTTAGAACAACAGTGTGATTCGTTACGGTGAAGGAAAGTCTATCTCGGGGATGTTCTCCATAGTGGACTTATTCGGATCAAATCAAACCTTATTGTTAAACATAAGTATTATAATTATAGTGGCTGACGGCAATAGGATAATAATCCGGAAGTGAATTCTCACCGCCTCATGCATCAATATCTGCAACTAGAGCCGCTAAAAGACAAGCTGGGCGAGGTCATGAATTCAGAGAGTCGACAAAAAAAAAAAAAATTAAATAAAAAATAATTAAATAAAAAACAAATAAATAAAAAAAAATAAAAAAAGGTTTTCTTTTCTAACATATGTTTATAAAATACTCGCCTATCTTAAAATATTCGCCTGCGACTGGTTTAATTGGAAATCAAATGAGTTGGTATTTCCCTTTTAGTCGTAATCGAAAATTGTTAAGGATAAAAATTTCTTTAAAGATAACGCCTATTGTTTTTATTTTTTATTTGGCGAAGAGCAATTGAAATTGACTTTTCTGCAAGAAATATCGAAGGCTAACAAATGAAGGCCCACCCCGGGTGGTCTTCTGACGAGGTAGGATCGGGTTTTACATATTAATGACAACGCTCCTTAAAATTTTTACGTCCCGGAGTAAAATAAATAAACGAAACCAGTAGTTCTGTAAAACCTTGTACATATAAGTACACTTTGAATAAGGTTTCTTTCAGATGGTGAAGTACCGACTCTGCGTGTTTCGTTTTTTTAGTGAAAACATTGATCACAAATTGAATAAAATGATTACTAAATACGGCTAACATATCTGTCGTGATGTAACGGTGCTTTAAGACATATCCAGGTCAAAAATATTACCTTTTTTCAATTACACGTTTGTTACGTTTTAAAAAACGATTATTCGTTACTGCTTAAACAAAATTTACAGACGATGCAGTGACAACGAAAAAATAAAAAAAATTGTTGAAGATAAAAACTATCTCATTTTTTTTAATAAACTCAGAATAAACAATGACGCCAATTCTTCCGTAAGTGTCATAGAATTCCCTTTTTTTTTTTTTTTCACAAAATTCATATTTATATACATGTATATATGAAGGGGACTGGGCCCGCTGGCTGCTTTGTGGTACAAAGCTTCAGATTTTTAATTGTTCTAAATCGCGAATTTTTTAAATAAAAGGCTTCCCTGGAGTACTATTTTTTTTTTCCGGAAAAAAAATGATCCTGAATAATGAATTATAAAATTACTAAAACGGCTAGGCTAGAGAAATGTTTTGAGTGCTCTTTAAAATTAAATATTAACACTGTAAATTCGTTTATTTTTGTTGAATAAAGCAGGGGCGGTAAACTTATTTACCATTAAGCCGTACTTTAGTTAATTGTAGGATGAATGTCGTGTTATTTGCAGGCTCGTAATTTAATGAAGATTTATAATAAACATCATTTGATATATTTATGAGTAATCAGCAGCCAGTAAGAGCAACGGCGTCTTATTATTTATTTATTTATTTTGTAACTAAAGGTAGTGTGGACGCAGCTATTCTGTTCATAGCCATTGTCCGTAGTTTTCTACATATTGATTTATATTTGATCTGTTACAAATACTGTCCATTATAATAAATGTGTCCTTGGACTGCTCCTTTGCCTTTTACCTGTGTAATGTTTCCTTCTATTATATATTATTATGAAATTAATACATATACGCTAAGAGTCTCATTTTTCGTATTTTCAATGTTAAACTTCTCACTTTGTGTATTTCGTCTAGAATTTTATCATTCGTTTTCTTTTCTTAAAATCATCCTTAAAAAGTTCATAACTCATCAATAGTTCAAAGGTAAAATTTAAAATATAAAACGTTTAGAAGCTCTTTCATAAAAGTAAAAAATTACGGTTAAAAACTTATACAGACCCCCTCAAAAACAGCACAGAAAATTATGTTCACGTAAGCAATAGCTCGAGTAAAAAAGTAGAGAAAAACAAAACATACCTCAAACTTATGCACAAAGGACACCGAATTATACGAAAACTATAGGTGAGCTTACAACTTTATATTTAGGCCCTCGGGACGCAGAAAATCCCCCAGGCATGTGATATATTGTTGGAAAGTTCATTTACTTAACGAAACTTTTGAAATTAGCGAAAAGTTCAAAAAAAGGCAAAAAATAACGTGCATGCGGTACGAGTTTTATAGTTAAAAATTTTGAATAAGTTAAAAAATATGCGCAGCCCCCCGTATATTTCTTTAGTTTGGAACATCCGGCTTTTTTGTATAAAAATTAGGAGACCCTCAGGGCGTCAAAAGCTCAAAATTTTTGAAAAAAATATATTTTTTCTAGGCATGTGACGTTGGAAAGATTGCTATTTTTTCCGGGAACGAACCCGTATTTTATTTACTTAACGAAACTTTCGAAATTAGCGAAAAGTTCCAAAAAGTGTGTAAACTAAAGCGCAACTCCCGCCTAGTGGCGCGTGAGTATTATAGATAACATTTTTGGACAAGGTTAAAAATATGAGCATCCCCCCGTATATTTCTCTAGTTTAGAATATCCGGGTTGCCAACTTTAAAGTTAGACCTTCGGCGCGGCGAAAGCTCGAATTTTTTAAAACAAATATTCTTTTTTTCCGGGCATGTGATATATCGATGGAATGATGACTATTTGTCCGGAACGAAACCGTATTTTTCGTTTCCTTAATGAAACTTTCGAAAAAGTTGGCGAAAAGTTCAAAAAAGCATGAAAAATGGCGTTTCTAAAAATCTAATTTCTTTGTTTTAAATTTAGTATTACGTCAATTTAGTTTATAGTTATGTTTGACATAACATACGGAATCCTCAGCGTATGAAACATCATGCTTGACTGCGCTTGTTTTCTTTTCGGGGAAGTAACAAAAACGTTGAGTAGCGAAAGTATATGCAGAAGTGAAGAAATCCTATTAAAAACATACGGAACGACGACTTCGATGAAATGAATAATTACAAGTTATTCCAGTCGAAGTTCAATGCTGTGTTTCTCAAATCTCATCCGATATTTCAGTCATTTTTTTTTTCCTAATTTTTTTTGGATTTAGAATTTTTTTTTGATAAACTCTTTTTAAATTTTAAAGAGAAGCCGAGAGATTATTTAAAAAATGAATGAATGAATACAGAAGTTAATGAGGATTTATTAAGTATAACTTAATCGTATATTTTGGAATTTTTGTAAGTCGAAAAATTTGATTTGGATTTTTCTAATTTTTGTGTTTGGGCTAAATCTAGAAAAACTGTTGCTTTAAGTTTATTTATAACAAAATTTCTGTAAACAAATTAAAAACTACTTAGTTAACTATTATGGGGAATATTTTTATTCAGTGTTATTTACAAATAAATATATATGTAATGATTAATATACGACTACCGTATTCATTGCGATAAACGGAACTGGTGACAAAGACTTAAATTTCTATATGATTATATCGGAAGATTGAACGTGTAGATGAAGGGGAAAAAATACTGAACTCGGAGTAACTCATAAAAAGAATAAAATGAAATTTGTGTTGCACCGGAGGCAGTGAATAAAATGAAGAATCAGTCACGTTTTTAGCAGAACGGTGTAAAATTAACAAAAAAAAAAAAGGAAAGTAAACAATTAAAAAAGGAAATAAAATAGGTTAATCCTGAAGTTGAAAAACTATTAGACAGCAATCATATCGAGAAATGAAACAACTAAATAATCAAATGATTTTTAATGCAATATACTAGATGAAAGAAGATGATTCACGGTGTAATGAGAAAAGAAATGAAAATGATTAAAGTTTCAATAGTAATCGCTAAAATTGGAATAGAATAAACGGGGTAGGTGCGGTATACCGAGCAGCTCGTGGAATATCGGACATTTAAGAGTAGATCAAGTATTAAAAAACAGGAAAACAAAAATAATAAATCGAGAAATAGGGAATAATGGTGTTCATCTGATTGATTTACATAAAAGAAAAAAAAGAGACCGTCTGTAACGAAAAATTATTTTAAAACACAAAAAAAAAAGGAAGATCAAAAAGAAGCTAAATTATAATTATACGCATAGTTTCGAAGTGGTTATGTAAAAAATGGAAGGACAGATAATTGAATAGAATTAATAAAAATATGATATTATATCGGATAATTATTACAACGATAATCTTTATTAATTATTATTATTAAATTTTGTTAATTCGTAACGATAAATATTAAATGTTTTTGGTTAAAAAATGGAAAAACACAGATAAAATTGCTTTTAGTAAAAATAATAATACAATAGAAATAGAGTTATTGCAAATGAATTGTGAAATTACTGAATTAAATTTCGACATTAACCTGTTTCTACTTAAATTTATTTTTTCATTCGTTTTCTCCATATTTAGAATGTCGCCGTTTAGATTTTCCACCGTACTGGTCGGTCCGGTAAAGATCTTTTTGGTGGATCCGTTCCGAAATTAATTTTAAATTAAAAATTGATGAATGGCTGTCTAATTATTTTCATAAATGTGATATACATTCGTTATTAAATTAAATCGATATTCAGAATTTATGTTTCGTACGCGAGTGACAATTTACAGAAATGTTCACGATTGAAGAACAGTTTCCTTTTGGTATGATAATATCCACAAGACCGGCCCAAAACCACCGCAAATTGCTAATTCATGGTAGACTAATATAAACTAGTCGGTGTACAGATGCGGTGATTTACCACCGCACGTTGAAAGGAACGATCGATTTGAAATTGGAAATGGAGTTTATTTTCTCGAGAAATTTTGCCTGATTTCTTTCCTACCTTACCATCAAGCAATGGCAGTTACGGCACCGCGCGTCCAATGTGCGCACTTTTCAACTTTGTCGATCGATTTTATTTCTCTAACCGCTTTTTTAACTTTCTTTTGTCCTCTATGAAACATGTCCGTGTTGTCGAGTAAATGTTTTCCAATTATTATGTCTTTTTCTGCGCGGTTTCATTTTTGGGCGAAATTGGGCGATACCTAGAAATGATACTGAGTTGACAAATATTTCGTCAAATGGGGGATACAAATTTACGCTCAAAGCCGCGGGAAATACAGCTGCATAATGCACGATGAAAAAAACCTTACTTCGCAAATGAATCTTTGTGTTAGTATTCACAATGTTTTTTTGATTATTTGGTAACACGATTTAATAATTACACCGTGTGTTTTCGATAAAAAAAAAAAAAAGATCTCATAAGAATATTTTAGATATTTAAAATACCGAGCAACTATTGGAAAGCACTACAATAATAGTTCCAATACATAATTAAACTCCCGCCAACTATTCTAGTTTCCTGTTTTAGACTGTACTTAAAGTTTGTTTTACTTATTGCAAAAGAACACGGCCAAAAGAAAGGAAAACTGAACCAGTGGAAATAAAGAAAGTTCACATTGATCGAAGAAAAGAGATCTCCATTAAAAATATGAGTTCACTATATAGAAAGACGGAATGAATTAAAAATTTTTAACACGCAGGCGAGAAGCTGCAAGAAGTAGCTGGTTCTATGCTAATTTCGATCATATTAGTTCCCCTAAACATCAGCTAATGTAAAATTAAGTTTCTGAAAAATAAATGATAAGTACAAACTGACAGTAATCGAATATCTGTTAAAAATTCGGAGAGTGAAGAAAAATAAGTTAACACACATACTTTGTAATACATATTTATCGGTATAACTTCGTATAAATTTAAAACTTGGCGCGTTTTCAAAGCTTTTTGGATTCTTCATTAGAATATCACGGACGTTTTCGCGGACCCCAGCTTAAAAATCACTAACGTTTGCGAAGAAAAACGTAGTGACCGATTTTAACCTATTGTGAATACTCGCGTACCTGCTTGGTTCGGTAAACATATAGAAGATTGACGCTTTTTAGATTGCTACAAAAAAAGATTAACGCTAATTAAATTATTCAAAATTCGCAATTTTTCTTTATACATATAATGTGATGATTTGATCGAGGTGTCAAATTTTACAGCGGCTTTAAGATTTTAATTGTCTCGATCGTTTTCCGAATAATGAATACGAGATTATTTTACGTTTATTTTGGTGTGTCATTTGTATTACAATTCGAGTACAGTTCGGATTTATATACACTGAAAATTTCGTAATGGATAATGTATGTCTGAAAAAGTAAAATAAAATCTTGTATTCTTCTCCTTCTTTCTTTCTCCTAATAAACAAATTTATATTAAAAATATGTTAAATTATAAATAGTAATTAACACTAAGAGTTTTTTCTAAATTTTCAGCAAGACTGTGCTAGGCTATGTTTTTACATAGAAAAGCTGTATATTAGTAATTCCATGCAAATAACAAAATTATGAACCTCTTTTTTAGGATAAATTACACGAGTTAAATACAACTTTATGTGATTGGTGTAATAATTTTTGTACTAATTTACGAAAAAGTCTTACATAGATTATATAAAAATTACGCTATTCGAGCTGCTCTGAAAAAATTGAAAAATGTATAGGGAAGAGTGAAATAAAAAAATTTACTTCGCTCTTGTGAATCTAGCAATGTACTTATCAGGCGTTAAAAATGTGCTATCGACAGCAGTCCAACGCCTTAATAATTCGTTAAAATTTGTTTCACCTTTCATCATTTAAAAAAATTAAAATATAAAACATAAAAAACACAAAGATGAAAACCAGATGAGTCAGAAACTGCCAGAGATCTATCAGGTATTGAAAACAGTATGCCAAGTTTGTGTCACAAGTCATGTAGTGCTTATATATGAAGATATATATTCACAAGATCGAAGAGAATACTATTAAAATTAACGGTCAATCGTACGTTTGCTTTTGTTCGCCGATAACATTGTTGTTCACAATTGACATCGGAAATAAGTATGAAATTCCTAGAAGGTCCGAAAGTAAATACTCTGTTCCGACTGATTTCACTTATAAAGATGGCAAGGTAAGATTTTTTTCCTTCAAAAAAATATAACCTGTTCATAAAATGATGCAACAATGGAGGTCACACAGAGGCTAACAAAATGTTATTGCCGAACAATGGGCTTGCAAATCAAATAAAAAATTGATAACCTTTCACAAATGTTGTATTTTCTACGGGAAGCTGTAAATTTCACGACAATTTCCAATACATAATTTTGTACATATATCGTGGATAGGTGTATTTTTTTCATGTATAATTATGAAAGATATATAAAAATCATCAACATATGAAAATTAGGCACGGAACATACGAAATATGCATTTCTATATGTTATTAAATTCGTGTACTTCGAATATGTAGCTTTTGAAACGCCTAGATTTGAAATAAGATTTGAAATATCCAAGCGTTAGAGTTGCAAGCAAAAAAAAAAAAAAACAAAACATGTATTACATTCATATTCCGAAGCCTAATAATTGCTGTAATTTAGTATTTTCTTTTGTTTTTTTTCGCGTCATTCTCACAAATCGGTTAATAAAACTAATTTTTTCGTCGCCTCTGCCATTATACTATATTAACCTATAATTAATAATGTGTACTGAACATTTCCGATTCAAAATTTCAGAGCGTTTTTTCGTAAGGGTATATATTTATATTTATTTATATTACGCAATAGCTTGAAAACCAGGTGATACTCGGACAGAGTATAGCAGGAATGATAAAAGTGTCATTCTGCATTACTTAACAAGATCCACCTTGAAATGACCTTGGAAAAAATGTTCACAAATTAAATAAAAAACAAGAATACAATAGACATAGCTTTGGGTTCGTAAATACCCTTGCAAGACTGTACACATTAACGATTTGAATGGGTACATTCTTATCTCGCAGGTTCTAAGACGATTCTGTGTGGTTGCACTCTGTGATTTGAGTATTTTAAGATTTCGATGTAGAAGGGAAAAAAAGAATTTCTGTGAAATGACTGGAAATTAATTTGAAGTCTATAAAAAACATGCCCAAAGTGTGACTATCCTCGGGTATCATTTATAAATAAAAGTTACTTGCGTTTTACGTTCTTTACGTAATTTATCTGGCAGAATACTTAATTTTTCTTTTTATGCGATCTTTTTTTTTTTTTTATATTTTAAATTTACTTAACTTATAGTTTATATTATAGATATTTTTATTCAGCGTTAATTGCCGTAAATGATTTCTTGTATATAGTTCAGCTTTTATCACAAGAGACTAAGAGGTAATGTGCGTGCAATGACTAAATCCCTGACTTGTTTTTTTTTGTTTTTTTTTTTTTTGGTCCGGATATGACTAAATTCTAAAGCCATCAAAATTGAAGCCGTTAAATAGTGTAAGCCTTTTACGGAAAAAGCGAAATCATTCTTACTTTAAAGTCCTTACTCGACGACGGAAAAGAATAGATTATAACCGGATTCGAAACTATCGGCAGACTGTCGCAAATTGTGTACAAGACGATTCTGCGCCGAGTGGAAAGTAATATTCTTATTTAAAGCATTTCGAGGTAATTAGGAAAGGTGTTTCTGTTAGCTAACTGTGTTCGGATTTTCTATTATTTTTGGAACTGCTAAGATGAAAAGAAAGAAAAAAGAAGATTTTAACGAAGATCTCATAAGGGGTCACAATAACCTTTTCAAAGGTAATACAAAACGTTACATCCGTAACCTCCTAAGTGTTGTACCAACTACTTCTATTTGCACGTTCTAATTGTGCTCATAGTGTTCGTGACAACGCTGGTTATATTTCCTTTGAATTTTCTGATAACGCGAATTATTCAATCGGCGCCTATGATGTGTCGTTTAAACACTGAGTCGGGGTTTCCGCGAACTACATGATTCCCCCGCGTACTCATCGAGAAAATTCGAGATGACATTTACTTTTTCCCTGCAATTTTAATTGAAACAACAAGCGGGAGTTCTAATTAATTCGGCAAACAGAAGCAATACTATTAAGTGGATGGCTGTGTGTCGTGATGGTTTGTAGCAAAAGTGAAATAGAATTTCGATCGTGGTCGCTAGGAAGATGCTTCGAGCAAGTAGACCCCATGTTGCCAAGTTAATCACTGTACGCTCCAGTCGTTTTTACATTTGCCGTATCCTTCCTTATAATCTGCCATCTATTGTCCGTCCTCTGATTTCTGCCTCTTATTTTCATCTCCGTTCTTGCGTTTCCATTCACGTCTTGGATATGTCGCGTCCCTTGACGTGGCCGAACGAGAATTTTCTGGAAAAGTTCGCTCGAATGCTCTTCAACGACTTTTCTCATTAATCCTCGCGCACTAACCTTAGCGGCCCGAAAACGGATTACGGGGTTTATCGAATTGATTTCCGAGACTCTCCAACACCACCACCCGGAAAAGATTACCGGCCTTCAATCCACTTACAATTACTCGCGTAGCCATCGTGTACAGCTGCTCCAACTTGTGTCAATGCGCCTATGTGTCGGTTTACGACGATCCCGAGAATATTTTCGCTTTTGTCGCCGTATCTGTCTTCTCTCGATTGCATCATCACAATATCCGTTAACATTATTATACCGACATCGGATAACGTGTTCGCGGGGTCGTTTTTGTCCAAGTCAGCCGATTATCTGTCTTTTCGCTGAAAAATTGCACGAGATTATTTCCTTTGCTGTAAGATAAATTACAGTCCGAGAAACGGTTTGACTGCTTTTGGGAAAAAACGAAAAGAAACGAGCCGGATAAAGTTCGAAATCGATTTGCGGGTTAGTGTAATGTGTTTATGCAAGATGCGTACTTTTTTTTTCTTTTTTTTTTTTTTTTTTGTATTTTCTATGATGCCTGCGAGGAATAATTTTTTCCCGCTTTTTTCCATATTGAAAATATCTTTGTTATGATCTGGCGAAACCGTTGACAAAAAAGCGTAACAATCGTTGTTTGACTGTCAAGTTCTAATGCGTAATGATTGATAGTTAATGGTACAGCGAAAATTTTCGGATAGTGACAAAACTTAATTGCCTCCGCTGATTTACATAATAGCGTAATTAATTTAATTTAAGGTTTATACTAGTGTATTTTGAGAACATCCTATTTGATAAAAATTAAGAAAATATGTCATAAAATTACGTACGTAATACACGTAATAATAAACATCTTAACAATAAAAATGTTAAATAAAACATTCTGAAAGCTCCTTTTCGAAGTTCCATCTGTAGTACAAGAAAAGAGAAATATAAATGTAATATTTATACTGTTTGAAAATCCGAAGAGGCCTGAGTTATTTCGCCTATTTTCATTTAGGAGAGTATAAAAATGAATATAGATATTTGATTTCGGTAATGTGTAGATGTAAACAAGGTCGGTGAAGGCAAGGGGTTTCATGCGTTCACGATTCTGCATGTTAAATTGAAGATAATTATAATACACATTGACATAATATTAAATTCGAAATTTGTGATTTGAAGTTTGTCATATATCCTGTACTTTTCACTTGGCATCCCTATAAAGTAATTTTTGAACTTTTCGTGCCAACTTCGAAAGTTTCGTTAAGGAAATGATAAATAATACCGTCTAAATGATCTCGATCTGTGTCAGGACTCTCACGAATATTTCACTAACATATGTAGGGCATTACAATTATCTCATTCGGTAGATCGTTCAGTACGTAAAAATCAGTACTTAAGAATAGAGTAATTTTATTTTACAAAAAAAAAAAAAAAAAAAAAAAAAACAAAAGTAAAAAACATTCGATTTTTTATGCAAAAATGACTTTTTGCATTACATGCTGTCACATTTGCGTGAGTTTTGAGAGGTTCATGTCGAGGTCGGCTTATGCAACATCATTTACAAATTCCTCTTCTGAGAATTCTGGCTTAGAACGATATCGGAGCAACAGGCGGTTTTTTATTATTTTTTCCCATTTTTATGTGTAGTCGCGGATGTTTCTTAATGAGGAGGCTCGTGAATATATCGGTGCTTTGAATTGCGGTGTTGTAGACGGATAGGTTTGTTGGGAAACTAGCGTTTCAGCGCTGTAACAGCTGCTTAATATGTTCGATTGAGATTACGTAATTTCTACCGATCGAATTGTCGGACGATTAAAATACGATAGCGTCCCGAAGGAAATGAGTAAACGTTGACCCGGAATCAAGGTTTTTGGGGAAAAAAAGTAGTTTTGCTGATTTGACCAGCTATTTCGGACCAAATTATAAAAATTACGAAAAATCGTCGTTGATCGCGTGAAAGTTGGCTGTTGCAGAAACTCGGTTGGTCAAAGCGGCTTTCCCGTTGGCAGATGTTTTATGAGCTATCTATTATGTTTTAATATTGTCGACAGCGCCTTCAGTAGGACGATTGATCTGAAGAATCAATAACTTCAATTGTTTGTCAACTACCCAATTAGAAAAGCTCCACTACACAACTTTATATTTAGTATTTTAATTATAAAAAATTGCATTATGTAAAATAACAGATTTTAGACCTTTTTTTTTTTTTTTTGGTAATGTATTATATATATTTAAAAGAACGAATTCGTTGGCATGCTTTGAAATTGTTTGGTATTGATTAAAACGAATCTATTATATTGAATAAGGAAATATGGATAAACTTATTTTTGAAATGACATTTCTGAACTAGGTTGGTATTTAAAGTGATGGAGAAAGAAAAACCTATCGGTGAAACTTAATAAATGATAGGTGAAATTTAAAAAAAAACTTATCAAATTGATTATATCAGTCAATTTTTAAACCACAAAAATCGATTACATTTTTTAAGTTTGCCTTTATCAGATAAACACAACAAATTGGAATATTAACAATTATGTATATATATATATATATATATATATATATAGTGAAAATATGGAACCTACCAATACAATGAAATGACATATAATTTTTACTTGTGCAAAGAAGCACCTGTCTATATATGTATATATATAAATTAATTTATCACGTTGGCGTGGACGAGAACTCCAGACGACAGACTGATCGTACGACTCCTTCAATGTAATACAAATGCAATCTGCCACATATATCAACCTGCGCACTCATTTGGTGTTATTGACTATAAGACCCAATGCACATTTTACATTCTACTAGCGTTTTGTTTCTAATAATTAATAATTTTTGGTCATTATAAGGAATCGAATACAGACTACCAAGAAGCCATCGGACGACTATTACACATATATATATATATATATCAGACCCCGAGAAATACAGTAATGTTTATGATTTATTTAGCAAGTGCGTAAAAGTATGCAACAAATATAATTTCTTTGATCTTAGTATTAGCAGTCCAAACGTTTCAACAAAATTCACATTTCTCTTAAACGTCAATTCCTAATTAGCAGCAGCCGCTGATATTTTCTATTCTACTCGGAAGGATACGTCGAAACCAAATTGTTTGCGCAATTAGTGACATCAGTTGTGCGGAACCTGCGTGAACACAACTCACGCAGAAATGCGTATTCCGTACAAAAGTGTTACCTGGATGACGTCATCGTTACGACGAAACCATCAGTAGTTCCGGTTTACGTTTCCACTAAGCCGAAACGCGTCTACCTGAAAAACGTATTTACATAACAATGTACTTCTATACAAAAGGTACGGAGGTACTGCATTTTGTTATTTTTTTTATTTATCTTTTCCTGACTATTTTTTTTTTTCTTGTTACTTAATGCGTTTTCTTACACTTTCGGGTAAATTACCACTACCGTAAGAAGCACATTATTTTTTATGGTGTCCATAAGTGAAATACGAACGAAGCTCTCAACTGAACCAGATTTCTTATTGTGCCAAAGTTTCCTTTTTGGAAAAGCGTTTCTAAATAAGTCAAACGTGTTTCAGGGAGTGCGCGCGTTCTGAACGAATGTATTTTTAGGCTATATTAGGCATCGGTGTGTAGGTTTAAATCAGTATCGGTAAATAGGTTTTCACAGGAAGCCGAAAAAGGACCACCAGGCTTAGGATACATATTAAGCGAAGCTCGTAATTGAAGCAATTTTGATTATAATTGACCTCAGTCAACAAGTGAAGAGACTTTTAAGGCAAACTCGAGTTACCGAAATGTTCCCGATAATAACTAACCCGTTCGTTATAGCGCACGAGTAATTCTTGGAGGTAAAATACCCCAAGACCAGGTCTGGTTAATATTGCTTGGTTGCAAACATTTCAGCGCGTCAAATATTCTGCGAGAACGACAAAAGCGTGACAAGCGTGACTGCTGAAAAATCTATATTAAAGCAAACGCGAGCCTGTGAGCGTTTTCTAATTCCACCTAACGCCAGAAATTGGCTGAAATTGTTTCTGAAGCGTTTTCAACTCATTGTCTAAAGTTTGTTTTAAATTTTAATGAAAGCCATCTTATCTGTTCGACTAAAGGAGCTTTTATTTTTTTGTTGTTTTTAAGTTGACCTGTGGCAGGACTGTACTAGTTAGAATCACCCGCCGATCCAAACTCCACGCTAACCAGTGTAATTTTTTTCCGTTGACTCTCCCGATTTTCAACAGCTATTAGTGTTTAAGGGTTATTTAGAAGTTTGCCTATTTGCGAAGGAAACCCTAATTTTGTTTTTTTTTTAACAACAATGCGTACGCAACAAATAAAACAACGAAGAACGAAAAAGAATATTTTTAAAAGTAGCATAATATTTTTTTCTTTGCAACAGTGGACGGAAAGAAAAGTCAGATACTGGCTGTATAAAATAATTGATAACAGAAAAATTACAGAGACCATGATCGAAATTTTTCCTTTTTTTTTCTTTTTCTTTTTTATTACCAACCGAGGACCTTTACCTAAAAACAATCAGAAAAGGAAAGAGGCAATTTCATTTCGTTAGGATCTGGTATTCGTAATAAAAAAGTACGGATAGCAGAACTAACATGTGTAGGGAGCAAATGACAAGATAAAAGAGAAAGAACAGGTTTTAGTGAATTGGGGTACGGAGTAAAACGGTGAAAGGTGAACATTTGATCAGCGAAAGCAAAAAGCGCTTCATTTGAATGAAGAATCCACGAAAAATGAAAACGGGAGTATGGCTTAAGTGGATATTCTAATGCTGGGTAATGCCCTTGACTGGCGATCACCAAACAAAAAAAAAAAAAAAAAGTAAAGATAGGCAAATAACACAGATTTTTTTTTTTTTTTTTTTTTTTTTTATATTTATACACTATTACGAGCTGTCCATCAAGGACATTTAGTAATACGTGTGAATGAACTTAAACATGAAGGGAGGAGTACCCAATGGCACCTACCCGATTACCCCTACCTTAAACAAGGTCCTGCGGTTTCTGGCGTTTCAGTCTTCTTACATTATCGGTAACATCGAGCAATTCTCTAGCAAGAGTGTTCGGATGAGAATCGAGTCTGTCTGCGTGTCTTTTAGCGTGAACTTTAATGACATCAGCCACATAATCTATACACAAATCTCGATGTAAGGTTAGATTAGTAACATACCAGGGTGCCTTGGTTATCAACCGAAGGATCTTATTCTGGGAAGTCTGTATTACCTTCAGGTTTGACGGTTTAGCGCAACCCCAAAGTTGAACCCCGTATGTCCAGATGGGTTTCAAAATAGTTGTGTATATTAGACGTTTGTTGTCCGTTGTCAGTACACTGTTTCTCCCTATCAGCCAGTACATTTTTTTAACCCGGATATCTAATTCTTTCTTTTTAACCTGGAATAACACAGATGAAAAACGAAAGGAACCATATATGTACTAGCAGGAAGTTTAAGTTGAACAGAGAGAAAAACAGTGATTATTAGAATTTCGGTACCCGAAATATCACTAATGACCCACTACTTGAGATTCTAGAGTTCCTGTCAGACCAGAAAATAAGCATAATTAATTTCTCCGGACAAGCACTCAATACGCTGATACCGTCATAAAACTCCCTAGTTATCTGTGTTGATTTTTCTGTAAAGAAATATAACAAATCCCAACGCCCAGATACCAAACAAATAGCACGAGTTACAATACAGAAATATCCAGACCATCTAATATTCTACACAGAAGCAGCTAAAAGCCACCCAACTGACGGATCATCGCCCACTGCTTGTGCTTTTGAGGCACGCGATGTATCACAAGCAGTGAGACTGAATGGTAGCTATGCGGTCGTGGACGCGAAAATTTACGGGATATTTTTCTGCTGTCAATACTTTCTCTCTCTAGAGCCTACGGCTCAAAAAGCGCTAATGGTGACAGACTCATCGGCCTAAGATATGTGGAATCGGTTCATTTTAACCAGTATTCCAATGCAGTTGATGTTTCCCTTCCTATGGTTCATCCTGGTTATTTTAGAGAAACGCCTTGGGAGGTAATGAAACCTACCGGTCCTAAGAACGTTTCGGTAATCTTTCCTTTAGTCAGTCGCAAGCTTTTGACCCGGTTATTTACTTCTACATGTTGCATGCGGACTGAGCATAGCTTCATTTATATAACATTTTTACATAAGAATGGAATGCATAGAACGTTCTGTTGTTCTGGTGTAATGTCGTTCTTCATTTACTGCCTTCAATTACTATTATTATTTATCCATGCTTATTTCCTTGATATTTCGGCTCATTGCCGCAGATTCTATCTTACTTCTTTGTCTTATTCGACTACCTCCACAGTAAACTCCCTCTTTTACGGTTTCACTCATACTCTTCTCTATACTCCCTTCTTGGTCGGCGAGCAGGAATTCTCTTCCTGTTGTTTTCCACGCTTTCTTCCAAATGATCCACAAGTTTAATATTCTCCAATGGAATTGTCGTAGTCTAAGAGCCAACCAACAAGCACCGGAGGGAATACTTGACTCCTCTTCTATCCATATTGCTCTTTTATCTGAGACCTGGCTTTCAGATTCCTCTAATATTTCCATTCGTGCCTTTAAAGCAATCCGTTTTGATCGTGTTGATGGCTATGGTGGCGCTGCCATCCTCATAAGAAATGATATCTCCTTTATCCTTCACGACCATTTTTCTTACTTTTCTTTTGATTCTCACTCACCCAGCTTAGTCCATATTTCGATCCCAAATATTCATCCTCAGCCTGTTCATATATTTTCTGTATACGTTCCTCCCAGTTTTGACCATAATAATTTCCTATTCACTCTTTTGGCTTATCCTCACTCTCTTCCCTTCATTATCGGAGGTGATTGGAATGCTCACTCTCCTCTTTGGGGCTCTGCGCGTCATAACAGGAATGTCCTTGTTCTAGAAAACTTTATTCTCGGTAACAATTTTGTCCTTCTGAATGATAACTCTCCTACTCTTTATATAGGCGCTCACTCATCCAGCTTTGTTGATCTGTCCTTTACCTCTCCACACTTTGGTCTTCGCTGTCATTGGATAACTCTGGACGGTACCTCCGGCAGCGATCATGTTTCTATTGTTCTCTCTCTTCACCATCTCCTTCCTCTTCCTCCTCCTCCTGATTATTCTACACCTGCTCTCGCTCTTAAATGGTCTCTAAATAAGGTTAATTGGGAGGAATTCCGTTCTAATTTCGACTTATCTCTTCCTTACATACACTCCCTCTCTGATTCTATTCAACAATATAACGTTTTCTTTGATTCTATTTTTTCTACTCTGGACGCCTCCTCTCCACCAATTCATCATTCCAAAAGAAATTACTATCTTCAGGCTTCCTCACTTTGGTGGAACGAAGATTGTACAAATGCCGTTAAAGACAGTGTTTCTTCATTTAGACCCTTCCGGTCTTGTTTTTCCTTTGCTAACTTCATAGTTCATAAAAAAGCTAATACAAAGGCTAGATTTATCTTCAAAGCTTCTAAAAGAAACTCATGGAAAAATTTTTGTTCATCGTTTTCTAGATCTACTTCAATTTCCCATCTTTAGAAGATGGCTAAAGCTTTTCGCTCTTCCAGTTGGGAACGCCCATCATATTATAACCTTCCTTCAGATAGACTCACTACTTTTCTTGATTCAGTTGCTCCCTCCTATGTTCCTTCCTTTGAGGAATCTTGGTCTCTTTCCCTTCCTACCTCAAATTCTTCCCATTTCCTTTCTTCCAGCTTCAGCATTAATGAACTTCGTGCTTCCTTAACTAATTCTTCTAATTCTAGCTTTGGTATAGATGGCATTCCATTCCGTGTCCTTAAGATCCGTTCTGAATCAGTACTTAAAACCCTGTTGTCAATCTACAATTCTTTTCTGTGCATCTCTGAAACTCCTTCGCTTTGGAATTATTTTATTATTATTCCTATTCCGAAGAAGAATCCCAATTCCTTTCGTCTTACTTTTCTAGTTTCTTGTTTAAGAAAACTTTCCGAACGTATGATTAATAAGCGCCTTATCTGGTGGCTAGAGTATAATAATTTTCTTCCTGATAACATGTTTGGTTTCCGTCCGGGCTTTAGTGATTCTGATTGCATATCCCTTTTTCTCTCTGATAGCTATAAATCTTTCATCCACAAAAAATTCACTCACCGTATTCTATACTATAAACCATCTTACCTTTTCAGCTATAAATATACTTCTTAATTGTTTCAGTAATTTCTTATTGATCAACCCTTTTTTTTTTTTGAAGGTGAAAAAACTTTAACATTATCCCTCCAAAGAAACCTAATAAACCCGTTAATGAAGTGTTTTATTATATTACGTCATTTCCTTAGGCGCTTGTTTAGGGAAGTCTTTTGAACGAATTTTGTACAATAGACTTTACTAGTGGCTTGAAAAATTCTCCTATCGAATATATTTGACTTGCGCAACGGTTTTGGTTACCTGCACTGTATCGACTCTTCCCGTTAGCTAATATCGACCAAGCTTTTATACATTGAAATGAATTTCTCTTCTTCACTCTTATCTTTTCTTATTATTGTTGACTATTCTTTATTTCTATGAGAGGACTATAGATTTTCATATACGATCGACACACCGGAAACTTATCAGAAATAATTGCGAATCCGCCTCTCCGCACCACGAGTTCAATTAAAAAACAGCTTGTCTCAAAAAACGCGTATATTCGGTAAAAACAACATTAATTCACATAAAAATTGACTCTGGTCGCGCGTACCCGAAAAATAAATGAGTTTTACAAGAAATTCGGCCAAAATTGCCCCGCACAAAATATTACTATACGGCGACTAGGTTAACGTACTTTTTGACTAGTATTATGACGACTCGTTTCGTGCTCAATTCAACGGTAACTAACGGTACATTTATTTCACTAAATCGGCTCGTAATAATTTAACCAAACTAACGGTACCTTGTCGAAATCCTTATCACTTAATATTACATAGCCGTTGTAACACTCATCTCACACGGCTCGCGCGGCCGACAGACGCGATCCTGTTGTCGCAGACCGCACATACCAGAACACTTACACAACTCCTTAACACTTCCCGAGCCGAGAAATTCGACAGAAATCGGAAATAACAAATTCGGTCGTGTAAATATCCCGGCTGTATTCTCCGCCGACAACGAACAATACGATGATGCCGAGAGATCGAAAATTAATGATTTTAATCGGAGAATAATTTCTAGCTCGACATCATCGCGCCAGATAGCGCCGTAAATACTGAATTCGTATCAACATAAAGGCATCTTTGTGGCTTGCTTTTTGAATATTAAAAGTGCGTTTGACAGCGTTCATATTGCCGCTTCGTTTAAAATTCTCATCAAAAATTAAAATTGGCGCCAATTTTTCTAGAACCATTTGCAGTTTATTTAGCGTGTGGTGTGTTAAATGACTGCAATATATGATCAAAAGATCTGTATATAAGGGGGCCTATGTCATTGATCTATAAACCCGGTTTTTTATCTGGTCTACGAAACAAGTCGGTTTTAAATTCAGTAATTTCATTAGATGAATTATTTTATATTTTTTGTTTCGTATTCCTATACTCATTTGTATTTTATATTTGTATATTGCAAGGCTGCGCAGCGTAAATTTCGAGCCCAGTTGCAGTATGTTATCCTAGGTAGATGATCTTGTAACTTTCTATAGATGCAACGGAGTCCATCTTGGACTCTTTTTTCTTTTTTTTTTGCAGTCGTTAAAAATTGGTAGAAATCTATCTAAAATCGCAACTACTTCTCAAAAATGCGTATGACTATGGTTTTTCAAAAGGGGATGCGCTGAATAATCGTTCATCTGCGCTTCATGGTTTGGATATTATTCTCTAACGTGCGCTTCACTTATCGAGTGTATTCAAACTTCGTAAACGCACGAATCTATTAATGTTTAAGCGAAGAAATCAACCACAAATACGGCAACGGTGGTAATTAGCAATTTGCAAATAGTAAGGCATACGAATCTTTAGCAACAAAATGGTCACCAAACATTAGGCTACGTCCACAATCTGCAATGTGCATACGTGCTTTCAATAGTCCCACACGTAGGGTTATTATAACACAACTGGATGAGTATTAACAATGTCGAGATAATACTCGACTCAAAAGACAAAGAAACTTTACACTCACGAATAAAGACTACTTATGATCTTGACTTTTATTTCCAAGATTTTTCCGAGCCGCGTCATTCTGCATTTTGACGTGTTTTTCAACGTTGGAGCTATGTAAAGAAATTGCAGCGCGCAATTTGCTCCATAAAAGAAGCTGGAATTTTCGTAAATCAAATTGGAAATTTTTTTTTTATAAAACGTAAAAGAGATGTTTCTTACGACGTTAAATTCCATGATAAATTCATAAATGTTGCAGTTAATGCCGCGAAACGAATTGCACCGACAGAGGGATTCTCCGAAGCAATATACTGCACGTTGGACTAAGGAGAGCGAAAACTTTTTGAAAAATTTAACGGAATGAACCCGGGGATAGATAGCTTTAAATAATAATTTGTTCGATGCGTTAAATCGTGAAAGGTGGCAAAGGGATTCAGTTCAACGATGCACTTCATCAAAAAAAGCATGGACTTTGTTGAGGATATGCCGCACACTGGCAAAAAACCTAAGATCACTAAAGAGATTCCGCCAAACAATAAAGCAGCGAGATCACAATAAAAACATTGTAGTACATAAGAAAAGTTTGAGAATTGTGAAAAGGGAGTTAAACATTCAGTCATTTACAAGAAAGTGTACTAGGTTCTCCGTTTAGAACAGAAGAGATTAAAGAGGCTATAAAGGTAATCAAAATTTAGGCGAAAAGGCTGCCGTTGATGGAGCGTACCCGGAATTTATCAAACATTTCGGACTTGAAGTAGTTAAGTTTCAAATTAAGTTTCGCGGTTAGTACATCCGAAATGTAGGGAAACTTTAAAGAATCGAAAAATTAGTTGCAACAATCAAACGAGGAAAAGCTCACAGTGATAAAAAATTGTTCTGTGTACCGCGTAAACTATTAAAACAACGGAACTACTTTCATCTGAACTACCGGGTTTTAGGAGAAATATGATTCACTAAATCGAAATATGAGAAAAAGTTGATATTCAGTGGACAATCTTTACGATACTATTTGGAATAAGTGAGTGAGTGAGTGAGTGTGTAAGTGTGGGAGGGGAGAGATTGCTATTAAAAATAGCAAAGTTTGGCGTAAAAGATTTTTATGTTTACTAACCGAACCGTCAAAGTAATACTTGGAGAAAAACTAACTGACCAATGAACAATGGCCTCCCGTAACGCTCCATTCTAGCCCATCTATTGTTTAATTTGTACGTAATGCCTGTGAAAAAAGCTAAAAAGTTTCACTACGAAGAAGACATTGTTGTAGCTTTTTTTAATATAAATCTGTATCGACGAACGTAAGATCTTAGAAGTTTGAACGAATATTTCGAAATAAGGAAAATTTGTTTAAACTTGAAGAAAACGGGAATTACCATTATTCCGGCTTATTGCTAATAAACGAGATTGCGCGAGAAATCGAACCTTAGAGTAGCGAAATATCTAGGGATAATACTAGAGAGAGTACTAAAATATCCACCTTATAAAGCTGCAAGGCCAAAAATCATGCAGTACGTTCTAAAGTTTCTTCATTAACTAAAGCGTTTGAAAAAAGTAACTTTTAAGGAAAGAAATTTTAAAAAATTTCACGTACTATTTTATAATAGCTACGAAATCGTTTTTCGTTTTGCTTTTTCGTAATCGGCATATTTTTTTGTCCGCAGAATATCGCAAAAATACTAAAGTCCAAAAATTTTGAAATTTAAGGCCTCGAATTTGGAAAACTATATATATTCGTAACGCGACAAGGTCGAAAACTAAAAAAAAGTTCACAAGTTCACAGCCCTTGCCGGAGCCTCAGAATTTTTCTACTATTCACAAATCAATACCGATTATTATATAAAATAAAGTAAAATAATGTTAAAAACGAAAAAAAAAAGCACATTGCTTTTCTGTACCTACGAGTGTGCATTATTGGACAAAAAATGTCCTCGGGCCTTTTTATCCTCAAGACAAAAACAACTTTTTTCTAACAATGCGAGAATAATTTTTTCGAACTTCACGTTGAGTTTTTTAAACTAATAAATGCTACCACGGTAAATCTTGAGATCATTTAGGAATTTGTTTTTAAAATCTTCAAACGTGGCTTAGACTCGTGTCCGTTTTATCAATCTTTGTTTTGCATCCTTTTAACAAAAAAAAAAAAAAAAACATCACCAGACGAATTGGGGGCGCAAAAAGAAGGGTAAATCAAAAAATTAAGAAAGAGAAAAGAATTGTATGCTAAAATATGGCTGGGGTAAATTTAAATGAGGTCTTATTATGGCCGTTTCATTTTCCCTATATTGCTGAGACGTTGAGAAAGAGTCGTGTTCATTTTATCGCCAGGTAATTTTCGTACCCGCGAATGCAGTTCTTGAACACGGTAATTTTCAAGAACTTTATTCGTGCAAGTTCTAACCTGAAAGAATTACTTGTCACAATAAATCTGCGAAAAATAAACCAACTTCACTGTGTAAACTTCACCATTTCCCTGACACCCTGCCTATCTCACCTTCTACATTTTAATCATGGCTTTTCACAATTTTTCGTACACGTTTTCCGTTTCGTACATCGTCACTCAACGCCTGACAAAAAATATTCCTCAGAAAACATGCTTATTTAATTGTTATGAAGTGAATAACGAGACTCAGATTGAAGTATTAATGTCGTTTAAAATAAACATATTTCCTTTTAGGCGCGTAATATATCTTTTATCGATCAATTATTTTTTATTTTTTTGGAAATTTTCATTTCTTTCTTAAATGTTTTTTACTAAAATATCATTAGCATCGATTTATTTTATTAAAAATTTATTTAGCGGATTTCAATATGCCCGCATTTGTTTTAGCCATATTAAATATCATAAGTAAGATGATGTACTCGTAAAATCCTTTACTCAAAAAACAACCGGGGAATATGGCGAACACGTTTTGAAGAGGGATTTTAGGATTTTTCTAATAGTCAGCACTTTCGTGGATGGCGACCAATGGAATGAGTTTTTCCATTAGAAGAAGATGAAAAGAAAAAAAAAAAATCAAAACCGAATAAAATACATTATCCCGGGAAACAGTTTGTTGATCATTTTATCATCGAAATGTGCCAGCACTGGGGGTCGTCGAATAGTATCATCCGCTTTACGAAGAAAAATATAGAGAAGTTAAGTGTTCCAGATGATTTTTCTGATCAAAAGAGTCGTTTGTGAAAACGATGGCGGAGGAGGAGGAGGAGGAGGAGGAGGGGGGGGGGGAGGAGACCCCAGTTGATATTCTCGGAATACGATTTAAAAATCGACCTGAAAGAGGACTGTTAGCCGTCCGGAGTTATAGACGTTTAATTTAGATCCCATTAACAACCGATATCTGCTATTAGTCAGAATAATACACCAGCGAATCGTCGTACCGTGTTTACACGTCGTGTGGAACATTTGAAAACACGAAATTACCTATGTCAATTATCATAAACCTTTATTGACTGACCGGCAACCCGTTTCCGCAGATTAATTTGATTTCCGAAATGGAAACTGGGACCGCGTTTAAAGAGTTTTATGTGTTTTTTATATCGGGCGAAATCAAAAATCTCACATCGTAGATAAAATTCATCCTCAAAATCGCATTTCTGATTTTGAGTAACGACCAACATCGGACGTTTTTTATAATATGAAAGATGAAGAAGCCATAAAATACGTTTACGATATTTAGATGGTTTTCTCGAAGAAAGAGGAAACAGTTTATTTTTGTTTTTTTCCTTTTATTTTTTTTTTTGCTTCAAGACATTGCAAAAATAAGTAGAGCAAAAATTCGATCTGCTGTAAAAAATTGATGGTAAAAATAAATACTGCACTTAAACATTTTTGAAAGATACTTGAAATCCCGTCACAACTTTAAACTGATTTAATTTTATAATTTATAAATCTTTTTAATTAATAACCTTGATTACAGTTACACAGTTATGTATTCTATTACACGAAATTAATCACTATTACATAAAATACACAACGTCATTTATTGAATTGTTGTGTATTTTATGTAATAGTGATTAATTTCGTGTAATAGAATACATAACTGTGTAACTGTGATCAAGATTATTAATTTAAAACATTTATAAAGTACAATCACAGTTACGGAGGAAATCAAACATAATTAATTTTATAAATTTGTTCTTTCCAGTTCCTTCCTACGAAACCTATATTCTTGCTCCGGTTTTAAATTTCATTTAAAATAACTTTTTTTTTTAATATTTTTAATAGACCTTTTTTCCCCCTTTAAACTCGAAATATTATCAGCTTATTATTTTAATTTTAGTTGTTCAACTCGTAAAACTTTTACTTTTCTAAAATCGGCCATTTTATTTTGTAAAATTTTTCGTTACAATACAATTTGAATTTTTAATCGGCTCATAAATGTTTCGTACGTAATTCTTTATTATAGTCGATAATACATATTATACAGGTAATACTTTAATTTAATCAAAGAAACCTGCGAATGTTTAATATTGCATGTATTACTAAAAGTTGAAACTTACGAGAATATGTGCAATATACATTATACAGGGTGCGGCAACGAAGTGGATCGTATTTTAAAAAATCATAATACAAAGAGAAAGTGTTTTAGGATTTTTCTTTTTTTTGATTTTTTTAAAATATGAACTTACTTGTTTTTTTAAAATTATTTTTGAAAAATAATATCTTCAAAATGGCGGCCTTTTTGCTTGATGCATTCTTGCATCCGTTTTACGAAGTTTTCAAATAGTTTTTTCAACATACTCCTCGATATCACGGCCGTGACATCACGTATTGCGTTTCTGAGGTCTGCCAGGTCTTTCAGCTTGTTGACGTAAACTTTGGACTTCAAATACCCCCCCATAAGAAATAGTCGGCCGCCGATAAATCTGGCGAACGACTCGGCCAAACGATTTCCGCGCCTCGCATATTTAAACGGTTTCCCCCAAACAGCTATTGCAGAACCGTCATCGTTTCGCTCGCTGTGTGCGCTGTGGCACCATCTTGCTGAAACCACGTTTTTGACAGTTTTTTCTTACGTCTCGAGGCCGGTCCAACGAATTCTGACAGCATTTTGCGCTACCTTTCCCCGTTCACCGTCTCGTCGAAAAAGCATGGGCCAATTACTCCCCATACTGCGATTCCCATCCAAACCGTTACTTTTGGCGAGTGTAACGGCTTCTCGTTGATAATGTTACAATTCGAATCACTTCAGTAACGAAGATTTTGCTTGTTAATGTTGCCATTGAGGTAAAAGTGAGCTTCATCCGTAATCATAATAAAATCCAGTGGAATTTCGCCACCCTGAATTTTTCCAAGCATCACTTTACTAAACGTTAATCGTAGGCTGTAATCGCCGGGTAAAATCTGATGGGTACACAACATTTTGTACGGATGAAAGTTAAGATCTTCGTGAAGTATTTGGCGAACCGTTCGTTCGGATATTTTCAAATTTTTTGCGTGTAAGCGAGCAGAACGTGATGGACTTTTCTGAATCAACTTCTGAACTCGTTTCGCATTTTCCGGAATTCTGACTGTTTTAACGGACCCTGGTCTTTTTTTAAAGATTGATCCGGATTCTCTGAAGTTTTTCACCTACTTACGCACAGTTTTTTCGGTTGGAATCGGTTTTTTGAACCCTACAGAAAATTTATTTCGAAAATCGCGCGCGGCGGATACATACGAATCACCATGAAAAATAAAACGCTCTATCATGTAAACACGTTGCTCACACGTCCACTCACTCATTATGCCGAACTGTTGAATATTAAAAAAAAACAAGTCTCATCGAATTAATTAAAAACGCTGGAATGGTCGCGTTAGAGTAATTTATAGCTGAGATATGATTTTTTGAAATACGATCCACTTCGTTGCTGCACCCTGTATGTATTTTCGAATTTTACGATTACGTTGATTTGCGCTTTTAATATTTGTAAGTTCTCTCAAATAACGGAAGGTCAAATTTTTCAAGTTTGAATAATTTAAATCTTTTCTTTTTACAGTACCGGCTTGAAAAATTTAGTAATACAAATAACAATATCGCATCGGATTCTACTGCAGTAGAGGTTTTTCGATGGTCAGATGTTATATATATATATATATATATGTATATATATATATATATATCTTTTGATGATTGTCGTCGACGAATTGTTGACCATTACATATGTTCGCTCCAGAAATAGTACTTTTTTTAAATTTCAGGCACCACTGAAGGTTCTGTTTGTCACTGGAGAAGTCGTAAATGGAATGAATAAAAGAAATAAATTTACGCGTGAGAAAAAGGAAAAAGAATTAACCGTTGTTGAAATATAGCCGAGTTTAGGACAGTGATTACACATCCGCTTGCATTCTGAGAGTGTGTCGTTTTATATGTCTGCGTTATGAATTTTTACCTGGAAATTTTACACAAACCAAAATAATAACAAAAGAGAAATCCATGCCTGTTGTGGGCTTCTATAACGCGACTGGGACTGTATTTAGTTGCAGCATTGTTCATATTTCGGTGTGGCAGCTTGCGCACTTTGCCCCGTTTGAGTTCTGTAAACGGGCACTATCCGCAGACGCTCAAAGATGGCGAGAACAGGATGATCAGTAGTACTGCTCACCTAAAGAGAAAAAAATGTTCAAGAGGTCCGACATAAACGTTACATGCTGCACGTATCCAATCATGCAAAAATTGGTACGTCTCCAATCTCGGAGAACTTCACAAAATCGTGTCCAGTCAGCTGTTCGAAAAACGGTCGAGAGTGTTAAAATTTTAATTATTTTTTTTGAAATTTAATTTAATCTAAGAAAATCTTTATACATAGTAATGACCGATAAGAATCGTTAGTTGTTTTATCCAAACGCATTAATACAACCGTTATGCCACATTTAATTCGAGATTATCTCCCGTACACAGCTCCGTTAATTGACAACATAGCGCGAAGCAGGCAGTTGGCTATTCACACCCTGTTATATACAACGCATGTGGGATTTGTACTAAATAGTTCTGTAATAACCGAAATTCGCAATTTGAAAATTAAACAAGCGTAAAAATGTAACAAATAAAAAGCCAAATTTCAATTTTACACTTTTTCAGTGTGCGTCGATAATTTGTAAAAAATCTGTTATCATTTTAAAAAAAAAAAGGCGGCGTTATTATTTTTAACGTTTTTTTTTTTTTTTTGAATCCATTTCCAGTATAAAACTTGTGAAGTCATTTCACCATGAGACTCCTGGGGAGGAATATGTTTATGCATTCTAATTTTCTGGCTACGAATATCTCGAGTAGCACCAATGATGAATAAAAATGTAAATCGGGGAAAAAGTTGTGCCGAAAAAAAAATTTCGGACAATTTTATCCGGACCACTGCTCGGATGTACTTTGATTTATTATTTCAATTTTCCGAGTAATTTACCTTCGCGCTTGCCTGTAAGAGATAAAAATTGCGCAACCAGCCGGAGTTTCGTTGGACCGGAATGAATATTCGATTTAACTTGTTGATTAGTTTCCCACCGCTTTGTCGGCCCTTTCCACACCGCTGGCCTGCCGCGCAGCCATGTCTATTCTCGTGTACACACACAGAGAGATTTTCTCCGAGACAAAGATACCGCAAGTCCACGCGCTACATCGGCGAATGGCGATCAGATTGATTCATTCCAGCGATTGATCACATAATGAACGACCTCAGTCACGGTTCATTATTCCGGATAACGCGGCGCCGATGTTCGGACACATACAAATATCCGGAAATGACCGTACTGCATTTTCCGATTGCAATAAAAATCGCCACTCAATAATTTTCGCGCCGACGCGAACACCCTTCTTACAGTTCCGATGCTCCGGACACTTCACTGGAAACTGACCTTTAAGCCGAACTCACACTACTGCCAAGGACCTGTCGGTTACTCTTCGTATTTATTTCCGTCAACTCCGGATGCGACGGAAATAATTCCAGCGCATCGATGAAGAGGATTTCTTTCGATATTATATCCGGGTTAGTGTTTTTTTTTTTTTTTTTTGCTTTTTTTCGGCTTTTGATTCTCTCAGATGAACGCACAAGAAAAGTCTCTGAAGTTGTTTCGGTAATTTATGTGGGAGACAATATTAAAAGAAACTGCGTAGTAACGTGTGCGCAGAGCGGGAGAGAGACCGTTTCTTTGCACTACCGGCTAGTCGAAATAGGTATTAACGAGAGAGTTATCACAGGCAATAATTCTGAAATCTGGTAGCGATGTTTTTCGAAAATAAACAAATTTTTACCGATTTTTTTCCGTTATAACAATGGTAATTAAATAAATTATAAATATTGGGCGTCCCCCACCCCACCCGCGGTTCAAATAGTAGTTAAATTTATTAAAACACATAAAATCAATAAAGAGCTTTGTTACACGCATTAAACGGTTATCGATTGTGAAGTACGAAAACATATTAACACGTGTTATATCTGTTTATTTCACTGATTGTTGTTTCTCTTTACGTCAATAAATTAAATAATTGTTTTAAATTGGTGTTTAACATTAATTACTGTACAACATATTAGTATGTTTTTACTTAAAAGTAATTAATCATTATTTTTTAATAACATACATTGTTTTACCATTGTAAAAAATAAAAAGCTTTGAAACAATCGAAACTTTTTTCTTCCTTTTTTTTTTAAAGTGTAGAATTGTGGTTTACGGAATACTTATAAACAGTTTAACGAAACGTTATATTTCACGAACGTTATAGATTAAGTGAAATTTATACTCTTAATTTTTTTAATCCGTTTAATGTGATTTTTGAAGGTAAAACTGAAAACTGTAAAGTAATCGAAAAAATAATATCGGTGTCGTGCATAAATAACTGCACAAGTATGAAAAATATTCAATAATCTGCACGCTGCAAATTTCGCCGCTAATTTAACGAATTTAATTTATTTCGACGATTGAAGAAATTACGCATCGTAAATTTTTTTTTTTTTTTTGGGTTCGTCTACAAGGACCAATAGAACAAAGGAAAAAGGACGTAGGAGACTCAGATCTTTACACGATCAGAGATATCTGACAAAAAAGAACCAAGAGCCCGGTCAACAGAAAGAGAAGGAAGGGAGAGAATGAACGAAGCACTATACGGAGTGGGAATTTGTAAAAGGGAGGAGTAGAAAGCAGCTTGATCGGTTAAAAAATGATACAAGTGTAAGTGTAAATTACAAATATTGTAAAACGGGGTATTTGCTGCATTGAACGGTGATTAGGTTAAATCAAAAAACACTAACCGACCTGCCACAAAGTTTAAGAAACAAATTAACATTAAATAATTAAAAATTCTCGATAAAATAACGTATAAAAATTGCTCGGGAAAAATTTCAACTAACAAAACGACCACACAGGCGTTCCGGGGTCACCTTTGAGTATTCATTTTCTCTGCGCAGAGCATTCTTATTTCCTGAGATCTATTAGTTATTGCGTCCTTCCTGTTTACCTTTCAATTGCTCACGAATTGTATTCTTTCTCTATATTGATTGTTTTTTATTACTGATGATCTGGCTAATATTACCGACACTCGTTTAATTGTTTCCACAGAAATCTATTGGTTGACGAGGATTTTTTTTTTTCTTAACGAGTAATATTCCATATAAAAATTAAAACATTTAACAATAATAACAAACGGAAAATGTAAAAACTTCACTTTTCTTCCGGAATCTCTTATCACCAGTCATGACGTATTCCGGGTTAGTCTTTACATTTAACAATGTTGTTTAACCGATGATATATGAGAATGATGGACATTACCGATAAAAATCCATTCCGTTTGTAAAAGTAAATAATATCAAAAAATCGTAAAATTACAAAATAATTATAAAACTAAATTTAAAAAAATAAATGCTATAAAAAAAACGTGTTTTCTGACAAAGCATAAAAACAACAGAGTAAAATTTAAATTTTTCTAAACTTTTTTTTCTGTTTTTGATCGGAATTTACTGCTTGAGACTTGTTTTATTTTTATTGATGGCGTGCGTTTCGACACTGATTAATAACGGTAGCTCCAATGTAGCGGAGAGTCTGTGATTGTTCAAGCGAATTAATATTAATGTTATTTATTACACGGATTATTTTATGCACACTCTTTCATACGTGCGATATATATTATAACTGGAGCTCCATTTCGAGGACTAATGTACAATCTGCGACCATGAAAAGAGGATAGTGTAATGTTACAGTGATAAAAAGATATATATTATTGCAATAAGTATGAACTAATCTTATTTATGTATTTCGATGGAACGTAATTTTTTAATTTGTTTTTGATTTTAGTACGATTTATCTTTAGGTGCATCCATTAATTACGTGAGCTGTTCTTTTTTTAATTTCGACCCCTCCCTAACGCTTGGTGAGATTTAGTGAGATTTGGTAGGAACCCCTCCCTCCCAGGCGAGATTTATAGTTGTTAAAGAATTAAATTTATTTTCATAGAGGAGAAAAATAATACAACGTTAAGGTGTACGATAACGAATTTATTTAAATTTAGAAAAATTAAAACTAATAACGGATAACAACATCTCACCTTCGTCAGTTTGAATGAGATTTAATGAAACTTTTCTGGATCCACCCCCTCCCCCCTATTTTGAGCTCAAGTAATTAATAGATGTCACCTTTCAGTTCGATTTGGATTTTATATTCCATTTGGCCGTATTTAAACGAGACTGTCAGTTCTTTTTTAATTCTCCACTTTGTTGCTATCACGATCGGTTTCCTATTGGTCATTTGTAAATTCCGATAATAATTTCATCGATTAATGATGCTTTCCCTTAAATAAAAAAGAAACTTCAGAAGGTCACGCACTTAAATTTTCCAAAAAAGTACCCATTATCCAGTAGCCGCTTGAGTCCCGGAAATACCACTTTCCCATTTTCTTTTTCAGAAAAAAAGCGTTTCATTTGTTTCTGTTTAATCTCGATAATATTAGAATTCACATGCGATTTCCTTATTAAACAACGGAAGGATCGTAGTCCGATTCCGAACGTCGAGACCTGATTTTTGAAGGCCACTGCCATCGACCCTCTATTTTCCGTATCAGTTCAGATGTCTGCAGGCCGGCTAGTTTTACTATTTGATGAACATAACGATTTTCCGCCTCGTATTCTTCGACCCCGCTAACTTTACCCTGAATAATTAATTTTTCCATCTTATTGACCCGAATTATATGACCACCGAAAAATGATAACGCTCTTCTTCTAATTGTAGGTCGCGACGTTTTCATCAGTTCGTAGTTCCTCCAAAACGGGCGCTCGTTGGTTCTATGCGCCGTCCATGGTGTACGTAGTAGAATCCGATGATAGCACTTCATTTTGAAGGCCTCCAGTTTCCTTCCCGATATCACATTTATGGTCTATGTTTCCGATCCATATCACCGAATCGGAAACACTAAGATTTTTAGCAATCTTGTTTTGGTATATTCCGATATCCTATGATCTCTTCGTATCTTCATTAATTTGCTCATTGTCCCGCTTGCCAAAGCTATACTATTTTTTAATTTCTCCATCAGAGTCACCCCGATTTGTTATGCAGGTTCCCAGATAAATCGCTTCTTCTTTTATTACGATGTCTTTAATATTAGATTTACCACTTGTGATGATATAGTTGCCTCGTCTTCGTTGACTATTAAAAGAGGGAGCATTTTGACCTGTTCAGCTTTAGTCGCATTTCGTTTCTGATATCTTCGATTTTATTCAGTAGTTGATTCATTTCTTCTTCTGTTTTCGCAATAATAAGTGTCAGATCATCAGCAAATCTCAGGTTGAATATTTTTCTTCATCATATGGAAATTCCGGCTTCCCATCCTTGTGTTACTTTGTTTATTATGTACTCTCTCTATATACATATATTGAATAATATAGGAGAGAGGCAACAACATCCCTGTCTTAATCGTCGCCAACTGCACCATCATATTTGATTATTTTTAAATTACGCGCTATATTCAGATATCGTTGATAAAACATACACGCGATAAGATTATGATAACAGTTACATAAATATAAAATTTGCCTACTTTATGTTTACAGAATTATTAATAATATGTTTATGCGTGCGTGTTTTACCGAGTATAACTATTTTTCAGATGTTGAAGCAGTTTTTTTTCACGTAACAAACATTCCGCGTTAATTAAGACACAGTCGAAGAATTATGAGATAATAGCGTGGATGTCATGGTATTAATCAGTGCGATCATCGAATACAAATTTCTGTTACCGATGTATATGTAGAGATCGTTTCTAATGACCAGCGCGAATCGTGTACTAACTAGGGAGGCCAAAGACAAGATTTGTGTTGTTTCGAGAAATCCGAAGGGGGATACAGGGAAAAATCGAAAAAAAAAAATAGCCTTAAGGGTCGAGTGGACTACACCTACTGCAAGGTAAAAGACACGAACGCCAAAAATTGCAGTTGCGGCCATATTGTAGAACAATAACCTATTTTGATTTCTTAATTTGTTTTTTGTTTTTCTGTAGTTGCAGCCATAGCGTAGAATGAAATTTCCTTCTCTGCTTTTTATTCCTTTTGTCTATTACTATTAATTTTTCATATCTATTTATAGAGTAGCTTGTTGGCCAAATAAACTGTATTTGTTCAGGCTAATAAAAATAAAAAAAAAAAAAAACGCCAGAAATTCAAAAAGTTTCGTTTTGCGTACGCAGCTTTGGCCATTAATTATATAAATACATACATGGGTCGTCGCAATACACGCGTTTTTCCACCGTGTCGGTAACACTTTACATCATTAAAAAGATTAAATTTACAGTTTTTCTATATTTAATTTTTTATCGTTTATTAAAAAAGAAAAACTTACAAGAGTTACGAAAATATGTATGCTACATAATGTACATTATTTGTATGAGATAAAAAAAAAAAAAGCATAAAATGAAGATAAAAACAAAACAGACTTTATATTAAATAAAATTAAACGATACGACGATTGAAAATTAATCAAGATTAATGTGATGAAATTCCAATTTTCGAATGTCAATTTTTAATTTAAAAAAAATCGTACCTCAAAACCGGAAACATGGCGGAGAAGGAAAAAAGACGTTAGATTTATCTAAAAAAAAACCCTAATTGTATTATTTCCCTTTCAATTTTTCTTTCATTTAATTCAGTCTAATTTTTAATATTTTGCGACAATTTAAAAACCGGTAAAAATCGATCGCTTCATTAAACTTCAGATGGCTTAATATGTAATATTAAAATGAATATGGCTAAATTTAGTTAAAGTAACTTTCTAATCCAGCCCAGTAATTTCTTCCTATTGGCAGCGAGAAATTTTATAATATTACCGCTCTTTTTTACATTTTAAATGGTTTTTTCTACTTCGATGAGTTTACAGCCGATTCCGAACTAGTTTGTTGATAGCAATAAATTGTTTATTAAATTAAACAGAGTGTTTCCCGCGTAATCTTACTAAGTTGGCCACCACCACTACTACCTCTAGTTCATTTTTATTATTATTATTTTTTTATTATGGGGAACGCTAACTGAGGGCATGAACCATCCATCTAAGAATTACGAACAAGGATTAAATTTTAATATACAGAGAAATAGAGGAAATGAACTCTGCTAAAGCTGGAACAACATCTGGTGAAGGAAAGGAAAGTATGTAGGAAGCACAAAAAGGAGGAGGCACTTTAAGGTGTAAGAACTTATAGTGTGGAGAAGGGGGCGCTCCTGCACAAGAAGAGAGAATTTAAAAAGAATATGATCTGCATTACAAACGTGGTTGTGATCCGAGGGATGAAAAATACGATGTGGAAAAGAAACAATAAAAAAAACTAAAAGGAGACGAAGGGAGACAATTATGGATGAAATAATGAAGCGACTGAGGCCAGGAAAATCAGTAAACCAAGACCGTGATGAAGAAAGAGGCTGCGTATTAGTTTTTAAAAGGAATAAGGATTAGAAAAGGAGGTAATGTAGTGGCATCCAACTATGATTTGAGGTGTGCTTGCTTAGATAGAGGATATTGTTAACAGGAAACTTACTGATAAATTTGCCATTAGAGGAAGTAGAGCGAGCAAACGAGTCAACTAGGTTGTTGCCCGCGATGCCGCTAAAAGATCGATTTGAATAGAATGAACTAAAAAAAGTATTGGCAATTAAGGAACGAATAAAAAGGGATAATGTAGTCGCATGAAGGGGATGGAAAAGGAGAGGATATAGCCTGCAAGACGCTCATCTAGTCGTAGTAACAGATAAGGTACTTGTTATTACAGGAGAAACGTGTAACAGAACTGCTCGGATTAGTGCATACGATTCTGCAGCAAAAAATAGAACAGAAGGAAGGAAGTTTATAAAGTTCGTAGTGTGGAAGGGAAGAGATAAGGAAAAAGGCTCTGGGCAATCCGTAAAAAGGATAGAAGAAGAAGGAAATAAGGACCTCAGAGCTTCGTTGAACTCGCTTAAGGCGATTAATGAGAGGTGAGCATTTAGTGTGCGAAGGAAGGAAAATGTAAAATATCTGAAAAGCTGAATGTAAAGAACGGAAGTTTATGACATGTATAGATAAATGGCGAATAAGGAGAAAGATGCCGAGAAACATGAGAAAGAATAGGAATCTTCAGGGAGGAAAACCGCCAATTAGCTGAAATGTAGCAATACGCGGAAACTAATTTAAAAGACTTAATAGGAAGACGTCTTATGAGGAAGCGATCCCGGAGGAAGGATCTGCGAATGTGTAAAGGATCAATGATGGCTTCTGAAAGTACTGCAGGAATGGGAGAGGATTTCAGAACAGCAAGGCACAAAGACGACGACATGAATTCTGGACTTTATCGGGTTTAGAAAAAAGATGTTCAGGAGCATTGCCGTAAATGAAGGAACAATAATCAAGCTTTGAACGAATAATGGATTTATACAGAGAATAAGGAGAACATTAGGGTCGCCAGCTCATTTGTGGGAAGAAAGAGCTTTTAATAAATCAGTTCTCTTAAGTTTAGATGATACGAGTGCTGCAGACGCGAGTGTTATTATCCGATTCGGATGATATAGTATACATTCGAAATTTAAATTAGAGTAGGTAATTTTTAAAGTTTCATCATTTCGAAAAAATCTATAATTTGACTTTATATACCGTGCACGAGTATATTATTTCGTGAAAAAAGACCCGTTTTCGAAGAACTTGTTAAAAATCAAAATGCTCCGTTTTCATACTTCTATCGAACAATTATGAAAACATCGATGTTGTATTTTAAAGCGTGCCTTCTTAGCTGAAAATTTTCAGGTAGTTGTTGAAGGTTTTTTTTTTGTTTTTTTAAAATTACATTAACATAAAATAAAATCGTTAATTCTATTTCCTCTTAAAATTTATCATTTCCGTTTAAATATGGATTGGTTTCGTGATGATCAATGCGATTAATGTTGCCGCGTAAGAGAATTGTGTGTGTTTGTAGCGCAGCATTTTGCGGATGATTCTTGTGCGACAGTTGCGAGCGGTCATTTCGGATTTTTCATCTGGCACGATTGTTTTCTTTCAAACAGCTTGCGCCAATAATAGAATTAAGTTACCAGTTCCATTGTAATATACTGTCGTGAAGCATTATTTTGATTTATTTTTAACGCCGCTCGATGTCGAAATATTTATAATATTTCTCGAAATTAGTGAGTATTTTAAGCTCTTGTTCTTTTCTTTATGAAAAATGTACCGCCCGATATTTTTTTTCACAAAAAAGCTATTAACATAGAGAGAAAATTGTCGTATCGTTCGATGATTGTACAGCTACAGAAGATTAAATCAATAATTGAATTTATTTTAAAATATTTTACAAAATAGTACGTTCACATGTGTTTTTTTACACATAGAAAATGATGCCGTTTATTCCAGAAAATGAATATGTGCTGCTAAGAATGTTTTCGGCATTGCCGATTAACTTGAAGAACACGGAATTGTTTTAAAGCATGAAATTGCGCGAAAGAAATTTACATATCGTCTCGATTCTATGATTTTAATTGCAATAACGTCCAATTGCAAATGTGATAGGTAGTGAGAGAAATTACCAACTCGGAACTGAAAAGCAAGAAAAAGCCTCTTCGAAGATGGAGTTGCGGATTTAAAAGCACACTATTATTTGTACTAACATATATATATATAAAGCTTTCTTTTCTTCCAAGATTATTTTGAATGTCGGAGCGTAAAATTTCGTTTCGTCAGGCAACAATTAACGGAAAAAAGATTAAAGTTTAAATACGTATTTACATGTTCAATTGAAATGTTTTAGGTTTATAATTATTTGCTATTTTGTCTTAACTGATTTTCCAAAAATGGGATATGCACTAAATATGTGTTTGAAAAATAATGATAGGCCAGGAGGCACTTTTACATAATTTTTAATTGGATCAGCCTAATTTTGATGTTATTTTTTTATTTTTCAATCGATTTTTAATTAGTTTCAACGTCTTCTGACATCTGAAGGGTCATTTTGACGCTACTCGCTGGCTGCACGGTGTTCGAAAGTTTGGGTTTTTATGAAGAATAATGTACATTATCTTTTCCAGAAGTTACTACTAACCTGCCGAAAAAAAAAAAATTACTCGGAATTGGCCAGTTCGCAATTAAAATTTCCGAGGTAATTGGGAAAGACACGCCAACTAGTAATAATAGAAGCAGGTGGTAATATCTGTGCGACGACCCTAACACACAAGTCAATTCATCGCCGAGAGCAGCCAGTTATAATTTTTTAATTCTCTTTTTCTTTACATATATTATAAATGACAACGTCGTTCTTAGCCCGACCCTCATCACCGTTTTTTGTCCCAAAACGTTACACATATATTGTTTATATAAAAGTATCGACAAAATGGATTGTTGCCCTGGTTAATTATGTTATTTTTACATTGGGGTTAATAAAAATTCTGCTACGCTCTTGCGTTATGGATTCTACGCAAACCGTAAATTAAATTGATCAGTTTTGAATTCTTTCTTGATTACAATGAAAAAAAAAAATTGTTTTGCAAAGAATATATTGGTTAACTGAAACCGATTTTTATATATATACATATATATATATATATATATATATATATATATATATATATATATATATATATATATATATATATATATTAATAACAACGTCATTCTTAGCCCGACTCCCATTACTCTTTCTGTCAGAAAAATTTTTGTCCTAAAATGTGGCATTAAACAAAGATTTATTTTTTTTTGTCACGCAGTGGGAAAGAAGACGTTATCAATTTTCCTTGTTTTTTACGAAGGACCGAAGTGATAGAGCTGAGGGTTCGGGGGTGTCCCTAAGGGGCTTGCGTGGCGCGCGGGGGGCGAGTTATATATATATATATATATATATATATGTATAAGGACTGAGGAACACTCCGAATATGCGATATTTTTAAAGCTCCAGATAAAGCCAGCAAATATCACCGAGTGTTACAAATCTTATGTTGCTGTTAATGAGAAACAGGATGGGTCCGTTGAAACTTCTCCCACCTTAAACTCTTGTCACGTGTTTTCCTAGTGGTAGAAAAATATTTTAACCCAGTTATGTACTAGTTATCCTCTGAGAATTACGTGCTAGAAAGGACTGTTTTGTTTGTTGTTTTTTTTTGTAAAGAGTCTACCTGCGAATTATCGTTTGTCAGTCGGTATAAAATAGTGATTAACGTGTAATTCCACGTTTTGGGGTATTTTTCAAAATTTTTATTCTGTTATCAATTTTTCATTTCTGACTTACGGCAGAAAGTTGTTGATCGTGTCAACTTAATTTCTGAAAGAGAATTCAGTACTTGTTAGAGAATCGAAATAATACTAACAGTGGAAATACGTCGTGCAATGTTGAAAAAAATAAAAACATTACGGACTATTCGGAAACCTTCTAAACACACGGAATTCCATTGTAAACGCGCAGCGCGATTATCATAAGTGCCCGCTCCCATGTATATGAAAAATTCTTGTTGTAAAAATGCCGCTATTGTTCACTTTCCACTTCGAAAACGGTTTTTTAAATGTCCGCTTTGAAACGATACTGCCTCTTCCTACCTGGTTCGAGTTTTCATGCATCCTTTATCCACCTTTTACCCGTCAAAAGTATTCCGTCTGACGTGACCTTATAAAACCTCGTCATGTTTCCGTAATAATCTGCAAACCTTTTCTGCCTCCTTTTAACACGGCCGCTTCTACTGGTCTAGACAACAATAGTTGACAAACCTTCCGAACAGTTAATATCCGTGTCACTATTTTTTTCCCGCTGGCTACCGTAACAGGTGTACGTACCGTTAATTTAACGAAAAAAAAAAAGTAACCTGGTTTCTGCGGGGGGAAGACAAAAAAAAAACAATAAAAACTTCAAGTTTATGATAGTTCGCGTCTCGGTGGATAATTTTAACAATCGCGGATGCCTAATATGACACGTACGTTGAGCTACGAAAACTTAAAAAAAACCTTCACCAAGTATGTAACAAATGTAAAACATAATTTCCATCTGCCCTTTTTGTTTGGAACTTATCGAAAATACCCTCCGATAGATAATATGAAGTATATTTAAGCACGCATTTCGATAAACAACTAAATCAATTGGTGAAATTATTAAGATAATATACAATAGATTAATAAAGTTTGTCGAAAACTATGGGAAACAATTAAAACATCGCATATCGCCGGCGAGTCTATTTTTTTTTTTTTTTTGTCTCCGCTTTCATCACTTTGTGATCGGTTTAAAACGGAATTTGGAATCATAGGAAAAACATTGTTAGTGCACCGTGATTTGAGATCTTCAGAGTCCTTTCGTTGCAGTCACCCCAGATTTAAAATATTTCTGAGCAATCTTAAATTAAACATTAATTTTACCAGTTGCAGTACTGGTCGTATTATGACCGCGCACTAGTCTGACTAGTCCATATTTATTCAAATTCAATTATGTGTTGTTACGAAAGCTTATATTATTTTATATATATACAAGCCGTACCGACACAGAAACAATAAATTTTGTGTTAACTTATTAGCTGAATTAAATTTAGTTTTTTATTAAGAAAAAATTAATACTCAAAATGAATTATGTTCAATAAATTTGCAAAAAGACAAATATTTTAATTACATTGAAAAGTATTTTAATTACGCGTGGCAGCAAGGCATTATATTCACCTTAATAATAAAAATCAGTTTAAATTTATGTTAAAAATTTAAAGTAAATTACTTCGGAAACACATGTTTTTTTTTTTCCGGCTATATCATCAGCTAACAACACAGAGCACACACTCGATTTACATACTTTATCAAATAGAGTGTGTACTCTGTGCTGTTAGCTGATGATGGGTATAGACGAATAAGCGCGTGTTTCTAATGATCTTTAATTTCTCAGAGTAAATTTATACCGATTTTTAAGATTCCAGAATAAAAAATATTTATTTCTACAATAGAGCTCGGTAACGGTTTGACTTATCAGAATTGGATCATAAATTACACAATTAAACTTCTATCTGTGACAATTTACAATTTTAAACTGAGCGATTACCACCCTGGACGGCAAAAAACCGTCTAGAATATATAATATGGAATTTTGAACGATCTCAAAAATCACCCTTAAAAATGTATAACTCATCATCCGATAACCCTTTAAAAGCGAAATTCAAAATATAAAAAAAAAACACAGGAGCTCTTTATGAAAATTCAAAAATTACGGTTAAAAAATTATTTAAACCACCCCCTTATGGAACAAAAACAGTAAATGAAAAAAAAAGAATTTTCTTCAAAATATTTTTTTTTTACTTCCTGTTCTGCTATTCGGAGCGGAGACAAATTCAACAAATCAAAGATCATAAAAATCGTTTCAGCCATCCTTGAGTTATAAGTGGTGTAACTAATCCGACTTTGTGTTTTGTATATATTATATAGATATGGAATTCAGAACGACCTCAAAAATCACCCTTAAAAATTTATAACTCATCACCCGATAACTCTTTAAAAGCGAAATTCAAAATATAAAGCAAAACACAGAAGCCCTTTCATGAAATTCAAAAATTACGGATAAAAAATTATTTAAACCCTCCTTTTGGACCAAAAACGGCAAAAAAAAAAATGAATTTTCTTCATAAATTCGTAAAAACATTTTGTAGTGGACCGAATTGTGAATCTAAACCATTCTCGAATCCACTTGAACACACACAAAAAATTTCATCAAAATCGGTGTCCAACCGTTTAGGAGGAGTTCAGTCACATACACACGCACAGAAGAATTATATATATATATATATATATGAAGATATGAAGATATAAATATAATATATATATATATATATATATATGAAGATATAAATATAATATATATATAGAACTGAAGATCACGCCTGAAGATATAGAACAGCGATCAACGTTAAAGAAGAAATTATTTGACTGCAAAAAATTCGCGGGGAAACGTAAAGAAAGAACTGGCGTTTTGTGGACCGAAGAAAGAAAAAAAAGACACAGTTGAAGGAATGAAAGCAGTATGGAAAGAGAGGAAGAAGAATGGCAGAACCAGTTGACAATGTAGTCCACCAGTGGCTAATTCGAAATAATAATAATATGTATATGTATATATATAAAAAAAAAAGAAAAAAAAACACTCTTGTTAATATTTATATTTTAATTTAATCAACGTCGACAATTATGCAATTTTGCTAGTAATAAAAGAAATTGTCTATTTTAATTAGATGAAAATCTGGATAATTGTAAATTAGTTATTTTTTTGAATAACATAAATATTATTATTATTATTAATCATTCTCAACTTTTCCAGTTGTAACTGAAGAATTCTTTTCGTTACAAAACGGGGCACCATTAAATGGAATCAGTTTACGGGAATTTCAACAAGGCGAGTAATATGCAAGACTCATGATGTGGTCATCGCGGAGATAGGCGGAGTGTGCACAGAGCTTGAAGATCAGAGTGAAGCGGTGTATTATTAGGATTTTTCAATCAGCGCATATTTAGGAAGAGAAGAAGCAATAAGAGGTAATTTGATCGCGGCTGGTTTTCGGTACAAAACGTGTTTGTGGTTTTTTAACTAAAAATTTCTCTACACACATTTGCGTTATTTGTTATGGTTCTCGTTGTATTATCATTACGGAGATTTTCGGAGCTGGGCGTGCAGCTGCTGTCTGTCGTCACATCGTATCGGATCTCTTCGGACGATTCAGTTTGTATTTATATGAAAATATTTCACGTGTCAGATACATTGTCAGTATTAATTTAACATTACACTTCTTCTTCGACAAGCTCTCTTTCCCCGTTCCGAGCAAGTCAATTTTGCTCACTTCCAAACCGGATTATACAGTCGACCTGCCGCTGACCGTACGAACCGAGAATTTCTGATCCCTACGAATGCTTGAAATTGACCGGAATCACATTATCTCGCTCTTCTTAAGTCCGTATTGGATTTTCGTTTATTTTCCGAGTTAATAACGGTTAGACTTCTCGGCGTTTACAAATATATTTGAACTTTCAACGTTTGCCTTTAATAGGCTTCATTCCCGGGCAGATATTGAAATTCAGTGTGAAGAGAGAACAAATTCGTCTTATCATCGGGCATGGTTTTCTTAGCAAAAAAGTGGTTTTGCATTTTCGCGGGAAATAAGTTTAAATTTCAGGTCTGGCCATAGAACACTACTCTTGTAAAAACATTTCATTGATTTATTTCTCGCTACAACTAACTTTAAAAGATGCAACAAAATTTACGTCGGCTCAGTAATAGGTTTCGTTTCTGTAATAAGACACTGACGTACGTACCTACCATGAAGCACACAAAAGCTGCTGCTCAGAATTGTGTTGCTATCTTATCACATTATTTCAGTTAGATTCGTTGTCTAAAAATCCTCATTTTTCTCAACTATTCTATCCGGAGCACACGTTTAACCTCTAAGTTACGATTTTAGAGAGCTGAAATTGATGTTAGGCAAAGTTTTGGGCAACTTTTGCTGAAAACTTCTGAAATATCTTGTACTAAAATAGCGGCACTACCGATGTTCCTTTTTCGCGGTGTATCGAGGACTGTGCACACTATACTGGCCTAGATAGAATCGTCCTCGAAATTGGATGTGTCCGTTTCGGTGAATCCCGAAATTCGAAGTATGTTTACACCGAAAAAGAAGGCGGATTTTCCGGCTTTCTACAATCCCTACCTAGTATGGATCGATTACTCTGCGCTATTACAATTCGCAGAATTAAAACATCGCGTTAATAATTGTAATGGGAAGAAGGATTGCAGAATAATTAGTTACCATTCTGAAGACTTAAATATCTTCCGGTATGCAACAAATATGAGAAGAAGGACATCTAGGCATGCTCTTTTCTAGTGCTTCTTTTAACTCGATCGGTACTGTTCCCGCGAGTATCGCAAAGGTTTTATGAAAATTAGAGAAACATAAACGCCTAACAACCGGCTGGATCTAGTTTGAAAGATAAATAACCGTTGAGCCATGTACTCACACCTAATCTTACATTGTGTGTACAGTTTGTTGTTCAAGCTTATCCGTTAGGCTCGCCCATTTTTCGCCTTCCATCACGAATTATAACGCGCGTTAATTCCATCCCAGTCTCTTAGATTACAACAAGCTTTCTATTTTAAAGATTTTTGCTGGAATTTCCACCGTTTGCGCGGGTCTGGAGTTTTGCAAAATTTTTAATATTAAAACGCGTATTACGAGAAGAAAAAAAAACGTTGTGCGATATGAGGCTGACAAAGTAATTTATACGATATGCAGCTGGCAATCGATCAGCTTGATTACGAATATGATACGAGAATTCAAAATTGTACGATTTTCGGCAAATGTAAAATTTGCTATGACGGCCTTCTTCTAAAAAGCATAGAATGACGAAATTCTTATGCCTTGAGAGTATAAAATGCTCGTTTGCCCTCTGCAGCAAATCCCGTCGTCCGCAATAACGACGTCAAAATGTATTATTATAAGGTTCTGGAGAGATTTTTATTATTTTCATATTTTTCGTTTGATACATACATAAAGGCAATAAAGGACTAATTTTGTTTACTTTTTTTAAAACAAAATCGATATATTTTCAATGTTTTTACTGGCTGTGCTAATAGACCGGCTGTAATACTCGCACATTTAATAAAATATTTAATTACACTCTTTTTTGCCTCCGCGAAATACCTTCGCACTAGCTAAGAAGCGTTACGTAACAATCACCGTATCGGAACAGTTACGCGTCAAAAACGATTCCGAAAATAAACCAGTAAGAATAATATATAGGGGGGCTAACGTTTACTTTGTCAGTCGTAAAACGATGTGCCACACTCTCGGTTTTTGATAGTTTTGTTGCTAACTTTTAGGCGGAATGTACAGGAGAGCTTTCTCATCAATGCAAAATTGTATTCGCGGTTAATTCCTCAATTTTAAACAGGGAGCTATCGTGGTGTTATTTCATTTTAACTATAAGAGGTGTTTCCTCGATAACTATACTATGTTATACTTATTGTAGCGTACGTGTGTGTAATTTTTAGGTATAGTTTTTTTTTTTTTTTTTTCAGGTACATCAACGGATTCGAACCTTATTAGGGCCTTATAATACACAATACATACGGGGCTTATACTAAATAGTGTCCTACAATAAGGCTAGACTAAAATTTAAACGAACAAACCCAAAGACATATCAAATAGAAATTCACACTTGAAACTTTCATTTTTTCAAATCAATCTCGATGTGCAGCTAATTTTAAAAAAATTTACAACAGCATCCACGGAATTAATTTTTCGCTCAAACCTAATTTGTGTCGAACAATAATGCTATGAAATGGACTTAATTTGTAAAAGTTATTTTTTTTTTTTTTTTTTTTTTTTTACTGGGATTAATATTGTTATTGTGTGTAACGTAAAATAATAGTAAGTTATATTAGAATATATTAGTTAAAAATCATGTTTTTTTCTAATGAGAAGAGATGTGAGGAAGTATTTGCTTAACATAGAAAAAGTTAAGATTTAGTTAACCAAATAGCAGCGCCAATTGTGGTTCTAAGACCGGAGTGGTGAAAAAAAAAAAAAAAAATTTTTAAAATCAGTTTAATATCATGGAAAAAAAAAAGAAAGAGGCAAACAGCGATATTACTTTTAAAATACTTTTTAAATTAGTTTCTAGTATGTAATTTTAATTTAATATAAATGTAATAACAAAAACTGACTGGAAATAAGATTTATTAAATTAATAATTGAAGTTAACATATCGACATGTTTAATTATCATTTGCACACAGACACACACCACCAGTACTGTATTTGTTTTTATAATTCCGCATGAGGCAGCTTATGTAAATATGCCAGAGAAAAGTATCTTCCTGTAACACTATTAAGACACTGAATATTCATCGATCTGTTATTGTACCTTTACGTGTTGATTTCACCCGCATAATTCCTATTAAATTTTACTAATTAATTTTTTTTCCCCGCGGTGATAATTTTTTAAATAAAACCCGCGTTCGTGAAATTAAATCCTTTTTAATTAACAAGTGGAAAAGAAAAATGTGTTCGTTTCTTCAAGGTCGTATTAGAGTAATACGTATTAGGTGCGACTAATGATATTTTTATGATACTAGTAGACTAGAAGTCGTGTCTTGTAAAAAATTTGACAGTCTCTACGTAGGCTATCTGCCGAGTTATAAGGGTAAATTAACAAGCGACATTACCTGTGTAGATTATTCTATTTCAGCGTTTTTGGCAGCTATCCTTTATTCATGCGAAGACTTTATCTAGATGAAAGATTTCTTATCAAACGTCTTCATGTTACCAATTTCTACTTGCATAATTCCTACCGGTTTATATTCAACAACTGGTGTTTCTCCCCTCGTAAAACGCCAATCCTTTCCTTGATTTATTCACCTGTCTCAGGGCCTTCTCTCCTTTTGTTCTATCTTACACTAAATGTTACTCACCCAGTTTACTCTTTCTTCCTTCATATGTCGAGTCTCTTCCCTCTCCCGCTGCTCATAACGAATTTAATTATGTTCTATCTTCGCTCTTTCCTTCTTATACTTTAATTTTCACAAATGGCTCAAAGTCAACTTTGGGGGTTCGGAGCGACTTTTACTCTGCCGGATTTACTTTGAGACGTTCAAACTTCCCTCCTTCTCCTCCATATTCCTAGCCGAATCTATTGCGATCCTACAAGCAATCCTTTTTATAGCCTCTACTAATAATATATCCAACGTTCTCTTATCTTCTGATTCAAAAGGCGTTTTACGAGCCATTTCTACTCCCTTTCCCAAAACCATTCGCTGATGCTATCGTGCTTCACATATGATCCCCTTAATTTCACATCTATTTCATTCTCGCTCTGTCCGTATTAATCTATTGTAGATTATCCTAGTCATTGTGGAATTGTTCCGCTGTTTCAGACGGTCGCTTTATTAGTGTCATTTTCCAGTTCAAAGTCTTCTTCCTCTTTTTTTTCGTTCCCGCCACGACTGTTAGTATCTCTATCCTTCTTCATTTTCTAATCCTGCTTCCTTTTATTTATCCATACAACCCATTCCTCCTCTTTTTCCGTGGTTTCTTAATTTCCCCAACATGAGGCGGTCAACTATCTCATCTACACTTAGACACTTCGGTTTAATCACAGCTTGCTTCCTGCTTCGCTCTTCCGTTTCTCCATTATTCAGTCTTCTTTTTTTATCCGTTTGATCATCCGTCAGAAGCAAACTTCACTTGTGATGCAAACCACATTTTACTTGAATGTCCTTTCATTTCTTCAGAACGCGCGATACTGTATTCCGGTCTTTTACGTCTTATCCTACGCCTTACAGCGTTCATAGCATCCTTTTTTTTTTGCTTTCTCCTTCTTGGTTATTAGATTCATATGTTCTATTTCTAAT